>OZ012706.1:35850151-36450151 GCA_963942595.1 Cylloceria caligata
CTACCGAGCCAAACACACTTAGGGAAACAACCTCTCAGGATGGAGTAGCCTCCCAAGCGAACCAGCAGGAGGCCCCAGGAAGGAATAAACAGGGCCAAACACCAAAAGCAGTCCTTAAGAGACTGGCCTTGGAGAAAAAACGACTAGCAACCTCGCCTCCCCAGATGACAACGCCTGGAAAGAAGCAAAAGAAAGAGCAGACAAAAGAAAGAATAGAGAAGCAACGTACTACTAGCGGGGAAACTACGTGCGATCTAAAAGAGAAAGCACCTGAATGGGAAGAGGTGAGCCGGAGCAAAAACAAGCGCGTTAAGAACGGCGGAAAGCCTGAGACAAAGGCAATACCAAAAAGGCGGCCGGAGGCTATCGCCGTGAAGATAAAAGAGAAGGATGCGTACGCGGATGTCCTCCGGAAAATCAAGAAGGACGTGAGCCCAGAGGACTGCGGAGCAAAGATTGTCGGGATAAGGCGAACCCGTAGTGGAGAGATTTTTGTCGAGATCCAGAAGGGCAGTGAAGGCACCGAAAAACTGAGAAAGGCGGTCGCGGAAGCGGTCGCTGAGCAGGGATCGGTACGTGCGATGGGGCATAGCTACAACATCGTAATCCGAGACCTAGATGAAGTCACGGAGGAGAAAGATGTACTCGAAGCAATAATAGCAGCAACCGAAAACTCAATAGAGGACTCTATCAAGGTTAGACCTTTGAGGAAAGGCTATGGCGGTATGCAAACAGCTGTGGTAACGGTACCGAGGGAAACTGCGGAAAAACTGCTAAAAACGGGTAAGCTGAAGCTAGGCTGGGTTCGCTGCCGTGTCAGACCCAAGGCCGAAGTTTTAAGGTGCTTCCGGTGCCAAGGTTTCGGCCACGTAGCACTAGACTGTAAGGGACCAGATAGATCGAAACTGTGTCGAATCTGCGGACAAGACAACCATTTGGCGAAGGAATGCAAGAGGAAACCCTTCTGTGTAGCCTGCAGCGAAGCCTCTCAGCAGGGGGATGCAAAGCATATCCTTGGGAGCGCAAAGTGCCCTTCCTTTCAGAAGGCGATGAGAAGGGACGGAAATGGCTAGATTCCTTCAGGTAAACCTGGGTAGAGAACGGGAAGCTCAGGATCTTCTTATGCAAGCAGCCGCAGAGAAAAAGGCAGATATTCTAATTATCAGCGAACAGTACCGGAAGCCTGATACCGGACTATGGTTCCAAGATACGACAGGAAGAGCAGCCATAGCTGTCACAAACAGAAACACGAAGGTTGGAGCGATCGGCGAGCCGACAGCGGACTTCGTGTGGGCCGAAATAGATGATATGCGAGTTTATAGCTGTTATTTCTCGCCAAACCTGGACTATGACAACTTTGTGACTCAGCTCGACAACCTCGAAGATAGCCTTCGAACTGTCACCGGAGAAGTGCTCGTAGCTGGCGATTTTAACAGCAAGTCACCAGAATGGGGTTCCAGGAGACTCGATAGGAGAGGAGAAGCAGTTTCGGAGCTGATAGCTAGGCTCGACCTCGTTGTCTTAAACGAGGGAAGTGAGTTTACGTTCCGCAGGGGGCATACAGGCTCGGTAGTTGACATAACGCTTGCATCAGCGGGAATAGCTGCACGAACACTAGGATGGAAGGTGCTAGAAGATGCCACGCTCAGCGACCATCAATACTTGCTTTTCAGCATAGAAAGGGAGGCAGGGGTACACCGGGACCCACGGGAAAGCGAGAGCACCGAGGAAGCCGGATGGATACGGCGGAAGCTGGATAGATTCCGGTTAGCGGAAGCACTCGAAACCGCAAAACAACAGGGGCGGTTCCAAGCTCTAGAGGAAACTCGAAACCCTGACTTGATAGTAAGGTACGTCATCGACATCATCACCGCAGCATGCGAAGCGGCGATGCCGAAGAGGAGAAAGGCTCCCGGCAGGAGGAAGATGGTGTACTGGTGGACTCCCGAAATTAAAGATCTACGCGATAAATGCAAGGCAGCGCGAAGGGCAGCTCAAAGGAAAAGAAGAAGAGGGGACGCTCAAATATACGAGTCTCTACAAACAGCCTTCAAAACAGCAAGGAAAAAACTACGCGTTGCCATTAAAAGCAGTAAAAGGAGAAGTTGGGAATGGCTCCTACGCGAAATCGAAGCTGACCCGTGGGGACTACCATACCGCATAGTCATCAAGAAACTAGGAATCAGGCAGCCCATACCAGGACTATCGCGCCCAGAGAGGATGAGGGAGATAGTCGGCACGCTTTTTCCTGCTCAGCAAATTAGGGATATCCAACCAATACAGACGACCCAGGAAGCCATCGATGGTTTTACTATGGGAGAGCTACAGGATGCAAAAAAACGGCTCCAGCCCGGAAAGGCGCCAGGTCCGGACAACATCCCAAACGAGATACTGATAGCGGTGATAGAGATATGGCCGGAACTCTTGCTAACGGCTTTCAACGCATGCCTCTACAAAGGGGTATTCTATGAACGATGGAAAAGACAGAAGCTGGTCCTCTTACGCAAAGGGGACAAGCCTCTGGAGGATCCATCTTCGTATCGCCCGATCTGTCTTCTCGACAACTCTGGTAAGATGCTGGAGAGAATGGTGCTCCAAAGGCTAGAAAAACATATCGACGAAAACGGGGGACTATCCCAGCGGCAATACGGTTTTCGGAAAGGGAAATCAACGGTCGACGCTATTGCAAGTGTGATTGACACGGCCAAGAAGGTCAAGCAAGGATCCTGGAAGACAAAAGGCTTTTGCGCCCTGGTGACGCTCGACATCAGAAACGCCTTCAACTCGGCGCGGTGGGATGTCATCCTTAACGCCTTGGAAAAGAGGCGGGTACCGGTGTACCTAAGGAAAATGATAAGCAGTTACTTGAGTAACAGAACCCTGGTATACAACACAGAAGAAGGTCAGGTTGAGTACGAGGTGACTGCAGGGGTTCCGCAGGGATCGGTCCTCGGACCTTTTCTATGGAACGTCATGTATGACGACCTGCTGAACCTGACACTACCGAAAGACGCTACCATCGTCGGCTTCGCGGACGACGTGGCAGTCGTAGTGACAGCGAGAACTCCAAGCACACTCGAGGTGGTCACAAATGAGTGCCTCCGACAAACCAGCAACTGGATGAAGGAAAATGGACTGCAACTAGCAGTACATAAGACGGAAGCAGTACTGGTAACGGATAAGAGGGTGTTCATACCACCGTGCATCACTCTGGAAGGGCAGGACGTACCATGGGCAAAGGCGGTGAGATACCTCGGGGTACAGATTGACAGCGGGTTACGATATGTAGAGCACGTCGTCAAAATAACCGAGAAGGCAGCAGAAACGGCGGCAAGGCTCGCAAGGCTCATGCCAAACGTCGGAGGACCTCGAGAGGCGAAAAGAAGACTGCTGAACAGCGTGATACATGCACAGATCCTCTACGGTGCGGAAATATGGGCACCAGCGGCAGAGAAGGTCGGAGCAAAGCGGAGACTTGCAGCTGTACAGCGGCGATGCTATACGAGTGATTGGCAGGCCCAATGGCAGGCAGAAACGTCGGGGCGATGGACCCATAGGCTCATCCCCCATGTAGCGCCTTGGCAGGGTCGTGCTCACGGGCAATTGGGATACCATATTACCCAAGCGCTTACGGGCCACGGATGCTTCAATTCCTACCTAGAGAGGTTCGGGAAGAGGACCAGCGCAGAATGCTTTTTATGTGGCCAAAGTCCAGATGACGCAGAGCACACCCTTTTCCGGTGTCCAGCTACGGAAATCGAGAGGTCTGACACACAGGTGAAACTCGGCGACACAATGCTCGAGGCAGGTAATCTGACACAAGTTATGCTGCGAAATGAAAATGATTGGGAAGTCGTCAAAGCATTCATCACGGAAATAATGATGAGAAAAGAAGAGGCCGAAAGAGCGTGGAAAGCGCAGCCTGCGGCAAACATTGAAATCGAGGCAGAGCAAAACCTCTAACATAGGCGGGAAAGAACGGACGATAGACGTGGTGTTAGTAGTAGGAGGCAGCTCAAATCGAGCGGAAATCACACCCTATGGAAGTTATGCTAACGCGGTACCGATAGGGGGTGAGGTGAGGGAGGAGGGGTTTTAGTCGGTAAGAATCCGACACTACCCAGACCACCAGGGTGTCTTATGTAAGATTTCCCCTCCTTCCATAAACAAAAAAAAAAAAAAAAAAAAAAAAAAAAAAGTAGTAGTAGTAGTAGTACTAGTAGTAGTAGTAGTAGTAGTAGTAGTAGTAGTAGTAGTAGTAGTAGTAGTAGTAGTAGTAGTAGTAGTAGTAGTAGTAGTAGTAGTAGTAGTAGTAGTAGTAGTAGTAGTAGTAGTAGTAGTAGTAGTAGTAGTAGTAGTAGTAGTAGTAGTAGTAGTAGTAGTAGTAGTAGTAGTAGTAGTAGTAGTAGTAGTAGTAGTAGTAGTAGTAGTAGTAGTAGTAGTAGTAGTAGTAGTAGTAGTAGTAGTAGTAGTAGTAGTAGTAGTAGTAGTAGTAGTAGTAGTAGTAGTAGTAGTAGTAGTAGTAGTAGTAGTAGTAGTAGTAGTAGTAGTAGTAGTAGTAGTAGTAGTAGTAGTAGTAGTAGTAGTAGTAGTAGTAGTAGTAGTAGTAGTAGTAGTAGTAGTAGTAGTAGTAGTAGTAGTAGTAGTAGTAGTAGTAGTAGTAGTAGTAGTAGTAGTAGTAGTAGTAGTAGTAGTAGTAGTAGTAGTAGTAGTAGTAGTAGTAGTAGTAGTAGTAGTAGTAGTAGTAGTAGTAGTAGTAGTAGTAGTAGTAGTAGTAGTAGTAGTAGTAGTAGTAGTAGTAGTAGTAGTAGTAGTAGTAGTAGTAGTAGTAGTAGTAGTAGTAGTAGTAGTAGTAGTAGTAGTAGTAGTAGTAGTAGTAGTAGTAGTAGTAGTAGTAGTAGTAGTAGTAGTAGTAGTAGTAGTAGTAGTAGTAGTAGTAGTAGTAGTAGTAGTAGTAGTAGTAGTAGTAGTAGTAGTAGTAGTAGTAGTAGTAGTAGTAGTAGTAGTAGTAGTAGTAGTAGTAGTAGTAGTAGTAGTAGTAGTAGTAGTAGTAGTAGTAGTAGTAGTAGTAGTAGTAGTAGTAGTAGTAGTAGTAGTAGTAGTAGTAGTAGTAGTAGTAGTAGTAGTAGTAGTAGTAGTAGTAGTAGTAGTAGTAGTAGTAGTAGTAGTAGTAGTAGTAGTAGTAGTAGTAGTAGTAGTAGTAGTAGTAGTAGTAGTAGTAGTAGTAGTAGTAGTAGTAGTAGTAGTAGTAGTAGTAGTAGTAGTAGTAGTAGTAGTAGTAGTAGTAGTAGTAGTAGTAGTAGTAGTAGTAGTAGTAGTAGTAGTAGTAGTAGTAGTAGTAGTAGTAGTAGTAGTAGTAGTAGTAGTAGTAGTAGTAGTAGTAGTAGTAGTAGTAGTAGTAGTAGTAGTAGTAGTAGTAGTAGTAGTAGTAGTAGTAGTAGTAGTAGTAGTAGTAGTAGTAGTAGTAGTAGTAGTAGTAGTAGTAGTAGTAGTAGTAGTAGTAGTAGTAGTAGTAGTAGTAGTAGTAGTAGTAGTAGTAGTAGTAGTAGTAGTAGTAGTAGTAGTAGTAGTAGTAGTAGTAGTAGTAGTAGTAGTAGTAGTAGTAGTAGTAGTAGTAGTAGTAGTAGTAGTAGTAGTAGTAGTAGTAGTAGTAGTAGTAGTAGTAGTAGTAGTAGTAGTAGTAGTAGTAGTAGTAGTAGTAGTAGTAGTAGTAGTAGTAGTAGTAGTAGTAGTAGTAGTAGTAGTAGTAGTAGTAGTAGTAGTAGTAGTAGTAGTAGTAGTAGTAGTAGTAGTAGTAGTAGTAGTAGTAGTAGTAGTAGTAGTAGTAGTAGTAGTAGTAGTAGTAGTAGTAGTAGTAGTAGTAGTAGTAGTAGTAGTAGTAGTAGTAGTAGTAGTAGTAGTAGTAGTAGTAGTAGTAGTAGTAGTAGTAGTAGTAGTAGTAGTAGTAGTAGTAGTAGTAGTAGTAGTAGTAGTAGTAGTAGTAGTAGTAGTAGTAGTAGTAGTAGTAGTAGTAGTAGTAGTAGTAGTAGTAGTAGTAGTAGTAGTAGTAGTAGTAGTAGTAGTAGTAGTAGTAGTAGTAGTAGTAGTAGTAGTAGTAGTAGTAGTAGTAGTAGTAGTAGTAGTAGTAGTAGTAGTAGTAGTAGTAGTAGTAGTAGTAGTAGTAGTAGTAGTAGTAGTAGTAGTAGTAGTAGTAGTAGTAGTAGTAGTAGTAGTAGTAGTAGTAGTAGTAGTAGTAGTAGTAGTAGTAGTAGTAGTAGTAGTAGTAGTAGTAGTAGTAGTAGTAGTAGTAGTAGTAGTAGTAGTAGTAGTAGTAGTAGTAGTAGTAGTAGTAGTAGTAGTAGTAGTAGTAGTAGTAGTAGTAGTAGTAGTAGTAGTAGTAGTAGTAGTAGTAGTAGTAGTAGTAGTAGTAGTAGTAGTAGTAGTAGTAGTAGTAGTAGTAGTAGTAGTAGTAGTAGTAGTAGTAGTAGTAGTAGTAGTAGTAGTAGTAGTAGTAGTAGTAGTAGTAGTAGTAGTAGTAGTAGTAGTAGTAGTAGTAGTAGTAGTAGTAGTAGTAGTAGTAGTAGTAGTAGTAGTAGTAGTAGTAGTAGTAGTAGTAGTATCTGTTGCATCGAAATATACCTCCTGCAAAGATCGCGGATTCTCGGGACATACCTGACGGGCTAGGTGCTGAATTTGCGCGCGGATTTTTTAACGATATAATTAGCGTTTAAGGAGATATTGCGCTGCCCGTGACCCTGATGGAAGAGATTTTGCGTGATGAAAATGACACTAAGATTTTTATGATGGCTACCCTTGGTGAAAAGACCGACCACAGTATTGTTGGATGCCTCGCGCATTAGATCGTCAATGACCACAAGTTTAGGTCTTGTATCGTTCGAGTAGTCTACTGCTTGCGGTAAACCCTCGCGAAATTCGATTTTATCACCGTACTCTGAATACCCGGACTGCCACGCTGAGTAATAAAAAAGTATAACCTTGAACGGGACATCCGTCATTTCGCGCATGTATTTAAAGAATTTTTTTACAAAATATATTCTACCACAACGCGTAGGACCGCTTATCACAGCTGTCCAACAGAGAAAAGTCATCACCTCAGGCGCAGCCCAGGGATCGATTCTCGGGCCAGATCTCTGGAACATCTCGTACGATGGAATCTTTACCAGGTCATGAGGCGGACGCACCAATAGATGGGGGATCACGGCCTCAGCCTAGCCACGCAGAAGACGGAGATAGTAGTTCTCACTCAGAAGAGGATCCCGAACATACTGCGCATGCGCGTCGGAAACGAAGAAGTGGAAACAAAGGGCGCAGTGAGGTATCTCGGCATCACCCTGGACACCAAACTAACCTTCTGGGAACACATCAGGAAAGCGACAGACAAAGCGGCGACTATGGTCGCAGCGCTGAGCCGTCTCATGGCGAACGTGAGAGGACCAATGACCAGCAAACGCCGGCTTCTAATGTCGGTGACGCACTCGATTCTCCTCTATGGAGCAGAGATCTGGGCGGACGCACTGGAAGCGGAAAGCCGAAGGAAGCGTATAACCGTGGTACAAAGAAGAGGAGCCCTGAGAGTGGCCTGTGCATACCGAACGGTATCAGGACCGGCGGCCCTGGTCATTGCTGGAGTGGTACCCATTGAGCTCCTCGCGAGAGAGAAAAAAAGAGTCTACCTACGACGAGCTGAACACGATCAAAAACAGACGAAGAACCAGGAGAGGGATCGCACCATGGAGCTTTGGCAGGGCATGTGGGACAGTGACACAAGAGGAAGATGGACAGCCAGACTCATCAAACATCTGGCCCTATGGACAAATCGTAAACATGTGGAAGTGACTTTCTACCTGGCCCAACTATTGAGCGGGCATGGCTTCTTTAGCGCATACCTTCACAAGATCGGGAAAGTGGAAAATCCGCGATGTATCTGCGGGGATTCTGAACGCGACGACGCTCATCAAACCTTCTTCGAGTGTAATCGATGGAGGGATGAGAGGGAAAGGATGGAGGAGTCACTAGGTCTTATCACCCCAGAGAACATAGTGGCATCGATGCTGATCAGCGCGGAGAAGTGTGATGCGGTGACAAATTTTGCCGAAACAGTTCTACGCCAGAAGAAACAAGAAGGAAACAACAGAGTAATAGCCGGAGTAGACAACAACTAGTTGGACATCGTGAGCATAGTGAACAGTGCAGTGCGAGAAAATAGTGCTGAGTCCAGTTAACCACAGTGAAGTGACACAGTGAAAACCGTTAGGGCATTAGCGTGTCAGCGAATGGAATTGGGCAGAACATCACAGCTTGCGCCGGACCGCGGCCATAAGCAAGCAGGAAAGAGTGAAAAGGCCTGGAAGGCAAAGGAACAGAACGACCCTGACGAAATGCGGAAGCGGTTCCGGGGTCGTTACACAACATCTGGAAGAAGGGTTGGTGGTTTTTAGTGGGTAGAAATCCTACACTTTGAGGAGTGCGGTCCCTCCTCTCTGTCTTTGTAAAGATTTTCCACCACCCCTCGTGAAATTATTATTATTATTATTATTATTATTATTATTATTATTATTATTATTATTATTATTATTATTATTATTATTATTATTATTATTATTATTATTATTATTATTATTATTATTATTATTATTATTATTATTATTATTATTATTATTATTATTATTATTATTATTATTATTATTATTATTATTATTATATACAAGGAGTTGCGGAATCCTTCTTACGGATATCCCCCAGCCTTTTGAACTGGGGGGGTATGTGGGACTCCCAAAAAAGTAGGCCTACCCACTAAACCGCCCTCTCCTTGTTGCCCTCCCCCAGACCAGGAACTATTTTCATATTACTTCTGGCTGGGGGATCTGTCTGTTTTCGTCCGTTCGTCTTAATGTCTGTAACTTGTCACGTCACGTCCGTCCGTCTGCTCGGTTAGGCGAGGCAGCCTTCTACGTTTTTTCGTCGCAGTATCGTCTCTGTATAGGTGGCAACTAATTGCCACCATTCTGTTGAGTGGAGCATCACTTGGCCAATGTTGTCCGGGGTGATGCTACCAACAATCGTCTGAAGTTCCAGTCGGGGTCCTGTCCAGCGGTCACACACAAAAAATGTGTGCTCCGCGTCGTCTCGTTCGTGTCCGCAGTACTTACAGTCTGGCGTCCGTACTCTGTTTATGTTGTAAAGGTACCTTCGGAAGTAGCCGTGTCCGGTCAGGAGCTGGGTAACGTAAAAGTTCACGTCCCCAAACTTCCTTCCGATCCACGGTCTCAGGTCCTTTACAAGCCATCTCGTCCAGTTGCCTGTACGTTCTTCTGTCCATCGGTCTTGCCAAGTCCGTATCGTCCTGTTGCGCTCCGCAATTGCCGCATCCTCCCGTCTTATGTCCGCGCTTTTCTCGTGGATCCTTTTTCGCTCGAAAGCTAGAAGGTCCACGGGAATTACGCCGGCCACCACCAAAATTGCTTATGCAGAGACAGTTCGGTAGGAGCAGGCGATCCTCAGCGCACCCTGTCTTTGTATCGTCGTCATCGCGTGGCAGTATTTCTTTGTCTTCAGGGGGATTATTATTATTATTATTATTATTATTATTATTATTATTATTATTATTATTATTATTATTATTATTATTATTATTATTATTATTATTATTATTATTATTATTATTATTATTATTATTATTATTATTATTATTATTATTATTATTATTATTATTATTATTATTATTATTATTATTATTATTATTATTATTATTATTATTATTATTATTATTATTATTATTATTATTATTCTTGTTGTTGTTGTTGTTGTTGTTGTTGTTGTTATGCCGGTATTGCGTAATTGGATTATTACGTTAATTGGGATTTCATTAAAAGTTATTATCTCTGGGATCGTTTGCCGATAAGGAGATAGATCTTACGTAAATAACAAACACGCGAATTGACGGTAAAGTAATAGTTAGTCGCTTCTTATAGTTAACGGTTACTTCCGCTAAATATTATATTAAGATGACAAATTCGTCTTATACTTAATTATACAGCCAGAGTAACTAGCCTGAACTAGACCTACACATATAAACACAGGGATCCATACCATACAACACGCACACTTATGAAGACCAACGATAAACTACTGTTATTTGAGCTATAGTAATACTACCAAGCAGTACGACTATAGTCTCAAGAGAGGTGTGAAAAACAATCCACGAGGAACACGTTAATCACTATAATCAAAGAGAAGAAATTAACGGGACAAATGGGCTACAGGAGATGGGCTACAGGACGACTATCAGATATAGTAATACCCTGCTATACCGGCAGAGCTTGGAAAAAGAGCGGGGAAGTCGGTATAAAAAGACACGACATACCACAGTCGGGGAGAATTCTGTTCACAGACTTTCGCCAACATCCAGAACCAACCAAAGGAGGACCAGCTAACCAAACAAAAAAGGACCTGCCAACCAGCTAAAAGGAGGGCCACCTAACCAACCCAAGGAGAAGCATCTTCAACCGCACCACTCCAAGTACCAGGCCTGATACCTCTGAGCCAGCTAACGAACATCTTCCAAGGCCAACTACTGAGCCACCAGCCATTCAAACAGCCCAGCATCCGAGTTGACAAGATCTAACATCGAATAAAAACCAAGTGTTATGGATAAAAATATATTAAATCCATGGGGACTTAAAAAATACCCTAAAAATTAGCTAGTGACGATCCTGTTGCGGTTCCGATGCGCCGATGTACCAAGGATGCATCGCGCTGACGCCTCCACCACATCGGCGGCGGGGCCAGCGAGTAGATAGCGTAGCCAGCAAAGGTCAAGCGAGAGCTCCGTCCCCACTACGGCTCACTCAATATAGATATAGGATAGGCTAGCCCCGAAGGCGAGGAATAACAACAAAGTCAGCATAGGTAAATTATCGATGATAAACCCGGTAGGATAACATTCTTTCTTGCCTGGTGTAGAAACCAAACTGCCATACCGCTAGAGAAAATATTGCAATAATTTAATATAAAATCTCCTACTTCGTGCGGACACGATTATATAAGCACGCGTAAGCCCGGGTTAAGTTTTTGTAAGGTGCATAATCACCAAAAATTTAGTAAAAAGGAGTACATTCAGCTATCATTTAAATCATTCAACATTTATCTGTATAATTTATTATATCTGTCTAATAAACCATACTTTTATCTAATACTGAAGCCTGTATTAATTTCCTCCCTGCTCGAGTCCGAACTAAAAGCCTTTAAAGGTAATGATAACGTAAAATACCGTTACAATATGGCAAGAAAAGAACTGTACAGAGTTTCGATATGTTCTCGAGTTGTCGACGATGAACCAACCGTTGGATGTGAATTTATTGTTTAGACTGATTTCCGCAAAGGGAGTTATTTACTTCCTTTGGCGAAATCGATGAATTTGCAAAAATTTCTATGTTGCAAGTTGCTGCAAATCGTAGCTCGAGCAGTCATTGCTGGCGGCTCGTTGCTTACGCTTACACATTCTTTCTACTTCGGGTGAACGGCCTCACGCGAAGGAGGAATAATGACGAAATAATTATACTTGAATAATTCGCGGCACAACATCATACTGTTTCAGTAAAACTAGTAGTTATTATGCTCATTGTTATTCCGGTGATATTGATTGCCTCGTTTCTTTTACTTCTTTCTCTTTGCTAAAATACCATAATATAATATGGTATTTTACCTACAAGAGGTTATAGGCCTAGTACCCTGACTGAGAACGTGTTTTATCTGTAAAAAAAGCGAGGGAACTTTCTCGAAGGCGAGCACGAGGTCGAACAGTGGCGGCCATATTAGCACGGACGTTTTTCTCGATATATTTGTTGTGACCATGCGGCCATCGGAAATCCGTTTTGTCTGAAGAGATCTCGAACATCGTGAAAGTTAATGGTAGGAATTTTCAAATATGGAAATTACAGGTAAAAGCATTATTTAATGTTTACGGCATATTTGAAATAGTGACTGGTGATTGAGTTTTGCCGACCGGACTGGAACAGGAAGTGTTAGCTAGAACGTGGAACACAGAAATCTGGCGGGAGATGGTTATAATATCAACATCCATCGAAAATGAACACATGCAATCCTTACTGACCTGCACAACAGCAAAGAACATGTGGGACTTTTTCTTGAGTGTTCACAAGCAAGTATCGACACAAAACATACAGCTCATGACACAAAAGTTTTACGAATCTAAAATGGTGTCCACGGATACGGTCATATAGCACATTACTAAAGTTTGCAATAGGGCCGCACAGTTAGACGACGGAGGTGAAAAATTATCGAACAACACGGTAATGCGACAGTGCTTGTGAGTTTGTCACCGAAATACGCGACGTTTCCCACAGCGTGGGACAGTGTCGATCCCGAACGATAAAACTTTGGACAATTTACAAGAACGATTAATCCGTGAAGAGGTGCGTTTAACTTCGAGCGACGAAGTGACGAGTGCGTTTTCAATATTTAAAAAGAACGAAAAAACTCGTAAAGAAGAAAATTCGGGTAATAACTCGAAACAAAAAAACGTGAATCAAAGGTCGTGGTGGTGGTTTTTGCTATAAGTGTGTAACGGTATTTTTACGTTAACATTAATTTTTGTCTTCCGAGGGGAAGAATTCGGGCTCGAACACGGAGATAACTAGTTATAGACTTCTGTAGGAGGTATAAGTAGGGTTTATTCAATAATTAACATAGAATTATGCAGTGTTCGGCTTTTTGGCGCCGTTAGCCGTACAATTTATTTGTGACGTACAGGGTGCGCCATCTCAATCTGGTCGATGGAAGTATTGAATATCTTAGAGAATTTTCAACAGATTTCACAAAGTCGTATTTTTTTATTAAATTTGATTCATTACAATTTATTTTGATTAGTTTCCAAAAACCACATCGATCAAATGTCCGCCTTTATTACTGAGACAAAAATGAGCTCTTTTTTCGGCATTTTCCATTGTATTTGCCAGCGTCTCGGGCGATATCGCTGCGATTTCGGCTCGAATGTTGTTTTTTAGCTCCTCTATGGTCTTCGGCTTGTTGGCATAGACTTTACTTCTCAAAAATCCCCACAAGAAGAAGTCCGGTGCAGTCAAATCCGGCGATCTTGGTGGCCAGTCAATATCACATTTCTTTGATATCACACGTCCTGGGAACTTCCGACGCAAATAGTCCATTGTTGAGCGCGCAGTGTGACATGTCGCACCATCTTGTTGGAACCAAAATTCCTTAAGACCTTTTTCACGCATTTGTGGTAAAACAAAGTGTGCCAACATCCACCGATATCGATCCCCATTGACAGTTTCACCAGCTCTGAAGAAAAATGGTCCAATGGTGGTTTTTGAGCAAACACCGGCCCAAACTCTCACTTTCTCATCGTGCAATGGAGTTTCGTGAATAATATGAGGATTATCGGTGCCCCACATGCGACAGTTTTGTTTGTTGACAGCGCCAGAGAGGGTGAAATGAGCCTCGTCGGTCATCAGAATTCGCTCCCAAAAATCCGGCTCAGCTTCTTTCATTCGACTAACGTTATTAGCGTAAGCCAAGCGTCGCGGCTTGTCAGTTTCCAATAATCTTTGAGTCAACTGCACTTTGTACGGAAACATGTGAAGATCTTGCTTTAAAATACTTCTCAAAGTGGTTCCACTGATGTTTAATTGCTGAGACCGGCGGCGGTATGAGACATTTGGATTTTCTGCAACACTCTGTCGAACAGCTTCGATATTTTCATTTGAACGACCTGGACGCGGTCGAGCTTGATGTTGGAGATTCGCTACAGACCCGTGCTCCATGAAATTTGAAGCTAAATGACGGATAGTGTCGCCTTTGGGCGCAGAACGTCCGCGATATTTTTTACGATACGCACGCTGAGTTGACACAACTGAACGATTATTTTCAATGTAAAGCGAAACTATTTCGGCGCGTTCTTTCGGCGTATAGCGATACATGGTAGAAATTGTACTGAAATAACCTATACGAAACGTGTTGTACGACGCTGGTCGGTTAAAATCTGTCAGAGTTATTCAATACTTCCATCGACCAGATTGAGATGGCGCACCCTGTATAATCGCTCTGAAGGTTCCGTGCTCTTCTTTATCCGCGATGATATCGGATTTTGACTTATGTGCTCCTTGGGTTAGCGGTGAATGTCTCAACTAGGCGTAATCCAGCTCGTCCGTCTTGATCTTTTGCCCGCCTGGCTGCTGCCGCGTGGTCTGCTGGGCTGGATGAGCTGGCGTCGGTCAGCTGGTATATACGTTGGGTCTGTGTCCGTGTCCACGTTATTTCTTAATTAATCGAAATTCTTTGTTTTTTATGTTGTTTCGCGTCCGAGTTCTTTGTTTGTCGTGTCCGTGCCGTTCCCGTGGATCTTGTGTTTTTTCGTGGTCATATCGTTCTTAAGTCGCGAATGATGTTTTTTCTATGGTGTAATATGACAGTTCAGAGATCTTTATTTTTCTGTATTTTATTATTATTAATGATTTCTGCGGTGGATCTCTCGACAATCTTCGGTGCTGATCTGGGACGTTTCTGATATGCTTCTGTCTTGATGAGTTGGTCTTTTATTTTGCCTTTTTCTTATCCCTTATGTCTTGTTGGGTGTTGTCGTTCCCATCGACGCGCATGACAAGGCTAATAAATTTGTTTCTGTCCTAATTATTTCTCTATTGATCCGAAAATTCTCAAATGACTTTTCCTAGGTCTGGTTAGATAGTGACCTCCGAATTCCACTTATTAATTAATTTTCCTACTTTTGTTTTTTATAATTCTACTCCATAAATCTATCCCTTCTTGTTGCGTAGACTTATTACATATTCTAAGTCTATCGTACCATGCCTGTGTGTTATTATCTCCTTAAATATTATTTATTATTCTACCTCCTTTCTCTGTGTTGTACCACTATTTCTTCCACCCGGCTTTATCCTACAACCGCTTGGTGTCACTAATAAGTTTTTGTCACATTTGTCGATGCGCTGCGCTAACAATTCTCCTTACAGACTATTCCTACTTATTGCTAACTAGTGGGGTACCCGGCGTTGCTCGGGTTAAATGGCTAAGGCTCAGAGCTGAGGGTTTACAGTTTTCTTTCTGTCCCCACAGTTTAAAGTGCTTCTTGATAAATAATATTTACTGTCTTGCCTCCTGGTGCAAAAATGAAGAGATTTTTTGGAGAACCTACTCGAGAGCAAGCTACATACAGTTGCCCATGAGAGAAACAGGGACTCTCAAGATGGATTCCAGCTACTTTAAGAGACTGTCTTTGAGACTTGTTAATGGTCATGGCAAAAGAAGGTTTGACTGGAAACTGAAGTCTTTTAAAACCAACAACATCTTCATTAATGACAGGAATGCGGGGAATGAAAGCAGTCTCCGTTTTTGCACAACCTGTTAAGATGACAGCCTCAATCATAAAGAACTGACAGTTTAATGCAAAGCTACAAGCTTGTGTTTGTGGTTAGGATGTGTTTGGTATTGGTCAAAACGTTTGTGGCTTTGATCACTGGATAACACTGGTACACTCTACTTATAAATGTAAGAGAGGCAACTTTTTATTGAATTCATCCATTACCTCAACTTTTTGGACAGCGACCTCTGTGGAACTGACAGAAATCACTGTCACATTTTTTGCCCTTTAAACATGTTTTTAGTTAACTCAGTTTGAATATTTAAGATTTTTATATCCCGGAGACAGTGATTGCTGACAATCTGCTCAATTATCAATCCATCCCCTGAAATTTAAGTCAAGGTCAATAAGTGACCTTTGATCTGAGGTCATTGATTTTCTTAAACCATATACCCTGATCACTTTTTTCTAATTACACTTTTTGAAATTATGCCCCCTTCGGGTACTTTGTGTAGTTCCAGAAACACCTTTTTGCCCCCCGAGCCGCCCCCGGGACCCCGATCGGGGTCATGACCCCCCTATATTGTGGCCAGGGTCAATACACACCCAAGCAACCACTTTGGGCAGGGCTAGCTTCAAAACTCTGGGAGCTATGGCTGGACATACAGACATACAGACCTACAGAAATATATATTAGATTATCCAATTTAAACTTCCCTATGCTATTTTCTTAAGTCTCCTAAACTAAACCCTACTCATCTATTTTAATGCCATCAACTTTCTCTTCTCAATTTGTTTTTTTAGAATATTTTCTGTTTTTACACGGTCCAATGCTGTTCGGTATCAATCTTTTTATTGGTTCCTTCACTGACTTTTACTGTATTCTTTTATTTGTCAATGTTCTAACAAGTTTGCTGGGCTAACTCACACCCTTTTCTATTAAAATTCTTGGATTTAAGTTGAATAGCAATATTTTTACTTCAGCGCAGAAGCGAGTTCTGACTGGGTCGACAGTTGAAAAGAATAAGAGCCTCTCTCTGTTCGAAGCTGCCTTATATACCTTTCTCCATTCTTTCCCACTCTCTTATTTTAACTCCTCTTATTACAATATCTCATGTGATTTCTATTGTTTCAGTTGCCCCGCCACCGTGCCCTGCCGATCGCCTCACCGCTCGAGCGAGGTCAGCCGATCGCCTCACCGCTCGAGCGAGGTTAGCTGGTCGCTGACCCGCTGTTTTTCGGCAGTGAGGGAACATTCAGGATCCGTCACGTCTTGCGGTGACTCACCACAGCTGTGCTTCTTCAAATTTACTGGGTCTTCTCGTTATTATTTCTGTATCGAGATTTATTTTGCGGAATAAATTGAGTTTTAGTCAAATGTTTTTCTTTTTATTTCGTTCTTAATTATTTTTTGAAATAAATGATTTCGTTTGTATTGTTTTTTATCTAATTTCTATATTACAAATATATGATTTTTATTTCTCAATTCCGATAGGGTCGTGACTACGTCACAAGTGCAAGCAAAAGGAACATTTCATCCAACAATGTCAAAGCAAAAATTGTGTGAACAATGAGAGAGATAATAATGATTTTTATGAACCGCGTGATTATGCGTTCTACATCACAAACACTACAAAACGAGGAAAATCAGTCGATAAAACGGGAAATATGTCACCACTTGTCGGTATAGTACAAGCTGTACTAGACGCAGCGGATAGCGTGGGATAATTTTCTCATATCCAAATCTTTATGTAAAATCTAGTGCGCCTTTTCAGACGATATTCCACAAGCCTCAGCAATATCCTTAACAGTCAATCGACGATCTTCCATCACAGTTTGATGCACTAAATCGACTTATTCGCCAGATCTAGTTCCCAGCGACTTTTTCCTGTTTCCTAATTTGAAAAAAATTTCTCGGGTGAAAAAAATATAAGTTAAATGCTGAGGTAGAAAACGCTGTAAGCCAGTATTTTTCGGGTTTAGGCAATCAATTTTTTTCTGACCGTTTAAAAGGATAGGAGAAACGTTGGACCAAATGTATAATATAAATTTTGTTTTGCTTGGAAATATGTGTTTTTCTTAAAAAGGCCGGAAACCTTTCACATAGCCCTCGTACATTGCGAGATCTAATGAAAAAAAGTCTAGTGAGTGGTGTCACGCTAAAAGAAAATAGCGAGTTTTTTTTTGGGAAACGTGCCGAATCGAAAAATCGCACATACTGCCGTTTAGAAAATGTCGGGACCGTGAACCTACAGTTCCAGTGGAAGTCATCCATTTGGACGTAAGCGAGCCGATGCCCATACAAACTCCCGGAGGGGCGCGATTTATCTTGGTATTTAAGGACGACGCGACAAGCTTCAGGTTTGTTCCTAAGACACAAAGGGTATACGGAAAGTTTCAAGTTTTCGGTAGGATGATTGAAAACAAATTCGACAGGAGAATGAGAGTTCTTCGCACTGATAACGAGCTTAAATATCATAACAACAATATGAATATTCGGATCTCGAGTCACGTGGTATTCAACAAGAAAACACAGCACCGTATACTCCGAAACAAAATGGAAGGCGTGAACGTGATAATCGTACCATCATTGAAAGTGTAAAGACAATGATTCGACAATGAATCGCACTCGTTCGCTAGGGGCAGAGGCTGCGAGCACAACCGTGTATTTAATGAATCGTTCGGTATCCGTAAGTGTTCGTGAAAGAAAAACACCGTATGAAAAATGGTGTGGCAGGAATCCGAACCTTGAACATTTTCGAATATTCGGATCGGCTGCTTTCGTTCATGTGCTGAAACAACTAACAAAAAAACTCGACCCACGAGGGGAGAAAATTAGTTTTGTGGAATACGAGGGCGATTCATCGAATTATCGAGTGAATGATTCCCAAACCAAAAAGATATCGGTCTCTTGCGACGTTGTTTTCAATGAAAAACACGTCGAAGCAGAAATCAAACAATTAAACAATGATGAAGGAGAATTATTTTATCAAAACGATGAACCGAAAATATGCGAAATTTTAAGCGATGAAGATAAAAGTCGAAGGTGGAGAGGAAGATGAAGAATACTTACCTGTTCAAGACGATCTGAATGAAACTCGTGAAAATCCCACCACATTAGTGACGCTGTTAAGTTCTCATTCAAGACAAGTTAGTGTCGCTGAATATCAAGTGCTACTCTCCTATCAAGAAGCGCTACGTAGCCAGGCGGTTATAGTGTGGTCCGAGGCAATAACAAATGAACGTGGGAGCTAGTGCGAAGAGAACCCAAAATGGGGATTATATATTCCAAATGGGTCTTCAAGCTACTCAAGAATACAAACGGAGAGGTAAGAAAATATAAAGCTCGACTGAATGCTCGAGGCTTTAAACAGCGACGTGGTGGGGATTACAAGGAAAATTTCGCTCCCGTCGTAAGATACGACTCGCTGAGCGTTCTATTAGCGATGATACGAGTAGCATCCCAAGACCTGAAAATCGCCCAGTTCGCCGTCAAAACAACGTTTCTACTGTGACCGAAACTATTAATTAAAGTAGGGGTTCGAGAATAAAGAACATTTGAACAGCGGCACAGAAACTTTGTTTAAGACAATGCTTGTGTATTGAAATGTTGAATAAAAAAAGGAAGAGTAAATATAATTATTTCTCTAATACAGGGCCAAGATACGAACAATATAACCGAACTCGAAAATAAAAAGGGGGCGAAATGGCAAAGCAATAATAACAATTGAAAAAAAGGAGGAATAATATATTGTAACAAAATAGTAGCAATTATTCAAAAAAGGGGGACGGCGCAAGGAATTTCGTGGTCTTGAAATAATGATGCACGATAAAGTGACAGGTAAAAATAAACTACAAAAGAGATAATACAAAATAATGATAGATAAAAAAAAGGGGGCGGGCAAAAATATAACACTCTATACAACTCGAAATATAATACAAGAGGACGGGCGAAAAATATAATGCCAGATACCAGCTCAGAATGTAACGCAAAAGAACGGGCGAGAATATAATGCTAAATACCCACTAAAAATATAATGCCACCAAAAAATGGAGGGCGGGCGGAAATATGAAAATTGATACTATCCAAAATTTAGTACAAAAAAATAAAACAGAAATTATTTAAAAGTTTTCAAGTTTAGGGCAGTAGCTACGTAACGGCGTAGCTCCGTTAACTCGAAAACATAGATCGGACTCGATAACAGTGGGATTAGCTAGTGGGGCGGCACGAGGGGTATCTCCGAAGCGTAAATTCCCGACCTCGACGGCTATTTAATTATTACCTCGGTTACTGAATGAAAGGGTAGGGGTGGAAGGGGAATAATTGGTAATTCAACAAATAAAGTACGGAAAGAAGCGTTCGAAGGTGACGGAACACTCAACTATCTAAGTAAATCTATAATATATTATAACCATGCACCACGCGCGCAACAATCGTAACTCAATAACTAAAAATGGTGATGCCGGCAACGCGTGGCAGTCGACCCTCGAGATATAATGCTCTAAAACTAATACGAATCAAAGAGGAGGGAAAACTCAAACAATCCTCACTCGAAATTCACTCTATAGTTTCACAATATAAAACTGCACTTACTCGATACCTGTACAATGGTGTTCCCGGAGACTCACGCACACGTGCTTTCTCGGGGGAACGCTTGGCTCCAAGCTCTGGAGATTCTCGTCGTCGTCTTGTTCCTCGTAGCTGGTCGTCGGTGATTGGCTGAGGTGGGTGAGAGAGAGAGAGAGAGAGAGAGAGAGAGAGAGAGAGAGAGAGAGATGCGCGCGTCGACTTTGGTCAGCGATTGAAACGGTGGGCGGCTATGGAAATGTGACGGTAGTTGGCGGTAGGCGACTGCAGTGGTCTGGTTGGATCGTCGCTCAATAGTGTGTAGCTCAGATCTCAGCGGCAGCATTTCGGCAGCTATTGACGGTTTCTGTATAGTGCAGCGTCCGCGGCTTTGGCTGTACCGCAGGGCAGCTTTCCCTTCGCCCACATTTCTCTTGCCTTCCACAGCTTCAGCACATCTCTCACCTCCTGGGTCCTTATTGGATCATCATGTTCATTGAGGGTGTTGCTGTTCGTCCTCGAGCCTCGCGCGATAAAGGAAAAGAAGGGGGGATTTTATTAATGCAAAAAATAATAATATCATACTTAAAAATAACGTATCGCTTATCGATATGGTGAGTGTCGGGCTCGAGCCGAGTCGTCGGCGGGACTGGTAACAATATTTTGTTACACTACATGGAGAACTACAAGAGGAAGTCTTTATGAAGATCCCGGAGTGTCTCGAGATCAACGAAAGGTAATCGGAAAGTGCGGGGAAAAGTGTCGTTTGTCGTCTGAATGAGGCACTCTAGTAATGCTCTAGTAAGAGGCCTTAAGTAATCTCCGCGTTACTGGAACGCAAAGTTTATCAAGTTTCTGAAAGAATTTAACTTAAATGAGTCCAAAGCTGATAAATGTATTTTCGTGGGAGAAGTTAATAAAAAGCCAGTTTATCTTGCTTTGTTCTTCGATGACGGCTTAATTGCAGCAAAATTGCGGGAAGTGATTAGTGAAGTGATCGAGCACTTGAGTAGTGCGTTTAAGTTTGCGCTACGAGACACTATATTTGTAGGTATACAAATTGAGCAATGTCGAGTGTAAAGATATATTGTAATCCACCAGAGAGCGTATGCTGGGCAAGTATTGGAAAAGTTTGGTATAAGAGATTCGAATTCGTTGAGCGTACCGGCCGATCCAAATATTGTCTTGAATCCCATTGGGAAAAACGAAGTGTACACGGAAAGTGTACCTCATCGCGAAGCCGTAGGCTCGTTAATGTTTCTAACGACGGGATCGATACCTGCTATTGCGTATGCCATTAATTCGGTCAGTAGATTTTAAAATAAACATAATAATATACATTGCAAAGCGGTAAAAAGAATTTTTGTGTATCTTTCGTTATTCAGAAATACGACGATCTACGACGAGTTACTTGTTTGTATTGTCCGGTCACGTGGTCGTCACAGTGGTCACGTGGTCATCAAAAACTCGTGACATCAAGCACGACAAAAGCTGGATACGTAACAGCAGCGGCTGCAACCAAAGAATCTACATATATGGCTAAGAAAATTGTTAAAGGATATCGAATACCCATGTGATAAACCGACTGATTTGAATGTTGACAATCAGATTGCAATAAGGTTGGTGAAAAATCCCGAGTATCACAAACGCACTAAACACATTGATATTTATTAACACTATATTAGAGAAAAACAAAAAGGAAAATAATTAAATGTAAAATATGTTTTTTCTGAAGCTCAAAAAACTGATATTTCCACAAAATCGCTTCTCAAAGATAGATTTAAATGAATGTGTGAATTGATGAGAGTTTCACCCATTCATGCACATTTAAATGGTGGAAGTATTGAGTGAGTTTGCGCGTGCGTAAAATGAGAGAAAGAGAGCGATTAGGTCGCAGCGTAGCTGTAGGGCTTGGTGAGCCGGTATACTAGTCAGTAGTCATCAGGCGCTTGAAAAGGAAAACTCGTATTGAGTTTCTCTGTGATACCATTATTATGATCATTCTACTGTTTTAGTAAAACTAGTAGTTATTGTGCCCATTGTTATTCCGGTGGTATTTATTGCCTTGCTTCCTTTCTCATTGCCAAAATACTGCTGATATTATGATGAAAACTAACATGTGATATTATGATGAAATATTTTTTCGGGAATAAATCGGTCGCGAAATAAATAAATGATATAAAAGTAAAAATACGAATACATAACGTTATGGGTACGTTAAAGATCTGCAAATAAAGTAAATCGAACGCGTTACATAAAAATGAATAAAACATTATATATAATGCATTCTATAGACCTGAGAAAAAAGACAAATATTCTATATTTATTTATTTATTTATCGATTTAGAAAGATATAATATCATACTTTGTAACTTTGTAACCAAATTTGTAACTTGGTTTTTATTCACTTTTTTGACGCATTCCATTAACCTAAGACAAAAAAAGAAATGCATTTATTTATTTATTTGAAAAGATAATACTATTCTTGCCAAATCATATTTTATTTGTTGCTCTAAGTTTAATGAAGAAATAAGTCGATCCTTTGTTGGAGGGTGGGAGTGAAGTCTTTCCTGTGTCCGCATTTGTTTTGCTGTACAAACACAGTAACGGCCCCACGGGTGGGTCCTCATGCAGCGAACTCTACGTGGACCTGGAACATGAGTAGAGCATTACAATTTCTTTTTACTCAACAAATTGTAATGTACCTTTCGTGTAAACGACTACAATTTTCTGTTCGATATTGCAATGCACCATTTATTTGCTGTCGGTTGCAAAATTAGTGAACGTTTTATATGTTTCTTTAATTTCATTATTTATTTATTTATATAATATTATATAATATTTATCTACATTTATTACATAATTTTTAATTACTCATTTCATAAAGTGAAATGGGCGGAGTGAGACAGCGTAAAGCGCAAGCGAGACGAGATCTGGGGGTCGATTGTGTAACTCTGTCGAAAATGTTCACTTCTCGCACTTTCATTTCACGTGAAAAAATTCGTGCGATTGTCTATGGATAGGGCGAAAAAGCGACATCCCTATGCTCACGGGAGCACTATTCGCACGAAATGAATCATTTTGTCGAAAGTTTTATGCGTATGCGTTTCTCGTGTAGTATATATTATTTCCAAGGACTAAACTCGGCGAGACAGACAAGAGTATAAGTTTATATATGTGGTAAAAAGGAAGGTTAAATACGAAATAATGAATGTAACCGAGAAACAGAAGGAGATATTATTAGCATTTATGTCCAAATATCCAGATTTTGGACGAGGTCGTTTAAGATATAATAGCGAGAACAAACGAAAAATGGTAAGTATTCTATTTATTATAAATGTTATGTTTTTGGTAAGTGTTTATGTATTGCACATATATTTTTTACAGTTTTTAAAGTTACTTTATAAAAGTAACTCGTTACAATTACCGGAGAAAAAAAAATGTAACTGTAACTGTTGGAAATTCAGCTGGCGCACGGCGATCGATAATCGTCGTGCGCCTACCTGTTGCGCTGCTTTGCTACACGTTGTTCGGTTGAGTCGGAGATAGCCGAAGCATGGGCTTCGCGAAGCCGAGGATGTGCCTCGTTGGCACGCCGCGTCAAGCGAGAGGATGTCTCTCTCGCTTGACTTCGGTTTCGCTCACCGGCTATCTCGCTCAACTGACTCCAGCGCCCAACGAAACTTTCATATTCCGCAGCCATATTGGAAATTTTGACACTTTTTCGCACGCACCGGCAAGAACAGCACGCATCCAGACTCTCGGACTGTTTCATGGATTTATACATCGGACTCGCTCAACATCTCGCTCATCAGGACTCATTTGCTCAAGGTAAGAGTACATTGACATAATTTGGTAGAAATTCACTGTCAGTGAGGAGAGAAATACGGTGCATCACCACTTTGGCTCACTCGTGGTGTGCGCTGCAGCACATGCAGCATCATGCTTTCCTCACTTGCTTTAGCCGGTATAATTAATATAATTATACCGGTGTGGTCTATTCACGGTGCTTTCCTCCAGAAACTCTGCTGGGAAGGCACAGTGACTATACGCAGTTCATTTGTATAGCCTCAGTGTCTGTTTGCAGTGTGCTAAGCAGTACTGATTGCGTAGCGGGTCGCACACAAAGTCACTGCGCTCAGATACAGGCATTGTACATTCTCTCATTAATTCGCTGCAATCACTTTGCAATACAGTGTTGAGTGATTGCAGTGAATTACGCACAATGTATCGCACTCAAGGCATCGGCGTGTCGTGCTGCGTAGCTGTTGCTACGCTGCACGCACCGCTGTCTCAAATTCATATTCAGCGCACAATTGGTAATTGTGTGCTGCTCACAGTATAATTCTAAATTCCACTTTCCAGTTTATTTCATGTATTCACATTCAGTGTTCTTAGCTCGTCGTGCTGCGTAGCATCATTCCGCTGCACGCACCGCATTCTCATGGTCGAGCTCAGCTCACAATCAATATGATTGTGTGCTGTTCAATTCTAATTATCAAAATTCAATTTGTTTATTCATTTATAATTTGTACTTTTTTCTAAATTGATGTTTTGAGGTGATTTTCTAAATTAAATTGTTTTGGATGTTAATTTTCACTTTTAATGTCTACGCACTTGTGTGTTTAAATTGTATGTGTTGCAAGATTGTCGGAAGGTAGAATAAACTACTTCCTCACGATAACATCTACTTGGTCTGGTTTTATTTTCCTCTTGCCTCGAGTGAGTACTCACATTCCGTCAATATATTCACAGGTCGGTCAAGCCATCACCGGACGGATTCTCAACATTCTTGTTGAATTCTCAACAGTAACCATGTTACAAGTAACTCGTTACAATTACCGGAGAAAAAAAAATGTAACTGTAACTATGTTACACGTAACTCGTTACTTAACAACCCGATGTTTTATTATCCTAATAAATGTATGTCTCTGTATATATACACGCACATTGTAACGGTATTTTCACGTTTAACATTCAATTTTAGTCTTCTGAGGGGAAGAATTCGGGCTCGAACACTAAGATATTTAATTATAGACTTCTGTACGAGGTATAAGTAGGGTTTATTCAATAATTAATGTAAAGTTATTCAGTGTTCGGCTTTTTGGCGCCGTTGGCCGTACAATTAATTTTGTGACGTAGATTTTTCTAAAGGTTTCGTGTTCTTCTTTATCCGCGATGATATCGGATTTCGACTTATGCGCTCTGGATGGGCGGTCAACGTCCCAACTAGGCGGAATCGAGCTCGTCCGTCTCGATCCTCGCCCTCCTGGCTGCTGCTACGCGGTCTGCTTGGCTAGATGAGCGGTTGCTGGTAGGGATGGGCGATGTTCTAAATTAAATCGATGTTTCAAAAATCGATTTTAAAAAAAGGTATCGATGTTCGAAATCGATTATTTTCCTTATAACATCGACGAGTTGATTAATCGAAAAAAGTGGGTAGAATACTACGGGTGCACTGTCATCGACTATGTTTTCACCGAGCGGGGCTCTGCGTGAGTGCGAGAGAAAGGTCCACTTGTATGTCCCTCTCGCACTCACGCCGAACCCCAAATTGACCCTATCGGTATCGGTGGAAACATAGTGTATGACTTGTACGATTACGGTAATAGGAAAAAGGGTGGCTGGCGATAAGGAACGCACTTTTGCTGGAGACGAAAGGGAGCCAATTTTCCGTACAAAGATTGGAGATGAACAAAGTTGCGAAAAAAAGCGTAGAATTTATTGTCATTAAAGCTTTATTATCATAAAAACGCTCCATCGTCGTCATTTATGGGTTCAATGCAGTTTTATGTTCTGTCCAAAGTTTGTGTACCTGAAAAAAATAATTAACTGTTATCGAAGCATGAGTATTTATACCAATATTTTTTCAGAGTATGCGGCTATGTATCGACCAATTTTTTCCCCTTTTTCCCAAAGTTTTGGAAAATGAAATTCAACTTTTAACGTTTCGGTCCATGATGCAGACCATCTTCAGAATTTTTATTGACTGAAAAGCATAACATGGCAATAATATAACTAGTGTGTGTAGATTTAATATGTATAATAATGTAATTAAACTAACAAATCTTTAACAGATGTATTGTTAATTAAGGATAAGAGTTAAAATGTTGCAGGCTGCAATTACGTAAATATAGGAATATATAATGTATCAGGAAAGAGGAACTAAGACGGTCCGAAACTCCAATCTTCACGTGTGAGCGAGCTGAGAAACAGCAAACTTCTCGCGCACGAGCCCGGCGTAATTATATAGATTTTTTTATTTTCACTTCAAATAAGGTGTTTACTTGAGCTGCTGTCCTGCCGGGTTACCGAATGCCAGATGCCGGCCGGTCCACCAGAATTTCAATTTACGATACGCAATATGACGCAATACGTGGTCTCTTACGTGAAAACGACAATATGGCGTTATCGATGTCACCGAAAAAAAATCGAAAATCGATTAATCGACTGACTAAAACATCGAAGAAATATAATCGATTAATCGAGCCAAAATATCGGCTGCTTCGATTAATCGAAAAACATCGTACATCCCTAGTTGCTGGCGCGTCGGTCAGCTGATACAGACGCCGGGTCTGTGTCCGTTATTCTTCTCTCTTGGTGAGTTGGTCTTTTATTTGATGTTTCTCTTATTCTTTATGTCTTGTTGAGTGGTGTTGTTCTCATTCGACGCACTTCACAAGGCTAATAAATTTGTTTCTTTCCTAATTATTTTTCTATTGGTCCTAAAATTCTAAATCAAGTTTTTCTGGGTAGGATTTACTGGTGCCCTCCTAATTCTACTTAGTAATTAATTTTCCTAGCTTTTTTTTAATAATTCTACTTCAAGAGTCTCTTACTTCTTGATGCGGTGATTTATCACAAATCTTAAATCTACTGTATCGTGCCTTTGTGTTATAATTTCTCTAACTGTTGTTCGTTACTCTCTTTCCTTTTTCAGTGTTGTTTCACTTTTTCCTTTCTCCAGTTTTCTAATTTGGCAACCTCTTGGTGCCCCAACCGAGTCTTTCAAACTTATCGATGCGCTGCGTTAACAATTCTTATAAGCTATCCTGACCTATTGCTAATTATTCTACCTAAACTTTCTTATACTATTTTCTTAATTCTCCTAAACTAAACCCTACTCATCTATTTTAATGCCACCAACTTTCTCTCCTCAATTTGTTTTTTAGAATATTTTCTGTTTTTACACGGTCCAATGCTGTTTGGTATCAATCTTTTTATTAGTTCTTCCATCGACTTTTACTGTATTCTTTTATTTATCACCCTTCTAATAAGTCTGCTAGGCTCACTCACACCCTTTTCTGTTAAAATTCTTGGATTCATTCTGAATTTCTGGATATTGCAATATTTTTACTTCAGCGCACAAGCGAGTTCTGACTGGGTCGACACTTGAAACGAATAAGAGAGTTCTCTCTGTTTGAAGTCGCCTTTTATACTTTTTCTCTCCTTTCCCACTCTCTTATTTTAACTCTTCTCCTTATCATAGCTTATGTAATTTTGTCTGTTTCAGATGCCCCGCCACCGTGCCCTGCCGTTCCCCTCACCGCTCGAGCGAGGCCAGCCGGTCGCTGACCCGCTGTTTTTCGGCAGTAAGGGAATATGCAGGATCCAGCCTGTCTCGCTGTGTCTCATCATAGAATTTACTGTGTAAATTCTATGACTCTGTCTCAATTCTTCTATCTCGCCTAATGAATTTTTCCTTTCTTATTAAATAAATGGATTTCTTTTTACTAAGTGTTTGATTTTCTTATTCCTGTTTCCTCTTGATAAGTGACTACGTCACAACATATATATATTATATAAATGTTCCAAGACGAACTTTGGGAACAATTAGCATTAAAATTAAATACATCTGGATATGGACCAAGGAAATCAGGAAAACTATAGTCTAAGGTATGGTAATCTTAAAACAAATCCTATGTTATATTTATTGCCTGTTTGCTGTCAAATATTTATAGCAAGCTCTACTCGAAATTTGTTAGCGCAAATTTAGTTGCAAGGGCTATTATATGAATGTAATAAATTGTTTATCATTATATATATAAAACAATTAACACAATTATATTCATATAATAGGGCAGTATTTTTAATTTTTATGAATATATGTATACATTTTTTATTTCATTACACCTGGAGAGATTGGAAAAGTAATACATTAAAAAAAGTTGCCAAACATAAAGGGGATATGATGGGAACAGGAGGCGGATCACCCAAAAATGTACAATTAAGTTCAGTAGAGAACGCTTTGATTGATTTTTTGACACCAGATGCAACAGGTTTAAGTAATATATCCGAAGGTGGACTTGGAAATATACAGGGTGCGCCATCTCAATCTGGTCGATGGAAGTATTGAATAACTCTGACAGATTTTAACCGACCAGCGTCGTACAACACGTTTCGTATAGGTTATTTCAGTACAATTTCAACCATGTATCGCTATACGCCGAAAGAACGCGCCGAAATAGTTTCGCTTTACATTGAAAATAATCGTTCAGTTGTGTCAACTCAGCGTGCGTATCGTAAAAAATATCGCGGACGTTCTGCGCCCAAAGGCGACACTATCCGTCATTTAGCTTCAAATTTCATGGAGCATGGGTCTGTAGCGAATCTCCAACATCAAGCTTGACCGCGTCCAGGTCGTTCAAATGAAAATATCGGAGCTGTTCGACAGAGTGTTGCAGAAAATCCAAATGTCTCATACCGCCGCCGGTCTCAGCAATTAAACATCAGTGAAACCACTTTGAGAAGGATTTTAAAGCCAGATCTTCACATGTTTCCGTACAAAGTGCAGTTGACTCAAAGATTATTGGAAACTGACAAGCCGCGACGCTTGGCTTACGCTAATAACGTTAGTCGAATGAAGGAAGCTGAGCCGGATTTTTGGGAGCGAATTCTGATGACCGACGAGGCTCATTTCACCCTCTCTGGCGCTGTCAACAAACAAAACTGTCGCATGTGGGGCACCGATAATCCTCATATTATTCACGAAACTCCATTGCACGATGAGAAAGTGAGAGTTTGGGCCGGTGTTTGCTCAAAAACCACCATTGGACCATTTTTCTTCAGAGCTGGTGAAACTGTCAATGGGGATCGATATCGGTGGATGTTGGCACACTTTGTTTTACCACAAATGCGTGAAAAAGGTCTTAAGGAATTTTGGTTCCAACAAGATGGTGCGACATGTCACACTGCGCGCTCAACAATGGACTATTTGCGTCGGAAGTTCCCAGGACGTGTGATATCAAAGAAATGTGATATTGACTGGCCACCAAGATCGCCGGATTTGACTGCACCGGACTTCTTCTTGTGGGGATTTTTGAGAAGTAAAGTCTATGCCAACAAGCCGAAGACCATAGAGGAGCTAAAAAACAACATTCGAGCCGAAATCGCAGCGATATCGCCCGAGACGCTGGCAAATACAATGGAAAATGCCGAAAAAAGAGCTCATTTTTGTCTCAGTAATAAAGGCGGACATTTGATCGATGTGGTTTTTGGAAACTAATCAAAATAAATTGTAATGAATCAAATTTAATAAAAAAATACGACTTTGTGAAATCTGTTGAAAATTCTCTAAGTTATTCAATACTTCCATCGACCAGATCGAGATGGCGCACCCTGTAGTATTAAGAGATAATCCACAAGATCAGTACTATCCATAGTTAAAATACTCGTCTGCTCAAAAAGCGAAGAGACAAGAAGAATATTATTTATCTATTTTATCATCTGTTGGTGACGAAAGTAATGCAGATAAAATATATTTAAGTGATTCTTTTGAAGAGAGAAGGAGACGCAATAATATATGGCACGTCACAAACCAAAAAAATGCGATCTCCTGTTATGCGCAGAAAGGAATAAATGTGAAACACTGGTTTCCAGTTTGGATATTGATAAACCGAATATATTTGAAAACAAGGAAAATGTACAGGTATGTATAAAACATTTGTAAAAAAATATTTACATAATCTCCATTTGACAGCAATGTTATGTAAAACGCAACAGGCGTTTATAATACAAGCTACAAAATAAAAACGGCACATATTAATCTGTTTATAAGGTGTTTAACGCAAAACGCCTTAAAAATGCATACAAAACGTTAAGTTGAAAGAAATGACTCAAGCCATTTACCGCATCGCTCGCGCTGATTCTCACATCCAACTGTTTTTGTTCATTATTCGTTAAGTATACGTGATTGTATGCAAAATGACTTTGGCTTTTTTTAGAATGATCACTTCAACGTTGGACGCTCTGGATATTGTGTATTACATTTCTTCTTTCAAAATATGCACTTACCAGCAAACTCCGGTCTATAATGTAACGCTCTTTCTTTCCTTGAACATCGCCATCGTCCTTTTAAGACTCCTATACATCTTTCTACTGCTGATCGAGCTTGAATTACTTGGTTAGTAAATCTAGCTTCTGGTGATTCCACAGGTGGATTTATATAGGGTTTTAAAAGAAACGGCATGAGTAGGTAAGCAGCATCACCTACAATTAAGTTTAAGATACATGATGTACACAATAATATACTAGTAGGTACTACATCATAAAATTTTTATTTTGTTATATTAATCTTAACAAATACTACGTTTAAATAACTCTTACAAAAAAAGTTAAGAACACTCAGGTATTGAATGTATTTTTGTTCTTTTCTCATAAAGAAAGAAATAATACACAGACACAAAAATGGAATAATCAAAGCATATCATACCTATAAGCCATGATCCGCTTTCGCCTAATTCTTGCTGTCTTTGTAGATAATGATATAATTGTGAAGAAAGTAAAACTCTTGAGTCGTGTGTTCTTCCTCCATGCATTGCATTAACTGCTAATATTTCACCATGATATGAAGAGACCTGGAAAAATATATTTTACAATTAACAAAATATTTACAATAAAAAATATTATCATAGTTGATAGTATTGTAAAATACTTTTGTTTTAATTTTTTTACACATTGTACTTACGATCATAACATTCAGGGAATGATATAATTTCCTATTAATAAAGAAATGTTCTCTTGCACGTTCAATAGGAAAGATGGCTACATGAGTCCCATCTATTGCTCCAATAACTCCTGGAACTCCACTGTTTCCAAAAAATCTAAAATGACGTAAATACTAATTTATAAGATATTTATGTCAAATACATCCTCTGTACAAATTTTTGTTTATTTTAGATACTTATTATATATATATACGAACTCTTGTTTTATCCGTTGCTTTTTTTCCTCTTTTGTGGGAAATTTAATCCAATGTCCCATTATTGTATTTTGTGCATTTACTGTTGCATGAATAGAAACAAAGATCGAAGTTTGACACATACAAGAAAAAAAGTCTTGTCTCATTTTCTTTGGTAGGAACCCGATGACAAAAAATCTAAAGTTGCAAATATCTATAAACATTGATAACAATTATACAAACAATTATATATTGAGAAATGTTTCTAAAATCGAATAAAACATAAGTGAATGTAAAAAAAGAATTACTTGGATATGTTAAGGTATCGATGTATTTCTGGATTTAGGTGGCATATTAGGTATTAGTTCTGCTATCAATTGCATGGTGGCTTCTTTCGATAATCTAAAATAAGAAAAAACAAATACATATATGATGTTGTTTTATGCCCAGTCAGCACGAACTCTAAAAATGACGCACAAGATAACTTTACGATAACTTTAATTAACTTCATGACACGTCTGAAAGATGTTTCATAAAGATGAGTATATAAAAGGCATCTTAAAGTTATTTTATACGTTGTATCATTTTTTTAGAGCTCGTGCTAATGGTGCATTTATATTAGATAATACAATTACATAACGAAATAGAGTAAGAGAGAATCATTTTCATATATTATAAATAAATTACAATAAATAAAATGTCATAAATATGTGTAATAAATGTGTATTATAAAATATGTTAATAACAAATACATACCTATATAATTTTTTAATGCAGTTTCCGGGAGGTCTAGTGGATCTTGAGTGTCTCTTAATCTTCTCCTTATAATATTCAAATTTTATTGTCTTTTTCTAACTTCATTTTCCTCATCGCAATGTATTAATAAAATAAGATATTCGATTTTCATTTTTTTACTGTGATCTAAATGTGTTGAACAAATACACAAAATCCCCTAACGTTTTCAGCAACGTAACCTGAAAAATACTGGCTTTAGATGTTAGACATCGACGTAGGTTGTGCTAAATGACAGTATTCGACATAAAATTTCTTGTCGCACGATCTCACGCGAAATATTTCGTACTTTCACTATAGTGAAATTTACACAATCATGCGAATGCTTACTTTTGTCATTTTCACTAGGTTTTGAGATACACAATCACCCCCCTGTTATGAGCAGCACAAGCCATAGACTTATATAAGTCTATGGCACAAGCCTTCCCCTGACGCGTTTAGCGCGGGCAGCGTGGTGGGGACAGTGCGAGAGTACCCCTACCTCGCCGTCTGGCATCACTGCGACGCAGGCGCCATTTACGTTGTCGTCAGGCTGAAGTGCAAATGTTCTTAGTTTCATAGATGGTCGCTGCCGGGCGTCTTCATGCAACTCCGCTGTGTATTCATAAATCTTAACCTTTACGATCGTTTGGTCCGTCCCGTTGTTGATATACAATTCATTATATATAATACGTGTACAATTGAGTGTGTCCTTCAACGTGGTCGAGATTTATCAAAGAGATAATTAAGGTATTTTATCGTGCTAAACAAGACAGAAGAACGAAGATGGAGCAGTCTCTTGAACCCATGGATGTGGATACTACGTTCGCGATTGACGTTAGCGCGACGAAATTTTGTCGAGATGACAAGAAAGAAATATTTAATAACCAACCTTTTGTGAGTAAACATAGGATGTGTTCCTTTTTGTGCTTTTGTTACTAAACTGCTGAAAACTTTACAGTCCATGACATGTATGATATACAATTTTTAGTAGGAACAAAAGCAGAAGAAGGAACACGTAGTCGTTCTGTAAGTTTTTCTATTTTTTTCATTCAACTTTTTCATTTTTCAATATATTTCTTTGCAATTATGATCTATGCACAGATTAATCGTATTTAATCTTGAATTTGTAACCCTTCTAGAAATTGACAAAGTATTTTGTATATTTCATGAAATTAAAGTAGTTCACCAATAAGCACCTAGTAACTGCACCATACTTTTTTTGTATCTTATCACAGGAGTATATTTTTCTGCATTGATTGGAACCAGTGAAACAGGCCTTGACTATTGTTTCAAACATCATTAATGCCAAACTTACAAATTTTTAAATTTGGCTTATAGAAACAGTGATGGCAGCTCACATATGAACAGCGCTTGTGTAAATTCTACTTATTTGAGGGCATAAAAATAATATACAGTTGATAAGAGGATACTTTAATGAAGAGCATACGAAATTAGAATATGATTTACTTCACAATTTGTATGTGAAAGAAGTCCTTTTGCTCTAACAGGTTTTATATAAATTGTTAAATCTGCCACATATTCTTTGTTGAGCTTGTAGCTGTGTACTGAATGAATTATATGGTCCTTGATGCTAAATAAAGCTGCTACTTCTATGTCAGATTATGAGAATTCTGATGCAACTTTGAAAAATAAGATGATACATGACAATGTAGTTAAATGTTAAAAGACATAGTTAGCAAATCCATGTTGAAATTGTTAAATGAACCAAATCAGAGTGACTTAATTCATTGACACAACTCATTTCATTCTGATTTATAAAATACCTCAGGCTTTGATAAGTTGTTTTATGACATTTGAACCTTGACTTGACTAGCATATAGCAAAATAACTCTTAATTATAGGTAAAGTTTAACTTTTGTTCCACCAATGTAAATCTACAATAATTTTGGGGGTCTTGCAGTGAATAATCTATCAAGTCACAAATTTATGTATCTTTATCACATTCTGTTATGGTCAGTTATGTTGTATGTTGTATGTGTTTGTAAACTCAAAAGCCAATAGTGTGTTCTTTCTACTTCAACCACTTATTAGTGAACTACCTCTTGATTTATTAAAGCAAAGGGCCACAGGTTCTCTACAAACGCATATAATTTACAAACAAAAATAGCTTAGCGTGCAGAATGCAGCATGCAGCAGTCCTTGTACCCAGTAACATATTGACAGACAGTGAGAGAGCTGAGAACAGTACCTTCTGTCGAACAATTTATGGTCACTCCATAGGAGTTTTTCAATTTCACCTTGACCCTTCATAATTTTATTGACAGAAGTATAATAGCAGGCCAGCTAATTTCAAAAAAGCTATTTTGCCAACATTGTATTGAGGTCTGCCTATATTTGTTAGCAAGACTCCAACAATGGAGTATCATCTTCATTTTGTGCAGCAGTTGTCATAAAGATGGAGAACATTTTGTAAGACTTGAACAATCTCTGCTGCACTTCTACACAAAGAATCAGACTTAAATTGGTACTTATACTCATAAATTCAATTACAAGATTTCTGATACTCAATCTAATGCAGAAGTTTTCTTTCATCCAAGTTGAATTGTTTATCAAATTTTATTTCATGGAACTGACTGGCCCTAAAAAATCATTTATCTTCACAACTTTTTACAAAATTGGTAATAAAATATGTACAGGAGCAACTTTTTTCATGTTTATACCTTTGTATCTGGATAGTGAACAAGTAATGGTTGAAAAAATTACAGAAATTTTGAGTACCCAAATGAAAATTATAATACTATTTCGGTGCAATTTTCTCTATTAGTTTTCAAAAGTGAAATGTCACATCGGATAATCATTCGCATTAGTCCAGATATGTAGCACCTATGAAAGACGTAAATTGAAAAATGGTAATTCAATTGGTGTGTCACCTCATCGTAATCTGTTGAAGCGTAGTATTGCTCAGGAGTAACACTTTATTTTTAATTTAAAAGAATCATATTCATTTATAGAAGTTTACATTGAATTTAAGCTGGATGCTGAATTTGCTAAGCTTTGCATTAGAGATAGAACTGTTGAATCACACAATTACTCATATTCATAACATTTATACCTTAAAAAGGGCTGGATGCAAGCAGCATCTATTTGTATTTAAACTCATCATTAGTAAAATATTTTGAATAAAGTACCAAAATTTGACATTATGCAGTTATGAAAATGAAGCTTCTATATCAATTGTCCAGGTGGTGGAATCCCATTCTGAAAATCGCTGCAGTACTTTCACAACCCGAATTGACATATTCAGTAAAGAGGAGCAAGCAAGAATGGAGGAACGTGCCATGCGCTTTGGGTTACAAGAGAAGTTGGGCAAGTCAAAGGTTGAAAAGGACAAATACCTGTACTCAAGGTTTGTGTAATATGAAGAAATTACCATCAACCATAAAGTTTCTTAATGAAATAATATCTGATTTCACCTCTTTGACCTTCATGTGATTTAAATGATTCAACGTGTAAATTACCTTCTCATGAAGCAAGCCCACTCAATTTGAAGAACTTTTTACTTACTTAAGAATAATTTTATACACTTTTGTAGCGCGGGTGATGGTGATGAAAGCGAAAATACAAATAATGTACGTTTTAATGCTTTACACATGAGAGGAACGGAAGATATGAGCACAAAAGATGTCTTTAAATATTTCGAAGACTACGGCCCTAGTTCTATCGAATGGATAAACAATGTTTCATGTAAGACAACTTTTCTACTTTTCAATTACATGTCTCAAGTTGAAAAAATATCTTTTTCGACAATTTATTTACTTTAAGTTAATGAAAATGAATGGTATACTAAAGAAAAAAATGGTCCCAGGTAACGTCGTGTGGGTCGATAATATATCGGCAGCGAAAGCACTTTTGAAATTGTCAAATAAAATAGTTGGGCTTGGTGAGAAAGTAGCAGCGGATAAGCACCTGAAATCGGAGGCAAGTAGTTTTGATGACGAAAACAACCTAGCCAATGACGATTGTATCATTGAAATTGTCGGAGGTGACGGATCCACAGGTGGACGAGGCGATAATAAGATAGAGGATGATAATGTGATAAGCCTCGTGGATATCGACTGCCCTCTGCCACCGGGCCTCTGGCGAAGGGGTGTCAATTATGCAAAGTCCAAAGTCATTCTTTTAAGATATGCCACAAGGGCCGACAAGAAAAAGCCGAACCCTGCAAAAATGAGCGATTACGACCCGAAATATGGGACTTCTAATTTCGGAGGTAAACACGCGTTAACCTTTAATAATCCCTGTTAATAGTGGAGCACTATATATACCGACTGAGCCGCTATGTGTAAAATAGACCGACAGAAATTTATATCACGTCGTCCCCCTCAAATTACCCGAATTAATTCAATTATTTACAACAATGTCTATTATCTGAAAGGAATACTATACATATACTGAAGGTTTTGCTTCAGGTATAAAAGGATTCTTGACGAAATCCCACAAAAGGCAGTATAATCAAATGCGCCAGCAGGAGAATCGAGTCGACAACGGTTTTTCGAAAGATGAGGATGATAGAAAGCGTTCGAAAAATCCTTGGGGCATGCTTTCGGAAACTTGGGGCCAGAACGACTCGGTAGAGGACACTTTTCTACGAGCGGAACTCACCACGGAACAGAAAAGCAGCGTAAAGCAACGGCTGGGTTTCAAGGGCCAAGTGAAAGAAGTCCTTGTTACTGCTGTTCCACCATTGGACGATGAATCCAAGTGTGAATCTACCAGCGACAGCAGCGACGATGGGTGGCGTAAGAGAAGTAAAGTTCTCCGAATGCGGATGCACGCTGACGACGAAGAAGAAAAGATGCTGAAGAAACGAATGAAACAACGATCACATTGGGTTGGTTTCTTTGAATTTAGAAAATTAATCTCTCCGCTATTCAACGAGTGAACTTTAATTTTCAACATTTTATTCAAAAACAAAAATAATGTCTATCCTTGTTTGTAGATGCACGCGAGTATGCAGAGCAATAGCAATGATTTGCGTTCTCGTCTCCGTAATCCGAACGGAAATCCGGTTTATCGCGAGGCGATTCAAGTCGTGGTGACTAATACGTCTGATCTATTCAGAGTATCGCGACCGCTGACACCCGAGGTAAGAATCAATGCCATGATACTAAATTTCCCCTAATTTCGTAATAGTTATATGACACCGTAACTTTTCGACTACCCATTTATATAAATATTTTTTAAATAAATTGTAACGGTATTTAACGTTAACATTACCATCAAAAGGTTTTAGTTCGGACTCGAGCAGGGAGGAAATTAATGTAGGCTTCAATAATAGGTAGAAGTAGGGTTTATTTCAGAAAACATAAAGTTAATTGTTGCGATACATGAGAACAAAAAAAAATGTAATTTAGTTGTTCTACTTCGATATTTCTTTCTGGTTACTTCGCGCCTTTCAAATGGTTATTCCCGGGCTCTTGTACCTTACGATCGAAAAGTACCCGGAATTTCTCGTTTAAACGAGCCACCCTTGAGATATTGTCAAAATCATTTCTTTTCTAGGTTGATACACCTGTTAGTTGTTTGCATGTAACTTTTAAACGCAATGTGTCAGATAGTTTGTGCGTAATAGCTTTGTAAACAAATGACTTGTTTGGTGAACTCTGCAAATTTCGTTATGTCGAATTTAGTTGAGCAAAGAGTGTGCCTAAAATTTTGTGTTTCTATCAAAATATCATGTGCGGAAGCGTTGAAAATTTTAACGGTAGCCTACGGGGATTTGACAACGTCGAAAACCCAAACATACGAGTGGTACAGAGTTTAAAGCGGGCCGTATTGTGGTAGAGGATTTGCTTCGGTCCGGTCATCCATCCACCTCTGTGATTGACGAAAACATCGAAAAAGTTAAGAACATTGTGCTCGAAAATCGTCGTGTGAGCGTCAGGAAAATAGCAGTCGATCTTGGTGTCTCGTTCGGATCGGTGCAGAGCGTTATGCACGATGTTTTGGGCATGGGACGAGTTTAAGCGCGGCTTGTGTCGAGAGTGCCTAATTTTTTGCAGAAACAGCATCGCATTGCAGTCGCTAAAGAAATGCTTTCTTTGGGCCAAAATACGTTTATACTGTTCCACAAGCTCCGTATTCACCTGACATGGCCCCGTGTTACTTTTTCCTGTTCTCACGACTCAAGTTACCACATCGCGAAAAGCGTTTTGAGACGATTGAGGCGATAAAAGAGAATTCGCAGAAGGAGCTAAAGGCGATACCCCAATCGGCCTATGAAAAGTGTTTTAAATATTGGAAGAAGCGTTGTATTATGGGTATTGCTTACGAGATTACTTTGAAGGGAATAAAATATCGATGAATAATTGAACCGTTTTTGGTTTATTGACAAATGCCGGGTAATTTTTGATCGTAAAGTATGCCTCTATAATCGTGTACGCAAAAAGAAAGAATTTAAATATGCGCTGTGATAGGATTCGCTTTTAAGTAGATTTATCGGTAAAGCTGTACAACTATTTTATATTTCCTACCGTGTTCTCTGGGTAACTTTTCTTAGCCTGAGTGACTGTCGCATCTATCGATAAGTTGCCGATGCGCGCCAGTAGAATTATTACCGTACTAGGATTTTTCTATTATGGATCGACATTGGTCTTCTACCTACGTCACGAGACCTTTGGTGATAGCGGGACTCCCGCTTGAGACCCCCGTGACGGTCTACTCGCTCGCTCGCTTGCCTGACCGCCGCTGCAGTCCGGCGTCAGTGCAGTCACCGACATACACTCGGAGTGCATTCGTACAGGTGGTACATGTTAGGGCCGTACCTCATATGATCCGGTATTATTCGGGATATTTTCCTTATTTGCTACAAATTATTCCTACTTATAGATCTATATCCCTACGCTATTAAAGTGTGTATTTAATTTAATATGCTCGTGCCTCTGTGTCTATGGGAAATATTTGGGAAAACCGCTTGCTGGATTACCCATCCTTGGCTGCGGCTGCGAGTCTGCTCTATTGTTGTTTTGATGGTGACTGTGATTAGCTGGACGCAGCAAAGGCCCAGCTGCTAGACGTCTAGTGTGGGGTCTGACGTCACAGCTTGGTCCCGTATATACCAGAGCGACTGCAGGCTATCGCTGGATCATCTGATCTTTTTTCCTGGTGGTTGAGCTGTATCGGCGGGATCTGCGAACAAAAGTGTTCCCCGAATGCCAAATTTCCGGTGGTTTCATCTGGTGGCAGTCCTTTACCCTATTTAATGTAGCCCATAGATAGCCTTGGTCCTCTTTAAAATTCGTCGTTTGTCTTTAACGATGATCTTTAATTCTCACTGGTCTCAGATGGCACTTCCCAAGTCGTACTTTTCTAACCGAATAACGGGACTTTACTTCTAACGTGCCGGCCCACATGGCCGGCAGTGATGCGCGGTAGCGGTGCTTCGTTGTGGGCACCGCGCGTTATTTGACAACCAGTATGTTATAAAATGTTAAAAAAGGGGAGGGGTGTCAATGATAGGACTCCAGTCATTGAACTCCTTTCCCGATCGCTTTTATACTTGTACTGATTGTCTTCTGCTATCAATCCCGATCGTATTTTCATCCCTCGCGACCGTCTTATGTTTTCCGTCTGTAAATAACCATCTGTATTTCGTTTCCACTCCCGATCGTCTTTTGTTTCCCCTTGATCATCTTTTGTTTTCCTTTCCGATCGCATTTGTTTTCCCCCAATCATTTTTTGTTTCCCTTTCCAATCGCGCTTGCTTCCTATCATCGACCCCTTCCCTGTCCTTATTATTGGCCAGTAGAGGGTTAATAATAGGGGCATAAGTGGGGCTGTCACTATGTTGACTAGTACGTCAACAATAGGTAAATGTGGAGATGTCCTTATTATTGGCCCGCTGGAGTTTTTGTACACGCCGGCGACAGCGTCATCTTTATAAAATAGAGAGAAGAGATATACTAGGTTTCTTCAGCTGGGGCGCGAAGTTCCCTCGCGATCTTTGATTGGACTTCCTATTATTGACGATTCTACCCCTGCATTACCTTTGAATCGCCTGTCACTCGGTCTGGGTCAGGGGGACTTCAATGGAGTTTAGGGGCTAAATGAGCTCTTAAGGAGACTTATAATTATTAGCGCCTGGGGGGCTTAGATTATCTCGTTGATGTTTGTGAGTTTATGTTCAAGAACTTGAAGGGGGCAAAATAATTCGGGTTTATTTGTGTCATTTGACCCCGGTCTTCTGGATTCTTGACACGAAACAGAAACTTGAAATAATCCAGGTTTAAAGGGAGCTCATTAGGACTCAGAAGAATTCAGGTTTAGAGAAAGAGCCGTTAGGGGACTTAGAATAATCACAGCTGATGGGGTTCATTGGGAGGTCGAGCCAGGTGGATTGAATGAACTCCAGGGGTATACAAGAAGCCAGGGTTGTCAATAATAAAAACAGTTTCACATTATTTTATCATTATTGATCCCCGGTTAAGAATAGGGATTGGGGTAGGAGATAATGGTAGAAAAAAATGACGTTCGCGAAACAAAAGATGACTGCGGAAAAGCAAATAGCGATCAGGACTGGAAACAAAACCGAACGCTTTTGTCAATGGTCACCGAATTTGGTACCAAATATCTCTGCACGATATTTCATAAGTTTCTTGAGCTTGTTTTATCAAGTGTTTCGAAAATAGAATCAGATGATAATTCAAACAATTAAATTGCTAAAAAATCCGAATCCTTTAACCAATGTCCATCAAATTGAACATGTAGCACCGCAGAATTGTAGTTAGATGTAGAAAATTTCCGTTCAAGTGGTCAAATTTGACGCGAGTTAAAGCGACGTAATTTATTCGAAAAATTAAAAATCCTATAAAATTATAACTCTTTATATATTCGGCTCAAATTCAATACTGATAATTCTTCAACATTACTTTATTTGTAAGAAACTATTTATTAGCTCCATAGCTAAAAATTTGTGGCAACTAGAGCGCGCACAAACTTGAAAAATAATAAAATATAAAAATATCTGAATAGGTGTTTCAATTATTGCGTAAATTATAACAAAGATCATTCTACTCTATTCGCGAGCAAAATTTCAGATCGATCGTTAAAGTCGTTCTCGAGATATAGACGTTTGATCTTTACAAGCCTATTATACACACACAGATACACATTCAACCAGACATTTTTTTTAAACCACTTTTCTTGACGTTTTACACCATTCTGACAAAAACGAGTTAAGCGAGGTTTTGAATTTGTTAAAACCTCTTTTAACCGTCCACAAAGACTATTAATCTGAAGTTTAAGGTAGATCAATTAATCCTCCAAAACGACCATCAAATTGTAGTTGAATTCAGGTCCAAGGAGGTTTAAAAAATTATCAATACTAAATCCTAAAATTTTATTTAAAAATTTTGCTGCCGCCGCTGTGTATAAGAATCCAGGAAGGTTAATATTAGGGATATATTTAGGGATGCCCCTAATATTGCCCCGTTTTTTTGGTAAACGACGGCGGCGGCGTGAAAGCCTTTAAATATATACATCTTTTGTAACGTAAATTCAGCCTCTAACTTATCGGGTGTTACCTGTAGTCCGTCTCAGTTGTTTTTCCTCCCTTTTTGTTCACTCTTACGAGCTGGGCGCCAGGCGCTTACGCACCGGAAGGAACATAACGATGATCGAGACGGCACTCAGCTAGGCTAACTGTAGCTATTTGAAGTAGAGTGGGTGTTGCGGACTTGTCGATGTTTCGATAAATCAATTCAATTCCTATAACAAATGTGGGACTTATAGATACGTCAAAGTGGCGAATTATTTATTTAAAAAGGTGACTGTTCGTTTTACAAAATATTACCAAAAAAAAAAAAAAAAAAAAAGAAATATTCCATAAAATATCTCTAGGTTTTTACATTTAATGAATTTAATTATTCTGATAATGTAAATCTGCAACACTCGCTCCTGCTCTCACACTCACACGCGACACACAACTATGACTCGACCATAGATACGCACTCGACAAAGCGTCTCACAAATGATTCTAATTGTTAAAAAAAAATCGAACGAAAAATACTAATAATGCGAGATACGCCCTTGACCGTACAAATACCTGGGTCAATCACAAAATACGGGACCGAACACTCAACGATTTGTCAAGAATATAATATCAAATAAATAAACAAATAATTGTGAATTAATTAATAACAATTCGTCACGCGATTTATATCGTACGATTCCCACACTCACGAACACACAACGGGATGACCAACTGACACGCGAACAACTTTACAATAAACGAAACATATAAAGTGACTTTTCCAGGCTCCCAACTCCAAGAGATATGTGTTTGAGAATCCTGATGTTATGATGTTGTGGACTGTAATATATTGAAAAAGGATGAGTCGTAACTCGTGACAGGTGGAAAAATAACCAGACAGGCGAAGTTGTCAGAAAAGAAGTGGTATATATTCACTCAATAAATCTACAAACAAAATATATAAATAAAACTGAGTACTGAATGTAAGGTGAGAAGCAGAAACAATTATATTAATTGCGGGCCGTGTTAATAAAGTCCAGAGAGAGCGTGTAAGCAGCCCGAGCTGCGAAGCACGTTACGCGGTGAGACGAATGAGGATGCACTTACCAGGTTTACAAGTATGAAATGCGGATTTCAGACAACAGATGGCGCACGAATGCAGTTTGCGCTATAAAGATTTGACATTGCGCCATTTTGTTGTGTCATCAACAAGTGTCAGACGCGCCCGAGTGATAAATTGGAAAAGTGTGTGCAAAGTGTTGTGTTGTTGTGTTCAATATGTCGAAATTTATACCGAACAAAGAGCATTCGCGGACAGCATTAATTTTTTGTTTTCATTTGAAGAAAACTGCTGCTGAATCATACCGATTACTTCGAGAAGCTTATGGTGCGTATCGCAAGATACGTGTGAACGATGGTTTCGGCGTTTCAAAAGTGGTAACTTCGATGTTGCAGACAAGGAACCTTGAAAGCCGCCAAAAAAATACGAAGGTGTGGAATTGCAAGCATTGTTGGACGAAGATGTTTCGAAAACACAATAAAAAAACTCGCCGCGCAATTGGGCGTTAGTCAGCAAGCTGTTTCCAATCGGCTACGAGAGATGGGAAAGATTCACAAGACCGGTAGATGGGTACCACATGAGTTGAAAAACAGGCAAATGGAAAAGCGCAAAAACACATGTGAGATTTTGCTCGCTCCGTACAAAAGCAAGTCGTTATTGCATCGTATAGTTACAGGAGATAAAAATTGGATTTATTTTGAGAATCCTAAGCGTAAAAAAACATGGGTAGACCTAGGCGCACCATCCACATCGACCGCAAGACCGAATCGCTTTGGCAGAAAGACGATGCTCTGTGTTTGGTGAGACCAGAGGGGCGTGGTCTATTATGAGCTGTGAAAACCTGGGCAAACTGTTAATACTAAACGTTACCAACAACAATTGACAGATTTGAACCGTTCGCTGCTTGAAAAAACGCCAGAATACCGAAAGAGTCAACACAAAGTAATTTTTCTTCATGACAATGCTCCATCACGTACGGCAAAACCGGTTCGCGATACGTTAGAAGCACTCAGCTGGGAAGTTCTACCCCATGCGGCTTACTTTGGTTCGTACGAAGATGTGATAGCTCGATGAATGGTTCGCAGCCAAAGGGGAAGATTTTTACTGGAGTGGTATACACAAGTTGTTCGAAAGATGGGAAAAATGTATAACAAGCGATGGAGCACACTTTGAATAAAGCACTTTTATCATTCTTCCGACTTCGACATGTTGTTTTAGAAAAAAAACCGCATTTTATACTTGTACACCTGGTATTTGACTAATTACCGTACACACACTGAGGAATTTCGCTAAAATTATCAATGCGTCACCTTACCAGATGAAACTGAGTCCTGTTGAGCACGACTTGAGGCTGAGAAGATCTGAACAAGGGTGTGAAATATCCGATACAAGTAGAAGCACCTGTTGCACGCTTAGCGTTGACGATAAAAAACGATGGCCATCGTTTTAAAAATGACATTGGCTACGCTAACGCTACATAAGAGCTCCCACCCAGCTGCTGCCGCGACAGTCGAGCGCAGTAGGGCAACGGCACAGATGAGCTACTGCGCAGCGACCATAGTCGTAGCATGTGAGCTGATTTCTCAACATTTCCGCCCGCCATCAGCAACGGGGTTGCTGATTATCCTCATCAGGCTGGTCAATGGATAAGACGGACAGAACAGCCAGTTCTGAGATTGGCCGGGTGAGCGTCGTTGTAGCAGACAATGGTTTCCAAAGCTGTTGCACCTTTTGCTACAGCAACTGCCATCTTGATAATCTTGAGATCGCCGGGGTCTTCTAAAGAAGGTTCAGGGACCGTTGTGAGTGCTTCTCGAATGAGAAAGAGTCCAGACCGCAGCGCTGACATATCTCCAAGGTCATCACTGAGTGGTTCCAGAGGTTGAAAGTTGAGCACCGCCTAGATTTAAGCTAGCAGTGTTGTGAACTCCTCAAAGGTTAGTGCAGTGTCGCCCACTGTGCGTCGAAGATGAAACTTGACTGATTTCACTGCTACTTCCCACTTAACGCCCATGTGTGGAGCAGCTGTGGGGTTGAACCTCCATTCAACCTGATGATTGGCAAGTGACGATGCGATGACCTAATGTTCTTGAGAGCTCTTGATGAACAACTGACATAGTGCCTTGTGAGCGCCAACGTAGTTGGAACGCCGAGCTGAGAAGCGCTTGAATACTGAGAGGAATCCATCTGTCGAGTAATCGCTGACTACTTCAAGGTGGAGTGCTGAGGTGGTGAGACACACAAAGACGCATATCCAGCCCTTGTGTGTTTTGCTTCCTCGACCCTTCCACGTTTTAAGTGTGAGTGGACCAACGTAGTCAACTCCTGTATGAGTGAATGGCCGCGTGGGTGTAACTCGTGAAAGAGGTAGCTGGCCCATCAATTGATGAGCTCGAATCCCCCTCTGCTGAGCACACACCATGCACGGCAAAATAAAGATTTTGACAGGACCTCTTCCGCCGATGACCCAATGAGTTAGCCGCACGTGAGCTAGTGTGAGCTGAGTGCCTCCATGAAGGGTCTGCCGATGAGCTCGATCGATAATGAGAGTTGAGAGCCAAGCGTGACGAGGTAGAATGGCGGGATAACTTTCTTCGTACGTGAGTGAAGATTGGACGAGACGACCTCCAGCTCTTCATACTTCCTCCTGATCGATGAAAGCTGTAAGTCGACTAAAGGGATGAGAGGACGGCAGGAGAAAACCTGGTTGCAGCACTTGCAGTTCGTGCTTGAAAAAGGCAGCTCGAGTTGCCGTCGTCCAAAAGATGTTCGCCCTGGCCATCTCTTGTGTAGAGAGTGGCACAGCCCCAGTTGATTCATGCTTCCTTGTCATCTTGGCCAATACTCTGAAACATATTTGTTCAAAAATTCAGTGTGATGGAGAGTAAGCGGACTGTAATATATTGAAGGATAAATTTGAAAGCAGTACACAGATGAAGTTTAACATTGGCGTTTATTGCCCACCTGTCAAGTGCAGTGGGAGAAAACACATAAAAATATAACTAATAATATATTAAAATGAGTGCAGGAAAGGAATGAGTAAATTAAGTGAGTGTTCGTTACCCCATACGATTATATTAATCGGTGTGATGAGATGAGCTGAGCTGTCGTCCACCGGCTTCGCAGAAAAGCAGGAGTCAAGTGCACGGCACGTTGATCTTTGAATGCTGATGCACTGTTAAGCCGATGCTTGGAGAGCAGTGATGTTTCAATCGAGTTGTAGACGCTTAAACGCAGTAGATCCGCTGAGTTGAATAATAAGAATTTTTTACACTGAGCAGAGAAAATAGACGCACGATGCACGAGGTGAGGTCTGAGCAGCGCAAGAGAAGTTCGCAAGATGTCTGACTTATTCGAAGCAGCCGTTGTTTCAACGACGCTGTCGAAGTGCGCTTGCGCGCAGCGTCTTGTTGCTTGGTACGCTAACCCAGTGAATTCTCATTCCTGCGAGGTGCTGCCGCTAAGCAGCAACGAGCAGCAGAATGCTTGAGCATTCTCAAACATTATTGATGTGAGACGACATAGTTTGGTGAGCGAGGAATAACGATAAATAAGGTCCCAATGATACTCATGCCAGAGTGACATCGAAGAGAGCTACCCCAGGTCGAGCTTCCAAGTCGCTCAAACCTTCATGAGTGGCGGTTAATGTTGGCTAAGAGTCTTCTGGCCCTACTATCCACGACGGTCCTGACAACCACAGCCGGTGAGAAGTTAGTTGAGATGTTGTAATTTCCCGAGAGGCACAATCGGCTGGATTGCTGGTGCCTTAAACATGACGCCATTCAGCATTAGGGGTGAGTTCTTGAATTTGAGCTACTCGATTCCGGACATAATCCTTCTACCGTGATGGATGTGCTTTGATCCACGTGAGTGTTACCAGAGAGTCTGTTCACAGGTGAGTTGATGGGATTCCAACCTTGAGAGTTGCTTGGACGTACGCAACCAGTTTTGCAAGCAATAGCGCTGCGGTAAGTTCGAGCTGTGGTATAGTGAGCTTCTTGAGTGGTGCTACCCGGGTTTTGGAGCAAACCAGTGACGCCGCCTTTTCTGCGGATGATGAATCGACAGTGATGTAAATCCACGTGAAGCCAAAGCTCTTGTGAAAGTATCTTGGCTTTAATCACAACACGTGAGATAAAACCGAATGGATCAAATAACTGAGCCACCTCTGAAAGAATGAGGCGTTTGGTGAGATTCTCCGAAGTTGAGTTGAACCTTGAAGAGAACGTGAACTTGTCTTCGTGACACTTGTCTTGTGTCTTGACACGTGAACTTGTTTTCGTATCTACGTGAGGAAGCAACGTCAAATCGAGAATCTTGGTTTCGCAGTCTTCCATTGAGATAGATGAGCTCGACGTTGACGTTGAAATACTAGCAAGGACCCTGTGGACCGACGAGTGCCACTTTACGCGTGGAAAACCGCCGGCCATGCATAAATCCTTGGGCTGTTGAGCAATTTCGATAAGCTGGTGTATGGTGTCTGCCGCTCCGAAGATGACATCCGCGTACCTGCAATAGGTGATAGCTGGCACAGCAAGTGGAAAACGATGTCCCTCATCCTCGGTAAACTGAATGAGAGTCGTAACTGCTAGAAAAGGAGCAGCTTTGGTACTATACGTTATAGTTGTTAGATGGTATGGTACTGCGTTGCGCAGATCATCTTTCCACAAAATCCGTTGAGTCTTCATGATGAATGCGGATTTGAGCAGAGCATAAAGTAAGTTGAATCAATCCGCGTGTCTGCGACGAGTGTCTTCCACCCATTCCCGTGATTGAAATAGATGAATGTTTGCATGGTGTGTTAAGTGGACGGACGAGATATTCAGTAATGAAGGTCAATTTCGACCCTGGATCAATGAGAAGACAAACCAGTTGAGTTGCCGCCGTTGAGTGTATGAGTGCGAGAGCGATTGCTAGTAACGTTGAGCTAATCTTTGTGGGTTGCACCGATGAGTGGACGACAGCACCAACACTTCACTGAGTTGACGACAGTGCTAAGGTTTCCTGAGTTGCCCCTGGTGTTGCGACTGTGGATGCTTGGTGCAGCATGGTGTGGTGGTTCTCGGAGCACTTCTTGCAGGTGTGAGTTGTTCTGCACGATGAAGCATTGTGTTGTCCAAGACAGTTGTAACATAGCCTGTTCTTTGCTACTTTTCGACGTGCAACCAGGGTGAGTTGCCTGAAATCTGGGCACATTACGATGTAGTGGTCCAGCGAGCAGCAGCAGTCACAAGGGTAGACCGACTTCCCTTTATGCGATGACTAAGTGTTGGCGGTGGCGCTCGTGATGGCAGAGGCTTAATGTGCTGTAACCCGATGAGTAGTGCCTTTGTGTGAATTTGCCGTTGACTGCTTTTATGAGACAGGTTTCGATGAGTTGGATGGTTGTCCTGGAATGATTTCAACGATTTCCAAAGCACTCACGGTTGTATCAATGAATTCTCCAATCTGTGCGAATGTTGGGAATTCCTGAGCACGTTCCACTGACGTCTCCCATGCTTCTCGAGTGGTTCTGCCTCGTTGATTGCCGATATGATGCACCAGTACGCATTCCCACAGATGTTCCTTAACTTTAAGCGAGGTTAGAACTTTGTTGGACTCTGAGATTGTCGTCATCAGGGTGGCCAGTGACTTCGCGTTACCACTAACTGGCGGAGTGTTAAAAATCGTGTCTAATCGTTCTTGGATGAACAGTCTCTTGTTTTCAAACCTTGCTGTAATCGTGTCCCAAGAGAGTTGAAGCTGGAGATGAGCTGAGCGACTGAATTACTAATACAGCCACGAAGATACAATCTTTCAACGTATGTAAGCCGTTGGTTAGCAATCACGAGTGGACTGAATAGATCTCGAAAAGCTGGCAAGCCGGCATACTCTGCTTTGAAAAATGGCAATTTAGTGTCTGGCAGCTTCGTTTGAGAGAGAGAAATTGTCTGCTGTACTGTATAAAAAGAGATGTGCCCCGTGAGGTGCTGCCACCCAGTTGCCTGCACGACAGTCGAGTGCAGTAGGGCAACGGTACAGATTAGCTGCTGTGCAGCGATCATAGTCGTAGCATGTGAGCTGATTTCTCAACAGTATGGATGTTAAAATTTGTAAAAGGCGATCTATCCCGGGACTACACTGAGCGTACTGGTAGACTCAAGCAACCGCCACGAGAGCTCGACACAGTATTTTACAACGAAAGAAAAATAGTATAATAACTCCTCTATACCGGGGTCGAGCAACAAATACACTGAACATGCTATACGATAGTGGTAGGCACCACCAAGCTCTAATATTGGGTCTGGGAAAAAGTTCGTGGTGTTTTTTTAGTAAAATTCAACTGGCTTTCTTATAGTATGAAAATGAATTTATTGAAACCAAATATGCTCTATTATTATAGACAATGTTTCGCCATTTTGCGGGTGGAGCCATGATGCCGTCGGTGAAGAACTTCTGTGGTTTCTGGTCGAAAAACTGAATCAAGTGGTTTTCACAGGCTTCTTTTGAAAGCAGCTTAATTCCATTGAGAGAGTTCTGCAGAGATCGGAATAAGAGGTAATCAGACGGTGCTATGTCTGCACTATACGGTGCATGCATCAAAACTTCCCAACCAAGCTCTCGCAATTTTTGACGCGTCATCAAAGAAGTGTGTGGTCGGGCGTTGTCATCATGCAAGACAACACCTTTCGTATTAGTCAATTCGTACCGTTTTCTTTCAATTGCTTGGCGTAATCTCTCTAGTTGTCCACAGTAGAGTTGAGAATCAATCGTCTGACCAACTGGAAGTAGCTCATGATGGACGATTCCCTTCCAGTCCCACCACACACACAGCATCACCTTTTTCGCCGTCAATCCTGGCTTCGCGAATGCTTGTGACGGCTCACCACCCTTTGTCCACGATCTTTGACGCTTCCGATTGTCGTACGTGATCCATTTTTCATCACTGGTTATGACACGTTTCAGAAATGGCTCGATATCATTGCGTTTCAGCAGCGCATCGCAGATGTTAATTCGGTCTATCATGTTTTTCGCGCTCAAGTCATGAAGAACCCATACATCGAGCTTCTTTTTGTAGCTAGCTTTATGTAAATGGTTCAGAACAGTTTTGTGGTCAATGCCTAGCTCCATACAAATATCGACACTGCTGATATGCTTATCTTGCTAGACTTTTTTAAGAATTTTATCAGCTTTTTCACTGATTGATCAACTAGAGCGATGCTCATCTTTCACATCAAAATTACCAGAACGTAAGCGAGCGAACCATTACCGCGCAGCATATTTTGATGAAGTACCTTCACCGTACACAACACATATTTTTTCACAAGCCTGCCCAGCGTTCTTCCCTTTGTCGTAATAATATTGCAAAATATAGCGTTATTTTTCATTACTTTTCTCCATTTTCAAACGCGAACAACTTTCTAACCACTGCACTAATTTCGATGTTTATACACTCAACGTAACGCTCGAAGTATCACCTTTCCAACGAGCGTTTAGTGGTGTCACTGCGTTCTGTGTTTCCTGACTTATTTGCAATTAGTGCCATCTATCTGGAAAAACGTCACCAACTTTTTCCCAGACCCAATATAATAGGGGGGCACCGCGCGCCAAACCTAACCGGTCGTTCTTTAGGTTTTCTCATAGAGGAAGCATTGTTTACCAGAAACTTTTTTTTTCCAGATTTTGATGCCAAAGTATTAAAAAGTCCTAAAACGTCGAGAAATTATATTTAGAAAAAATGACGACGTGCGCGTGTGCGTGTTTGTCATGAGCTGGAAAAATTGAAATAGCGATATCTCGAAAATGGGTTGAGCGATATTCTTGAAATTTTGTATACATGAGGTAAGTCGCAACCCCAGTCGGTATGTTACATTTTTCGCCCAAATCGTTAACGGGTGTCTATTTCTATGGTTGTTTGAATTTTTCGAAAAAGGTTGTGATTTCCGAAGCTTCTTCGTAGAGGAAAGCTCTACGAGAACGGTTTGAGCTACAGCGCTCCTGTTTAGTACATATAGTATGTTAATCTATACAACCTCTTTATTCACTGCATTTTTTATTGAAATTACTAAAAAAAATTACTACTACTACGGCATTAAAAAATTTTCAAAAAAACATCTGAACGCTCAAATTTCTGTAAATTTTAAGATTTCCGATTAATTAAAAAATATATAATTAGAGTATCATAAAAGGACGGTTCGTATTGAATTCGGGAAACATCGGCCGGACAGTTCAGATTTTATAAATTTGGGAATTTTTCGAAAAATCGTTGAGTGGGTCTAATTTTTGCAAATTTCAAGATATCGTGCTGATTTTTTTTTTTTTTTTTTTTTTTTTTTTTTTTTTTTTTTTTTTTTTTTTTTTTTTTTTTTTTTTTTTTTTTTAGTAGACTATTATAAATGTGAAGTTGGTATAAAATTTTGGAACGGTCTGGATATTAATAAGCTGCAAATTGAAACTTGCAAATTGTTTCCTCGAGATTCCTCACGATGTTCAAAGCTTCCTTTATGAGGAAGCCAAAATTAGGAAAGATATGTCCTCATCGAGAGGGCTTGAAGCATCGTGTATAATTTCGAGGAAGCAATTTGCAAGTTTCAGTTTGCAGCTTGCTTTTGTTACCCCTTGCGATCGCCCTTTATTTCCTTCGCGACGGTTTTTTGTTTTGCCTTATCGATTGTGATTTATTTCCACTCTCGTTTATTATTTATTAACGCAGCAGTCAAAGTATTATTTATTTATATAATATTATATATTTATATATATTTATATATATTTACTAGCTTTTGCCTACGTCTTCGTCCGCGTGGGCTCTTTATCTGTCCTACATTTTATTTAAATTTTATACATTCAGTTGTTTCGGCGTGATTTACAAGGTCTATAAATATGAAACCGGAATTTGCCCATAACTCGCCCTAGCTGTCAATGTAGTTACCGTCAAACCGCGTCATTGGCTCCATTTCCCTGTTGACATCTCTGACAAAGATTTTCAACTCACAACAATACAAGTTTCATACAACAGCATAGTTTGTAATAGCGTTGAACATGTCGAATTTTGTGCCTGGAAACTACGATTTGCGGACAGCATTGATTTTCTGTTACCATTTCAAGAAAACTGCTGCAGAATCGCATCGAATGCTTGTCGAACCTTACGGTGAGCATGCTCTTGGTAAATCACAGTGCTTTAAGTGGTTTAAAAAATTCAAAAGTGGCGATTTTGACGTGAGAAACGAAGAACGTGGAAGACCACCGAAAAAGTTTGAAGACAGCGAATTGCAAGCATTGTTGGATGAGGATGACGCTCAAACGCAACAACAACTCGCGGATCGATTAAATGTGACACAAGAAGCCGTCTCCATACGTTTGAAAGCCATGGGAAAGATCCAGAAGATGGGAAAATGGGTTCCACATGAACTGAATTATAGACAGCAGGAAAACGGAAAAACCACTTGCGAAATGCTGCTCGCCAGGTACAAAAGAAAGTCATTTCTCCATCGAATTGTGACTGGCGATGAAAAGTGGATATATTTTGAGAATCCTAAGCGTAAAAGATCATGGGTAACTCCAGGCGAACCATCGACATCGACTGCAAAGCCAAATCGCTATGGACGGAAGACAATGCTCTATGTTTGGTGGGATCAGAAGGGTGTGATCTATTATGAGCTGCTAGAACCTGGCGAAACCGTTAATACTGAACGCTACCGACAACAAATGATCGATTTGAATCAAGCTTTGCGTGAAAAACGACCAGAATATCAAAAAAGGCAACACAAAGTGATTTTGCTTCATGATAATGCACCATCACACACAGCAAAACTGGTGAAGGAAACGATTGATGCGTTTAGTTGGGAAATACTTTCGCATGCGGTTTACTCACCAGACTTGGCACCGTCCGATTACTACTTATTTGCATCGATGGGACACGCACTTGCTGAGCAGCACTTTACTTCTTACGAAAATGTACGAAAATGGCTCGATGACTGGTTTGCCTCAAAAGAGCAACAGTTTTTTTGGCGTGGCATCCACAAATTGTCAGACAGGTGGAAAAAATGTATAGCTAGCGATGGGCAATACTTCGATTAAAATATTTTTTATCATTTTCATACAATAAACGTGTAGTTTCTATACAAAAATTTCGGTTTCATATTTATTGACCTGGTATATGCATTATTAACTCGTGTCCTTCAGTCCTCGAGAAAGGTTATACATTTTAAAACATCGTATCTACGTACATTTTATTGCTTACCTGGACTATTTTACATTATTTTAAAAGTGGAATATTAATGCAGTGTGGATGTAAAGGGTGGTTAAATTTTAAGGGCCGATGTTGATTTTGAATAAAATACAAATTATTTAGGAAATTATTGTCAATTCTTTTTATTATGATAATATGGTATGGTTCAATTATGTATGGAACAAAATATCGGCCAAATGGCCGCCGCGACCTCGGCGGCACACCTCCATCCGATGGTCCAAATTTTCGATGACGCTTAGGCATAATTGAGGTTCTATGCCGTTAATGTGCCGAATTATCTCATCCTTTAGCTCTTGAATTGTTACTGGCTTATCGACGTACACCTTTTCTTTCAAATAACCCCAAAGAAAGAAGTCTAACGGTGTTAAATCACATGATCTTGGCGGCCAATTAACATCGCCACCACGTGAGATAACACGGCCATTGAATTTGTCGCGCAAAAGAGCCATTGTTTCGTTAGCTGTGTGGCAAGTGGCACCGTCCTGTTGAAACCACATATCGCCCACATCCATATCTTCCAATTCGGGCCATAAAAAGTTCGTTATCATCTCACGATAGCGAACACCATTCACAGTAACTGCCTGACCGGCCTCATTTTGAGGTGGACGGCTCTTCAGCCAGACTATCGCGAACAGCAGCAATATTTACTGCAGTACGAGCTGTACGAGCATGCACTGGTGTTTTAATATCTCCTACAGACCCGGTTTGCTCAAATTTTTGCACGATTTTTTCGATTGTACGCACATTTGGACGATTAAATTGACCGAAAAAATCACGAAATGCACGATATGCATTTTGATTTGAACGCCCATTATCATAATAAGCCTGAATAACTTTAACGCGTTGCTCGATTGTGTATCTTTCCATGGTTTAAATTGAGTTAGTCTGAAATTGAGAAATGTCAAATGAAATGCAGAAAAAAACTTGACGTTTAGGTGTGGTTCACATTCAACATCGGCCCTTACAATTTAACCACCTTTTATATAAGTATAATTAAATTGACTACGTGGAAAGATTAAAGTGTGTATACGGTGCATTGATTATACAACAGTGAGTATCTAACATGTTACTATTTTAATATAGAAAAATAAATAACATAAACAAAGCGTGTATACATATTTTCAATATTCGTATAAATATCGTTAGGCAATTTTGTCTTTGATATTTAACCTCTGCCATACGTCATTCAATGGGTACTTCATAGTGGCTTAGGGGTTATTTTACTAGCGTGGTCAAACAAATTTCTAGTTGTTCAATCATATTTTTGCTGCGAATTTCCAAATTATTAGGTGCGCAACTAAGGCTCCAGTAGTAAGTGCTGGTCGATTGGGACATGACCAAAACGTCATGAACCACGCTTAGACATATAGTAAACAAACCGCTTTGACACATTAGTGATTTTGTTTTTGCGTCATATACTTTTGGTTGTGTGAAAATGTCTGATTTTGTGCCAAATAATCGTTATGTGCGGGAATTGGTGCTTTTCTTCTTTCATTCGAAGAAAACGGCGACTAAAGTGCATTGAGAACTCCAAAAAGCTTACGGAGATGCTGCTCTAAGTGAAACAACATGCCATGATTGGTTCCGTCGCTTCAAAGACGGTGATTTTGATGTTGACGACCGTTCGCGTGAAGGAAGGCCAAAAACCTTCGAAGACGCTGAATTGGAGGCATTGCTCGATGAGGATCCGTGCCAAACGCAAAAAGAGTTTGCTTCAGCATTAGGAGTTACCCGCCAAGCCATTTCCAAGCGATTGCATGCGTTGGGAATGATTCAAAAACAAGGAACTTGGGTTCCTTATGATTTGAAGCCAAGAGACGTTGAGCGTCGTTTTTTTTGCCTGTGAACAACTGCTCCAGCGGCAAAAAAAGAAGGGTTTTCTTCATCGCATCGTTACGGGTTATGAAAAATGGATTCATTACAGCAACCCAAAGAGAACAAAATCATAGGGACTGCCCGGTCATGTTTCTACGTCGTCGGCTCGGCCGAATATTCACGCTGCGAAGATTTTGCTGTGTATTTGGTGGGATCAGGGCGGTGTTATTTATTATGACCTGTTGAAACCGAACGAAACCATCATTGGGGAACGGTATCGAACTCAATTGATGCGATTGAGCCGAGCACTGTGCGAAAAGCGGCCACAACACGAGCGGAGGCACGAAAAAGTGATTCTACAGCATGACAACGCTCGGCCTCACGTTGCCAAACCCGTTAAAACCTACTTAGAAACGCTCAAATGGGAAGTCCTACCCCACCCGCCATATTTTCCAGATATTGCGCCGTCCGATTATTACTTGTTCCGTTCGATGGCACATGGTCTGGCTAATCAGCAGTTCAGCTCATATGAAGACATCTCAAAATGGCTTGATTCGTGGATAGCGTCAAAAGACGAACACTTCTACCGTGACGGTATTCGAGCTCTGCCAAAAAGATGGGAAAAAGTTGTCGCTAGCGATGGGCAATATTTTGAATGATTCATCTGTAAACATTTTTTCACAATAAAGTTGCATTGTCATAAAAAAAAAACAGCGGGAACTTAGTTGCGCATCTAATACAAATTCCGTAAAATTTTATAATATTATATTTATGAGTCGAACTCTGAAAATATGGTTACTAATGCAAAGTTATTGTTTATTAGCTTCTGTTGTCGACATTTTTTATTGAAAAATTGTCTTTTTATTTGAAATTTGGCGTTTATTAGCATGTACTGTTGAAATTTCTGGTCGAAAAATATATACATTACTCAACAAAATAATTGTTTATTGTCTCATGTTATTGAAAATTTAAGTTGCAAAAATCGCGGAGTCAAAATCAAAAAAATCTTTTTCATAACAATTTTCATTTCAGAATATATGTTCTTATATTGCAAGATTGATTTTTCCGAAATGATTGTTTATTAGTTGCAGTCATCAAACATAAAATACGTGTTTTGCAAAAAATGTTTGTTGTAAAATAATATCAGGAGTACAAATTGAAAATGTGGGATTTTTTTCTATTTTTGAACGTTTATTCTGAAAAAATGGTAACAAATGAATTATTCAAAGTATTGTCCATCGCTAGCCACAACTTTTTCCCATCTTTCTGGCAATTTACGGATACCGTCGCGAAAAAATTCGGCCGGCTTGGCTGCTATCCAGTCATCGACCCATTTTTGGGCTTCTTCGTAAGAATGGAAGCGCTGGTCAGCTAGGCCATGTGTCATCGATCGGAAAAGGTGGTAATCGGAAGGAGCAATATCTGGGTTATACGGCGGGTGGGGTAAGACTTCCCATTTCAGCGTTTGTAGGTATGTTTTGACCGGCGCTGCAACATGTGGCCGAGCGTTGTCATGTTGCAAAATTACTTTGTCGTGTCTTTGCTCGTATTGTGGCCGTTTTTCTTTGAGTGCGCGGCTCAAACGCATCAATTGAGTTCGGTATAGTGCTCCTGTGATGGTTTCGTTCGATTTCAATAGCTCATAATACACCACACCCAGCTGGTCCCACCAAATACAGAGCATGAGCTTGGCGCCGTGAATATTTGGTTTGGCCGTCGATGATGATGCATGGCCGGGGTAACCATATGATTTTTTGCGCTTCGGGTTATCGTAATGGATCCACTTTTCATCACCAGTGACAATGCGATGCAAAAAACCCTTCCGTTTTTGCCGTTCGAGCAGCAGTTCGCATGCAAAAAAACGGCGCTCGACGTCTCTCGGCTTCAGCTCATACGGCACCCAATGTCCTTGCTTTTGGATCATTCCGAGGGCTTTTATACGATGGGAAATGGCTTGTTGTGTCACTCCCAATGAATCTGCGAGCTCTTGTTGAGTTTGACACGAGTCTTCATTGAGTTTTGCCTCCAATTCAGCATTCTCAAACTTTTTCACTTGGCCCGGCCGCTCTTTGTCCTCAACGTCAAAATCACCACTTCTAAACCGCACAAACCATCTCTCGCACGTTGAAACCGATGGAACATGACTCGGATAAGCCTCGGAGACCAATCGATGTGCTTCAGCAGCACTTTTCTTCAAATTAAAGAAGTAAATTAAAACTTCCTGCAAATGCTGTTTTGTTGGCACGAAACTCGACATATTGAGAGCTCAAAAAAACTATGAATTTGACACTGCGACAAATTGACACATACTGAAAATTAAAGCTATAAGACGTAGCTTTGACATGAACATAGTCACAGTACTGCCTGATGCGTATAGCGTTAGTAACGCCATCTGTTATCAAACCCGCATTTTCAATTTGTACCCCTGATAAGATGTTGAGAATTCCTTCCTGGTGTAGTCAAGTGAATTTGGAATATATTGAAAATTATGAGTCTTCACTCACGACAGGGAAAAAGGAACCAGACTGACAGATGTTTTAATCGAGAACGTGGTTTTATTGTGCTATCCGCTTGTCAATTACAAAAAATCTATATAAAAAAAAATGCAAATAAATATAATATTAAATTTAATACAGGTTTGTGTGCCAGCACGCAGTTGTATTAATTGTGTGCTGTCTTGTATTGAATGAAGTGTACGTGGTGCAGCCAGCGCTGCAGAGCACGCCACGAAACGAGAAGTGTGAGAACGTAGAATATGTCACTTATTCCCAGTAAATTCTCAACAGGTTTTTATGAGAGAATTTACAGAGAACAGGTGAGAGCACTTGCAATTATATTGCTTGAGTGCTGGAAGCGCTATATGAAAGAACGTGATACAGTCGGCGCTGCAGAGCACGGCGAAGTGAGATTTTGAGGATGCACAAATGATTAGAAAATATTCACAGTACTTTCCCAGCAAGTTTATTGGGGGAAAGTACAGGGAATAATAGGCACACGCGTAATTATATTAATCGAGCGGGCAAAATATGATGAGGAAAACGTGGTACAGCCCGTGCTGCAAAGCACGCCAAAAGTGAGACAATTATGAGGATGCACCGATGAGTTTTCCACTCCTCACCGACATTGAATTATAATAAATTATACCGGTGTACTCGTACCTGATTTTGAGTCCTGGTGAACACGAAAAGCTGAGTTTATCCGATGGAAGCGGTGAAAAAGTCCGAGCAATCCCAAGATGTGTGCGCTGTTCGAGCGGGTTTTCACGAAAGTGAGAAGTTTAGCAATATGGCTGCGTTTTATAAAAGCGTCGTTGTGCGCTGAAGTCAAATGAGTGAGATATGTGGTGTCCCCGCAATGTCAACCTACACCACAAGTTACCGACCTGGTCAATGTACTGTAACGGTAAATTTGTGCCTCAACGCACCACGTTACCTATGACTGGTCCAAGTTATTTTTTCCTTCCTTTTTTATTTTCCCTTTCGAGATGGGCGCCAGGCGCTTTCGCGCCGGAAGAAAAAAAAATACCGAGTTGGATGACCAGTTTCAACCCAGGCCAGCTACAGCTGTTCAAGGCAGAGTGGGTGGTTCGGACTGTCAAGCCACCAATTAGTCAAATATGATAAAAACAAGAATAAGCTACGAGTAAAATCCATTAATTAAAATAAGTCATTAAAATTAAGGAACGCGGACAAATGATAAAATAAGATCAATAAATACGCCAAACGAGAAACAGAAAGGTAGGCTACTAAATAAATAATAAATAAACAAATCAAATAATTGCAGTAAATAATTGAGACAACAATAGCAGGTACGGGACTTACAAAGGCCGCTCGGGCGATTTATTGATTTCTTAACAAACAATTGCGAGTTTCCGGCAAACCTCGCCACTGAACTCAAATAAAATGTCCCGTAAGATAAACCGTTTTTCTTTTAACAATATTATAAAGCTAGTCAGATATCTTAACTTTAATCGTTAATTCGGTGGTAGCAGTTATCCCGCGCTCTCACTCACTCCCATACACTGTATAGGTCATATAGCCGATCTCGCTTGCCTCTATTTTCTTATAATATTCCTCGATAAATTTCCAATGCTCGGTGGTCTCTGTTCACAGTCTGCGATACGGCCTATCTCGAGCTAATCCCACATACTTCCAAACAAAACCGAAACCAAAACAACGGGACGTCGAGAGGTCACGTACGCGAAGCGACCCACGGCCTGTTACTACAATTTCGAATAATGTATGCCGTGTAAAAGTCAAACCACCGAGTCTTTCTGCGGTCCGTCAGATGCCAAATAACGAATAAATAATGGTTGGTAATTCAATAATAACGAAGAACAATAATAATAATAAAATAATTAATAATAATCTCGATCAATCCCTCGTCGGTTGAATAAAATATGACAAATAACTGACCAATAAAATAATAAATAAATAAATAAATAAAACAATAAATAAATGAAACAATAAATAAATAAAACCATAAATAAATAAATAAATAAAACAGAGAAACGTCAATTGATTTGAATGATGCGCGACGCGGTCTATAACGTGCCAGTCCCTCTTACATCAATTTCACAACGGGACGACGTACTAACGCGCGCACGACCTTCTAAATCGAAACGAAAGACAACTCAAACAAAATCATTCCAATCCAAACCCCTAATTCGTTACAATCCGTGACGCGGTCTATCCCGTTCCCATCCCACACAAACCATCACACTTCGGGATAACGGCCTAACGCGCGCACGATTTAACCATAAAACAATTAATTAATCTAGTGACTTTTCCCCGGCTTCTATACGTTACACGATCTCGCGGTTATTCTTATTAAACGCCGCGATACCCAATACAACTTAACACTTGGCACGCAGTGTACCAGAGCCGCAGGGGTAACCAAGCTCGAATAAATTTAGAATGAACAAATCAAATGATAGAATAATATTAGCGACAGACCGTAGAAGGGAAGAGAGCTCACCGACACGACGCTGATGTGCTGTTCCTCGACTTCCGGGAAATCTCGAGTGTCTTTTCCGACCTGAATCCTCGGGTCCAGATTATAGACAGGATCGAATACAAATTGTGGATAGACGGACCGGTCGATATTAATATCCCCAAAGGTTGCCAACGGTTGTATGGGACTACTAAAGATGACACAGAGAGTTACGTCCTCCTTACTCGACGATCACCGGGAAAAAGCCCCGAGGTCCTGCCGGCACGCGTGCCCGTAACCTATGATCCCCACTTAAGCCGCTAAACTCGGTTAATTGGGGGAACCGGTGTCGCACGCTGACCGCGACTAGCGCCTCAGCTGGACAATATATTCCTTAGCGATAGACAATTCCAACGTTGCGCGTAGCCCAGCAGATGACTCGGAGATACATAGATTCCCGTGAGTCGACGGCCGCTAAGGATGGAAGGCCGCGTACTCTTTGGTGCGTACGCGTCGTCGGGAACGTGGCATATTCCGACCAAGAAAACATAAAATATCGGTCCGAAGTTCCCGAAGTCGTCCCATTGCTCTCCTCTCCCTCGTACTCCCTCTCCATCCCTCGGTCGTATCGAACGCGTTATATATATATAAAAAAAATACAACAAAAAAAATAAAAATAAAGAATAAATAAAATACGAAAATCATCCCCTGCAGCCCTGAGCGATCGTGCTGGTAGCCGTTGAGCGAGGAGGACGTAGCTCGAATATTCTGCCACGTTACAGTACCTACGCAACACACGCAACTACCGTCACCATCCACTACACGGCGTGCTTGTACCACGAATGCACCACCCCGTCGACGGAAGCAAACCCTAATACCTCGCTCGGATGACTGAGCTTTCACTATTCATTGCGTCTTCGCGCTTCCATCGAGAGAGTCCTTTGAGCCTTCACGCGTAGCTTCTTTTGTTCACGAACAAAGCCCCGGTACCACGCCCTTTTCTTAACACAAGTCTCTGAATTCTGTGTACGGGTAACTGAATAAATATACCACTATCAATGTCCACAAGTGTCTAACTTAATTTAATATGGGTGTAGTAACCTATAGATAGCCGGTGAGCGATGCCGAAGTTATCCGAGAGAGATAGCCTCTCGCTTCATGCAGCCTGCTTGCGAGGCACTGCCTTGGCTATATCCGGCATAGCCGAGCGCAGCACACTACCCAGCAGTAACAGGTCGACGCACGGCGAATATCGATCCCCGTGCGCCAGCTGATTGTCCAACATTAGTGTTCCTCAATACCACTTTTTCATTTGTTTAGATCCACACTACGTGGAAAAAATTGAAGATGTCTTCAGACGGTGGTAAAAGAAAAATACAAGAAGTTGAAGACGAATTAGTAGAAGCGGATATCTCCAATGGTGACATGAGTCAAGAAAGAAATGATGAAAATATAGAAAAGAAAAGAAAATTACAAAAGAAAATTAGATCTCAACGATGTAGAGTGTAACGTAAATTTTCACCCTAACGTCCCACGTTACCTATAGCTGGTCCGAGCTATTTTTCCTTCCTTTTATTTACTCTTTCGAGATGGGCGCCACGCACTTACCCGCCGGAAGGAAAAATAACGAGATGTTCGACTAGTCTCAGCCCAGGCTAGCTACAGCTGTTCTAGGCAGAGTGTGTGGTTCGGACCGTCAAGGTGGTTATAAGTCTATAAAATCCATAAATAAAATAGGTCAAGTAGAAAATAAAATCAATAGATAAAACTCAATAAATAAAATAAGTCAAATAGAAAATAAAATCAATAAATAACACCAAGCAAACAATAAAATAAAGTCAATAAATAAAAATTAATAACATAAAGTCAGGAGGTAAAATAAATAAATAACACCGAAAACAACGCGGGTACGGGATTTACAAATGCTACTTGGCAGATCGTTTAATTAATTAAAATGACCATGGATTCGTCAACAGAAAGAACAAAGAAAAATATAAATAACATATCCCGTAAAATTAACTCTTAACAATTCATCCACTCGATTATTCTGGCAGTATGTATTCTCCCGGCATTCGCCTCGACTGTCACTCTCTTTCATACGCTATCTATATTCAAACGGTTGCAGGAAATTACCAAAACACGGCCGGGCAAAGTAAACTAACAGATCGCCTCGAAATTCCGTTGGCGATACGGCCTACACCGAACTAGTCCCACATACATCCAACAACTATATCAACGGGACGTCGGAAGGTCACGTACGCGACGCTGTTACTTGTTCGAATCTTCTAACCCGCAGATCGCAGGAAGACAAAGCCTAAAACAAATCCGGGACGCAATAATCGATAACGAGTACTAATTATATAAAATAAAAAGGAAAGAAACAAAAATTAAATAACCGACGACAATGCTTATCAATATTGATATAGTAGAAGTTAAAATATGCTCAACTTGATTAACAACAATTAAGAAGAATCGTGTTCCACCACTTTCGGTATACAATGAATTTATATATCCACCATTTCCAGAAAATCTTAAAAAATTTCCATTAGATTTGGTAACAGGACGGCTTATATCTCCAAGAATCCCGTTTATGCAAATTCGAAGACTTCGGTATGTTCACGGTCAATTTGGAATCTATATTTATCAAGTGATAAATGTTCCGATAGAGGTAAATACAATGGTACGTACATCGCCACGAAATGTAGATGACGATTATAATATTACGGTCCACATCAAGAGAAGGAAAATACACAAATCCAGCTATGTTCATGGTTTAGTCAACAAAAGAAAAATAAAAGCGTGGTTGCAATACTTGAAAGATACACCTCTTTATATGTCTTATGGTATTGCGATTGATGATAGTTTCTTTAACGGCGAGGATCATGTGCAAAATGAAATTATCTACGATGAAGATGGTGACAATGACATTTCTGAACAAATACCAATTGACGAAAGCTTAATCGCATAGCAACAAACATTAATGTGGAACGACGAAAAATGTACCTAAGAATTGTTCCTGGAGAAGGCAATGTTCCCATTAGTCTATTATTTGATGAACACGCAGAAGAGCTATCTTTTCCGCAAATCTACTTGGGTCAATTTAGAAGCTTTCGTGATGGCGTTACAGTCACACCTTTTTTTATGGCAACAAGTGAGCTTAGACGATCTGATCGACGAGGAGTTACCCCTCAACATTTGTTATACTTGGCCATGAAAATAATGAGAATAAGAATACGAGATTCGCTTTCTATTGCGTTCAAACACATTGGAAAAGGTACTACTATCACTAAAGAATAAGTGGAATCAGAAAATTGCATACATGGCTGTATTGAAAGTAATTTAGCTTTTCTACGCACAATTTCGAATTTCGCATATTATTGGTCAGAAAGAAAAAAGGATCTGTTTGCAATCATAAGGCAATATGGCAAGTCAATAATTTTTTTTACCATAAGTGCTACCGAAATAGGATGGCCGAAGTTACTTCGATTATTGCACAATTTGAAATTTAATTCTGGATTATCCGTTGAAGATGCAGCAGCCTTACATTTTATAGAAAAGAGCACACTTATTAATGAAGACGCCGTTACTTGCGCTATATATTTCAATAAATTGATCAACGTTCTCTTAAAAATACTGCAATTGAAAAGATTTAGTCCTTTCAAGAAATACAGAATTTTTGCATTATTTCAAGAGAATCGAATTCCAACATCGGGGAAGTCCTCATGCGCACATTTTAGCTTGGCTAGACAATGCTCCTGAAGACGCACTTGGAAAAGATTATAATAAAGCCATCGATCTCATAGACTTCCGCATATCAGTATCTGCAGCAGAGGCATCTGGTAATATTAAATTACAGATACATAAGCATACCTTTACATGCTACAAAGGAGTGGCATCAAAAAGACTGCATAAATGTAGGTTTGAAGCTCCCTTTATGCCAATTAAGGCCACAATGATTTTAACACCGATGAAAGACACCGAAGATGGATTTAAAGAGTATAAAGCAAAATATAATGCTCCCAGACGAAATCTGGAAAATTATCAATACAATGATTTCCAAACATTTTATGAAGATAATAATATTAATTCAGATCAGGAATATGTTAGTATCTTTCGTGCAGGAATCAATAGACCAAGAGATTTTCCGAAGCGTCAACCTCATGAAAAATGCTTAAATACTTTTAATCCATTTATATTGAACATTGTCAAATCTAATACAGACTTTCAATTTATAACAGGAGAATATTCGTGTGTAGCCTACGTGGTGGAATATGTCAATAAGACGAGCTGAGGTGTTAGTAATTTACAAAGGAAAATAATTAAAAACATGGATGAACACCCGGAATTCGATATATATGACATCACTAAAACATTAGTATCAGTCGTTTAAATCACCCGGAGATAACAAGCCAAGAAGCTTCCTGGTATTTGTTGAAAGAGCCTATGTCAAAAAGTTCAACTATTATTGTCTATATACCGACTGTATGGCCCATTGACAGACGCAGAATAAAAAAGACCATGAAGGAATTGAGTGAATTGGATGATGACTGCTCAGATATATGGAAAGAAAATTGGTTCGATAAGTATGAAAAAAGTTGTTTGTTCTATGTTTATCAATTTGTTTCTATGTATTACAAAAATGACAAGGGAATATTTATCAAACGAGATGAACCGAGAGTAATATTAGGTGCGCAATTAAGTTCCCGCTGTTTTTCAAGAGATGGCTCCAGTAGTAAGTGCTGGTCGATTGGGACATAACCAAAACGTCATGAACCAAGCTTAGACATATGGTAAACAAACCGCTTTGACACATTAGTGATTTTGTTTTTGCGTCATATACTTTTGGTTGTGTGAAAATGTCTGATTTTGTGCCAAATAATTGTCATTTGCGGGAAGTGTTGCTTTTCTTCTTTCATTCGAAGAAAACGGCGGCTGAAGCGCATCGAGAACTCCAAAAAGTTTACGGAGATGCTGCTCTAAGTGAAACATCATGCCGTGATTGATTCCGTCGCTTCAAACACGGTGATTTTGATGTTGACGACCGTTCGCGTGAAGGAAGGCCAAAAACCTTCGAAAACGCTGAATTGGAGGCATTGCTCGATGAAGATCCGTGCCAAACGCAAAAAGATCTTGCTTCAGCATTAGGAGTTACCCACCAAGCCATTTCCAAGCGATTGCATGCATTGGAAATGATTCAAAAACAAGGAATTTGGGTTCCTTATGATTTGAAGCCAAGAGACGTTGAGCGTCGTCAAAAAAAAAACAGCGGAAACTTAGTTGCGCACCGAATACGTTATCGTAATTATGACATGGCTACTAATTTCAAGGAATATAGGCGAGAAATGGTAACTCTACACATTCCATTTCGTCATGAGGAAGCAGAAATTGTCGAAGGAATTAAATTTATCAATTTATACAATGAAAATGTAGGTCTAATATTACCGTGGACGAAAGATTTGAGTCCAACATTGACATTGCAAAAACATTACAAATTTGTCGAGAATTATGTCGCGAAGAAGTTGCGGATGATAATGAAGAAATAAGAGATGTTGTTAGTAGACTTTCTGATGAAAATCCATTTCAAGATTTGTACAATGATCCGAATTCAATGATAAATGATGATTTACAACTTGCAATGCTGAATAAACTTGAAGCTATCGCTAAAAAGAAAGAAAACACAATGTCCAATAACGATTTTTATGATCTTATGCGCCGGGCCAATGAGGAACAGCGAGAAATCTTGTTTCATACAATGCACCACCTGATATCTGCAGATGAGCCAATGCGAGAACCATTGCTTGTATATTTGACTAAACCAGCCGGTAGTGGCAAGACATTTGTAATAAAAGGAATGATGGAAATATACAACAGATTTTCAGATACTGAAGGCATTTTCAATGCTTATATATCGTGTGCATCAACTGGAAAGGCTGCGACAGCTATAGGCGGTACAACAGTGCATAATGCATTAAGCATATCATTGTCCAGGCTAATTCCACTTAATGTTGAAAAGGCTAATCAGTATAGAACTTTGTTCAAATTTGTTAAAGTCCTTATTATAGATTAGGTAAGCATGGTTTCCGCTGAATTATTGACACTCGTCTGAAGCAAATTACTGGTTTGTTTACGAAAGACTTTGGAGGATTAGATGTTATACTCATCGGGGATTTACGACAATTACCTCCAGTAAAAGCCACGCCAATCTTCAATCAAATTAAAAGGCGAATGACTGATGAAACACCTTGGCGAAAAATAAAAAAATTTGAATTGAAACAAGTCATGAGACAAGAAGATCGTCAGTTTGCCGAAATTTTAATGAAGATTGGAGATGGCAATATTTTAACGAAGGAAGAAATAGTGATGGAATCAAGGTTTGTTACAAAGGAAGAAGCTCAGTCAGTATGTCATGAAGGAATAAAACTCATATTTACGAACGCAGCGGTAAATGGGTACAATCATTCCATTTTAAATAGTGTAGAAAACAAAATAATATCTTTGGCATTGGATGTTTTTGTTGGTTGTCATAATGTTGAACAAGAAAATTTCGTCAGGCAGAAGTTGCATAAAATGAGAACTGATGATACTGGTGGATTGCCTTATGAACTAATTTTAGTTCTGAACCGACCTTACATGATAATTAATAACATAGACGTTGCGGATGGATTATCAAATGGCACTGTAGGAATATTGTATCATGTGGAGAGAGGTGAGAATGGTGACATCGTAAGAGTAAATAGTGTAGAAAACAAAATAATATCTTTGGCATTGGATGTTTTTGTTGGTTGTCATAATGTTGAACAAGAAAATTTCGTCAGGCAGAAGTTGCATAAAATGAGAACTGATGATACTGGTGGATTGCCTTATGAACTAATTTTAGTTCTGAACCGACCTTACATGATAATTAATAACATAGACGTTGCGGATGGATTATCAAATGGCACTGTAGGAATATTGTATCATGTGGAGAGAGGTGAGAATGGTGACATCGTAAGAGTTTGGATGACATTTCCAAAATCATGTGGACGACAACGGGCAACAAAATCAAGAAATCTTAGTGCACGACTCAATCTTGACAACGACGCTGTGCCAATCACGTCTCAGACATCATCGATACCACTTAATAATAATAAAACTATATTAGCGAAACGAAAACATTTTCCACTTATTTCTGCTCTAGCAATGACTATTCATAAATCACAGGGAGGTACTTACGATGCTATTGTTTATGAATACGATCGCAAACATCGTAGAGAATTAGTATACGTAGCTTTGACAAGAGTAACAAGGATTCAAGGTTTATTCATGGTTATTAAGGGAAATACTAGAGACAGCTGGAAATGTTGGATTGGTAGAACAGGAATACCTCTGAATACTTCAGAAGCAGATAAGCATCACAAGAGATCAACAAGTCATCGAGAGGATCTAACGTTAAAATTGAAAAGGTTACAAAACAATACACTACAAACTGTTACTAGAACTTTTCTTGAATTCATCTCTAAGAAGCTTGGATTATCTATATTTTCATTCAATTGCCAAAGTTTACATGCACATGAGGCTGATCTAAAAAATGATGCTGTGGTAAAAATGTCAAATGTTTTACTTCTATCAGAAACTCGTATAAAAAACGAAGAACCAATTGAGATTCCGAATTTCAATTTTGTTGTCAGTTACAAAAGACCTGACGTTCCTGCGGCGAGGGCAGCATTTATCACAACACACAAGATACATCACACATTGTGACTTCATATATGGACATATACACCAAATTTACCAGAGGAATCGGTGTTAATGTTTCAGATATTGGTGAAATATGCGTCGCTCGTTGCCTTTCCAAAAATGGACAATACATTTTAATGGTGGCCGTTTATATTTCACCTTGAAAATCTATGAGGCAAATACAACAATTTCTATTTGAAAATTTGATGATTTATACAAAAGAAGGTTCTGAAATACTCGAAAAAAGATTTGGGGAAAAATTTGACGATATACCCAGGATATTAAGTGGAGACTACAATATTAACTTCGCAGATGATAAAAATCTACCGTTAATTGAATTTTTGAATGAAGCATTAGGCTTGGGTCCAATAATCGAAAGCTCAGCACTACCAAATACAAAACAACGATCGATGCGGTTTTTACAAGATATTTATATAAATTCCAATCAAATATTTTTGTTTCTTCAGTTATCACAAGCCTATTGTATCCTTTTTGGAATATAATGAAATGATTAATAGTACAAATAATTTCAGTATTGTTGAAGTAAATGACGATCATGACGCAAACAATGAAAAAGATGTTGAAAATAAAGTTAATTGAAATTCATTTAAGTTGTCAATTATGTTCTAACTACATTTTGTACTGGACTTGCGCAGCGCATCATATGTTTTGATTAAAAAATAAACCATATAAAAATATATGTATTTGTTGCTCGGAGTGCCGATAGATGTGAATACCAGACTCGTGTTAATAATTTTTATTTACAAATTATTACATTTTTATTTTTCGGTACTACATCAATTTAAATATCAGTTTTAAGTTTTCACTTCTGTCGGTAGTCCTCAGTGACTACCTCTGTTTTTTTTAAAATTATATTATCGCGACGTGTTTAGGATGTTTTCCTCGCTGCTAGTGGTGTGGACTGTAAATTGTAAACGAGGATGAATCGTGGATCGAGACTGGTGGTCACACAAAAAAAACAAGGCAGTAAATGAACCGCAACGGCAGATATATTTAAGCAGACGAATTTACACAGTAATAAAAATATTGCACAGAGTTTCCAAAAATTAGTTGTGAACCGGGTTGTATTGATCTGCGTCCACGTATAAATAGCACGAGACCAAGCCACGAGACACCGGGAACACTGTGGTCACGCACTTTTAGAATCTGTTAATGAGTTGAAAAAGGTTGAGATTTGACAGGCACCCACTGCTTTTTACTACTTATTCAAATGCACTAGGTTGCCGACACTAATTTGAGTACCGATGAGATTAGTTGCGGTTGAAGCGTTCTGAGAGTTTTTGAAGAGAGTTCTAGACACGAGGGGATTGCTTGGTGTTCTCTACAAAAGTTCATCATGGCTGCCCGTCCAAACCTACCGTTACGCGAAGCTACCGACGAATGCTAGTGCTCCTTGGGGGCGTGATCGTCGTCCACAGCACAAAGAACGTAGCCGTGCGGAACTGCCACCTGGACGCACGCACGGCTGCCGAGCGCAGCGAAACAGCAGCAGAGCTATGCTACAATGCAGCGACCATTGTCGCAGCAAAATGAGCTGATTTCTCAACACGACGATTTACTGTCGATAAATGATTGTCGCAACAAAAGAATAAAGTTTACAAACTTCGTAATATGACTTATTAAGTATCCATGTGATTGATATTACGAGATTAAAAAATTTCCGACTGTTATAGAAAAACTGCTACGTCATGCATTTCTTACAAATGCTAATTAAAAACACATAAAAAGACCAACAATTTCAATAATAAATTTAAGCTGACGTTTTATTAATCGATTGAGAGTACACAGAAATAATGGTATTCATCGTTTACTTTGAATTTTAAACAGCACGCCGACATAGTCAGTGATGTCACGCGCCGTCTGACTGCTGACTGGCCAGTGCGCACACGGTAGGTAGGCCGTGGGCCTTGTGAGACTGTGGTATTTCTGGTGGGGGTATATACGAGAGTTGTATGAAAAGTGTTCGAACTAACGAAGATACAAGACATTTTTTCTTCAAATTTATTTTTATTTTTCTACATAGTCTCCTTGTAAGTCTATACACTTCTCCCAGCGATGCTCCCATTTCTTCACCCCGTCCAAATAGTATTCGGCGTCTTTCTCTGCAATATAGATCTTTACGAAGGTGATGGCCTCCTCATTCGACGAAAATCTGTGTCCTCCTAGCGCAACTTTTAGCTTAGGGAACAATAAAAGTCACTTAGGGCTAGATCTGGTGAGCAATGAGGGTGGTCAAGCAGTTCAAACCATAATTCATGGATTTTCGCTATGACACCCGCAGTGGTTTGAGACGGCGCATTGTCTTAGTGAAGTAAGATTTTTTTCTTCAAATGTGGCCGTTTTTCTGCAATTTCTGCCTTCAGGTTGTCAAGTAATGATGCGTAGTATACTCCTGTAATGGTTTCCCCTTTTTGAAGATAATTGATTAAGATAACTCCAAGACCTCATGGTGGGAGTAGAACTCCCGCTTGAGACCCCCGTGACGGCCTACTCGCTCGCTCGCTCTCCTGACCGCCGCCGCAGTCTGGCGTTAGCGTGATGCACTCGGAGTGCATTGGTATAGGTGGTACACGTCAGGGCCGTACCTCATATGATCCGGTATTATTCAGGATATTTTCTTTATTTGCTACAAATTAATCCTATTTCTAATAGATCTATATCCCTACGTTATTTGAGTGTGTATTTAATTTAATATGCTCGAGCCTCTGTTGTCTCTGGGATATGTTTGGTAGAACCGCTTGCGGGATTATCCATCCTTGGTTGCGGCTGCGAGTTTGCTCTGTTGTTGTCTTGATGGTGACGGTGTCTAGTTGGAAGCAGCAAAGGCTCAGCTGCTAGTCGTCTAGTGTGGGGTCTGACGTCACAGCTCGGTCCCGTGAATACAAGAGCGGCTGCAAGCTATCGCTGGATCATCTGGTATTTCTTGCTGGTGGCTGAGCTTCTGCATGGGCGGGATCTGCGAACAAAAGTGTTTCCCGAATGCCAAAGTTCCGGTGGTTTTAAACCGGCATCCCCTCCGTTCACCCTATTTTTTTATATTACTATATCTGGTGGCGGTCCTTTAGCCTATCTCCTGTAGCTCGTCGATAGCGTTGGTCCTCTTTAAAATTCGTCGTTTGTTTTTAACGATGATCTTTAATTCTCACTGGTCTCAGATGGCGCTTCCCTAGTCCAGTTTTTCTAACCTAATAACGGGACTTTGCCTCTGTTTGAGAATCCCGTCCGATGTAGTTGACCGAATGAACCTGCGAATATATTGAGCAAGAATGTAGCTTCAGTCGATACAGGGTGGAAAATAAACTAGACACGATGGTGTTGTACTGAGGAAGCGGTTTATTCTACATAAATTATATTTTATAGCGCATCAGGAAGGTAGAATAAACCGCTTCCTCAGTATTTATTTTCATATAATTTTCAATTCTCTGATTTTTTATATTATATTATTATATTGAATTATATTAATTTATTTTATATTAAATTTTATATTATATTATTATATTAAAATATATTAAATTATATTAATCTGCTGAGAGCTTGCAGTGAATAATTGACACATTTACGCACTTTTCAATTCTCTGATTATTGATTGAAAATTATATGAAAATAAATAAACTGAATTTAATTCTGAGACTTTGAGCAGCACACAATTAATATAATTAATATAATTAATATAATTAATATAAATATAAAAAATCAGAGAATTGAAAATTATATGAAAATAAATAAACTGAATTTAATTCTGAGACTTTGAGCAGCACACAATTATATTAATTATATTAATTATATTAATTGTGTATTTTCCCCCAGAAAATCTGCTGGGAAAATGCTGTGACTATTCTCTGCTCAATTGTGCATCCTCAGTCTATGTTGTATTGTGCTACGCAGTGCTGACTGCGTCGCTGTTCTCACATTCACTCACAGCACTCAAGCAATCCAATTGCAAGTGCTCTCACCTATTCACTGCAACTTCTCTCAGATAAATCTGCTGAGAGCTTGCAGTGAATAATTGACACATTTACGCACTCATCTATTTCTTAGCGTGGCGTGCTCCGCAGCACACAATTAATATAATTTAATATAATAATATAATATAAAAAATCAGAGAATTGAAAATTATATGAAAATAAATAAACTGAATTTAATTTTGAGACTTTGAGCAGCACACAATTAATATAATTAATATAATTAATATAATTAAAAATCAGAGAATTGAAAATTATATGAAAATAAATAAACTGAATTTAATTTTGAGACTTTGAGCAGCACACAATTAATATAATTAATACAATTAATATAATTGTGTGCTGCTCAAAGTCTCAGAATTAAATTCAGTTTATTTATTTTCATATAATTTTCAATTCTCTGATTTTTTATATTATATTATTATATTAAATTATATTAATTGTGTGCTGCAGAGCACGCCACGCTAAGAAATAGATGAGTGCGTAAATGTGTCAATTATTCACTGCAAGCTCTCAGCAGATTTATCTGAGAGAAGTTGCAGTGAATAGGTGAGAGCACTTGCAATTGGATTGCTTGAGTGCTGTGAGTGAATATGAGAACAGCGACGCAGTCAGCACTGCGTAGCACAATACAACATAGACTGAGGATGCACAATTGAGCAGAGAATAGTCACAGCATTTTCCCAGCAGATTTTCTGGGGGAAAATACAGTGAATATAAAGCACATGCGTAATTAAATTAATTAAGCCGGCAAGACAGTGTGAGGGAAACGTGATGCAGCACGTGCTGCAGCGCACGCCACAAAGTGAGACAATAATGTTGATGTACCGTTAATTCTTTACTCCACACTGACAGTGAATTACTTTGAATTATGTCAGTGTACGCTTACCTGAGTGCTGAGTCCTGGTGAGCGAGAAATGTTGAGCGAGTCCGGTGAATTGAGCGACAAAAAGGTCCGAGAGTCCAGAAATGCGTGCGCTGTTCCATGGATGTTTCGCAAAAGGTGACAGATATTTCAACATGGCTGCGGGATACGAAAGCGTCGTTGGGCGCTGAAGTCATTTGAGAGAGATAGCCGGTGAGCGAAGCCGAAGTCAAGCGAGAGAGACATCCTCTCGCTCAACGCGGCATGCCTTCGAGGCACAGCCTCGGCTCCGCGAAGCCCTGCCTCGGCTATCTCCGGCCCAACCGAACGCAGCGTACTAGAGCACAGCAACAGGTCGACGCACGGCGAATATCGATCGCCGTGCGCCAGCTGATTATCCAACAGCCTCTGATGTGCCGGCCTACATGGTGTGAGTGACGCGTGGTAGCGATGTTTCGTTGTGTGCACCGTGCGTCCTGAGATGACCAGTACGTTACAATACACTCCCTCACTTTTGTCGACGAGTGCTGCCATCTTAATGTTGAGGTCGGAAATTTTTCAGACATCTCGTACAACACGCACTAGTGAACGTTCCCAAAAATACCGAATCAGGAATAATCCCCTCAGTCTGACATCACTAGATCTAGCATTCGTGATACAGGGACTGGTCGCTAGCCCCATTACTCATGGGACATTTCCACTTCGTGCAACCGTTGCGTCAGCACCGCAATCTGATTTCTCAGGGCGGCTTCCTTCTAGCGTCAGGTATACCTGTCCTATCACGTCGTACCCTGGTTTATGCTCGCGCTGTTGTCGCTCCAGCTCGTCGTATCGGTTCGCATGTACCATTTCAGCCCGAAAGGTTGGGGAACTGACACCCCCCTCCCCTCTCGTTGTCCTTCTAGATAGTGCTAGGAGGTAATTATGCACTAGAGGTCTATACGTTGTGGTAACCCGATTGATTGTACGGATACCTTCGATCTCTTCTTCTATCGGCTCTGAGATGCGGTCGTCCGGGGTTTGTCTACCACTGGCCATGTCGCTTACTTGATCTACTACGGTATCGTCGTAGTCACCGAAGGGCGACCCCCCTCTTTCTGTTGGAGGATATTCTTTCCGTCGGCGAGAGTTTCTGCAGTGCCCAACCCGTCCTAAACGTTATATCGTCTAACACTGCCTCAGGTCCAGCCACGACGTCTATCTCGGCAGTTGGCAAGGTCAAATCCACCGAGCTTCCTCTACATATGGGCCTGGCGTCGTTCTCTCCCGTTATGTGGTGTCTATCGCGAACGTCGTTACTTTACGTTAAACAAAAATTTTCTTTGCACTGATATTTCCAAGTAAAGAATTTTACGTGTACTTCCTTCAGCTAGGAACACGACATAACTGGTTTTGGATTTTAACTGGGCTGTATACAAAAATAATGCTAACCGCCGTTTACAGTGCCATGATCTCGAAGATGATCCTATCCATGGCGATGGGTCCGGAGTTGCAACCGAATCTCGGTTGTGGCGATGTCGTTATCCTGCTGTATATCGTTGACGTCCTCCCTGGCGTCATTAATCCTCTGAATCGGTTGTCCTTCGGTCCTCGTCCTCTGCTGCGTCGCCAATACTTACGCAAATGCTTTGTTGCACACACGTCACAATTAGTGTGTGCTGAGGTTCGCGTCTCGACGTGATCTGTCGACCCATACTTCTCACAACTCGATGACTGCGTGTCGAATTGCACCGGATGTCTGTCCTAGTGTTTGCATGGGGGATTAGCCGGGTTTTCTTTACCTATACAGGTTGCTTCCACGTGAGTGATTATTATCACTTACGACGTGTTCACATTATTGACAGTAAAACTTGATGTTTTTCAAAATCACTTGTTGTTCGTAGCTAATTTTACACGTCACTTTCACATAGGCAGATGCCACCGCTGCTACAAAAACATTATGCCGGTCGACACGTAGTTGTAATATACGGTCGTAGGAGACCGAGAGATGTTGAATGGCGTTTGTTTGCTTGTGAACAGTTGCTTGAAAGGCAAAGACGGAAGGGATTTCTGCATCGCATTGTGACTGAGGACGAAAAAAGGGTTCATAACGATAACAGCAAGCGCAGATAATCATGGAGATTTCCCGGCCATGCTTCCACGTCGACGGCCAAACCAAATATTCACGGCTTCAAGGTCATGCTCTGTATTTGGTGGGACCAGCTCGACGTAGTATATTACGAACTGTTAAAACCAACTGAAACAATCACAGGCGATCGTTAGCGAACGCAATTAATGCGTTTGAGCCGAGCATCTAAAGACAAACGGCCACAATACAAAGAGAGACACGATAAAGTGATTTTACAGCATGACAATGCTCGACCCTAGCTTGCAAAAGTGGTCAAGACATACTTGGAAACGTTGAAATGGGAAGTCTTATCCCACCCGCCGTATTCTTCAGACATTGCTCCCTGTGACTGTCACTTGTTTCGATCAATGGCACACGACCTGGCTGACCAGCACTTCCGGTCTTCTGAAGAAGTAAAAAAATTGGATCGATTCGTGGATCGCTTCAGAAGATGAACAGTTTTTTGAACGCGTAATTCCCACGCTGCCCGAAAGATGGGAGAAAGTAGTGGCCTGCTGCGATGGACAATACTTTGAATCATAAATGTATAACCAGTTTAAAAAACTGGTTAAAAAACAATTAAGCCTCGAATTTCGGGAAAAAACGGCAGAAGCAAAGTTGTACACCTAATAAATTAAAGTCGAGCCAAAGTAGATTTTTTATTTGTTAGCAAATGTTGTCTAGAAGCTTAATCGAGACGAGATTTGTTACGAGCAGCGCAAGCCTTCTCCTGACGCGCCAAGCACGGGCAGCGTGGTGGGGGCAGTAAGAAAATACTCCTACGTCGCCGGCTGGCATTACTGCCACCGTGTAGTATAATCGATAAGAGTTTCTGGGGTCTTAGGTTCTACACGGCGGCGGCGAGATATTTTTATAATGTGTAATGCATACGGGCGGTTGGCGCGCACAGCTCGTCGGGGGAGGGGAAAGGAATGCCCGCCTACTATATAAGTGAGAATAGAACAAATGAGATATAAAAAATAACATCGATATACCTTGTAACCGTAATTTCCACACACGCACATAGATACCATCGGATGGAGACAAGGCGCTGTGCATCCGGTTCCCGTCAGGCAGATACAAAAGCGGACACTGTGCCAATGTCCTACCTCATCGATACGTAACGCGAGAGTCCCCGAAACTATATAACCTCTCAGTATCCGCGTCTGCCGTCTCCCACCTGCGCGATCTCAGCTACATTTGGCCCCTTGTCGTGATTTACGTTTCTCAAGGGGTCCCCGTTCGTGACTTAGAATTTTAATAGTTCGTTAGCGCTATCGAGAGACTATGTCAAAGGAGCACAGCAGCAGAATGCGACGACATAGACTTGGTAGCGATCAGCAGATCACATGCTGCCGATGATGGCCGGTTCATCTTGGTATGATGCTGAAACGGCTCCGGAATCGGTTCTTTAACGAGAGCGTTGACGAGTTCGTATTTCTGCCGATTTCCAAAATGCTGCTCGAGATATCTTATCCGCATGGCTGTGAAGTCCCCGTCTGCTGTAACGTTGGGTGTTGGTTTCGCTACGCTAAAGGCGGCGACAAGATCACTGTACGCTTCAGAGTATCATAAAAGTATAACGAAAACCGAAATTAGTATTTTTGGTTGGTGCGCTATTGGAATACCGTGTTGTATCGTCTCGGGGATGACTCTCAGGACCTAAGACATCGCCTCTCGTTCCGTACTTACGAGAACTCAAGATCTTCTTAATTTGTGACAGGTACAAACATACCCTGTCATAAGCTATATCTATGATCGGTCAAAAACATGTACATTTTGCGAAACAATTCAGGATGTGAGCAGTGTGATCGTGATTCTAAGTGCGGAGAAGAGAGATTATATTATATCAGATCTAATTGCCTAACACAAATATTGGGTTGTTCGGAAAGTAATTTCGTTTTTTTTTTTTATAAAAATGAAAGACGATTTTCTTATAGTAAATTAATATTTTATTCAATCCAATATTGTCCATTCTGATCCAATACCTTTTGCCATCTTTCTGGCAGTAGCATGATTCCACGTTCATAAAATTTTTGTTCTTTGCTGGCAAAAAACTGATTCAAGTGACTTTTGACCTCCTCATTTAAATTAAACGTTTTATCGTCTAAAAAATGTTGTAGAGACCGGAACAGATGATAATCTGAAAGTGCCAGGTCTGGAGAGTATGGTGGGTGTGGCAGTATATCCCATTCAAGCTCTAAAAAAATTTTCCGAGGTCAAACTTGTATGTGATCTCGCAATATCTTGTTGGAATACTATACCTTTCCTATTGACCAATTCTGGCCTTTTTTCTTTAAGTGAATCATTCAATTTGTCCAACTGATGACAGTACACTTCAGAATTGATCGTTCTGTTGCTCGGTAGAAGCTCAAAATAAACGATTCTTTTGAAATCCCACCAAACAGATAGCATAACCTTTTTTTGATGAATATTGGCTTTCGAAGTGCTTTGAGCCGGTCCATCTTTTCTACTCCAGGATCTTTTGCGCTTAACATTGTTGTAGACAACCCATTTCTCGTCCCCAGTGATGATACGCTTAAAAAATGGATATTTTTCTTGGCGTTTGAGAAGCAAATCACAAACGTCAATGCGACGGCACAAATTTCTTTCCGTAAGAAGATGAGGAACCCATATGTCGAGCTTTGAGGCTAAACCTAGCCGTTTCAAATGATCATGAACGGTCGAATTCGATAAATTTAATCTCTCAGCGATCTCACGAGTTGTTATTCGCCGGTTTGCATCAATTAATGCCTTTATTGTGTCTTCATCAGCTTCAACTGGCCTTCCAGAACGTGGTGCATCTTCGAGATCAAAATTGCCGGATCGAAAACCAGTTTTGGCACTGGCGCTCACTTAATACATCTTCCCCATACATATGGGATAATTTTTTTCTTGCTTGAACAGAATTTTTATCTTTTCTATAGCAAAAAAGTAAAATATGCCGAAAATGCTGTTTTTCACTTTCCATATTTAAAAGGGTATCAACCAAAAACTACTGTGCCGAATCAATTGAATTTTTTCACAAGCGAGCCTTGCTATATCAAAATACATATGATTATGCGGCTTAACCCTTTGCGGACGGAGCCGCAAAGTCTCTAATTTTATTGAGAGGCAACACTATACGAAAGATAAGACTTCATCACTACAAAGTCTCTAATTTCAATGAGCGGCAACTTGACTTCTTAGACTGGTATACCCATGCGTATCTTATCGTTTAGAACGACAGACTTGGGCGGTTATATGCCGATACGCGTCCGCAACGGTAAAGAGGCTTGGGCGGCTATTTGCCGACACTCGTCCGCAAAGGGTTAAGTGTGAAGTTGGTTGTGAAACCCCCCCCCCCCTGGTCCCACCAAACACAGAACACCGTCTTTCTGCCAATGCGATTCAGTCTTGCGGTCGATGTGGATGGTGCGCCTGGGTCTACCCATGATCTTTTACGCTTGGGATTCTCAAAATAAATCCACGTTTCATCCCCTGTAACTATACGATGCAAAAACGACTTCCTTTTGTACTGAGCGAGCAAAATGTCACATGTGTTTTTGCGATTTTCCATTTGCCTGTCGTTCAACTCATGTGGTACCCATCTACCGGTCTTCTGAATCTTTCCCATTTCTCGTAACCGATTGGAAACAGCTTGTTGACTAACGCCCAATTGCTCGGCGAGTTGTTTTTGTGTTTTCGAATCATCTTCGTCCAACAATGTTTGCAATCCCACATCTTCTTACTTTTTTTGGCGGCTTTCCACGTTCCTTGTCTACAACATCGAAGTCGCCACTTTTTAAACGCCGAAACCATCTTGCGATGGAGCATATTCACCATTAGCTTCTCGAAGTAATCGGTATGATTCAGCAGCAGTTTTCTTCAAATGAACACAAAAAATTAATGCTGTCCGCGAATGCTCTTTGTTCGGTATAAGTTTCGACATATTGAACACAACAACACAACACTATGCACACACTTTTCCAATTTATCACTGGTGCGCGTCTGACACTTGTAGATGACACAACAAAATGGCGCAGTGTCAAATCTGCATAGCACAAACTGCATTCATGCGCCATCTGTTGTCTGAAATCCGCATTTCATACTTGTACACCTGGTAAACCAATTTGCAAATGCAGAATGTTAATTATGCCCCCCGTTCCTGCGCTTAGAATTGTGATCACGTTGCTCGTACTCTGGTTTGTGTTTCGCAAAATAACCATCTTACTGACACGCTATAAGCATATCGATGTTAACATTTACACGGTCGCTTGCCTAGAATTACGATGGATGTAAAAAAGAACCTAAATATATACTAAGGGAGCCTCGTCTCCTTACACTGCACTACACAATATAAAAATATCTCGCCTGACGTCACCCTTTATGCATCACAGATTGTACACGGCGGAGGCGGCTGCTAGGTTTTTATAATGTATAGGTATGTATATACGAGGGGGATCTGGCGTCCATGCGCGCTTCGCTCGCTGATCCCCCGTCTACAATACATATTATAAAGATATGTTGCCTTAAGTCGTCCTTTATCCATCACGGAGACCCTGGTCAGTTCAATATTAGAAACGCATATCACATTCAAAATATCACATTCAAAATATCACATTTAATATTTGACACTGTAACCTACGCGTCTGTCGACATTCCGATTTAAGAAAGGTTTCCACACAATCCCAGAGAAATCAGGGCTTGAGGGAAGGGACGGAGTCTCCTTGGGGGACTTAGAAAAACCAGAAATTGGAGGTCTACCTAAAGGGATTTAGAAAAATCAGAAATTAAGAGTACCTAAAAGGACTTCGAAAAATGAAAAATTTGAAGGGTGAGGTACCTCAGGAAAGTTAGAAAGATCAGAACTGGGGGGGGGGGACTGTCTTACAGCACCTTGTAAAATCAGGCTCTGGGGTCCCTCAGACACCAGAGTCTATTTTCGATTATCCTACACTATGGAAGATATTATTATAATATACAAAGGTATGTTTCAAACTCACCGCAATGCTGTAAATCGAATTCAACAACTTATCAATTAATTGTTAAAGGAGCAAGATGAAGAAGTCGTTGAGAGAATCCAAGAAAATAACGTAGAAGAAGAAGAAGATCTTGAGGAAGGAGAGTGGCTAGAAGCGAGCGAGCAAGTTGAGGAGCCAGTTGAAGTAGAAGATGCGGAAGAGGATAGTGACGACACCCATGAATCGGAAAAAGAAATTCAAGGTCCAAAGGGCAGTGTAATCAAGATCGTACCTCGAGCTAAGCCGCGAGTTGCATCTACTGTCTGGGCGAGACTCAACAATGCAAAACACGGAGATACCCAAGCAAAGGACAGGTATATTTTCCGAATTTTTTCCTTCCCATTTTCTTTATTTTGTAATTATTTCTATTGACCTATTGCTAGAAATATTAGTTCAAAGCACGTTTTCACGGCTTGAGTCTTTATTTTCTGTTTTTCTTGGAATGCGATAAAAGTTAATTGATGATATAGCGTTCAATTTGTTGAATTTTAAAGGTATTCGTCCAAAGGAGATTTGAGGGAAACTTTAAACGGTAATTTGAGATCTCGATTGGGTTATCACAAACGCGGTCGTTCACCGCTAAGGATAGAAGTGAAAAATGACAAATACGCTGAGGAGAGCAGCGGCACCGATTGACTAATTACTTTGGACATCACTTAATCATTATTAGCGCGACGTTAATACCTAGATGAGCTAAACCGAAATCGGCGAAATTGAGATTAATCAGTTATCAATACGGTGTGACCACGCTATTATATATATAAAGTATACTTTCACAATAAATAAATTGTAAAAAATTCAAGAAGAACACACAAATATTTATTATCCCTTTTAAAATGTTGCATCCACGAGCGCATGCACTACTTGTTGTCACACCCTTGTCTTTCATATCAATATTATTTTATATAGTCTCTTTTCTGTATTGCTTGGTTTTCTGACGTTTGTTAGGTCAAATATGGTATACGAACTCATGTGTGCGCATAATAAACGACGAGCAAGAGGCTTAATTTATACATCGCACTCCAAAATTCCGTAATATTACCTTTTTAAATCCAAACTGCCCGCCAGGTAAACAGGGACGCGTTTCGCTACGATTAGCTAGTCTGAGATATTTCTTTGTTCGGTATGTTCTCGGATACGGCATACAATTACTCAACACAATTGGGCATATCGATTCTATAGTCGATGGTCAGAGTCTTTTGTCATTACGATCCGGCGTAGTCTTGTAGAGATAGAAGCATTTTACAAAAACAAATCTTATATGATGATATAACCGCTATAACTACTTCACGTCACCGTCTGCGAGGGAGTTCACATCGCACCTTTCTACGCGTTGTTTATATTCTGTAGATATTAGGTTATATTTCATACCATTGGAAATTTACCATTGGAGTGATTATTACTTGGTTCTAGTTTAAATTGCAATGTGATGCGCTATACCAATGTAATAGTGTTAAAAAATGTAATAACAATAAAATGAAAACTCATAAATATTAAATTTATAAATATATTTGAAATGTGATTTCTGAAGGATGTTGAGATTTATTACATTGCTTAATTATTATCTATTTTGCCTGGATGAAAATTGGAGATCTAGCTGTTTTCGTTTAAAGAAATATAGCAAATATAAGAAATGGTGAAATAGGTATCATTGAATTAGCTTTAGAAAATATATAAGAAGAAATTGATTTAAAAATTAAAACGAGTCCCGACTGCAAAAAAAAATCATAAAAGGAACTTTGATTTCAAAAAGTTTTAGTGTATAAAAATAGATTGAAAAGGCAGAAAAAGTGTCCCAAATAATTAAAGAATTCTAGCGAATAAATTATTTTAATTAGAATCAATTATTTACTGCCCTCGCTACAGTCAGAATACGTCAGCAAAACACCGTAATCGTCTTTTACAATTGAGAAATATGCATTTCACTAGCTCATGTGAAGGTAGTCATTAGATCGGATTCTCGTTTATGGTGAGTAATTTGTCGCATGGGTCCGTACGGCTGTTAATAAGCATTGTTGCGTAAATGAAAACGTCTTTAAATACGTCTTTGATGATTTGTGTGACATAAGAAAGTGTGTTGCCAAGAGCGTCGCGGGTGATGACCGATAAAGCTTAAAACAAGAAGACGTCGCAAGAAAAGTATTCTCACATTTCTAGAATACGCAGAATGGATTTAAGTATGAGTGAGATCCGTACATTTTTTGCAATCGCTATTTTTTGCAGAAGCGTACATGCAAAATTATAGGGCTGTCTCAAAGTCGGGGTGAGGTAGAGAGGTCAGTGTTAACGAGTCTTAAGTTTTATCACAACAGCTTTCGAGTGATAAGGCTTTGAGGAGAAAAAATAAGACTTACATATGTGCTGAGGTTTTTTGCAAAACGTGAAAACCGATTCAATCGGATATTTATTTTACTTCATGAAACCAATTCGAGTAACTAGAGAGTTAAAAAACATCTTTATTTTCTATGACTTTGAAACGGGACAGTGTACTGTAACGTGGAAAAATTTAAGAGGCCACGTCCTCCTCGCTCGACTGCCGCAAGCACGATCTCGCAGGGCCCTAGGGTAGTTGCGTAGGACGATAATAAATTGTTTTATTTATTTTTATTTTACTGTACGTTCGGACGGACCGAGAGAGAGAGAGAGAGAGAGAACACATCTTATCCGCCGATTTAGTCAGCTGCGGGGCCTCGCATCGCTACATGCCGCGTGGGAAAATACAACCTTCTTCCGCTTTTCACCGTCGGGACTTCGAGCAGTCTCGCTCGACAATCGTCTGCGGCATTTATCAAGAGCAATCTACCTGCCGGACTGAGCTACGCATCTCTATTGCTTATTTTTATTTATGCGTTGTACAGTCGAGGCGCTAGTCGCGATCATCTAGCGACAGCGAATCTCCCAATCAGCTCGATTCTGGATCGTTCGGAGGGCATCATAGTTCACGGGCACGTGTGCCGGCAGGACCTCAGGGCTTTTTTCCGTTGACTGTCAAGTGAGGAGGACCTATCACGCCTACCAGGTGTATGCATAAGTTTTTTCCGGTTTTTTGGTAAAAAAAAACACGTAATTTTCAAGGGAAATTAATTTTTGTTTTATTCAAAATATTGGCCATCGGCTTCTACACATTTCGCCCATCTTTCAGGTAACTTATGAATACCATGCCAGAAAAACTGTTTGTCTTTTGCGGCAAGCCATTCGTCGAGGTATTTTCCAACTTCCTCGAAATTGCTGAAGTGCTGCTCTGGGAGCGCGTGCCCCATTGATGCGAAGAAGTGATAGTCAGATGACGCCAGGTCTGGCGAATACGGCGGGTGCGGAAGGATGTCCCATCCAAGCGATTTCAAGGTGTCTTTCACTGCTTTTGCTGTGTGAGACGGCGCATTGTCGTGTAACAAAATCACTTTGCCATGTCTTCTGGCCCATTCCGGTCGTCTTTCGATTAATGCGTGGTTTAAATTAATAATTTGTTGGCGATAGCGTTGTGTATTAACGGTTTCGCCGGGCTTCAAGAGTTCATAATACACAATACCGCTCTGGTCCCACCAGACACTGAGCGTGGTCTTCTTGCCGAAGCGATTTGGCCTTGGTGTTGAAGGACCGGCTTCGCCAGGTGAAAGCCACGATTTTTTCCGCTTCGGGTTTTCAAAATAAATCCATTTTTCGTCACCCGTCACAATTCGATGCAAAAATGATTTCCTTTCGTGGCGTTGAAGCAGCACTTCACAAGTGACTTTGCGATTTTCTATTTGACGTTCATTCAAATCGTGTGGGACCCATTTACCGAGTTTATTGATCTTCCCCATTACTCGTAAACGTCTGCTGATTGTTTCTTGTGACACATGTAATGCTTCTGCTTATTGCCGTTGAGTTTGAGTTAGGTCATCATCCAATAACTCCTGCAATTGCTCGTCTTCGCATTTTTGTGGTCTACCAGAGCGCTCACTGTCTTTCACATTGAAATCACCACTTTTAAATTGTCGAAACCATGTCTCACATGTTCTAATCGATGGAGCGTGTTCAACATATGTTTCTACCAGCAAACGTTGACTTTCAGCGGCCTTTTTCTTTTGATTAAATAAGAAAAGCAATGCGTGCCGCAAATGTTCTTTTTCAGGCACAAAACTCGACATGATCACTGAACGATAAAACAAAGACGCTAGTTTTTGGCGGACTCAACTTGTGTGTGTTTGTAGGTTAATGTCAGACGAACAAAATGACGTATATGTCAAATTAATACGCTGCGTACTTTTCGCTGGCGCCATCTCAAATCATTGTCGAGGCGAGGAAAAGGAGCGTTGTCTCTCCGGAAATTAACCGGGAGTTGATTGGGAGTATTAAAAACGAGGGAGGAACCTTTCGTATCATCTCGTTGTATCGAGGGTTGACTGGAAATATCGCAGCTGCATCGTCCCGGTGAGCTCTCCTTACTCTCTATGGTTTTTCGTCATTCTTATTGCCGATTAATATGACGGATAATTAGAGCTTGGTCGTACCTGCGATTCTTGTACACCGCGCGCAACGTATTATTCGTATCGGGACAGACTGCATCTATTTGAATGTAACATCGAGATTTCTTGGCAGTTAAAACCGGGAATAAGTCACTATGTTTTCTATTTCCTTCTGTTCGGTTATTATAAAGTCGCGCGCGCGTCAGTACGTCATCCCGTTGTGTGTTTCGTGTGAGAGGGACTGTCACGTTATAGATCGCGTCGCGTATGTTTCAGATTATTTGACGTTTATTTGTTTTATTTAGCTATTTTTATTTATTTCATTGGACTTTGCATTATCATATCCGAGAGCTCGCGTAGTGCGCGATCCGCCGTCGTCCTGTCTTTTGTACGTTGATGCGAGGGATTTGAACGGTCCAAGGCGTATCTCGCGTTGTTAAATGGTCCATTACGTTTTGTTATATTTTATTTGACTAGCGTTGATTATCGGTCCGTTATCGGTGAATAATTGATTGATTGTTATTATTATTTTGGCTTCAGTTATTTTATTATTATTTATTATTTATAATTTACTGTCGGACGGAGATTCTCAGTTTTGTCTTTTATGCGTCTTATGATTTCCAATAACGTTAGAAGCTTCGCGTACGTGACCTTCTGGCGTCCCGTGGTCATCGAGTGGTTTTGTGTGTATGGGGTTGACCCGGCATAGGCCGTATTGCGAGCTAAATTTGCGTGGAGAATTATTACTTGACTTTGTTGGACTGTATGTTGTTTGTTCTGACTGTTCGTTGGAATTCCGTTCGGAACGAGTTAATTTTAACTGTCGGGGATCGATTTAGATTTAGGTTGCGCATGGGAGTGTGAGTGAAGGAGTGAGTGCCGTGATAATTTGTACTGCCGAAGTAATTAAGTGTAATTAAGTTGTTTTTTGGTTATTGTGATATTTTGCCAAACCAGTGGTCACTGTAATTAAATAAATAATCCACCCTAGTGGCTAATTTGTGAATCCCGTATCCATGGTGTTGTCTGAACTTATTTATGGATTTATTTATTGATTTTATTTATGGAATTTATTAATTACAACCTCGACAGTCCGAACCACCCACTCTACCTTGAACAGCTGCAGCTAGCCTGGGCTGAGTCCGGTCGCTATTACCGTTATTTTCCTCCCGGCACGTAAGTGCCTGGCGCTAGCTCGAGAGAGCAAATTCAAAGGGAGGAAAAATAACCAAGGCCGGCTATAGGTAACGTGAGGAACGTTGGAGCTAAAATTTACGTTACAGTACATTAGTAAACGGTGATGCGACTGGATTCGTATAAGTCAAATTTCTAGCTCAGCATGTCTGTATGTTGTATACTTTGCTGCATGCTGTGGAATTCTCCATAGTGTAAAGAAATTAGCTGTGCTCTAAACCGACATGCGCAGTAGCAAAGTCATGTCATAGCCCCCGTATGACCTACGACACACAAATACCGTCGAAATTCACAAGAACAACATAACCTCTGTGATTGTTTTTTAAAGTGCCACATAACCTTTATTTGAGAATGGTTGAGCATTCTGCTACGCGTAGCTAGACTGCGCACTGCAGGCTAGCATGGGCAACTGCTTGCTGCTGCCACTCAGCGGCAGCACCACGCAGAAACTGTAAATTTCGCACTAGGTCTACGTTCCGAGCCACAGGTCGCTGCGCGGAAGCGCTCTACGACAGCTTGGCTAGACAACGGCTGCTTTGTATAACGCAGCCATCTTGCGTTCTGCTCTCGCACGGTTTTCATCGTCACCGTGTTCGTGCGTGCTCATCAAAGTTCTGTGCATCTTAATAAGACTCAACGATCAACTCGGCCGACATATAGTCTCCACAACCCAGTCATCATATCTGCAGTGATATATCGACGTCGGTACACCTGTACATCATCATTTGGCTCATCTTGTCGTGCATCCAGCGTCAGCTTCGTCGCGAGGCCTGGTCGTGACAGATCTTCTCATCGATTACACACGATTAATATAATCGTGTGTGATAATTAGCTCACCGACATTTAGTCTCTCCTCTATACGCTTATTTTAATATATTATTAGCTATATTTTACTTGTTTATTTGTATATTTGTGTCTGCTGCACTTGACAGGTCGAGTAATAAATGCTCTTGTAATTAACACCTGTGTACCGATTATTAATTCACCTGCGAATCTTTACAGTCCACTTTACTCTACCAACTGAATTCTCGAACAACCTTAATATTTTATACACAATTCCGATTCTGTTGTGTAAAAAACTGTCGTAACAGAACAAGTAGGACAAAAGGAGTGTGGAACATTAAATATTTTCATTTTCCAAGAAGTCATAATTTTCAAAAGGTAAAGGTCAACCGCTTGTAAAATCACACCCGACACATAAATTAATTACAGCTCATGTAAGACCATTCATTTTCTTCTTGATTGACGCTCGCAATATATATTTAAATATTTAAAAATAACAGTGATAATGAAAATTCATCGAAGTCTAGTTTATTGTGATGATGTATCTGTCTCTTATTATATACTGTATGAGAATAGTCGAATCTCATACTAACTATATGCTTTATTTCGTACTTAATTATTTGTCTAAAAATGCACAAAAGCTGAAGGCAGGTTCTGTGCCAACATTGAATATACCATCAGCCTCGAAACATAATACAATTTCAGAGAAAGTTTACATAGTTTAACAAAATATTGTGATTTAAACAAAATGCTATTGAAGGTAACTAGATAATTGTCTTATGATAAAAATAAAAATCGTTTTGTAGCGCACTTGAAGAAATCAACACAAATAAAGGTTTGGATAATTCAGTTGCTGGAAGTCAACATGAACTTTGGTCAACCATACATGGGAATCAATCTGAGTGTATCATGTCTGTTCTAAACAGAGCAACAGATGATGTATTAGAAAAGTTGAGGCAATGTGAATCGTTCGTCCACTCAATACACCACGTAAGCACTCATCGATTTCGATCATGGGGATTGGTGGAAGAAACTCATCGCAGACACGCGGATCGGTTCAACTCACCATATGCTCTGCTCACATCAAGGAGAAAGTCACGGTTCAAGCCCATGTACTCGGAGCTGTAACCACTCATTAACCGTCGTTCGAGTTGCCAGTACAAACTTGGTCTCACATCGTGAAACTAAAGATGGCAGATCCGGACTTTCTTAAACCTCGGCCAATCGATATTATCCTTGGTGCGGATGTTTACGGGCAGGTCATCAAGCCCAACATTATGAAAGGCACAGCATCAGCGCCTATCGCACAATTATCGATATTTGGATGGCTCATTATTGGACCTGTCAATGTACACCAAACGGATGCACTCACCTCCTATCACGCTGCCATACAGCATGATGATAAAGCATTGCAAGAAGTGCTAACTAAATTTTGGGTTCAAGAAGAGTCACCAAAGGACAAGGTCTATCAACTCTCACCAGAGGAGTAGGCCTGCGAGGATCACTTCCGTAGCATGCACCAGCGTGATTCTACTAGAAGATACATCGTTCGACTTCCTCTCACATCATCGCCTGCAAACCTGCAATCTAGTCATATTCAAAAGCACATCAGTGCCTGCAGCATATCATACGAAGAATCTCAAAGGACATGGAGTACGGTCAACTCTACGCTCAATTCATGAAGGAGTATGAGCAACTAGCACATAAAGGCTTCAACAACAACATCAGAAAAGGCACATTATTACCTGCCTCATCATGCCATTCTCAGGCCAGACAGAGCAACCACCAAGCTACGAGTGGTATTCAATGGCTCAAGTCCAAACTCATCTGGGCTGTCTGTCAATGACATCATGCACACTGGCCCAAACTTAAAAACTCAACATCTCAGATGTACTCATTTGGATCCGCCACCACAGACACATCTTTGCCACAGACGTTACTAAAATGTGTCTTCAAATCCGCATTCATCATGAAGACTGAAATCTTTAACGGATTTTGTGGAAAGATGATCAACTCAACGCAGTACCATATCATCTAACAACTGTAACGTATGATACAACAGCTGCTCCTGTCTTAGCGATGAGGACTCTTACTCAGCTCATCGAGGATGAGGGACATCGCTCTCCACTTGCTGTGCCAGCTATCAACTTTGGCACGTACGTGGTTGACATCTTCGGAGGGACGGACATCGCACATCAGCTCATTGAAATTGTTCAACAGCTCAATGACTTGCGTATGGCGGGCGGTTCCCTACTCGCCAAATGGCACTCTTCGGACTCAAGATCCTTGCTAGTATTTCAAAATCAACGCCGAGCTCATCTATCTGAATGGACGATTGCGAAACCAAGATTCTCGGTTTGACTTGGATCCTCACGAGGACAAGTTTACATTCTCTTTAAGATACAACTCAACTTTAAGAAATCTCACCAAACACCTCGTTCTTTCAGAGGTGCCTCAACTATTTGATCCATACGGTTTTGTCTCACCTGTTGTAATCAGAGCCAAGATACTCTTACAAGAGCTCTGGCTTCACAAACTCAAATGGGATGATCCACCGCCATCCTAAGTCTCACCTCATTGGATTGCCATCAGAGCAGATCTCACCAACTTGGCCAAGCTCTCAATTCCACGGTGGTTTAACACATGGAGCAACTCAACAGTGGAACTTCACGGCTTGTTTGATGCATCTCAATTAGCTATAGATAAGTGATTTACAACTCATCATCTACAGAAAAGGTTACGTCACTGGTCTGCTTCAAAACCCGGGTAGCACCACTGAAGAAACTCACAATACTACGGCTCGAACTGACTGCAGCGCTTCAGTTCAAGCCATGTTCAAGCCATTCTCAAAGTTAGCATTTCATCAACTCACCTGTGGACGGACTCTCTAGTAACACTCACGTGGATAAAGCTAATTCATCACGGTGGAACGATTATGTCCGGAATCGAGTAGCTCAAAATCAAAAACTCACCCTTAATGTTCACTGGCATCATGTTTCAGGTACCAGCAATTCAGCCGATTCTGCTTTTCGGGGAATCACAACATCTCAACTGGCTTCGCACCAGCTGTGGTGGTCGGGATCTTCATGGATGGCAGGACCAGCAGACTCTTGGCCAATATAAACCTCTACTCACGAAACTTTGAGCGACTTAGCAGCTCGACCTGGGGTAGCTCTCGTCGCTGCCACTCTGAGGCCTGAGTATTATTGGGACCTCATTTATTGTTATTTCTCTCTCACTAAACTATGTCGTCTCACATCAATATGTGTCAGGGTATTGGCCAGGATGAGAAGGAGGCATGAATCGACTGCTCCACTCTCTGCACGAGAGATAGCTACGGCAAACATCTTCTGGACGAAGGCAACTCAAGCTGCTTTTGTCAAGCACGAACTGCAAGTGATGCAGTCTGGTTCTCTACTCCCGTCCGCGCAAACCTTTCAGTCAACTTACAGCTTTCATCGACCAAGAGGTTGTAATAAGAGTGGGAGGTCATCTCGTTCACTCGGCACGCACATACGAAGGAAGTCATTCCGCAATTCTGCCTCGACACGCTCAGCTCTCAACTCTCATTATCGACTGAGCTCATGGGCGGACACATCATGGAGGCACTCAGCTCAGCAGCGAAGGCTGTCATTGGCCGAGAAATAGACCTAACGTCAATGACTCACGTTTTGCCTGATAAAATTCGTAAATTACATCCGGCTATGCTCTACGAGGTCTTAATCGAGGCAAGAAGGTGTGCTACTATTTGGTAGACTAGTTGCAACATTTGATGGTCATTAATAAGCTCACGGGATATTTATAAATGGTACGTGTGTTGTCCAACTAGCAGCAAAGGCTGCGATTGACTCACGTTTTGCTTGATGTATGTTAATGAGTATGAGTACATTATATCCGGCTCGAAGGACCAAAAAATGTATGATGGTTGAATATGAGTATATTCTAAATATTTGATAATGTTCCAACAAAAGTGTTAAAAACCTTTAAGATATACACTAACTGATGCGGCAAGGCACTATGAGATGAATTAACAAGTGCGTAGAGTAAGTGCCTATTGGGACTGAGTACAACATAATAAATAACAATGAATATAGTGCTCTGCACAGTGAACCTGTATCACTTGAGTATTACTACGCTGTTGGTGGATAGCGGGTTGATGCATTCGCACGTAGCATGTCGAGTGACAGATGCGAATATTAAGGTTAAGGATCCTGGTGACAAGTATAACTAATTAAATGAACTCAGTAATTTAACAATAATAAATTCAACGTTTATTGAACGTATGTAACATTGGCTGCATGAAAAAATACCTGTTGATTGTGTTTAATATATTACTGTGATTGGTCTGGCCTGCGTGTTGATGTACTGTTGGTGATTGGGTCTCAAGCCTCTGAGTTGCCTTGGTGATTCCGTGTGGTTGATCCTGGTGATAAGGTCTGATTGTAGAGCTCGAATAGTGCCACACGGCAGTCTATGAGAGTCCGGACGCCGATGATCGGTGCTGAGCAGAATGGCGTCGGTGCAGCCAACGAGCGAACCACGCCGTTGACGTTTATGTGATTGGTTCTGTGGTTCTGATGATCTGCTGTGATTTTCACTAACACTGAGTTGAAACACGGGTGATTTGACCAAGAATGTATTACACTATAGAAATGAATGCGCACTAAAGTGATTAGAACGAGTGAATATCTCTGTGAGTTTTACGCGGGAACGTGTACAGCGAGCGACTCGAGTGAGAACAATGGCCACATCCGTCGACCACGCGGCAGAGTATCAAGAAGACGGACGTGCGTCACGGCTTGCTTGTGATTTGCTGTCAGCGATGGAAGGCGAGACTTATGAGTGGTCTTGCCGATGGGGCCACGCTAACAGCGTTGGCCGCTTGAGTGAGCTTCGATCGAGGATGTGAGCAGATGGACAATATGCATGAGTGCGCGGTCGATAAATCGATATAGCATACCTGCGAGCTATACCATATGACGCGAGGCGTCAGATGATTGTGACTGTAGCGTATGCATGAGTTGAGTGTGTCTGGTAAGCGTGAAAACTGAACATTCCGCCCGCCATCAGCAACGGTGTTGATGATTAAATGTGATCTGTTCTTCATTCAGTTTGAGCTGGTAAGATGGCGAGCTTGGTGATTGGTCGAACGAGTGTTGTTGTTGCAGTTTTAAGTGACACTACCCTGGTCAGTCCATCCTTTCCTGGATGGAGTTGAGTGACTCTGGCGAGAGGCCATTTTGATGGTGGAGACCTCTCATCAGTGATCAGTACTAATGAACCGACCTTGATGGTGTTCGATGGATGATGCCATTTCGATGTAGACAGTTGGCGCTGGAGATATTGAGTTGACCATTTGGACCAAAAATATTGAAGCCTTTGTTGTATTAGTTGCCATCGTGATAGTCTAGTAACGTTCAGATCTGTGAGTGATGGCTCTGGTATGGCTGTGAGCGGCTCTCCTATGAGAAAGTGAGCTGGTGTGAGTGCTGAAGTATCTTCAGGGTCTTCTGTGAGTGGTTGCAATGGTCGTGAGTTGAGCGTTGCTTCGATCTGGATGAGCAACGTAGTTAATTCCTCGAACGTGAGTGCGATGTCTCCTACTGTTCGGTTCAGGTGATATTTTACTGATTTGACTGCTGCTTCCCATTTTCCTCCCATATGTGGAGCTGCTGGTGGGTTGAACTTCCATGTAGTTCCATCACTGGTGAGTGAGCAATGCAGTGAGAGTGATTCTGTTGTACCTTGAGTGAAGAGTTTGGTGAGTATGGCATCTGCTCCTATGAAGTTTGTGCCGCAATCACTATAGAGAGTGTTGCAGATGCCTCTGCGTCCAGTGAACCGTCTGAATGCAGCGATGAATGAGTCAGTTGAGTAGTCACTCACGGCCTCCAGATGCAAGGCCGAGGTGACGAAGCACACGAAAATGCACAGCCATCCTTTATGTTGTTTGGCGCCTCTACCTTTCCAGGTTTTGATGGTCAGTGGACCAGCGTAGTCCACACCTGAATAGAAGAATGGTCGTGCTGGGGTGACTCTCTTGGTTGGTAATTGACCCATGAGTTGTTGTGCTCTGACGCCACGTTGTCGAGCACATTTCATGCAGCTGAGTATATGCGACCGTACAGGAGCTCTACCACCAATAATCCAGTACGATTGCCTTGTGTAGTTCAGGGTGAGTTGAGTGCCTCCATGCATGGTTTTGTGATGTGCATCTGCTATGATGAGTGTAGTGAAGTGAGAATGTCGTGGGAGTATTGCTGGGTGAATTGCCTCAAGTTCCAGTTGTGAGTTGGTCAATCTTCCTCCAACCCGAATGATGCCTTGAGTGTCGATATAGGCAGTCAGGCGATTGAAGGGATGAGCTGTTGGTAGTTGAGCTATGGTGATCAATTTGAGCTCTGTTGAGAAATATGCTGCTTGAGTTGCTTTGATCCAAAATACTCTTGCTCTCTCAATATCTTGTGGCGAGAGAGGGTTAAAGAGCGTTGAGTTTGGCAATTTCTTGATGAGTTGACTTACTCGAAAGCATATTGCGGTTACTCTGAGTAGTCTAGTGAGAGAAGAGTGTCTGTATATCATCTCCCAATGATATACGGCTTGATTTGTTGCCACTGTGAATGCGAGCCCCGGTCGCTCTTCCTGATGAGTCTGTGAGTCTTGTTGATAGTGTTGAGTTGGCCATGAACATTGATCGCCTGTGAGCCACTGTGGTCCTGTCCACCACAGGAGGTGCTTCTGGAGCTGGGAGATGCTGATGCCCCTTGAAGCACAATCGGCTGGGTTGTCTTTGCCAGGAACAAATCTCCATACGCTGTTTGGAGTTAGTTCTTGAATTGCTGACACTCTGTTCCTGACAAAGTCCTTCCACCGTGATGGGTGTGAGTTAATCCAGGTGAGCGTTACTGAGGAATCAGTCCACAGGAACGTTTGAGTGTTGGCGAGTTCCAAGGTTGTTTGCAAGTACTTCATGAGCTTTGCTAAGATCAGTGCTGCTGTGAGCTCGAGTCGAGGGATGGAGAGTCGCTTGAGTGGTGTTACTTTTGATTTCGCGCAGATGAGTGTAACCTTGGTTTCTTCTCCTGGAGTTGTTGTTTTGATATAGATAGCAGCCGCCATTGCTATTTGAGATGCGTCGGAGAATCCGTGCAACTCCACAAGTGTTGAGCTTGTGAGTTGAATCCATCGTGGAATTGAGATTTCATCGACTTGAGTGAGCTCTTGTCTGAGCAACGTCCACTTGGTGTGTATCTGATCTGAAACTTGATCGTCCCAGCTGAGTTTCTCCAGCCATAATTCTTGTAATAATGATTTGGCCTTGATGATGAATGGTGAGAGAAACCCGAGTGGATCGTAGAGTTGTGCTGTTTCAGACAAGATGATTCTCTTGGTGAGCTTGGAACTTGAGCATGGAGGCTTTGCGTGGAACTTGAATACGTCTTCACGAGGTATCCATGACAGGCCGAGTAACTTGGTACTGCTATCTTCGAATGAGTGTGAGTTTGATGGTGAGTGGTGGTACCTCTTGTTTGCGTTGATGTCGTCTTTCCAATGCCAATAACTGGAATTGATGAGTGTTGACGAGTAAGCCCATGATCTGATACGAGTTGTTCTGAGACGAAGGTGAGCTCTGATCCTGGATCAATGAGTAATCTGACTTGGTGAGTGCCGAAAGATGTGATGAGTAATGCTTGACACGTTGCTAGTAGAACTGCTGTTCTACCGTGTGAGTTGATGAGTTGGCAAAATGGCACGTCAATTTCTCATTGACGTGAACTGGTGCTTGGATGAGCTGTGGCAGGTATAGCTGATGTGCTTGGTTGATTTGACTTTGGTGTAATTCTTGCGGTGGATGGCAAATGAATCATCGTGTGGTGTTTGGCACCGCACGTCTTGCAGTTGATGGTTGATTGGCACGAGTGGAGGTTGTGATGACCAAAGCAGTTGAAACACAGTCGGTGTTCAGTCACAACTTTGTGGCGATCTGCAGGTTGTAGCTCTCTGAATTTAGCACAGCTCACTATGTAATGCGAACCACCACAGTGATCGCATGGATATTGGTGTGTCCTCGGTTGAGTGGACGCATGGTGAGCCGGTCTTGCTGGCAGAAGTGCAGATTTTGTTGAGTGCTTCGAGATGTTGCTGGCTCTGTCAGCCGATTGATCAGGGTTGATAGGGATGACTTCTAAAGCCCTCGCTCTGGATTCGATGAATCCCATCAAATCTTCAAACGAGGTTGGCTGCTTGTGCGCACTCCGTTTGTATTCCCATGCTTCACGCATGGATGTATCAAGGCGTTGAGCAACTACGAAAATTAATACATAATTCCACGATTCTGTATCAATTCCGAGAACGTTGAGTGCGTTGATTATTTCCTTCGTTGAGCTAACTAATGTGTTGAGTGCGGCTGCAGATTTTGCCACTGGTCGAGTGTTACTAAGGAGTTTCTCAACATAAGACAGGATGAGTCTTTCCTTGTTGTTGAATCTGTCCTTGATTATTTGCCATGATGAATTGAACGAATCATTGTTGATCGGCACATTGGAGATCAGTTGAGCGGCTGATCCTTTAAGGCTGATCTTTAAATAGTGTAGTTTCTCTACATCACTGATTTGGTCATTGTCGACCACCATTGAGGCAAACAAGTCTCTGAATGCCGGCCATTTTGTAAAATCACCGTCAAATTCCGGCAACGTTAGTTTTGGCAATGTTGATCGGTGCTGACTTGGTTGACTCTGTTGATCAGTTCTGCTTGATATGGTCTCTTGAGTTGCTGCGATTGCCTTCTTTCGCAGGATGAGTGTGAGTGCCTTGAAGTAACTATCAAAGCCTGATTGGTACACCTTCTCTGTAACATACGGGTGAGTGAGAAAAGCACGTTTACATGTTTCTCCCATTTGATCATGCTCGTTACAAAAACAGTCCCAAGTGCGATTTAAAATCTCTAACTGGCCGGTGAGTTCTGCAGAAACGCTGCCTGGTGAGTTTTGCAGGTGATCATGTAGCTGGTTGATCATTGCTATCCTCGCATGCTGTGATGCGACCTTATACTCCATGAGGTTAGCTTGATTGGTGCTTGGTGAAGGCGATCTGGTGCGTGGTCTCTGTGCCGTGGGTGGTACATTGAGTGTCTCGCTAATGACTGTTGCTTCATCGATTGCTTCCACATCACCATCATGTGAGTCGCCTTCCTGCGAGGATTTGCTTTGGTCTGACTGCGCTTTCTGATCGTCAGCCATGATTTGAACTGGTTGAGCCTGTTGAATGGTTTACAATAAATGATTAGTGCACTTGGGTGAGTATTTTATTATTATTGAGCATTGTCTTGTATCGATGCATGCTGAGTTGCGCAATCTGTAGTGTATTACATGTGTTGATTGGTGATTCATGTGAGTATCGAGGCATAAAATTATATACTTGACCAGGATCCGGCTCGAAGGACCAAAAAATGTATGTTAATGAGTATGAGTACATTATATCCGGCTCGAAGGACCAAAAAATGTATGATGGTTGAATATGAGTATATTCTAAATATTTGATAATGTTCCAACAAAAGTGTTAAAAACCTTTAAGATATACACTAACTGATGCGGCAAGGCACTATGAGATGAATTAACAAGTGCGTAGAGTAAGTGCCTATTGGGACTGAGTACAACATAATAAATAACAATGAATATAGTGCTCTGCACAGTGAACCTGTATCACTTGAGTATTACTACGCTGTTGGTGGATAGCGGGTTGATGCATTCGCACGTAGCATGTCGAGTGACAGATGCGAATATTAAGGTTAAGGATCCTGGTGACAAGTATAACTAATTAAATGAACTCAGTAATTTAACAATAATAAATTCAACGTTTATTGAACGTATGTAACATTGGCTGCATGAAAAAATACCTGTTGATTGTGTTTAATATATTACTGTGATTGGTCTGGCCTGCGTGTTGATGTACTGTTGGTGATTGGGTCTCAAGCCTCTGAGTTGCCTTGGTGATTCCGTGTGGTTGATCCTGGTGATAAGGTCTGATTGTAGAGCTCGAATAGTGCCACACGGCAGTCTATGAGAGTCCGGACGCCGATGATCGGTGCTGAGCAGAATGGCGTCGGTGCAGCCAACGAGCGAACCACGCCGTTGACGTTTATGTGATTGGTTCTGTGGTTCTGATGATCTGCTGTGATTTTCACTAACACTGAGTTGAAACACGGGTGATTTGACCAAGAATGTATTACACTATAGAAATGAATGCGCACTAAAGTGATTAGAACGAGTGAATATCTCTGTGAGTTTTACGCGGGAACGTGTACAGCGAGCGACTCGAGTGAGAACAATGGCCACATCCGTCGACCACGCGGCAGAGTATCAAGAAGACGGACGTGCGTCACGGCTTGCTTGTGATTTGCTGTCAGCGATGGAAGGCGAGACTTATGAGTGGTCTTGCCGATGGGGCCACGCTAACAGCGTTGGCCGCTTGAGTGAGCTTCGATCGAGGATGTGAGCAGATGGACAATATGCATGAGTGCGCGGTCGATAAATCGATATAGCATACCTGCGAGCTATACCATATGACGCGAGGCGTCAGATGATTGTGACTGTAGCGTATGCATGAGTTGAGTGTGTCTGGTAAGCGTGAAAACTGAACACTTGACAAAATGTGTAAATCTGAGCCGGCTGTACTCTATGAGGTCGTAGTGTGAACTGAAAGGTGTACTACTATATGGTAGACTGATTGTAACATTTGGTAGTCATCGATGACCGCACGCGTTAATGAAAAACAGTACGAATGCAGTACAATTTGCAGCGAACGCTGTGATTGAACAAGAAATAAACCTAACGACAATGACTCGCCTTTTATCCGTTAAAATTTGTAAATATCATCCGGCTGTGCTCTACGAGGTCATAATCGACGAAGGAAAGTGTGGCTATTATTTGGTAGTCATTGATTAGTGCACGGGTTATTGAAAAATCGCACGTGTTCAGTACAACTTCCAGCTAAGGTTGTGATTGGCCGAGAAATAGACCTAGCGACAATGCCTCACGTTTTACTTGATAAAATTTACAAACCTCATCTGGCTCTGTTCTACGAGATCTTAATCCAAGCAGAATAGTGTGCTACGATTTAGTAGAATAATTTCAACCATCGGTGATCATTGATGAACGCAGAAGATATTAAACCACAGTAAGTGTGCGGTACAACTAGCAGCGAATGCTGTGATTAGCCGAAAAATAGGCCTAGCTACGATGACTTACGTTTTGCCTCATAATATTTGTAATCCTCATCCTAATTGCTACATTTGGTGGCCATTGATGCGCGTACGCGATAATGAAAAACAGTACGTGTGCAGTATAACTAGCAGCGAAGACTGCGATTGGCTTAGAACTAGGCATAGCGACAATGCCTCACCTTGTGCTTGAAAAAAATTTGTAAATCTCGTCCGGGTATGCACTACGAGGTCTTAATCGAAGCAGGAAGATGTGCTACTATTTGGTAGATTAATTGCCACATTTGCAGTTTATTCATAGGCATACGCAATATTGAAAATCAGTACGTTTGCAGTTTAACTAGCAGCAAAAGCTGCGATTGGCTGAGAAATAAACGTAGCGACAACAATGCACGTTTTGCCCTATGAAATTTGTAAATCTCATCAGGCAGTATTCTACGAGATCTTAAACGAAGCAGGAAGTGTGCTTCGATTTCGTCGACTAATTGCCAGCTTTGGTGAACTTGGGAGAGTGCACGTGACATTAAACAGCGGTACATGTGCAGTACAAATAGCATCGAAGGCTGCCATTGGCCGAGAGATAAACCTTCATCTGAACTAGAAGGTGTGCTACAACAGTACGAATGTAGTACAATTTGCAGCGAAGGCTGTGTGTTCGAGAGTTCAGTATGATGGCGAGAAAGTGGACTGTAATATAGAGGGTTGTATTAAAAAGCAGTACACGGATGTCAATTATAATCGCATTTATTTGCTCCACCTGTCAAATGCGGAGGACGCAAATATAAATACATAAACAAGTAAAATATAGCGAATAATAGATTCAAATGAGCACAGAAAAGGATAGAATAAAGTGAAAATGAAATGTGGTGAACTAATTAACGCACGATTGTATTAATTGTGTGCAAGTGATGAGAAGATCGGTCACGACCGGGCCTTGCGGTGAAGCTGACACTGGGTGCTTGACAAAATGAGTCCAATGATGCTGTACCGGTGTGCCGACGTCAATATATCAATGCTGATATGGTCGAAGAGTTTGATGAGACTGTAGGTCGGCTGAGTAGATCGGTGAGTCTGATTTTGATGCACTTAATTGTTGAGAGAACGCACGAAACACGGTGACGGTGTCAACCGTCCAAGAGCAAAACGCAACATGGCTGCGTCATACGAAGCAGATGTTGTCAAAACAAGCAGTCGTAGAGCGCTTGCGCGCAGCGACCTGTTGCTCGGCATGCAGACCTATTGTGAGATTTACAGCTACTGCGTGGTGCTACCGCTAAGTGGCAACAGCAAGCAGTTGCCCATGCTAGCCTGCAGTGTGCAGTCTCACTACGCTTAGCAGAATGTTCAAGCATTCTCAAACACTGTGATTAGCCGATAAATAGACCTAACGTCAATGCTTCACGGTTTGCTTGATAAAATCCCATCTGGCTGTATTCTACGAGATCTTAATCAAAGCAGGGAGGTCCGCTACGATTTGGTAGGTTAATTGCAACACTTGTTATTTGTTGATAAGTGTACGCGATATTGAACACCAGCACGTGTCCTGTACAACTAGCAGCGAAGACTGTGATTAACCGAGATATAGACTTAGCTACCTTGACTCACGTTTTGCCTCATAAAATGTGTAATCTTGTCCAGCTGTGCGGTATAAGGTCTCTATGGAAGAAGGAACATGTGCTCCTTGATGAAAAACAGTACGAATGCAGTACCATTTGCAGCGAAGGCTGTGATTGGCCGAGAAATAAACCTAGCGACAACAATGCACGTTTTGCCCTATGAAATTTGTAAATCTCATCAGGCTGTATTCTACGAGATCTTAATCCAAGCAGGAATGTGTGCTTCGATTTCGTGGACTAATTGCCACCTTTGGTGATCTTGGGAGAGTGCACGTGACATTAAACAGCGGTACATGTGCAGTACAAATAGCATCGAAGGCTGCAATTGGCCGAGAAATAAACCTAGTGACCACTATTCACGTTTTGCCTTATGAAATTTGTAAATCTTGTCCGACTGTGCGTTATAAGGTCTTAATCGAAGCAGGAAGGTGTGCTATGATTTGGTAGACTAATTGCAAAATTCGGTTTTTACTGATAAAGGTACGTGATATTGAAGACCAGTACGTGTGCAATATAACAAGCAGCGATGACCGTGATTAACCGGAGAATAGAACTAGAGACATTGACTTACGTTACGCTTCACAAATTTTGTAAATCTTATTCGGCTGTGTGGTATAAGATCTTAATGGAAGCAAGAAGGTGTGCTACTATTTGATAGACTAATAGCGTAATTTGGTGGTATTTAATGATATTGAAAATCGAGACGTGTGCAGTCCAACTAGCAGTGAAGACTGTGATGGACTTACGTTTTTCTTGCCAAGTTTGTATATTTCAACCGGCTGTGCTCTACGACGCCTTAATCGAAGCTAGAAGGTGTGCTACTATGTGGTAGACTAAGTGCAACATTTGGTAGTCACTGATGAGCCCACGCGATATTGAAAAACAATACGTGTGCAGTACAATTTGCATCGAAGGCTGTGATTAGCCGAGAAATAGACCTAGCGACAATGATTCACGTTTTGCCTGATAAAATTTGTAAATTACATACGGCTATGCTCTACGACATCTTAATCGAAGCAATAAGTTGTGCTACTATTCGGTAGACTAGTTGCAACATTTGATGGTCATTGATAAGCGCACGCGATATTCCTCAACAGTACGTGTGTTGTTCAACTAGCACCGAAGGCTGCGATTGACTCACGGTTTTCTTAACAAAATGTGTAAATCTGATCCGGCTGTACTCTACGAGGTCTTAATCTGAACTGGAACGTGTGCTACTATGTGGTAGTCTGATTGTAACAATTGATAGTCATCGATGAGCACACGCCTTGATGAAAAACAGTACGAATGCAGTACCATTTGCAGCGAAGGCTGTGATTGGCCAAGAAATAAACCTAAATACAAGGACCCGCCTTTTGCCTGATAAAATTTGTAAATCTCATCCGGCTGTACTCAACGAGGTCTTCATCTGAACTAGAAGGTGTGCTACAACAGTACGAATGTAGTACAATTTGCAGCGAAGGCTGTGTGTTCGAGAATTCAGTATGATGGAGAGATAGTGGAGTGTAATATAGAACGTTGTATTAAAAAGCAGTACACGGATGTCAATTATTATCGCATTTATTGCTCCACTTGTCAAATGCGGAGGACACAAATATACATAAATAAATAAGTAAAATATAGCGAATAACAGATTAAAATGAGCACAGAAAAGGATAGAATAAAGTGAGAATGAAATGTGGTGAGCTAATTACCGCACGCGATTGTATTAATCGTGTGCAAGTGATAAGAAGATCGGTCACGACCGGGCCTTACGGTGAAGCTGATACTGGGTGCATGACAAGATGAATCCAATGATGCTGTACCGGTGTGCCGACATCAATATATCAATGTTGATATGGTCGAAGAGTTTGATGAGACTGTAGGTCGGCTGAGTGGATCGGTGAGTCTGATTTTGATCTTAATCGTTGAGAGAACGCACGAAACACGGTAACGGTGTCAACCGTCCAAGAGCAAAACGCAACATGGCTGCGTCATACGAAGCAGATGTTATCAAAACAAGCAGTCGTAGAGCGCTTGCGCGCAGCGACTTGTTGCTCGGCACGCAGATCTATTGTCGGATTTACAGCTACAGCGTGGTGCTACCGCTGAGTGGCAACAGCAAGCAGTTGCCCATGCTAGCCTGCAGTGTGCAGTCTCACTATGCTTAGCAGAATGTTCAAGCATTCTCAAACACTGTGATTAGCCGAGAAATAGACCTAGCGACAATGCCTTACGTTTTACTTGATAACATTTACAAACCTCATCTGGCTGTGTTCTACGAGATCTTAATCCAAGCAGGATAGTGTGCTATGATTTAGTAGAATAATTTCAACATTTGGTGATCATTGATGAATACAGGAGATATTGAACCACAGTACGTGTGCAGATCAATTAGCAGCAAAGGCTGTGATTGTTCGATAAATAGACCTAACGTCAATGCCTCACGGTTTGCTTCATAAAATCCCATCTGGCTGTGTTCTACGAGATCTTAATCAAAGCAGGGAGGTTCCCTACGATTTGGTAGGTTAATTGCAACACTTGTTATTTGTTGGTAAGTGTACTTGATATTGAACCCCAGCACGTGTTCTGTACAACTAGCAGCGAAGACTGATTAGCCGGGAAATAGACCTAGCTACAATGACTCACGTTTTGCCTCATAAAATGTGTAATCTTGTCCGGCTGTGCGGTATAAGGTCTCTATGGAAGAAGGAACATATGCTCCTATTTGGTAGACTAATTGCTACATTTGGTGATCATTGATGAGCGTAGGGGCTATGGAAACACAGTGCATGTGCAGTACAGTAAGCAACAAAGCCTGTGATTGGTCGAGAAATACTCCTAGCGACAATGCCTCACAATTTGGTTCATAATATTTGTGATCCTCATCTGACTAAGCTTTACCAGATTTTGATCGAAGCAGGATGGCGTGCTTCTATTTGGTAGACTAATTTCGACATTTGGTGGCCATTGATGCGCGTACGCGATAGTGAAAAACAGTACGTGTATAGTACAACTAGCAGCGAAAGCTATTAATGGACGAGAAATAGACCTATCGTGAATGACTCACGTTTTGCTTAAAAAACTTTATAAACCTCACCCAGCTGTGCTCGACGAAACCTTAACCGAAACAGGAAGGTGTGCTACTATTTGGTAGACTAATTGCAACATTCGGTGTTCACTGATAAGCGTACTCGATATTGAGAAACAGTACGTGTGCAATATAACTAGCAGCGAAGGCCGTGATTGACCGAGAACGAGGCATAGCGACAATGCCTAACCTTGTGCTTGAAAAAATTTGTAAATCTCATCAGGCTGTATTCTACGAGATCTCAATCGAAGCAGGAATATGTGCTTTAATTTCGTCGACTAATTGCCACCTTTGGTGATCTTGGGAGAGTGCACGTGACATTAAACAGCGGTACATGTGCAGTACAAATAGCATCGAAGGCTGCAATTGGCCGAGAAATAAACCTAGTGACCACTATTCACGTTTTGCCTTATGAAATTTGTAAATCTTGTCCGACTGTGCGTTATAAGGTCTTAATCGAAACAGGAAGGTGTGCTATGATTTGGTAGACTAATTGCAAAATTCGGTTTTTACTGATAAGGGTACGTGATATTGAAGACCAGTACGTGTGCAATATAACTAGCAGCGATGACCGTGATTAACCGGAGAATAGAACTAGAGACATTGACTTACGTTACGCTTCACAAATTTTGTAAATCTTATTCGGCTGTGTGGTATAAGATCTTAATGGAAGCAGGAACGTGTGCTACTATTTGATAGACTAATAGCGTAATTTGATGATATTGAAAGTCAAGACGTGTTCAGTACAAGTTGCAGCGAAGGCTGTGATTGGCCGAGGAATATACCTAACGTCAATGATTGTTACGTCTTGACGTAACCATGCTCCAATATCTTTGTTTCTCTTAAAGAAGATCATAAACATACACTGCCGGCGAATCAATTCTTCGACTAGTGCTCTTGCGACTGTGGATGCTTCCTGATTCGGCAGTCGTATCGCCGCACTGTACTTCGTAAGCGCATCCTGGATAGTAAGTATATAATTTTTTTCAGATGGGCTTTCAGATAGCGGTCCTACGATATCGACCGCTACTTTCTCAAATGACCTTGATGGGATGTCTGTTACCACCATCGGCACTCGTTCCCTTTTCCTGATTTTGTTCTTTTGGCAGGATTCGCAGGACGATATATACTCTTCCAAGCTCCTTCTTAGACCGGGCCAGTCGTACTTGGTCCGGATCCGATGTAACATACGCCTGATACCCTGATGCCCTCCTTGGGGGGTGTCGTGATACTTTCTTATTATTTTCAGGTGGTCATCAATACAGGGAATGGCTACGCCACTGCGACAGTCGCTATACTTTTTTGTAGCGCTGTCTTCGTTTGCGCTGCTGGAAGTTTGCGGGCCACGGGCCCCGCCGTGGCTCGCTTCCTCAGCAGGCGTTTGCGGTGCTCTGTCCGCAGTTTCGTCACTCGGTATGCCCACCGGTAGCTCCGCCGCTGCTTCGCTGTCTGTCTCGAGCGGCCTTGCAACGTTTGCTTTCCATGGCCTTCTGCGCCTCGCAAGTCCCCCATGCTGTGCTAGGCTCGCTCTGTCTTTGTCAGCGATGCTCGCAGTCTTACCAGTGCTTTTATCCGTCAGCGTGCGTGGTCTGCCCCTTCCCCGACCGCACGGCTTCGAGGCGGGGCTGTGGGGTTCAGTAGTGCGACCTGCACGAACGCTGCGGATCTCTCCATCCTTCTCTGTTGCATGGGCAGGCGCTGCTTCTCGCTCTGCCTCCTTGCTGGGCTGGCCCGTAGTATTCTGGGCTGTCCGCTTTATGCGGCTGTCCGTACCCGGGCGCAAGCTGTCCTTTTCTGTCTCGTGGGCGAGCTCGATCTCTCGCTCCGACGAGCTACCATGGCTATATGGTGTATCTTCGGCCGTCCGCTTTGTGCGGTCGTTCGCTGTGCTTACTTGCCCCGTCGTACTGTCCTCTTCCGACCCACAGACTACGTTCTTTGCTCTCGCTTGGGCCCTCGTAGTAAGGAATATACGGCTTAGCGCATCTGCATTCGTATTGCGCTTTCCTGCCTTGTACTCTACGTTAAACTCATGTTCCGCCAATTTAATTTTCCAACGCATCAATCTCGAACCTGGGTCCTTTACTCCGAACAGCCAGGTGAGCAGTTTGTGGTCCGTCACTACCGTGAAACGAGTACCATAAATATATGGCCAGAATTGAGCAAGAGGCCGAATTATCGCGAGTAGCTCTTACCAGTCTGTTACTATGTCGTCGAGGTACACATAGCATTTGACGCCGTGTAGTCCTGCTAACACGAAGTTCATTAGCCGCTGGGAAGTCGGTGGCGCGTTCTTCAATCCAAATGGCATGCGGTTATACCCAAAATGACCCCGCGGAGTGGAAAATGCCGTTTTTTCATGTCTTCCTGCGCCATCGGGATTTGGTGAAATCGAGAGGCGAGGTCCAACGTCATGTAATATCGAGCTCGTCCCAACAGGTCCAATATTTCGGTTATATTGGGCAGTGGGTACGAGTCTCCGATGGTGGCTTCGTTCAACTTCCGAAAGTCCACTACTCCACGCATTTTCCTCACTCCGGCAGCATCGGGTTTCTTAGCCACGACCATCAGCAGCGCGTTCAATTGATTCCTACTGGGCTGCACTATTCCTTCCGCTAGCATTTTGTCTGTCGGCCTCTCCACTTTTCTTTCTCGTGGGCGAGTTTAGCCTCTCGCTTCGACGAATTATCGTGGTTGCCTTGGGTGTCTTCGACTCTCCGCTTTGTGCGGCTGTTCGTATACCCGATTACGCTATCTTTCTCTTTCTTATGGGACTTTCTTTCTTGTCCCACTTGGGCTCGTGTGGTCGCGTATATGCGACTCAGAGTGTCTGCATCAGTATTTCCTTTCCCGGCTTTCTGCATTTTACCGGACCCATGCCCCGATTTTACGTTCTTCCCAAGCAAGGGTTGCGATCCTAGGTCCTTCGATCTGACCTTAAAGGGTGCGCGATGCTACACCTCGTGCGTGCGCTGTCGCTTGTTCCCTCGTAAATGGAATACACCCTTGTATTCGCACATTATTCCTGCGTGAGCGGCTTGCTTTTCACTGCTGGGGGGCACCAAGTCGGGCTTCCGTTGTTGCTGCGCTAAGCGTTTGGCCTTCTACCCCGTGCTCTCTGAGCTCACGCGCAGTGTCTTGACCTATTGGCTACGTACGGCCTTCGCTATCTCCGACGGCTCGAGTGTCGCCGTCGGCTGTTGCACTTCCCCGTCGTGTTTAGAAACATCCAAACTCATTCTATTGGGTTTTGACGGTGTGACACGGAGTCTCGCTACTGTGCCTCGGCTGATTCCGCTCATTATAGGTAGTCCGACAAATTTATTCTCCTTGGCGGTATCCATGTTAGACCCGTTTCTGGAAGGAAGATTTATTTTTGTAAGCAGGCCTATGTATTTACACGTGGCGGCAGTTCTACTGCGTGGTGACGAATATATCCTCGTCGCGCCGTGCCGTAGCGGCAGGCAGTGCCCATACAACTTGAACATCTCGCCATGCAGGATGTCCGCTTTATGCTGCCTTATAAAGTCCATGCCAAGTTCCCACCTTCAACGGCACATTGTTCGGAACGATGTAAAGGGTGGTTAAATTTTAAGGGCCGATGTTGATTTTGAATAAAACACAAATTATTTAGGAAATTATTGTCAATTCTTTTTATTATGATAATATGGTATGGTTCAATTATGTATGGAACAAAATATCGGCCAAATGGCCGCCGCGACCTCGGCGGCACACCTCCATCCGATGGTCCAAATTTTCGATGACGCTTAGGCATAATTGAGGTTCTATGCCGTTAATGTGCCGAATTATCTCATCCTTTAGCTCTTGAATTGTTGCTGGCTTATCAACGTACACCTTTTCTTTCAAATAACCCCAAAGAAAGAAGTCCAACGGTGTCAAATCACATGATCTTGGCGGCCAATTGACATCGCCACCACGTGAGATAACACGGCCATTGAATTTGTCGCGCAAAAGAGCCATTGTTTCGTTAGCTGTGTGGCAAGTGGCACCGTCCTGTTGAAACCACATATCGCCCACATCCATATCTTCCAATTCGGGCCATAAAAAGTTCGTTATCATCTCACGATAGCGAACACCATTCACAGTAACTGCCTGACCGGCCTCATTTTGGAAAAAATACGGCCCGATGATGCCGCCAGCCCATAAACCGCACCAAACAGTCGCTCGTTGTGGGTGCATTGGTTTTTCGACAATCACTCTTGGATAATGATTCGCCCAAATGCGGCAATTCTGCTTATTGACGAATCCACTGAGGTGAAAATGTGCCTCATCACTGAAGATGATTTTCTTCGAAAATTGATCATCCACTGTTGCCATTTCTTGCCACCATTCTGACCATTGACGACGTTTGGAATGGTCAAGAGGCTAGTTCTTGAGTCAATTGCACCTTATAAGCGTGTAAATGCAAGTCTTTATGCATAATGTTCATCAACGACGAGCGTGAGAGGTGCAATTGTTGGGTACGACGACGAGTTGAGGTGGACGGCTCTTCAGCCACACTATCGCGAACAGCAGCAATATTTTCTGCAGTACGAGCTGTACGAGCATGCACTGGCACAGACCCGGTTTGCTCAAATTTTTGCACGATTTTATCCGATTGTACGCACATTTGGACGATTAAATTGACCGAAAAAATCACGAAGTGCACGATATGCATTTTGATTTGAACGCCCATTTTTATAATAAGCCTGAATAACTTTAACGCGTTGCTCGATTGTGTATCTTTCCATGGTTCAAATTGAGTTAGTCTGAAATTGAGAAATGTCAAATGAAATGGAGAAAAAAACTTGACGTTTAGGTGTGGTTCACATTCAACATCGGCCCTTAAAATTTAACCACCCTTTAGAACCAATGCTCTACATTTAAAGCCGGTGTCTCGAGCACAATTTTAGCTATCCCGAGGGGTGTGAATTTTTTGCCCGCCACCACTTGCAGCTCTACGGTGCAGTCGTTCACGTCTCTGGTTTGAGACAGCCTTCCTTGATTATGCTGCACTGCGCTCCGGTGTCCGCCTTGAGGGTGAGTACTCCGGTCGTGGCCAACGGTGCATCGATATCGAAGTCACTGGCGGTGGCACTCGACGCCGGCAGCGTTACTTGTAGGAGCTGCAGCGTTATTTTCTTCTGTTTGCACGCAGGTCTCTGCTAGACAATTAGCGTATTCAGTCTCAGTGCGCCCAGCGTGTTAACGCCTGCAGTGGCTGGATCTGACCCCGCAGTTACCGTATTTCTTGCATCTTTGTAGTCTGCATTTCTTGGCTGTTGGAGCGGCTGCGTCGGCTCGGTTTATTATGCGACAGTCTCTTCCACATGTGGCCTTTCTTCTGGCAGTAATTGCAGATTATTTTCACGTTGTGGATTGACTTGTTTTCACTGGGTACTGATAGGCTTACTCGTCCCGTATCCCGGGTGCAGTCTCGAGCCATGTGTCCAGCTTTTCCGCAGGTGAAACAATTTTCTCCCTGCCAGGATGGCGCGCCTTGCGATCTTCTGGGGTGGCTTAATACTCCACCTGCCCCTCCCTTTGGCTGCATCATATTCGTAATCTCAATGGCTTCCGTTACGGACGCGTGGAGGGTGGCTTAATTGCGTGATCTTACCAGGATCTGGACCTGCCCATGCAGTCCACTCTCGAAGTTGGCTTGGGCGCTCTTTCGCGTTATCTTTTCGACGATGTGCATCTCCAACATCGTGGCGGCTTACTCGCAAAGCTTTTCTATAATATCGACGGTGATACGCTCTGTCCTGGCGGCGTATACCGCGATGTCCTCGCCCTGGCCCTGCCAGAGGGTGTTGAATTCTACCTGTAACGCAGGCAACGACTTCCGTTTCCCGTACAGAGCCTCCAGCTCGGTCTTAAGCAGCGCTACCGAGAGGATGACTTTATGTTTTATCTCTCTGGACGCCCTAGCCTAGAGCTTGGTGCTGAGTACTAATTCTAGCAGGATGTCATGATCCCTGGACGCTACTCGCTTGAAAACGGCCTCGCATAATCGTAGGAAGCCATCCAGCTCGTCGGCTTTGCTTCCGTCAAAATGCTTGATGTTCTTCAACACTAGTCTAGGGTGGAGCGTCCGACCCTGAGTCTCTGGCTCTCTCGTTTGTTCCCTTTGGAACATGGGATCCGCAGGAGGGTAATCCGGTTCTTTGAATCGGGGTTGCCTCGACCGCGGATGTGGTATCGGGCCTTCTCCCAACCCTGTTCCTTCCAGCCTCCGCAACAATTCGGCATTTTGCTCCCGTAAGGACTGGATGAGTTCGTATTCGTCCGCACCTCCCTCGTTTAGCGTATCCGCTAAGTTTCGTCTTGCCGACGGTGTCTCGGCCCCCCTGAGTTGACGATCGAGCTCGCTTTTGCCTCGTTTCTAACGAATTGACTCTACGTTTCGGTTTCGCTCCCTTAGATCCCGGCATGTTGCTTATTTCACGGTGAACAAGACTCTACATATAGCCACGAAACATCGAAAGAAATATCTCTAGTGGAATATAAAGGGTGATTAAATTTTAAGGGCCGATGTTGAATGTGAACCACACCTAAACGTCAAGTTTTTTTCTGCATTTCATTTGACATTTCTCAATTTCAGACTAACTCAATTTGAACCATGGAAAGATACACAATCGAGCAACGCATTAAAGTTATTTAGGCTTATTATAAAAATGGGCGTTCAAATCAAAATGCATATCGTGCACTTCGTGATTTTTTCGGTCAATTTAATCGTCCAAATGTGCGTACAATCGGAAAAATCGTGCAAAAATTTGAGCAAACCGGGTCTGTAGGAGATATTAAAACACCAGTGCATGCTCGTACAGCTCGTACTGCAGAAAACATTGCTGCTGTTCGCGATAGTGTGTCTGAAGAGCCGTCCACCTCAACTCGTCGTCGTGCCCAACAATTGCACCTCTCACGCTCGTCGTTGATGAACATTATGCATAAAGACTTGCATTTACACGCTTATAAGGTGCAATTGACTCAAGAACTAAAGCCTCTTGACCATTCCAAACGTCGTCAATGGTCAGAATGGTGGCAAGAAATGGCAACAGTGGATGATCAATTTTCGAAGAAAATCATCTTCAGTGATGAGGCACATTTTCACCTCAGTGGATTCGTCAATAAGCAGAATTGCCGCATTTGGGCGAATCATAATCCAAGAGTGATTGTCGAAAAACCAATGCACCCACAAAGAGTGACTGTTTGGTGCGGTTTATGGGCGGGCGGCATCATCGGGCCGTATTTTTTCCAAAATGAGGCCGGTCAGGCAGTTACTGTGAATGGTGTTCGCTATCGTGAGATGATAACGAACTTTTTATGGCCCGAATTGGAAGATATGGATGTGGGCGATATGTGGTTTCAACAGGACGGTGCCACTTGCCACACAGCTAACGAAACAATGGCTCTTTTGCGCGACAAATTCAATGGCCGTGTTATCTCACGTGGTGGCGATGTCAATTGGCCGCCAAGATCATGTGATTTGACACCGTTGGACTTCTTTCTTTGGGGTTATTTGAAAGAAAAGGTGTACGTCGATAAGCCAGCAACAATTCAAGAGCTAAAGGATGAGATAATTCGACACATTAACGGCATAGAACCTCAATTATGCCTAAGCGTCATCGAAAATTTGGACCATCGGATGGAGGTGTGCCGCCGAGATCGCGGCGGCCATTTGGCCGATATTTTGTTCCATACATAATTGAACCATACCATATTATCATAATAAAAAGAATTGACAATAATTTCCTAAATAATTTGTGTTTTATTCAAAATCAACATCGGCCCTTAAAATTTAACCACCCTTTATTTATTGCGAAAAATTTCAAATATTTTATCTAACTGGCTTTGGTCTATTTCGGCAATATGTATTAGTATAACGTAACCGCCACTCACAGAAGGATGATCTGGTAGATGGTCCTTTCCATGGCGATGTTCTCGGGTGCTGTGGACTTGGTGTCCTGCAGCTCCTTTCTGTTGATGGTCCTTGACGTCTTTCCTGACGCTGTTGGGCCGTATCTTCGCTGGTTCCTAGGTTCGTCCTTAGCGCGTCGCCAATGGTTGCACGACGGCTTCTTCTCAAGTAGCTGCTTCGAGTACTTGGTTGCACACTTTGTGCGTTTTTTCCGCGACTTGACGTAACACTGTCAATCGGGATTATAAACGGTTGACCGATATGTCACACCGCACCGACGGACCCTTCGCGCTTTCGCGTTAGCTTAGTCGGGTTTTTACGAACTACACTGGCGCCTTTTGCACGAGATATAGTCGTCACTTTAGAGTCACTCCGAATTACTTGGTCCAAAACACTTTTCGTCCAAATGAATCACGTATCACTTAACTTCGGCATTTCGCACCGCTGCCACCAAATGATATGTCGGTACCAGGTAATTGGATTATTCGGTATTCGGTATAATATTAAAAAGTTATTATTTTTGGGATCGTTTGCCGATAAGTAGATGGATCTCGAGTTATCGATGAAAACGCGAATTTATATAAATGGAAGTATTTATTATAGGCAACGGTAACTTTCCGTTGTCTATCTAAAAATCAATAAAGGAATGTACAATAATTCGTAGTTTTGAGTATTTGACGAGGAACCAACCGTTATCTGTTGAGTCTAATTTATAACTGATTTTAGTAAAGCAGTTGCTAACTGCGTTTGCGAAAATCCCTTAGTTGGCACCTTTTGCTTTAGCCTATCGTAGTTCGCCAAGCGAGTCGCCTCATGCTGCGACAGCATCTACCTCGCATCCTGTCTTGTACGAGTTGTTATGCCGGTACCGAGTAATTGGATTATTCGGTAGTCGGTATAATATTAAAAGTTATTATTTTTTTTTTTTTGGATCGTTTGCCGATAAGGAGATGGATCTCGAGTAAAAGATGGAAACGCGAATTTATATAAAAGAAAGTATTTATTATAAGCAACGGTAACTTTCCGTTGCCTATTTATATATCAAAGTAAGAAGTACAATAATGCGTTGTTTCGAGTATTAAACGAGGAACCAACCGTTCTCTTTGCAATCTAATTTAATACTGTCTTTTCGTAAAGCAGTTGCTAACTGTCTTCACGAAAATCCCTTAATTCGCAATTTTAGCGTTAGCCTTTCGCCCGAACGCCAAGCGAGTCGCTCATGCTGCGTCAGCGTTCTTGGGGTCGTTCATACGATCGGGCATTGGACTTCGTTTCTTGTCTTGAACGAATTCCAATATTTCGTTACTATGGAATATTCCCGAATATACTAAATACGGAGTGGAATATTCCGCGGCACAACATCCCTCCCCCCTTAAAAGGAAAAATTTTTTCTTTTAAAAAAAAATTTTTCTTCGATTGGTTTCTCGTTTGAAGTTATATAACAATACAATAAAAATTTTCATTTTTTCATTTGTAACGATGAACTTTTTCCTTTTATTTCTTATCGTCTTTCGTGCCGAGCGAGTCGTTCTCGGTTGGGGGGACGGGTGCATAACCTGGCCAGCTTGGATCGCGGTTGCTCTTCTGGCTGTTGTCGTCCGATCGGCTCGAGGTTGATGTTTACCTCGGCTGTTGCCGGGGTCGTTGCCTCGCTTGTCCTTGTTGGTATTCGGTTTCGTTGATACCTGTAACATTTAAACAGAACATAACCAACCAAGGCTATTGGTGCTACTGCACCCAGTGAGTAGAAACTCATATTGTGGATGTGTTGCATCCCGTCTCCGGCAGTATTGAGGTTGTCCATGATTTGGTCGGCTCGAGCTCCGAGCTTTTGAAGCTCTTCCGGGTCTCGCAGCACGCTCTGCAGTGGAATTGTCCTCTCGGTCTGCGTAGGTGGCGCCTGAGCTTCAATTTTCGTTAACGTTAAATTGAACGATGGGAGATAGTTTCCCCGGATAATCTGTGAGGTTCGCCCGATGGTTTTAATACTGAAATCTTGGGCGGTTACTATACATACGCCTACTAAAGCCAGTATGCCTGAATTGTGTAATATTTCGTGTTGAGTGGGAGTAGTTTTTCCGCAACTTATTCCTACAGGTTCAGGTGTTGGCGCGACGTACAGCCATCGCCCTCGCTGTTGCATTGGGATGATGAGGGGATGGCTTAGATCGATGACCCTTTTTCCGCATTTCTTGCCGTTATTAGTGTTCATTTTCGCGTAAATGAGGACTTCGCAAGGAGCATCGTTCGTAATTGGAATCGTGGGAAACGTGGGTGGGCAGATGTATGATTTGCCCAGCGTTTTGCAAATTTTTATGTCGTCGGTCGTCATCCTCAAGTATTGACGGTTCTCGAGATCTATTACGACGTGGGTCTCTGTCGCATCCACGTAGTAGTATTTGCCGTTGTCAGCGCGCGTAGGTATAGGGTATACCTTTTGAATGCTATACTATTGCTGCCCGATCAGCGGTATATCCAACACGAGCACTACTGCGTTGCCTACGCTGTAGGCCCTGGTATCTGCCAGTCGCATAAGTGTTGGCACTTGGTCGTGCGTTATTGCGACTGGGAAACTACTGCCTGATGGTAGGTGTGGTAGTGCTTCGACAAGGTGTGTTGTGAGTGTGCGTGGCGGCAGGGACGTTGCTCTGGGCTTACCGCTAGCTATATCGTCCACCAGCCACACTAACTCCTGTACGTCGCTGAGTAATGCTTCGACCGCAATACTCATTGCGTCGAGCGTCTCGTCTAAGTGTTGGCGTCTCGTTACGTAGTATACCTCTCTGTCGAGTGTGCTGTTCATGTGTTACATTTGGGCCTGTAGAGTCCGTTCGTTGGCCTGTATGTGTTGGGCGCTCTCATTGAATAGGCTGAGGGTGGTTTTGATAACCTGTATTTGGTTTTTCAGCCCTTCCTTCAAGGTCTGATAGGACGCCTTAAGGTGCGTTATCTCATCGTGGAGTTCCTGTGCGTCGGCGGCGTCCATGTTTCCCGTGATGGCCTTGATTATGCTTCCGAGGCCATCTATTAACCCTCGGCGTTCTCGAACGGGACGAGTCCCGAGGAGGTCAAATATTGTCGATACCCCCATCTTTATCCTTCTCTTCATTCTAAGTACGGAATCGTCGAGGATGGGGCATATGTCATTGATGCGGGTTTCGTTTTTGCACAGCTCCGTGAGGCGTTGTAGATTTGTGCTGATCTCTGCTTCTCGGTGCATTAGAGCGGCAAGGTCCAGCCTGACTATCAACCGCCATGTCGATTGGATTGTCTTGAGGCTTCCTATTTCCTCGTAGTAAATGCCTGGAGTGCTTGCGAACGCGCTGACTATGTAGTCGGGATGCTGCTGCGTGGGGTTCGCTAGGCCATCGTTTGCAGCTATCAACCTGTAATGAGGTGGGAGAAAGGCGTGAGAATGCTTACTGCGCTAATTCTCCTTCTTTTCTCTAGCGGTCTCGCGGTTTCGTTGAGCGAGGGCTCGTTAGCTCATTCTTATTCTAACCTTCTGCTCGACTATTTCGTTCGTTTCACGATGGCTCGGTTTATGCAAAAGGGAATTTATGGGGTGTTACTCTGCCGTGAGGGCGACCTGACACCTGAGCTACTGCGAAGTGAGGTAAGCATATTACTTCGGCCGGAAGAAGTGTTGTTCACACCTTTTTCTTTTCCCCTTTTTGATAGCGGGTATTATTTTGATTCCAGGAAGCGTATTTCCCCATCGTTTCCGCTCAGCGTCGCCCGGATTGGGAGAGGAGATTCATCGCCCAGGCTCTAGGGGTCCGTCGTCGTCGGGAAGCCAGTCGCCAACGGGTGGACTCCTTATGGGGCGACGGCCACTACGCCGGCGAGTTTGTTCCCGAGGATGTGCTGGGGTAAAGCGCCTCTTCCGGCAGGACACGCTTGAGAGTTGTCATCCCTGCCCGTTCTGCCGACGGGTTTTCTAAATTACCAATTACTATGTATGACATGTTTTCCTTCGTGCCTTTTCAATTAAACAAGTTTTCATTTTACCTTGTTTCTCTTATTGGAGTTCCTTACCTTGCGCTTTGTGGAGCTCCCTACCCGCCTTTATTTAGCTTTTATTTCATTTTAGTGCGCTATAAAGAGCTTCAGGCGGTTCGCATGCACTGCCTGAGTTTTTCGTCCCTTTCGGATGACGTAATTGACGGGGGGCCTCTTTTCTACTATTTTGTGAGGTCCCGTGCCGGCAAATCAATTCTTCTATAAGCGACTTTGCTACTGTCGAAGCCTCTTGGTTCGGCAGTGGAATCGCTGCGCTGTACTTGGAAAGTGCGTCTTGAATCGTAAGTACATATTTTTCCCGTTGACGCTTTCCGGTAGCGGTCCTACGATGTCGACCGCAACTTTTTCAAACGACCTCGATGGGGTGTCAGTTACCACCATCGGTACTCGTTCCCTTTTCCCGATTTTATTTTTCTGGCAGGATTCGCAGGATGTTATATATTTTTCCAAATCCCTTCTTATGCCGGGCCAATCGTACTTGGTCCGGATCCGATGCAGCGTACGCCTGATACCCTGATGCCCTCCTATGGGGGTGTCGTGGTATTCTTTTATGATTTTCATGCGATCTTCGAGGAAGGGAATGGCTACGCCACTGCAGCAGTCGCTGTGTTCTGTCGTAACACTGTCTCCGTCTGTGCTGCCGGAGGTTCGCGGGCTGTGGCCCCCGCCTTGCCTCGCTTCCTCAGCAGGCTTGTGCGGTGCTCGGCCCGCAGTTTCTGCACTCGGTGTGCCCACCGGTGGCTCCGCCGTTGGGTCGCTCTCTCTCTCGAGCGGCCTTGCAACGTTTGCCTTTCGCGGTCTTCCGCGCTTCGCGGGTCCGCCATGCTGTGCTGGGCCCGCTCCATCCTTGTTAGCGGTGCTCGCAGTCTTACCAGTGGCTTGCGTTGCTTGCTTGCGTGGTCTGCCCCTTCCTCGACCGTACGGCTTTTCGGCGGGGCTGTGGGGTTCAGTAGAGCGTTCTGCAGGCACGCTGCGAATCTCTCTATCCTCTTCTGGCGGATTGGCCAGCGCGGCCTCTCTCTCTGCCGCGTTGCTAGGCTGGCCCGGGGTATTCTCGGCTCTCCGCTTTGTGCGGCTGTCCGTACCCGGGCGCTTACTGTCCTCGTCTCTCTCGCGGGCGAGCTTGACCTCTCGCTCCAGCGAGCTACCATGGCTATACGGGGTATCTTCGTCTGTCCGCTTTGTGCGGTCTTTTGTTGTGCCTACTTGCCCCGTCGTGCTGTCCTCTTTCGACACACGGACTTCGTTCTTCGCTCTCGCTTGGGCCCTCGTATAAGGCATATTCGACTTAGCGCATCTCCATTCGTATTGCGCTTTCCTGCCTTGTACTCTACGTTAAACTCATGTTCCGCCAATTTAATTTTCCAACGCATCAATCTCGAACCTGGGTCCTTTACTCCGAACAGCCAGGTGAGCGGTTGGTGGTCCGTCACTACTGTGAAACGGGTACCTTAAATATATGGCCCGAATTGAGCTAGGGCCCATACTATCGCGAGTAGCTCTTACTCCGTGTGTTACTATGTCGACGAGTTATACTGGTTGCCTTGGGTATCCTCGACTCTCCGCTTTGTGCGGCTGTTCGTATACGCGATTGCGCTATCATTCTCTTTTTTGTGGGACTGTCTTTCCTGTCCCACTTGGGCTCGTGTGGTCGCATATATGCGACTTAGAGCGTCTGCATCAGTATTTCTTTTTCCGGCTTTATGCATTTTACCGGACCCATGCCCCGATTTTACGGTCTTCCCAGGCAAGGGTTGCGATCCTAGGTCCTTCGATCCGACCTTAAAGGGTGCGCGATCTTGCACCTCATGCGTGCGCAGTCGCTTGTTCCCTCGTAGTTGGAATACACCGTTGTATTCGCACACTATTCCTGCGCGAACTGCTTGCTTTTCACTGCTGGGGGGCACCAAGTCTGGCTTTCGTTGGCGCTGCGCAAACCGTTTGGCCTTCTTCCCCGTGCTCTCTGAGCTAACGCGCAGTGCCTTGACCTGGCGGCTACGTACGGTCTTCGCTATCTCCGACGGCTCGCATGTCACCGTCGGCTGTTGCACTTCCCCGTCGTGTTTAGGAACATTTAAACTCACTCTTTTGGTTCTTAACGGTGTGACACGGGGTCTCTCTATGATGCCTCGGCCGATCCTACTCCTTGTAGGTAGTCTGACAAATTTATTTTTCTTGGCGGCGTCCATGTTAAGCCCGTTTCCGGAAGGAAGATTTATCTCTGTAAGCAGGCCTATGTATTTGCACGTGGCGGCAGTTCTACTGCGTGGTGACGAATATATCCTCGTCGCGCCGTCCCTTAGCGGCATGCAGTGCCCATACAACTTGAGCATCTCGCCATGCAGGATGTCCGCTTTATGCTGCTTGATAAAGTCCATGCCGAGTAATCCGTTGACCTTCAACGGCACATTGTTCGGAACGATGTAGAATCAATGCTCTACATTTAGAGCCGGTGTCTCGAGTACAATTTTAGCTGTCCCGAGGGGGGTGAATTTTTCGCCCGCTACCCCCTGTAATTCCACGGAGCACCTGCTCACCATGGTCTCGGGCTTGAGACAGCCTTCCTTAATTATGCTGCACTGCGCTCCGGTGTCCGCTTTGAGGGTGAGTACCCCGGTCGTGGCCAACGGTGCATCGATATCGAAGTCGCTGGTGGTTGCACTCGACGCCGGCAGCGTTACTTGTAGAAGCTGCAGCGTTGTTTTCTTCTGCTTGCACGCAGGTCTCTGCTGGACAGTTAACGTATTCAGTCTCAGTGCGCCCAGCGCGTTCACGCCTGCAGTGGCTGGATCTGGCCCCGCAGTTACCGTATTTTTTGCATCTTTGTAGCCTGCGTTTCTTGGCTGTCGGGAGGGCTGCGTTGGCTCGCTTTTATTCTGCGACAGTCTTCCGGCAGTCCTTCCACATGTGGCCTTTCTTCTGGCAGTAATTGCAGGTTATTTCCACATTGTGGATTGACTTGTTCTTACTGGGTACTGGTAGGCTTACTCGTTCCGATCTGCGGGTGCAGTCTCGAGCCATGTGTCCAGGTTTTCCGCAGGTGAAACAATTTTCTCCCTGCCGGGGTGATGCGCCTTGGGACTTTCTAGAGTGGCTTAATACTCCACCTACCCCTTCCTTTGGCTGCACCATATTCGTGATCTCGATGGCTCCTGTAACGGACTCGTGGAGGGTGGCGTAATTACGAGATCTCACTAGAATTTGGACCTGCCCATGCAGTCCATTTTCGAAGTTGGCCTGGGCGCTCTTCCGTGTTATTTTTTTGACGATGCGCATTTCCAACATCGAGGTGGCTTCCTCGCAGAGTTTTTCTATTATATCGACGGTGATACGCTCAGTCCTGGCGACGTATACCGCGATGTCCTCACCCTGGCCCTGCCGGAGGGAGTTGAACTCTACTTGTAACGCAGGCAACGACTTCCGCTTTCCGTACAGGGCCTCCAGCTCGGTTTTAAGCTGCGCTACCGAGAGGATGACTTTATGCTTCATCTCTCTGGACGCCCTTCCCTCGAGCTTGCTGCTGAGCACCAGTTCCAACAGGATGTCTTGATCCTGGGGCGCTACTCTCTTGAAAACTGTCTCGCACTATCGCAAGAAGGCATCTAGTTCGTCAGCGTTGCTGCCGTCGAAGCGCTTTATATTTTTCAAGGCCAGCCCCAGGTCGAGTGTCCGACTCGGTGTTTCCGACACCCTCCGTTGTTCCCTCTGGAACACGGGATCTGCAGGGGGATAATCCGATTCCTCAAATCGGGTTTGCCTTGACCGCGGACGTGGTATCGGACGTTCTTCCAACCCTGTATTTCCCAGCCTCCGCGATAGTTCGGCGTTTTGCTCTCGTAGGGACCGGATGAGTTCGTACTCGTCCGCATCTACCTCGTTGAGCGTGTCCGCCAAGTTCCGTCTTGCCGACGGTGTTTCGGCCTCCCTGAGTTCGCGATCGAGTTCGCGTTGGCCTCGATCGTGCTCGCGCTGCAGCCTTTCGTACTGGCGTCGCGCTCTTTCCAGTTCGCGTTGGCTTCGGTCGACCGCTTCCAACCGATCGCGTACTCTCGCTGATACCGACCGGGCTGTCGTACCGGTAGCTGCTGAAAAACCTACACAATCTATGGTTCGCATGTTTTCTATTTCCCGCTCAACCATTTCCTCGGTGATGTGCTCGGGAGTTCGCTCGCCAGTAGCCATATTAAACACGTCGTCGCTACCGTCGCTGTCGAAATCCCCGAACGACGCACCCCTACGTGGGTTTACGCCGAACTGAGCCGTTAGTCGGTCTGCAAGGGCCTCTTGTCTCGTCGAAGGGATTCGCCCCGACGGCGAGAGCTCGAATAGCGCCCTGCGTGCTTCGTAAACGATGTCTCCTACTGCCGCAGCTAAACCGGCTGTAGGGGCTACCCCTGCGCCAGGCAACGTTGTCTCTAGCGAGTTGCCCCTATGCCTTGATCGGGCTCCTCTCGATTCTGACATGTTTGCTAATTTCTCGGCGAACTCTACTTTAAAATATTCCCACAAAATCTCAAGAGAAATATAGATCTAGTGGAATATTTTCCCAAATATCGGTTCTACGCTGGCTTTGGCAAAATTATGAATTTTGTTTTTAAAATTTCAAAATATTTGTCCTATCTGGCTTCAGTTTATCGGCTATATGTATAAGTATAATGTAACCGCCACTTACAGATAGATGGTCTGGAAGATTGTCCTTTCCATACTGTTGCTCTCGGGTGCCGTTCCTCCGGTGCTGTAGACCTGTTGTCTCGTAGCTTCCCTCGAAGGCTGGTCCAGTTATCCTCCCTGGTACCGTTGACCCGTATCTTCGTTGGTTCCTGGGTTCGTCCTTGGTGCGTCGATAACGGTTGCGCGACGGCTTCTTTTCGAGTAGCTGCTGTGCGTACTCGGTTGCACACTTTGTGCGGTTTTCCGCGACTTGACGTGACACCGTCAATCGGGACTTTAAACGGTTGACCGATACGTCACCCCGCACCGACGTTCACTTTGCGTCTTCGCGTTAGATTAGTCGGGTTTTCACGAACTACACTGGTGTCCTTGCACGCGCCGTAGTCGTCACTTCAGAGTATTCTTAACTTTGTCCAAAACACTTTTGTCCTAATAAATCACGAATCACTTAACTTCGGCAGATCCCACCGCTGCCACCAAATGTTATGCCGGTACCGAGTAATTGGATTATTCGGTAGTCGGTATAATATTAAAAGTTATTATTTTTTTTTTGGGATCGTTTGCCGATAAGGAGATGGATCTCGAGTAAAAGATGGAAACGCGAATTTATATAAAAGGAAGTATTCATTATAAGCAACGGTAACTTTCCGTTGCCTATTTATATATCAAAGTAAGAAGTACAATAATGCGTTGTTTCGAGTATTAAACGAGGAACCAACCGTTCTCTTTGCAATCTAATTTAATACTGTCTTTTCGTAAAGCAGTTGCTAACTGTCTTCACGAAAATCCCTTAATTCGCAATTTTAGCGTTAGCCTTTCGCCCGAATGCCAAGCGAGTCGCTCATGCTGCGTCAGCGTTCTTGGGGTCGTTCATACGATCGGGCATTGGACTTCGTTTCTTGTCTTGAACGAATTCCAATGTTTCGTTACTATGGAATATTCCCGAATATACTAAATACGGAGTGGAATATTCCGCGGCACAACAGAGTTCTATCTTTTAGAATTCTATATCTAGCTGTGTCAGCTAAGGAATATTCCTGAGAATACGTGAAGTGAAATATTCCGCGACACAACACTACCAAATAGAAGCACTCCAACCTGCATCGATTAAAATCTGGTAAAGCATAGCCGGATGAGGATCAAAAATATTATGAAGCAAAATGTGAGGCATTGTCGCTAGGACTATTTCTCGACAAATCACAGACTTTGTTACTTACTGTACTGCACATGCATTGTTGTTCCATAGCCCCTGCGCTCGTCAATTATCACTCAATGTTGCAATTAGTCTACCGAATAGTAGTACATGTTCCGTCTTCCATTAAGACCTTATACTGCACAACCGGACAAAATTACACATTTTATGAGGCAAAACGTGAGTCATTGTAGCTAGGTCTATATCTCGGCTAATCACAGTCTTCGCTGCTAGTTGTACAGGACACGTGCTAGTGTTCAATATCTCGTACACTTATCAACAAGTAACAAGTGTTGCAATTAATCTACCAAATCGTAGTGGACCTCCCTGGTTTGATTAAGATCTCGTAGAACACAGCGAGATGGGATTTTATCAAGCAAACCGTGAGGCATTAACGTTGGGTCTATTTATCGAGCAATCACAGCCTTTGCTACTAATTGATCCGCACACGTACTGTGGATCAATATCTCCTGTGTTCATCAATGATCACCAAAAGTTGAAATTATTCTACCAAATCGTAGCACACTATCCTGCTTGGATTAAGATCTCGTAGAACACAGCCAGATGAGGTTTGTAAATGTTATGAAGTAAAACGTGAGGCATTGTCGCTAGGTCTATTTCTCGGCTAATCACAGTCCTCGCTGCAAATTGTACTGCATTCGTACCGTTTTTCATCAATGCGTGTGCTCATCGATGACTATCAAATGTTACAATCAGTCTACCACATAGTATCACACCTTCTAGTTCAGATGAAGACCTCGTGGAGTACAGCCGGATCAGATTTACACATTTTATCAAGCAAAACGTGAGTCAACCGCAGCCTTCGCTGCTAGTTGGACAACACACGTACTGTTGACGAATAACGCGTGCGCTTATCAATGACCATCAAATGTTGCAACTAATCTACTAAATAGTAGCACACCTTATTGCTTTAATTAAGACTTCGTAGAGCATAGCCGGATGTAATTTACAAATTTTATCAGGCAAAACGTGAGTCAGTGACGTTAGGTCTATTTCTCTGCTGGGAAAATACTGTGACTATTCTCTGCCCAGTTGTGCATTCTCAGTCTATGTTGTATTGTGTTACGCAGTGCTGACTGCGTCGTTGTCCTCACATTCACTCACAGCACTCAAGCAATCCAATTGCAAGTGCTCTCACCCATATACTGCAACTTCTCTCAGATAAATCTGCTGAGAGCTTGCAGTGAATAATTGACACATTTTACGCACTCATTTACCTCTTAGCGCAGCGTGCTCCGCAGCATTGACTGCGGCACGCACAATGCTCTCAGTACATACAGCACACAATTAATATAATTGTGTGCTGCTCAAGTCTCACAGTCAAAATCAAAGTTAATTTATTAATTTATACACAGTTTTTAATTCTCTGATTTTGGTGCATTTATTTTTATATCAATTTTGTATTTTTTCTAAATTTAACCCATTTTTGTATTTATTTTTCACTTTGACATATTTCTAAATTATACCCAAAACTGTATTTTGTATTCGAGCTGACGGAAGGTAGAATAAACCTCTTCCTCAGTACAACACCTGTAACATGGTTACATGCATGAGCGTAGAGATTAATGCGACATAAATCGATGCAATATAACAGAGTTATACTCTTGGGCATCGATTGTTATTCTGAACGGCTATAAGAGCCCGAATAAATTTCAAAGTATCTAAACACCTGGGCAACAGACTCGGTACAAGAGTACCGAGGTTCCCGGGCAATAGGCCATCGCCCCTGGTATAAAAACTAGAGCTGTCGCCGCTCCGGAATTCCCTCGCTGCCGTAAACAGCGGGTCAGCGACCAGCTGGCTTTGCTGGGAGGCGAGGTGAGCGCGGCAGCGGCGAACCGCAAAAGCCGAAGAGATGCGTTAGATTTTTAAATGATGATGAAAAATAGGCAGAGGGGAATGAGGCAAGGGGAAGCCTATAAAAGGTCGGTGCGGGGAGAGAGGAGCTAGCTTGGCGTCATAGTACCAATACTGGAAGAAAGTAAAAATCGATAATTAAAGAATTTAGAATCACAAGTGAAAATTCAGTGGTTTTCTCTAAGTGCGTATTGTAGAGTCTGTGGTTGCTAAACGATAAAGAAACCGAGTAGGTGGCATCCAGAGGCCATAAGGAAAGGACAGGCGAGGAATCTTTATATAATTAACCATCATCAGTTAGCAGTGAGCAAATTATCAAATATCGAGATTTAACTAGACTATAAGTAGATCGAATAAGCGAATAGGTTTAATAAATACGATTAAGCGATTAGTTTTTCAGTATTTTGAATTACGTGAATAGAGTCAGGGATAGGAAATTAAGTGCATTGAAGTAAGAAGATAGTACGTAAGGAAATAAGTTAAATAGTGCAGATTTAAAACCAGCAGTATGGACAGGAGGTGCCCGATCGTATGAGGGGAAGAGGGACAGAGAAAAAGTAAAACGAGAGTGAGTGAGAAAGCATTATAAACAGAGTTTATACACTCTGTCAGGGAGTAAATCTGACGCGAGTGGCTGTGTGTGTGCATGTTAGAAGCTGCTGGCTCAATACCAACTAATTTACACGTAACAGATATTCGAGCCGAGAATACTGAGAAGTGGTGTACGAATAAGAAGAAATGACGTAAAAATAATCGCCGGAATTCCCGAATTTCACTACATAAATAATATAAAGAATTGGTTTTAGTGAAATAAAAAGGACATTAGCAATAGATTAAGAGATAAATAGATATCCGTTGAATTAGGCGCATAGGATTAATTAATACGTTTAAGCTAGTAGTGTATAAGGAAAAAGAATAATCTCAAATCGGCGGTATAAACGGGAATTGCCCGACTAGATGATCGGAAGAGAGGAAGAGAGAAAGTAAAACGAGAGTGGATGGGAAAGAATTGTAAACAGAGTTAATACACTCTGTCGAAGGAGCGAGTGCGACGACAAATGACCGGTGGTGTGAGTACGTCTGTGCACCGAGCGAACAGCAATACTGCTGTACATGAGGAATGATAAACTTCCGAGGGCACCGAGAATTTATGCCCGAATACGACAAAATAATAATAAAATAATCGCTGGAATTTACGAATCTAAATGCACCATTCTATATGATAGAGGCCAAAAACTGTAAAATAACTTCTTATACACTTATTCATTCTGTTAATAAACCCTACTCTCACGCACTTTGAAGTCTAACATTAATTAGTTTTGTGTTCGAGCCCGAACTTCCACGAAAAATAAAAATAATTATTAACGATAAAGAAATTACCGTTACACACCATCGTGTCTGGTTTATTTTCCACCCTGTATCGAGTGAAGCTACATTCTTGCTCAATATATTCGCAGGTTCATTCGGTCAACTACATCGGACGGAATTCTCAAACAATGACTATCAAATGTTACAATTAGTCTACCACATAGTAGCAAACCGTCCAGTTCAGATTCAGACCTCGTAGAGTACAGCCGGATCAGATTTACACATTTTATGAAGCAAAACGTGAGTCAATCGCAGCCTTCACTGCTAGTTAGACAACACAAGTACTGTTTATAAATATCGCGTGGGTTTATTAATGACCATCAAATGTTGCAACTAGTCTACCAAATAGTAGCACACCTTATTGCTTCGACTAAGACCTCGTAGAGCATAGCCAGATGTAATTTACGAATTTCATCAGGCAAAACGTGAGTCATTGACGTTCGGTCTATTTCTCGGCCAATCACAGCCTTCGCTGCAAATTGTACTTCACACGTTTTGTTTTTCATCAAGTGTGTGCTTATCAATTACTACCAAATGTTGCACTTAGTCTACCACATAGTAGCACACGTTGTTGCTTCGATTAAGACGTCGTAGAGCACAGCCGGTTGCAATTCACAAACTTAGCAAGAAAAACGTGAGTTCATCACAGCATTTACTGCTAGTTGGACTGCACACGTCTTGATTTTCAATATCATCAATTACCACCAAATTACGCTATTAGTCTATCAAATTGTAGCACACCTTCCTACTTCCATTAAGATCTTATACCGCACAGCCTAATCAGATTTACAAAATTTGTGAAGCGTAACGTAAGTCAATGTCGCTAGTTCTATTCCTTGGTTAATCACGATCATCGCTGCTAGTTATACAAGGTAGCCGATTTATCTGAAGACATTGAAATATTCCGAAAACTACGCATCGGATGAAAAAAGTTATGAATAAAATTTGTTCGCCTGGAAGGGAGTCATCCAATGATATGAAAGTCGACCCCTCACACCTAGCCCCTGGGGCGGGGGTAGAGGCAACTTTGAAATCGTAAGTGGGAACCCTTATTTTTTAATGCAGATTCGGATTCCCCATAAGAAAATAAGTAACTTTTATCTAAAACATTTTTTGTCGATTCGTGATAGATGGTGCTGTAATCGCAAGGAACCTGATTTTTGCGAATATCTCGAGAAATTACACATCGGATCGAAAAAAAAAAACATGTTTAATTTTTCAAAATGCTATTCAGCGATACGAAACCCGATCCACCCTCCTCCCCATCCCTACCCCCTGGGGTGAGGACGGGAATTTCTCGAGATATTCGCAAAAATCAGGTTTCTTGCGATTACAACGCCATCTATCACGAATTGAAAAAAAATGTTTCAGATCAAAGTTACTTATTTTTTTATAGGGAATCCGAATCTGCAATAAAAAATAGGGGTTCCCATTTACAATTTCAAAGCTGCCCCAACCCCCACCCCAGGGGTTAGGGGTAAGGTGTCGACTTTGAGATCATTGGATGACTCCCTTCCAGGCGAACAAATTTTATAAGAAACTTTTTTTGATCCGATGCGTAGTTTTCGAAATATTTGAATGTCTTCCGATAAATCGGCCACCCTGTATTGCACACGTACTGGTCTTCAATATCGCATACCCTTATCAATAAAAACCGAATGTTGCAATTAGTCTACCAAATCATAACACATCTTCCTGCTTCGATTAAGACCTTATAACGCACAGCCGGACAAGATTTACAAATTTCATAAGGCAAAACGTGAATATTTGTCGCTAGGTTTATTCCTCGGGCAATCGCAGCCTTCGATGCTATTTGTACTGCACATGTACTCTTGTCTAATGTCACGTGCGCCCTCCCAAGATCACCAAAGGTGGCAATTAGTCGACGGAATTGAAGCACACATTCCTGCTTCGACGAAGATCTCGTAGAATACAGCCTCATGAGATTTACAAATTTCATAGGGCAAAACGTGAATAGTCGTCGCTAGGTTTATTTCTCGGCCAATCGCAGCTTTCGCTGCTAGATGACCGAAAACGTACTGATTTTCAATATTGTGTATGCTTATGAATAAAGTCCAAATGTGGCAATTAGTCTAGCAAATAGTAGCACGACTTCCTGCTTCGATTAAGACCTCGTATATCACAGCCGGATGAGATTCACAAATTTTTTCAAGCACAAGGTTAGGCATTGTCACTATGCCTCGTTCTCAGCCAATCACAGCCTTCGCCGCTAGTTATATTGCACACGTACTGTTTCTCAATATCGAGTTCGCTTATCAGTAAATACCGAATATTGCAATTAGTCTACCAAATAGTAGCACACCTTCCTGTTTCGGTTAAGATTTCGTAGAGCACAGCTGGATGAGGTTTATAAAGTTTTTTAAACAAAACGTGAGTCATTCACGATAGGTCTATTTCTCGACCATTAACAGCTTTCGCTGCTAGTTTTACTATACACGTACTGTTTTTCACTATCGCGTACGCGCATCAATGGCCACCAAATATCGCAATTAGTCTATCAAATAGAAGCACTCCACCCTGCTTCGATTAAAATGTGGTAAAGCATAACCGGATGAGGATCACAAATATTATGAAGCAAAATGTGAGGCATTTTCGGTAGGAGTATTTCTCGACTAATCACAGATTTTGTTACTTACTGTACTGCACATGCACTTCGTTTCCATAGCCCCTGCGCTTATCAATGATCACCAAATGTTGCAATGAGTCTACCAAATAGGAGCACATGTTCCTTCTTCCATAGAGACATTATACCGCACGGCCGCACACACGTTCTTCTTGATAAAATTTGTGAATCTCATCCTGCTATACTCTACAAAGTCTTAATCGAAGCAGAAAGGTGTACTATAATTTAGTAGACTAATTACAACCTTTAGTGTTTATTTATAAGTGTAGGCGATATTAAATAACAGTACGTGGGCAATATAACTAGCAGCGAAGACCGCGATTAACGGAGACATAGAACTAGCGACGATTACTTACGTTATGCCACGTAAAATTTGTAAATACGCTGTGCGATATAAGGTCTTAATGGAAGCAGGATGGTGTGCAACTATTTGATAGATTAATTGCGTAATTTCGTGGTCACTGTTGATAATGACAAACAGGACGTGTGCAGTCCAACTAGCATCGAAGGCTATGATGGACTCACGTTTTTCTTGCTAAATTTGTAAATTTCAACTGGCTGTAGTCTACGACGTCTTAATTGAAGCAAGAAGGTGTGCTACTGTGTGGTAGGCTAAGTGCAACATTTGGTAGTCACTGATGAACCCACGCGATATTGAAAAACAATACGTGTGCGGTACAATTTGCAACGAAGGCTGTGATTGGCCGAGAAATAGACCTAACGTCAATGTCTCACGTTTTGCCTGATAAAATTTGTAAATTACATCCGGCTATTCTCTCCAAGGTCTTAATCGAAGCAATAAGGTGTGCTACTATTTAGTAGAATAGTTGCAACATTTGATGGTCATTGATAAGCGCACGCGATATTCATAAACAGTACGTGTGTTATCCAACTACCAGCGAAGGCTGCGATTAACTCACGTTTGCTTGATAAAATGCGTAAATCTGAGCGGGCTGTACTATACGAAGTCTTAATCTGAACTGGAATGTTTACTACTATGTGGTAGACTAATTGTAACATTTGGTAGTCATCGATGAGCACACTACGTTGATGAAAAACAGTACGAATGCAGTACAATTTGCAGCGATGGCTGTGATTGGCCGAGAAATAAACCCAACGACAATAACTCGCCTTTTGCCTGATAAAATTTGTAAATTTGTATATCTTATCCGGCTCTACGAGGTCATACTCGAAGCAAGAAAGTGTGGTTATTATTTGGTAGTCATTGAAAAACCAGACGTGTTCAGTGCAACTTGCAGCTAAGGTTGTGATTGGCCGAGAAATAGACCTATCGACAAGGCCTCACGTTTTACTTGATAAAATTTACAAATCTCATCTGGCTGTGTTCTACGATATTTGAATCCAATCAGGATAGTGTGCTACGATTTAGTAGAATAATTTCAACTTTTTGTGATCGTTGATGAACGCAGGAGATACTGAACTGCAGTATGTGTGCGGAACAGTTAGCATCAAAGGCTGTGATTGGTCGAGAAATAGACTTAACGTCAATGCCTCACGGTTTGCTTGATAAAATTTGTAAATTTCATCTTACTGTGTTCTGTGAAATCTTAATCAAAGCAGGGAGGTCTGCTATGATTTGGTAGATTAATTGCAACACTTGTAATTTGTTGATAAGCATACGCGATATTGAAAACCAGCACGTGTCCGGTATAATTAGCAACGAAGGTTGTGATTAGCCGAGGAATGGACCTACCGTCAATGACTCACGTTACGCCTGATAAAATTTGTAAATTTCATCCGCCTATGCTCTACATGTTCTTAATCGAATCAATAAGTTTTGCTAGCACTTGCTAGACTACTTGCAACATTTTATGGTCACGTGATAAGCTAACGTGATAGTTATAAACAGTACGTGTGCAGTCCAACTAGCAGTGAAAACTGAGATTGTCTGACATTTTGCTTCATACATTTGGTAATATACATTTGGTAGTACTCGATATTAAATAACAGTACGTGGGGAATATAACTAGGAGCTAAGACCGTGATTAACCGAGAGTAGAAGAGACCCAGTATAGAAAAACAGGGCCTGGCCTCCTGGCGCCAGGGCGTGTCTAGGCTAGCCTCACCTCCCTCCCGCCGCTACCCCCTCCCCATGCCGCTTTCTCATTGGTCGTTTCTTGGGTGTGAAGGGGGCGTGTCTGCCCCCACTACCCAACCCTCGTTCCTGATTGGTCCCCCACTACCTCTACCCCCATCCCTGATTGGCAGTCTCCAACCCAGACAACCTATCCCAGTGTTCTGATTGGTGCAGCGTCGCAGCGCCATCTACTATTGGTAATCGTGTTACCGACAGTCGGTAAAACAGATTGAACGTCGCAGCCGGTCTTGCAGTCAACGTATCGGCAATCGGTAAAGCAGATCGGCTATCAACCACCGGTATGTAGCCGACCATCGCTAGAGCAAATTTAGGACTTACAGCAGATAAGTAGATTGGGTCTTACGGTACTATTATTTTGTACCCATCCACCCGTTAAATATGCCCTGTCGTCGATAACCGAGGCCCCTCCGTAGCTTTTTAAAAAATGTTGTTAATTAACAAAGATTATTTATTGAAACTACCATTTATAACAACGGTAAATAAAAACACTCGTAATTTTTTAGTTTCATAAAGAACCGTTTTATTTTAACATTCTCGTATAACAAACATGCATTGTTCACCCGTAATTTTCAATGACATCCGGAGCAGTTACGGCGAGCCGGTGGTGGACCGTCAATAGGTGTTTTTGTACCCGATTTGTTGTAATGTACATAGCACGGCAGGTACGAGAAGACCTCACGGTCAACCTTCAGATGCTCCGGTAGTTTGTCATACAGAATTTCTATTTTTTCTCCCCAATGTTTCAACAGCAGCGGTTTCGGTATGTACGCGAGCTCAGCTTTGGTGAATCTCGGGGATCCTTGCAGCAGTCGATCACAAGTATACTGCCAATAGTATTCATTGTGGTTCGAAAGAGATGCAAAGATACTTGCACCACGACGTTTCCTCTTCAACTAACTTTATTTCACAGCTGTTACCATTCGATATATACATCTCGCGTCGATGGCCATCTTAGTTAAATATGAAAATGTGTATGGTGGGTGTACTTTCGAATAATAATAATAAGACAGGAAATTAAAAGTTTGTATACATGTATTTTTATTACAACCGTAGCTGTTTATATTATTGTGTTTTACATTTTTCACACGTTTCTTTCGGCGATTTGAATATTTTACTCGTTTGTAGTATTGTGCAGCTATGCGATCATTTTTCACTCTGTTTGTCGTAAAATTCTTATGAAAATTATCCAGAGTATAACCACGAGCCATAAAATCAAGAAACATAATACAGTATTCACCGCATACTTCAGACTTGAGTGATTGAAGGGGCTGCGTGTTCCACTCGTAGCTTGGACAGTTTCTGCGTAGACGGTTATGGTGTTGGTTAATGAGTGGGGGCAATCCATAACTATCGAAAAAGATCCCATGTCAATTTTTATCAACGTAAGTGGCAACCTAGTGTCGCCCAGGTAGATTATGCTCGTCTGTGTTTAGAACCAATGCTGTGGGTCTAGACCAGCGACTCGGGATGCGATCGGCCGAAAATACTCCTTTCGTCTGAGCAGATATTCGTTGTAGAGCGTCTAATATCTGTAGGCTGTTCATACTGTTTACGCAACTGCTGGTGACACTTATAGTGTGATTGACGTTGCCTCTGTTGACGATAATGATGGTTGCGCGGTGGTTGCTCTGGCTGGTGCGTGTTACGTGGGACTGGTGGTGGTTGTTTAGCACTCGGTAAGACTACTTGTTTTTCTCTGCCACGGGAAAGTACAGTTATTTCGTCGTTAGCCGGTACAGTGCCTCCGTGCAGCGACGGCTTATCACTGTTGCACGATAATGTAATATCGTTGAATATATACTTTACGCTTTGTGATATATCGAGAGTATTTTCCTCATTTGATGCTTCGTTGTTCGGTTGGCTTTGTTGATTATTAATAGGTGTTAATTTATCGACAGATTGTAAATAAATGTGACTAATCGCGTCGAGCTCTTTAAACAGGAGCCACGAGCGTATTTTTGCCACGTTATTTAGAGCACATTTTACATCGTCTTTTTTCGAAATACCATGATGAATACAGTAAACGTTGTTGATGGGCATATTTTTTAACAATGATCCCTCGTATTCTTCCAGATTGATGATTTCGCGCCCCAGAACGTCGCGTCAAAGCTCGGCTTTCTGCAAGCCTCTTGTGTAAATACGCAAGGCATAACGACACAGTAAGCGTAGATTGGTGTAGATTTTTTTCAGCGGTGTATCACCGTCAAGCCATTCCAATCCACGATGAAAACACGTTAGTTTATTGTTGCTCTTTGGTAGTTCACCAAAGTCATATGGTGGTTCGACAAGCCAATGACCATAATGTTCTTCTTGAAGAGTCGTCACAGCTATCTCCTTTGGTAGAAAACGGTTGTTTGCAATGTAGAGTGCTTGAATATCCACTATAACGTCCATTATGAGGGTTTGATGTAGACTGATACCAGGTGTGGTTGCGTAGACGAGTTTAAATATTACAGCGTCGGGTGTGGCGCCCTCTCACGCACTAAAATCTGTAATGACCTGCCGTGTGGAATCTATCTCTATTACATTATCATACTCGGCGTATACCGCACAATTTAATGCAGATGTCAGAGGCGCTGCAAACCGTACTTCGATCCTTACACTACGGTTTCTTACGAGATTCCAGTGACCGAAGCAACTTGCTGATAAGCCCGGTGTCAAATCAAAGACATACAGACAGTAGCCTTGGGGATAGTCACCCCTGGTAATATCTAGGCCCTCATTCTGAAAGTGTATACCTGTACCGCAAAAGACCATGTGATAACTATCTATCCAGTTTTCGTTACCATCAAACACCGGTTGAAGAGGCTTGCTCGGTATTTGTTGACCATCGACATACAGAGAGAGAAAAATTATCGAATGATTATTAAAGTTAAACGGATTTAAAATTGTACTGCCATTGAATGCTAGGTTATTCACAAATCCAAGAATTATTCGTTTAGGCAATTGGCCCAGAATAACGTTATCCGGAGTATCGCCAATGATACCGCTATGCATCGTAAAAGCTTTAACCTCAACCCTTGTTATAGGATACTTGGCGGTTGTTTTTTCAAGCATTTTGGCATGAGCTATCAGCACGCCTGGTGCGATTTTTGCTCGATGGACGAGTAATGTAGCCTCGGTGATATGTAGTTTATATGTCACACCAGCCGTAGGAGTCTCCATAAAACAAATATCGTCTTTTGAGCGTACAAGCCGTAACCGTACTTCCACACCGTTCAGCACAAAGTTGTCCTGATTAAAAACATCGCAATGTAAATGTCCAATCATATCTAAAGTCCGACCATTCTGCGTACGATAGTGTGGTCGTTAAGTGAGAATTTTTAGCAGCCGGTCCATAATTGAGTAACGTCTCAATATATGCTCTGTAGGGGTATGCATTGTTTGGCGGTGCCACGAGTTTCTGGTTAAAATATACGTCCACCTGATTGAAAAGGCTATGCAGAAAGTTATTAACAGGTGCTACGTTGTACTGTGATTCAGCTGTCGGAATAACCCTAACATTTACAATAATCATTGTATGAGCTAGGTCCAGGTATTCTTCACCGTGGCTAGGTATGACAAATTCCATTGGTCCGTCATCCGTCAGGGATGATACAGGCTTGTAGTGTATCCATTGTGATGCTTCTATAGCCGTCTGCGTTGGAGGTATGGTAAATAAGTCGAGCTCCGACTTCACACACTCGGAGGAGTGTGAGTGTAAGAACGACATTGTTAAACACCTCCAAAAATATCGTTGGTCTTTGCTCGTTTTCGGCTACTGCTTTCGACACCTCTTCTCTTTTTCTTTCTTTTCCTTTTCTTTTTATTCTTTGCGACACCGCGATGTTTCCTTGCTGCAATGCGTCTACGTCTCGTTGACTTTTTCTTCTTCTTCTTCTTCTTCTTTATTCATAACGATTTTTTCGAAATACCAGTACGCCTTTTTCTCGTCCTCGTAGGCCCGCGTCTCGATAACGACTGTATCATGCGAGTGGTGCCTACAGCGTTATATCCTGAATCATTCATGAGAAGAGCGATTTTTTCATTGGCTTTTCGTTGTAAATTATCTCCAGATTCGGCTGCACGTCGACGCAATGACTCCTTGAATGGCATTTTGCGGCGGCTCACATCCTCGATTACGTGTAAACCCGTGCGAATGGCTTCTTTCCCTATAGCTTTAGCACCTCTGGTCAGCAGTGGTAAAACACACCGTAATAGACCACCGAGGAAATTACCGATACCGTGACCGCGCTGATGCGGGGAACCTGCAAACACGTTACCTATATAAATGTTTCCGCCTTCTACTTGATTCTCGCAATACCTCGTATAATGAGCACACATATTGTCTAATTGAGTCGTTTGAAATGAAGTGTGAGCGTTAACGTTCCATACTCGAATGCAATAGGATTACCTAGATGATCTCTTATATCCACCTCGATCGTTCTGAAGCAATTGTTGGGTAAACCTATGTAATTTGACGATGAGAAACATTTTACTTGCGTTGTACCATACGTGTAGTTTTTTGTATTTAAATTTACAATCCTGAGTAGCGCTGTCTATGTATCACCTAAAAGCTGATCGGGCAGAGCCCTATTTATACAGGCGGGTACTCGTCCTATGCGTGGAACGCCTCGCATAAGCTGCAGGTAAAGACCCCCTGGGGTTTCTCGGTTAAGCAGCAGTTCTTCGTGTTTCTCGAAGCCCAATATACGTGCTATTTTACTACTCATTCGTAATACCCCGAGATAGCCTAGAGGTTCAGGGCACGACTCTGCTACCTCAGCCTCGAGGGCAACGTGCCCTTTGGCCCTTTCAACATTTACAGTTTTTATGCCTGCTTCTCGCAACCCCGGCAAATCATTGATATTTTCCACAATTTCTTCGTGATTTTGTACAAACCTCGAGGTATTCGGTTTTATCTTCTTTATTCTCGCAAGCCACCCAACCGATTATCGTATCTGCTTCTTGTAAATGCGTCATTGTACAGGGTATATGAATTTCCGATAAGCCCACAACCCAACGACCCTAACGATATTTTACGTGGCAATCTATATTGTAACGTGGCAGAAAATTCGAGCTGCGTCCTCCTCGCTCAACGGAAGCCTACACGATCACGCAGGTTTGTAGGGTGGATTTTCAGAGCTTCTTTATTCTTTATTTTTATTTTTTTTATGTATAATGCGAGCGACACGACCGAGGAAGGGTCGGGCAGAGAGGAAGAGGATGGTCCCGCCGTATTCGTCGATGGCTGACTGCGGGATTCGGTCTTTTACACTCGCCGATATTTTACACCTCTCCCTGTTGGGAGATACTGTCCCGCTCGACGTACATCTAACATCGATCTATCGACGTCGGCTATCAGCTACGTGCAGCAGTCCATCCAGAGCATGGGATCCATCTGCCGGACTAAGCTACTCTCTGCACTATCGGTAGCTAATTTATACGTTGTCCAGCTAAGGCGCTAGTCGCGGTCATCGGGCGAGGCAGGTTCCCCCAATTAACCGAGTCTAGCGAGTTAAGTGGGGGCCATAGTTCACGGGCACGCGTGCCGAACGAACCTCGAGGCTTCTTCCCGGGGACCGTCGAGTAAGCAGGACGTAACGCTCTATATCTTTGGCTGTCCCGTTACATTGCCGGCATCCTCTCGAAACAACCACTATCGGTCTATCGGCCTATCTAAAATTCATATCGGTCATCGCCTTTTTTCCGGACGTGAGGAGTGAGGCTAAGAATCTACTCGAGATTTCCCGGAAGTCCAGGAACGACACATCGTCATCGGCCCGGTGAGCTCTTCTTCCTTCCACGGTCTTTCGCTAATATTTTCTTATTTTATCATCTGATCTGTTTATTCAAAATTTATTCGTACTTGGTCACCCCTGCGACTCTAGTACATTGCGCGCAGAGTGTAAATTTGTATCGGGAACTGCGGCGTTCGTAGCATGTAACCGCGAGATCGTGTAACAGATAAAAGCCGGGGAAAAGTCATTGTATTAATTAATTGTTTCTGTTGTCGGTTAAACCGTGCGCGCGTTAGGCCATTATCCCGGAGTGCTTTGGAATTTGTGAATTACTTCGTGTGGGATCTGAACGGAATAGACCGCGTCACGTGTTTTAACGAATTGTGGGTCTTAGATGTACATGATTTTGTTCGAGTTTTCTTTTGTTTAGATTTAGAGGGTCGTGCGCGTGTTCGTACGTCGTCCCGTCGTAAATTGGAGGTTGAAGGGACTGGTACGTTACTGACCGCGTCGCGTCGCCTTCGAATCAATCGGCGTTTCTCGGGTTTACTTTTTGATTCCTAATTTTCTTGATTATTTATTTGTTTCTTATTTGATATTCCTTCTTTATTATTGGTTATATTTTATCGGTTATAGTTTATTCGTTATATTGTCGTCGTTATATTTTATTTATTATATCTCCTTTGTTATATTTTATTTGTTATACTTTCTTTATTATATTTTATTTAGTATATTTTATTTGTTATATCTTATTTAACCAAGAGGTATTGATCGGGATTACTATTCCCATACTGATTATTCAATTGTTATTATTTTCCTTGGTTATCATGGAATTATAGAGCCTTATTTACTCGTTATTGGGTATTTCATGAGCCGTAGGAAATCTCGGTGGTTTGACTCTTACTCGGCATAGATTATTCGAAATTGTAATAGCAAGCCACGGGTCGCTTCGCGTACGTGACCTTCCGACGTCCCGTTGTATGGTTTCTTTGGATGTATTGGGAATTAGCTCGGGATAGGCCGTATCGCGAACGGTGCGTTGAGACTACCGAATATTTGATTTTGGTCGATGAATATTATTAGAAATACGTAGCGAACAAGATAGGCTATCAAGGGGCTACCGAAGTATGAGAGTGAGAGAGAAACGGGATAATTGGCACTGTTGAATCAAAGATTAAGATTACGATACCCAACGACGTTGAGAAAATTGTTGAAAGCCGAGACTAATTTTACGGGACATTTTGGTTAAATTCTAAATTGATGTTTATTGGAGAAATAAAGAAGTTTGTAAGTCCCGTACCTGCTGTTGTTGTTTGAATTATTCATGGTTATTATTTTATTTATTTATTTATTATTCATTTAGCTGACTTCCTTGATTGTTCTCGTTTGGTCGTAGTTATTGACATTACGTAGTTATTTTATTGTTTGACTTGTTTCATGAATTTTAAGGAATAATATTAATTAATTGATTTTATTTATATTTTATCTTTGAATAATTAGTGACTTGACAGTCCGAACCACCCACTCTGCCTGGAGCAGCTGTAGCTAGCCTGGGTTGAGTCTGGCCTACCATCTCGTTATTTTTCCTTCCGGCGCGTAAGCGCCTGGCGCCCATCTCGTAAGAGAAAATTGAAAGGAAGGGAAAATAGCTTGGGCCAGCTATAGGTAACGTGGTGCGTTGAGGCACAAATTTATCGTTACAAATTTGGCGCCCAACGTGGGGCCCGACTGTCGAGTCCTTTATTTAATTAAAATTTTTGTTTCAATAAGAATTTTTATTTTTCCCTTTTTTTCTATTTTAATACTTTTTATTGTTGAGAGATATTTTTTTTTATTGTTCTTAATTTTCAGTAACAATTTCAAATTTTTTTTAAATCACTTCAGTTTTAAAAAATATTTCGTTACTTATTTATTCTTCTATTTTTTCTTTTTATTATTGACTATCGCAACCATAGCAGGATTTAAAAAAAAAAAAAAAAAACATTTATTTCGACATTTTTCCCACATTAATAATTTTGTTATCTGTTTAACATCTCTATCCAAAAGTGTCTGAAATAATCAAGCGGGATAGTATAGTTAACGTTACAGTATTCGGCAGTATAGTTATCCCGCTACGCACTGTACAGGTCTTCGTGAGGCCTCTAGTAGACCAGGCTCACTCTCGTTGTATAGGGCCGAGCTCAAGGCCGGCCGTGTTTATGTTTTTTTGTGTGTCGCCGAGTGAGTAACAGTCTTCGATGTTGGAAACTGGTACTCCCGGCTAATGTACTATTATTTCTGGCTTGTTATAAGATTTTGAAATATTATTTGAGATTATAAGCGGTGTCCTAAATATTTCAAACGAGTTGAGCGAATTTGTGAGTCCCGGGTATATATAATTATTTGTTTGAAATTAGCATTGCTGATTATTTATCATTGGTTAATTACTATCGATTATTTATTCATTCGATTTATTAGTTTTTCCCCTTTTGGTAGTTTTATTTATGTCGTTTTTTCAAGAATCTAGTTTGTTGTTGGCTTTATATATTGACGAGATATAACGGGTCATCAACTACGTCATTATTTTTCCTTTTCCTTTTTCCCGTCGTTATCCCCTACTGATTCTATATATTTTCTTTTATTATCTATCCTTTTCTCATTATATATTTTGATGGTTAGTTCTCACTTTTAACCCCTTGCACTACCGTGAAATTCGGAACAAGCTGTGCCTAACTTCAGGCGTTCTTGTTTAACCCGAGATGAATACCACGAGTACGGCTCGTGATATTCATGTTTGGACTGAAATATCAATTACGAGCCATACTCGTGATATTCACGTTTGACATGAAATTAAACAACGAGCCTGACTCGTGATATTCAAGTTTGGCCTAAAATTCATCACGAGTCAGACTCGTGAAAGTAGTGCAAGGGGTTAAACGATTATTTATTTATTGATTTATTTATTTGTTTTATTTGTTTCTCCATGGGTTTTGTTATTTTATTTTGTTTTATTTTTTTTATTAGTTGGTATATTCTGTTAACCAAGACCTATTGTTTATTGGCCAACTAATTGATTTAATTATTCATTGAATATTTGTTTTGAAATTCTTCTTATTATCAGTATTATCTTCTAATTTTATGATTTTAGTTATCCGCCTCAATTAAAAAAAACCTATCTAATTTTCCTGATTAATTGTTTTCTTTTAGTCTTTTGACAAGTTGTAAATTCCTCTCATTATTATTTTTTTCTTGTTGTGACAGTTATTGGTTTCAATTATTTTGGTCATTTGGACGGATATTAGGTCGGAACAAGCCCCATCAGTTGAATATAATTCTTTTAATTTTTCTTTGATTGGCTTTTACGATATAATCCCTGTAGGACTCGCCGCTCCTCCTTATGGCTTTTCTGTTTTTTTTGTTGGTTAATCTCGTTTATTTTGTTTTGTTTTTTTTAAATTATTATAGTTACCCAGCAGTCATTTGTTTATTTATTTATTCATTTGTTTTTTTTTGTCTTATCTGTTTTTTTTGTTCTATCATTTTTGTTTATTGGTTTTTAATAATTTTATTTTATTTTTTTCCTCTCTGATTTACATTCTGTTTTGTTGACTTTTTGCGTTTTCTTTGAAGCTATATTGTGGCAGGATATTCGTTTATTTAATTACTTTATTTATTTTGGGTTATCTATTTATTTTTGGGTACTTTATTATTTCGTTGGTCTAATGGTTGATTTATTTGCTGTTATTTTCGCTTTTGTTTATTTCTTGATTATTTATTATTTTGACACTTTGATTTATTTATTTATTTTGATTACGTTGTGACTTCATGATTGTGTGTTACTCCTGTCTTGGACTCTCCGTTCTTTGGTTTTTCATATTATTGGCGTTTTTCCGTTTTTCCGCTGGCATAGGAGTTACAATTTGTGAGCGAACCACGATCTTTCAGCTCGTATCCGAGGAAGAGGGAAATAACCGGTTAAATTTTTTTCTAGTGGCCTTTCCGGATTGGTTCAAAAGTTTTTCTTTCATCTATTTATTTATTTAATGAATTTTCCTCATTCAAGTTATTTAGTTTCTTTAATTAATTAATTAATTATATTTATTTATTTATTTATTTTTCTTCTCTTTCCTCGCGGGAAAAAATGATTTTATCCAGGACTCCCGGGAAAATATCCTCCCTTACGGAGGATGAGGTTAAAGCCGAATTAGCTTCCCGAGGGTTGCCGATAGGGGGTACTTCCGCCGCTATGCGGGAAAGATTGTATTTTTCGGGGATATTGGCAAATCCCAACGATTCCGCCACCAGGTTAGTCACGGTACAGGAAGAAGACAACCCCCCGTCACCGAATGATGCCATCCCATCGGCACCCGTTGAACATGGTCACGCAATGATTACGAATCCCTTCCACCATTCGTCCCCGGTCAGAACGAATCATCCACATTCCCGTCATTCGACGTCGGCAATCACCGCGTGCGACATTTTGAGAAAGTGGAATGTTTCGTTTTCCGGAAAACCAGACGAGGAGGTTGATGAATTTCTGGCGCGCGTTGAGTATAGTCGAGGCCTGGTAGCCATTTCGGACCAGGATATGATGAATTGCCTACCCTTGTTCGTCAAGGGGATAGCATATCACTGGGTTAAGTTGGAACGTTCCCGGTGGTCTTCATGGGAACAATGCAAGGAGGCCTTTCAGCAGCGTTTTGGGGATCCGGATTTCCAATTCTCGCTGCGTGAGCAAATCCGAACGCGAACGCAGGGAGCAGAGGAACGGGTGGTAGATTTTTTCACATGCATGTGGAATCTATTCATTAGAGTAGTTCCACCGTTCTCAACAGAGGAACAGGTGAAGATCACCTTTCGAAACCTGCTGCCTAGACTCCAGGTAGCGATAACCCTCACCGACACCATGGACTTAAAGGGTTTGGAAAGAACGGCCATCCGAGTGGAGTGTTGCTACTCTGCTGCCAGCGCATATCATGCACCCCCAGCTCCTGAGAGGTCAATGCTCCCGGAGTTAGCGTATCATCCACCGGTAAGGGCAAGGAACCGTGTCACCTTTGGAATGGTGGACCCGAGGCCAACCCCCACTGGCGAGAACCTGGCTTCCCGGGGGTTTATCAACCCTTTTGTGGGTGGGCATTCGAGGGATTATAGTTCCGTCCCGCCTCACCCGACCAACTTTGGGAGTCAGCCAAGAGGAGGCTCGGCAGGGAGTTACCATGGCCAGCCTGTACCGGTGCCGTCCCTACGAGCTATACGATCGGAGGGGGTGACAGTACCAAGGGTAACCGCCACCAGTACTAACCCATTCCTGCAGGAACCGGCCGTACCGAGGGAAAATCAGGGTCCGGCAACAGCCGCTCAACCTTTCGACAGGCCGATCATCTGTCACAACTGCGGGATCGCAGGCCACTTTGCAAAAGGATGTGCGGTACGGAAAGTGGTTCGCTGCTACCGATGTGGTAAAGAGGGCGAGCCACCCGAACGGCCCACAACTGCACGGGAAACGGATATGGGAGTCGCCGTTGAGGGGTGTAACGGTTATTCTTTTACGTTCACATAAATTTTTATTTATCGTGGGGTTTTGGGCTCGACACATAACTAATTAATTTAGACTTCATGGTGGTTAACAGTACGGCTTTATTTGAAGAAAATATCAGGGGTACAAATTGAAAATGCGGGTTTGATAACAGATGGCGTTACTAACGCTATACGCATCAGGCAGTACTGTGACTATGTTCATGTCAAAGCTACGTCTTATAGCTTTAATTTTCAATATGTGTCAATTTGTCGCAGTGTCAAATTCATAGTTTTTTTGAGCTCTCAATATGTCGAGTTTCGTGCCAACAAAACAGCATTTGCGGGAAGTTTTAATTTACTTCTTTAATTTGAAGAAAAGTGCTGCTGAAGCACATCGATTGGTCTCCGAGGCTTATCCGAGTCATGTTCCATCGGTTTCAACGTGCGAGAGATGGTTTGTGCGGTTTAGAAGTGGTGATTTTGACGTTGAGGACAAAGAGCGGCCGGGCCAAGTGAAAAAGTTTGAGAATGCTGAATTGGAGGCAATACTCAATGAAGACTCGTGTCAAACTCAACAAGAGCTCGCAGATTCATTGGGAGTGACACAACAAGCCATTTCCCATCGTATAAAAGCCCTCGGAATGATCCAAAAGCAAGGACATTGGGTGCCGTATGAGCTGAAGCCGAGAGACGTCGAGCGCCGTTTTTTTGCATGCGAACTGCTGCTCGAACGGCAAAAACGGAAGGGTTTTTTGCATCGCATTGTCACTGGTGATGAAAAGTGGATCCATTACGATAACCCGAAGCGCAAAAAATCATATGGTTACCCCGGCCATGCATCATCATCGACGGCCAAACCAAATATTCACGGCGCCAAGCTCATGCTCTGTATTTGGTGGGACCAGCTGGGTGTGGTGTATTATGAGCTATTGAAATCGAACGAAACCATCACAGGAGCACTATACCGAACTCAATTGATGCGTTTGAGCCGCGCACTCAAAGAAAAACGGCCACAATACGAGCAAAGACACGACAAAGTAATTTTGCAACATGACAACGCTCGGCCACATGTTGCAGCGCCGGTCAAAACATACCTACAAACGCTGAAATGGGAAGTCTTACCCCACCCGCCGTATAGCCCAGATATTGCTCCTTCCGATTACCACCTTTTCCGATCGATGACACATGGCCTAGCTGACCAGCGCTTCCATTCTTACGAAGAAGCCCAAAAATGGGTCGATGACTGGATAGCAGCCAAGCCGGCCGAATTTTTTCGCGACGGTATCCGTAAATTGCCAGAAAGATGGGAAAAAGTTGTGGCTAGCGATGGACAATACTTTGAATAATTCACTTGTTACCATTTTTTCAGAATAAACGTTCAAAAATAGAAAAAAATCCCGCATTTTCAATTTGTACTCCTGATAGTTTCATAAAAAACGGCACTTCCTAATTACATTCATTTGAATCTTGTACTAATTTCGTAATTCTAGCGATTATTTCTATGATTATATTTTTATACTCGTGTGCACCTATTCTTAGTGCCCTCGAGAGTTTATTATTCTCTTCGCACCGCAGTATTGCTGTACGTTTGACACACCGACACACTCATACCAGCAGTCACTCGCATCGCACTTGCTCCTTCTACCGAGTGTATGAACTCGGTTCACAATTCTTTTTCTTTTACTCTTGCTTCACTCTTACACACTTTATCGTTTATGTTTTTCTATCCGGGATTTGCTTATTCATATTTATTAATCCTATGCGTTTAATTCTACCAATATCTATCCTCTACCTTTTCTAATTCGATATTCCACTCGGTATCAAAATTAGGGAATTCCCTCGATTATATTTATTATTATTTCTACTTATTTGAACCGAAATTCTCGGTATTCTGGGGCTCGAGCTACGGTTACGTGCTAATGCCTCGGTATTGTCTCGTCACACACACACACCGCCTCGCGCACACAGCCACTACTTGGATAGAGTGTATAAACTCTATTTACACTTCTTTTCTCTTTCTTTCCCGTATTACTTTCACTCTCTCTCTTTTCTACTCATACGCTTTTGCAATTTTCATCTATTCGTAGGTTTAAAACCCAGTTTATTTAATTTATTTCCGAAATCTGTTCGCCTGATATGATGCACTTATCTTCTATACTCGAATTTATCCACTTAATCCTATTCTCTTGAAAACACTTAGAAACTACTTGCTTAATCGTCTTAATTATTCCTACGCATCTACTCTATTTAACTTGTCGTCTAGTTAAATTGTGATAAATCGATAATTTCTACGCTATATAATTCGCTATTGTTAATAATTTGGGCACTTTCTCGTCTCTGGGCACTACTCACTGATTTTATTTTCTGGAGTGAACCCAGACCCTACGATAGGTATGATTTGAAATAACTTTTGAATTTTGATTTTTAATTAGAATTTTCTGTTCCCAATTTTCGTACCTCCACCGTTCGGACTATTTCACTTAGAGAGCGTCTCTTTCCCCGCACCGGCCTTTTATAGCCTTCCTCTCGCTCCGCTGAAGCCTACGTCATCATTTCGCTCTTATTTCGAATTTAACGCATTTCCTGACTTCGGTGGTTCGCCGCTGCCGCGCTCACCGCCTTCCCCTTGCCTCCCAGCAAGGCCAGCCGGTCGCTGACCTGCTGTTTTCGTTATCGCGGGAATTTCGGAGCGGCGACAGCTCTGGTTTTTGCATTAGGGGCGATGGCCTATTGCCCGCAAAACTCGGTACGCGTGTACCGAGCCTGTCGCACAGGTGTTTTCGGGACCTCTTAGATATTATTCGTGCTCTTCTAGCCATTCGGAATTACAATATCGCTCTACCGCATGTAACTATGTTACAGGGGAGAGACGACTTCCTCAATTCAGAGAAATTCCCCAGTAAGGCTACCTACAGTAACTATCCCGGAATATCTATGTAGTCCGGTCGGAGATAACAGCCAGGCCCGACAGGTCCTAGTCATTTGCCTCGAGGTTTTCGAGCACCACTGCCCGCGTTGGTGGACTGTGGGGCAATTAGCTCCTATCTCAGCGCGGAGGTGCTGTTGGAGATGGTCAGGTTGGGATATTCTCGACGGCCAACACCCGAACACCATAGCACTATCGCCAATGGTCAGCAGATAACGTGCATGGAGGAAGTGGAGTTCGACGCAACGTTGAAGTGTCGTTGGAGTACGCTCGCTGCGAGAGTCTATCCCGACCTCCCGGTCCCGTTGCTGTTGGGCCTCGACTCTCTTTTCCTACTTGGGATTGGAGTGAATCTAAGGAGGCGCAAGTAGTTCTTTAGCGGAGAAACCACCGAGTTCGACTTCGAGCCGGTAGAGGTGATAGGAAATGACAACACCATGATGCCAATTACGGACCTGACAGAGGCCGAAACCGTTCGGTTAGAGGAGTTCCTATCCATCCAAGTTCCAAGATTGAGATCAGCTCCCGGGGTCACCAATCTGGTAGTCCACCATATCGATGTTGGTGATGCCAGACCCATCAAACAGCGATGGTATCCATTCACTCCCGTTATGAGGGAAGCGATGGATCAGGAAGTTGACCGTATGCTGGAAGCAGATGTCATCCAGCCTTCCACCAGCGAATGGAGCACTCCGATCGTGAAGGCTGCAAAACCGAACGGCACCTTCCGGTTTTGTTTGAATTTCCGTAAGGTGAACGAGGTCTCGAAAAAAGACGCATACCCCATGCCGTACATGAGTCATATCTTGGATTATTTAAGGTCGGCCAAGTACATTTCTACACTAGACCTGAGTCAGGCCTTCCATCAGATCCCGCTGGACCGGGAGTCTCGAGAAATTACAGCATTTACAGTTCCACATAGGGGACTATTCCAGTTCAAGAGGATGCCGTACGGGTTGACCACCGCTCCCGCTACATTTCAGAGATTATTAGACCGGGTTATTAGTCCCGATATGCAACCTCACGCGTTTGCCTATGTGGACGATATTGTCATTGCCACCGACACGTTTGAGGAACATCTGGAATGGCTGAGACGTGTTTTCGAGAAGATCATGGCGGCGGGGTTGCTGATCAACCCCGAGAAATGTGAATTCTGTCGAAAAGAGTTGAAGTACTTAGGCTTGTTGATAAACCGCGAGGGTATGTTGGTTGATCCAGATAAAACATCAGCTATCCTGGAGATCCCAGCTCCGAGGACGGTTAAACAAGTCCGACAGTTCCTGGGAGCTACTTCATGGTACCGACGATTTATTCCCGAGTACGCGAAGGTAGCAGAGCCTATCACCAGGCTCACTCGAAAGCGACAAGAATGGTTCTGGGGCCAGGAGCAACAGAGAGCTTTTGACCACCTTAAGAAAGCATTAACTGAGGCGCCGGTATTGGCACGTCCCGACTATACTAAAAAGTTCACGCTGCAGACGGACGCAGGCTTAACCGGGTTGGGAGCGGTGCTCATTCAGGAACCCGATGGGGCAGAACATCCGATTGCTTACGCGAGCCGTAGCTTGACCAGTGCGGAGCGTAAATACGACGTACGGGAGTTGGAGTGCCTGGCGATCCTATGGTCAGTCGAAAAATTTAAACCCTATCTGAATGGGTATCGTTTCACAGTCATCACCGATCACGCGAGTTTGAAGTGGTTGCTGTCCCAGAAGGAACCCAAGGGGAGAGTAGCCCGATGGACATGGAAGCTGATGAGTTCAGACTTCGATGTGTTATATCGGAAAGGCTCACAAAATCAATTGCCCGATGCTCTGTCCCGAATGTTTGAATCTACTCCTTCTGGAGACGATACCGAAGAAGATGACTGGCCTAATGTGGCAGGGTTGCCACCTCGAGCTTCGGTTAATATGTTACTCACGCTGCCTACGGGGGAGAGAGATCCTTGGTATGAGGCACGAGTCAAGGACGTACGGGAGAATCCAGCACGCTATCACGACTGGAAATTCAGGGATGAGAAATTATTTCTGCGACGGAGAATGTCCCGTCTAGACTCGCCGGACACCGTCTGGAAACTCGTGGTCCCGCGACACCAGAGACCAGCTATCCTCTATGAGAACCACGACGTCCCGCAAGCGGGTCGTCTTGGGATTGACAAGACCTTCAAGAGAATCGTAAATGCATATTACTGGCCCGGTTTGTATCGAGACGTCACTGGATATGTACAACGCTGTGACACCTGTCAGCGTACGAAGTCCCGACAGGGGCCACTGATGGGTTTGATGGGCCGTCGGGTTATTGAGGAATCTTGGACTGTAGTGGCCGCGGACATCATGGGGCCCTTCCCGCCCAGACGGTCCGGATTCACCTATATCTTGGTAATTCAGGACTTGTTTACCAAATGGGTGGAATGCTGTCCGTTAAGGTCACTGGAAAGAAGATCAGGGAAGCTTTAGAGGAACTGGTGTTCTTCCGGTGGGGGGTACCGGAGGTGCTCCTGACGGATAACGGGACGGAGTTTGTCAATATCAACTTAAGACATGTGGTGGCCGAGTATGGGATTTTCCATACGACTACCCCACCGTACCATACTCAGGCCAACCCCGTGGAACGGGTGAACCGAGTCCTCAAGACTATGATAGTGGCATTCTTGGAGAACGATCACCGAGAGTGGGACCTACATTTGGCCGAGTTTCGTTTCGCGCACAACACCGCCTACCACTCCTCTATAGACACGAGTCCCGCGTTTTTGAATTTTGGCAGGATGCCGCGTCCTCACCGGTTCTGTCGGAGGATTCCGGGGGAAAAGGAGGTGAGGGCGACCGACCCCCATAGTTGGTCGGCCCGAATGAACAACTTGCAACCCCTTAGGGACAAGGTGAAGCACGACCTTGAGGAGGCCTACCGGAGGCAGTCTCTTCAGTATAACAAACATCGTAGTCCTGCCACCTTCAAGGTGGGAGATGAAGTACTGCGTCGGCAGCGTGTGCTGTCCTCGGCCTCGCTGAATGTGGCGGCCAAACTGGCTCCCAGGTTTCAGGGGCCATACCGTATCAGTCGAGTTCTGTCATCTAGGGTTTACGAGCTGAAGGATCGTGAGGGGGGTATAATTCGGAAAGTTTCAATTGATGACTTGAAGCCTTATCGGTCCCGTACCTCCTCTGCTATTTTAGATGGAACCCCTACAGCAGCTCTGTCTCCTGGTGGAGGATTTCGAGGGGCGATGTGTGGGTCTCGCGCCGACGGGGGGCGAGGACCTGTGGCGCTGGGTTCCGGAGTGCCGGGTTCTCTTGAACCTGGCAGCCCCGAACCTGGGGACCGGGGCCTCTCCACCTCCTCTCCCGAAAGAGGAGGTGGAGAGGGCGCTGGGGGTGCTCAAGGAGGTTCGGTGGTGGCTGGCGGTGGAGTTGGCACCGATCGGTTTCACCGCTGGCTACGCCGCCGGCAGGGGGCGCGGGGCAGCGGTTAAAGGATGGGGATCGGAGACTCTCCCGAGGCCGGGCCCTGTCCCTCTGGGGGAGCACCACCAGCGGGTAGTTCGACGTCCGCCTCCCGTGGACGTGGGCCCGCAAAGGACGTGTCGCCAGTGCGGGCAGAAGAACCATCTGATGGTGATGTGCCGGGAGCCGCCTTCCGCCATGCGACGGTGTTTTTCTTGCGGCCGTCAAGGGGTGACGGTCCGGACGTGTCCCGTATGTGGGCCCTTCTACGCGTCGCCTCAGGGTCAGGTGGACTGGGACCCAAGGAAGAAATGGGCCAAGCTGACCGCAATAAATAAGCTCAACCGAAGTAAATTGAGCCAATAAAGAGGGCCTCTTTCGAGGAGAAGACTACGATGGTTGTTTGGATTATTTCATAGGGATTTCCCACTTTCTTGCATGTTTTCCCGGGATCCTGGGTTATAGGGGTCCACGGTGGTGGGGTGGGAATAACGGCGCTAACCGAGAAAAGCGGGAATCAAGGGCGGTTCGCCATTAAATAAACCCGTGCAAGCCTGCGAGATCGTGGGGTACGGGGGTCGAACGGGTGACCAGAATTTAATCCATCAAAGACCAGAGGAGAAGAGAACGGGTTTGCCGGCCGAGGGCGGCCGTGTCTAAGGGGGGAGTGTTGTAACGTGGCAGAAAATTCGAGCTGCGTCCGCCTCGCTCAACGGAAGCCTACACGATCACGCAGGTTTGTAGGGTGGATTTTCAGGGCTTCTTTATTCTTTATTTTTATTTTTTTTTGTTGTTTTATTTTTTTTTATGTATAAGGCGAGCGACACGACCGAGGAAGGGTCGGGCAGAGAGGAAGAAGATGGTCCCGCCGTATTCGTCGATGGCTGACTGCGGTATTCGGTCTTTTACACTCGCCGATATTTTACACCTCTTCCTGTTGGGAGATACTGTCCCGCTCGACGTACATCTAACATCGATCTATCGACGTCGGCTATCAGCTACGTGCAGCAGTCCATCCAGAGCATGGGATCCATCTGCCGGACTGAGCTACTCTCTGCACTATCGGTAGCTAATTTATGCGTTGTCCAGCTAAAGCGCTAGTCGCGGTCATCGGGCGAGGCAGGTTCCCCCAATTAACCGAGTCTAGCGGGTTCAGTGGGGGCCATAGTTCACGGGCACGCGTGCCGAACGAACCTCGAGGCTTCTTCCCGAGGACCGTCGAGTAAGCAGGACGTAACGCTCTATATCTTTGGCTGTCCCGTTACATTGCCGGCATCCTCTCGAAACAACCACTATCGGTCTATCGGCCTATCTAAAATTCATATCGGTCATCGCCTTTTTTCCGGACGTGAGGAGTGAGGCTAAGAATCTACTCGAGATTTTCCGGAAGTCCAGGAACGACACATCGTCATCGGCCCGGTGAGCTCTTCTTCCTTCCACGGTCTTTCGCTAATATTTTCTTATTTTATCATCTGATCTGTTTATTCAAAATTTATTCGTACTTGGTCACCCCTGCGACTCTAGTACACTGCGCGCAGAATGTAAATTTGTATCGAGAACTGCGGCGTTCGTAGCATGTAACCGCGAGATCGTGTAACAGATAAAAGCCGGGGAAAAGTCATTGTATTAATTAATTGTTTCTGTTGTCGGTTAAACCGTGCGCGCGTTAGGCCGTTATCCCGGAGTGCTTTGGAATTTGTGAATTAGCTCGTGTGGGATCTGAACGGAATAGACCGCGTCACGTGTTTTAACGAATTGTGGGTCTTAGATGTACATGATTTTGTTCGAGTTTTCTTTTGTTTAGATTTAGAGGGTCGTGCGCGTGTTCGTACGTCGTCCCGTCGTAAATTGGAGGTTGAAGGGACTGGTACGTTACTGACCGCGTCGCGTCGCCTTCGAATCAATCGGCGTTTCTCGGGTTTACTTTTTGATTCCTAATTTTCTTGATTATTTATTTGTTTCTTATTTGATATTCCTTCTTTATTATTGGTTATATTTTATCGGTTATAGTTTATTCGTTATATTGTCGTCGTTATGATTTATTTATTATATCTCATTTGTTATATTTTATTTGTTATACTTTCTTTATTATATTTTATTTATTGTATCTTATGTATTATATTTTATTTATTATATTTTATTTGTTATATCTTATTTAACCAAGAGGTATTGATCGGGATTGCTATTCCCATACTGATTATTCAATTGTTATTATTTTCCTTGGTTATCATGGAATTATAGAGCCTTATTTACTCGTTATTGGGTATTTCATGAGCCGTAGGGAATCTCGGTGGTTTGACTCTTACTCGGCATAGATTATTCGAAATTGTAATAGCCACCCGCGGGTCGCTTCGCGTACGTGACCTTCCGACGTCCCGTTGTATGGTTTTTTTGGATGTATTGGGGATTAGCTCGGGATAGGCCGTATCGCGAACGGTGCGTTGAGACTACCGAATATTTGATTTTGGCGATGAATATTATTAGAAATACGTAGCGAACGAGATAGTCTATCTAGGGGCTACCGAAGTATGAGAGTGAGAGAGAAACAGGATAATTGGCACTGTTGAATCATAGATTAAGATTACGATACCCAACGACGTTGAGAAAATTGTTGAAAGCCGAGACTAGTTTTACGGGACATTTTGGTTAAATTCTAAATTGATGTTTATTGAAGAAATAAAGAAGTTTGTAAGTCCCGTACCTGCTGTTCTAGGGATATATTCCCTTCGTGTCGTAGACGCTCACCAAGAAGGGAATTTTAGAAATTCCACCCCTAAGGGGGTGTAAAAGGGTTAAATATGTTTTTACGTATTTCTCAATATCTCTTAGGCACGATGAGATATCGCCTTGGTTTTCGCTTGCAAATGTTACTCATACAAATGTTTAAAAACCAAGTTCAGGATTTTTAGGAATTCTAACCCTAAGGGGGTGTAAAAAAGTTAAATATGTTTTTACGTATTTCTCAATATCTCTTAGGCACGATGAGATATCTCTTTGATTTTTGTTTGCAAATGTTACTCATACAAATGTTTAAAAAACGATTTCAGGATTTTTAGAAATTCCACCCCTGAGGGGATGTAAAATGGTTAAATATGTTTTTACGTATTTCTCAATATCTCTTAGGCACGATGAGATATCGCCTTGATTTTTGTTTGCAAATGTTACTCATACAAATGTTTAATAACCGATTCCAGGATTTTTAGAAATTCCACCCCTAAGGGGGTGAAAAGGGTTAAATATGTTTTTACGTATTTCTCAATATCTCTTAGGCGCGATGGGAAATCGCCTTGGTTTTCACTTACAAATGTTACTCATACAAATGTCTTGAAAAAAACATTTCAGGATTTTTAGAAATTCCCTTAAGGGGGTGTCAAAGGGTTAAGTATGTTTTTACGTATTTCTCAATATCTTTTGGGCACGATGAGATATCGCCTTGGTTTTTGCTTGCATATGTTACTTATACAAATGTTTAAAAAGGAATTTTAGGATTTTTAGAAATTCCTCCCCTAAAGAGGTGTAAAAGGGTTAAAAATGTTTTTACGTAGTTCTGAATATCTTTTAGGCACGAAGAGATATCGCCTTGATTTTCGTTTGCAAATGTTACTCATACAAATGTTTAAAAACCGATTCCAGGAATTTTAGAAATTCCACCCCTAAGGGGGTGAAAAGGGTTAAATACATTTTTACGCATTTCTCAATATCTCTTAGGCACGATGAGATATCGCCTTGGTTTTTGCTTGCAAATGTTACTCATACACATGTTTAAAAACCAAGTTCAGGAGTTTTAGAAATTCCACCCCTAAGGGGGTGTAAAAGGGTTAAATATGTTTTTACGTATTTCTCAATATATCTTAGGCACGATGGGAAATCGCCTTGGTTTTCGCTTACAAATGTTATTCATACAAATGTCTAAAAAAACATTTCAGGATTTTTAGAAATTCCACACTTAAGGAGGTGTAAAAGGGTTAATTATGTTTTTACGTATTTCTTAATATCTTTTAGGAACGATGAGATATCGCCTTGGTTTTTGCTTGCATATGTTACTCATACAAATGTTTAAAAACTAATATCAGGAATTTTAGAAATTTCACTCCTAAGGGGGTGAAAAAAGTTAAATATATTTTTACGCATTTCTCAATATCCCTTAGGCACGATGAGATATCGCCTTGGTTTTTGCTTGCAAATGTTACTCATACAAATGTTTAAAAACTGAGTCCAGGATTTTTAGAAGTTCCACCCCTAAGGGGGTGTAAAAGGTTAAATATGTTTTACGTATTTCTCAATATCTGTTAGGCACGATGAGATATCGCCTTGGTTTTTGCTCGCAAATGTTACTCATACAAATGTTTAAAAACCGATTTCAGGATTTTTGGAAATTCCACCCCTGAAGGGGTGTAAAAGGGTTGAATATGTTTTTACGTATTTCTCAATATCTCTTAGGCACGATGAGATATTTCCTTGATTTTCGTTTGCAAATAATACTCATACAAATGTTTAAAAACCGATTTCAGGATTTTTAGAAATTCCACCCCTGAGGGGATGTAAAAAGGTTAAATATGTTTTTACGTATTTCTCAATATCTCTTAGGCACGATGAGATATCGCTTTTGTTTTTGCTTGCAAATGTTACTCATACAAATGTTTGAAAACGGATTTCAGGATTTTTGGAAATTCCACCCCTGAAGGGGTGTAAAAAGGATTAAATATGTTTTTACGTATTTCTCAATATATTGTAGGCACGATGAGATATCGCCTTGGTGTTTGCTTGCAAACGTTACTTATACAAATGTTTAAAAACCAATTTCGGGATTTTTAGAAATTCCACCCCTAAGGGGGTGTAAAAGGGTTAAATATGTTTTTACGTCATTCTCAATATCTCTAAGGCACGATGAGATATCGCCTTGGTTTTCGCTTGCAAATGTTACTCATACAAATGTTTAAAAATTTATTCCAGGATTTTAAGAAATTCCACCCCTAAGGGGGTGAAAAGGGTTAAATATATTTTTACGCATTTCTCAATATCTCTTAGGCACGATGAGATATCGCCTTGGTTTTTGCTCGCAAATGTTACTCATACCAATGTTTAATAACCGATTCCAGGATTTTTAGAAATTCCACCCCTAAGGGGGTGAAAAGGGTTAAATATGTTTTTACGTATTTCTCAATATCTCTTAGGCGCGATGGGAAATCGCCTTGGTTTTCACTTACAAATGTTACTCATACAAATGTCTTGAAAAAAACATTTCAGGATTTTTAGAAATTCCCTTAAGGGGGTGTCAAAGGGTTAAGTATGTTTTTACGTATTTCTCAATATCTTTTGGGCACGATGAGATATCGCCTTGGTTTTTGCTTGCATATGTTACTTATACAAATGTTTAAAAAGGAATTTTAGGATTTTTAGAAATTCCTCCCCTAAAGAGGTGTAAAAGGGTTAAAAATGTTTTTACGTAGTTCTGAATATCTTTTAGGCACGAAGAGATATCGCCTTGATTTTCGTTTGCAAATGTTACTCATACAAATGTTTAAAAACCGATTCCAGGAATTTTAGAAATTCCACCCCTAAGGGGGTGAAAAGGGTTAAATACATTTTTACGCATTTCTCAATATCTCTTAGGCACGATGAGATATCGCCTTGGTTTTTGCTTGCAAATGTTACTCATACACATGTTTAAAAACCAAGTTCAGGATTTTTAGAAATTCCACCCCTAAGGGGGTGTAAAAGGGTTAAATATGTTTTTACGTATTTCTCAATATATCTTAGGCACGATGGGAAATCGCCTTGGTTTTCGCTTACAAATGTTATTCATACAAATGTCTAAAAAAATATTTCAGGATTTTTAGAAATTCCACACTTAAGGAGGTGTAAAAGGGTTAATTATGTTTTTACGTATTTCTTAATATCTTTTAGGAACGATGAGATATCGCCTTGGTTTTTGCTTGCATATGTTACTCATACAAATGTTTAAAAACTAATATCAGGAATTTTAGAAATTCCACTCCTAAGGGGGTGAAAAAAGTTAAATATATTTTTACGCATTTCTCAATATCCCTTAGGCACGATGAGATATCGCCTTGGTTTTTGCTTGCAAATGTTACTCATACAAATGTTTAAAAACTGAGTCCAGGATTTTTAGAAGTTCCACCCCTAAGGGGGTGTAAAAGGTTAAATATGTTTTACGTATTTCTCAATATCTGTTAGGCACGATGAGATATCGCCTTGGTTTTTGCTCGCAAATGTTACTCATACAAATGTTTAAAAACCGATTTCAGGATTTTTGGAAATTCCACCCCTGAGGGGATGTAAAAAGGTTAAATATGTTTTTACGTATTTCTCAATATCTCTTAGGCACGATGAGATATCGCTTTTGTTTTTGCTTGCAAATGTTACTCATACAAATGTTTGAAAACGGATTTCAGGATTTTTGGAAATTCCACCCCTGAAGGGGTGTAAAAAGGTTAAATATGTTTTTACGCATTTCTCAATATCTCTTAGGCACGATGAGATATCTCCTTGATTTTTATTTGCGAATGTTACTCATACGAATGTTTAAAAACCAATTTCAGGATTTTTAGAAATTCCACCCCTAAGAGGGTGTAAAAGGGTTAAATATGTTTTTACGTCATTCTCAATATCTCTAAGGCACGATGAGATATCGCCTTGGTTTTCGCTTGCAAATGTTACTCATACAAATGTTTAAAAATTTATTCCAGGATTTTAAGAAATTCCACCCCTAAGGGGGTGAAAAGGGTTAAATATATTTTTACGCATTTCTCAATATCTCTTAGGCACGATGAGATATCGCCTTGGTTTTTGCTTGCAAATGTTACTCATACAAATGTTTGAAAACCAAGTTCAGGATTTTTAGGAATTCCACCCCTAAGGGGATGTAAAAGGGTTAAATATGTTTTTACGTATTTCTCAATATCTCTTAGGCACGATGAGATATCGCCTTGGTTTTTGCTCGCAAATGTTACTCATACAAATGATTAAAAACTAATATCAGGATTTTTAAAAATTCCACTCCTAAGGGGGTGTAAAAGCGTTAAACATGTTTTTACGTATTTCTCAATATCTCTTAGGCACGATCAGATATCGCCTTGGTTTCTGCTTGCAAATGTTACTCATACAAATGTTTAAAAACCAAGGTCAGGATTTTTAGAAATTCCACCCCTAAGAAGGTGTAAAGGAGTTAAATATGTTTTTACGTATTTCTCAATATCTCTAAGGCACGAAGAGATATCGCCTTCATTTTCGTTTGCAAATGTTACTCATACAAATGTTTAAAAACGGATTTCAGGATTTTTATAAATTTTACCCCTAAAAGGTTATAAAAGGATTAAATATGTTTTTACGTATTTCTCAATATATTGTAGGCACGATGAGATATCGCCTTGGTGTTTGCTTGCAAACGTTACTTATACAAATGTTTAAAAACCAATTTCGGGATTTTTAGAAATTCCACCCCTAAGGGGGTGTAAAAGGGTTAAATATGTTTTTACGTCATTCTCAATATCTCTAAGGCACGATGAGATATCGCCTTGGTTTTCGCTTGCAAATGTTACTCATACAAATGTTTAAAAATTTATTCCAGGATTTTAAGAAATTCCACCCCTAAGGGGGTGAAAAGGGTTAAATATATTTTTACGCATTTCTCAATATCTCTTAGGCACGATGAGATATCGCCTTGGTTTTTGCTCGCAAATGTTACTCATACAAATGTTTCAGAACTAATATGAAGATTTTTAGAAATTGCACCCCTAAGGGGGTGTAAAAGATTGAAATATGTTTGTTACGTATTTCTCAATATCTCTTAGGCACGATGAGATATCGCTTTCGTTTTTGCTTGCAAATGTTACTCATACAAATGTTTAAAAACCGATTTCAGGATTTTTGGAAATTCCACCCCTGAAGGGGTGTAAAAGGGTTAAATATGTTTTTACGTATTTCTCAATATCTCTTAGGCACGATGAGATATCTCCTTGATTTTCGTTTGCAAATAATACTCATACAAATGTTTAAAAACCGATTTCAGGATTTTTCGAAATTCCACCCCTGAGGGGATGTAAAAAGTTTAAATATGTTTTTACGTATTTCTCAATATCTCTTAGGCACGATGGGAAATCGCCTTGGTTTTCACTTACAAATGTTACTCATACAAATGTCTTAAAAAAAACATTTCAGGATTTTTAGAAATTCCCTTAAGGGGGTGTAAAAGGGTTAAGTATGTTTTTACGTATTTCTCAATATCTTTTAGGCACGATGAGATATCGCCTTGGTTTTTGCTTGCATATGTTACCTATACAAATGTTTAAGAAGGAATTTTAAGATTTTTAGAAATTCCTCCCCTAAGGAGGTGTAAAAGGGTTAAAAATGTTTTTACGTAGTTCTGAATATCTTTTAGGCACGAAGAGATATCGCCTTGATTTTCGTTTGCAAATGTTACTCATACAAATGTTTAAAAACCGATTCCAGGAATTTCAGAAATTCCACCCCTAAGGGGGTGAAAAGGGTTAAATACATTTTTACGCATTTCTCAATATCTCTTAGGCACGATGAGATATCGCCTTGGTTTTTGCTTGCAAATGTTACTCATACACATGTTTAAAAACCAAGTTCAGGATTTTTAGAAATTCCACCCCTAAGTGGGTGTAAAAGGGTCCAATATGTTTTTACGTATTTCTCAATATATCTTAGGCACGATGAGAAATCGCCTTGGTTTTCGCTTACAAATGTTATTCATGCAAATATCTAAAAAAACATTTCAGGATTTTTAGAAATTCCACACTTAAGGAGGTGTAAAAGGGTTAATTATGTTTTTACGTATTTCTTAATATCTTTTAGGCACGATGAGATATCGCCTTGGTTTTTGCTTGCATATGTTACTCATACAAATGTTTAAAAACTAATATCAGGATTTTTAGAAATTCCACTCCTAAGGGGGTGAAAAAAGTTAAATATATTTTTACGCATTTCTCAATATCCCTTAGGCACGATGAGATATCGCCTTGGTTTTTGCTTGCAAATGTTACTCATACAAATGTTTAAAAACTGAGTCCATAATTTTTAGAAATTCCACCCCTAAGGGGGTGTAAAAGGTTAAATATGTTTTTACGTATTTCTCAATATCTGTTAGGCACGATGAGATATCGCCTTCGTTTTTGCTCGCAAGAGTTACTCATACAAATGTTTAAGAACTAATATGAAGATTTTTAGAAATTGCACCCCTAAGGGGGTGTAAAAGATTGAAATATGTTTGTTACGTATTTCTCAATATCTCTTAGGCACGATGAGATATCGCTTTCGTTTTTGCTTGCAAATGTTACTCATACAAATGTTTAAAAACCGATTTCAGGATTTTTAGAAATTCCACCCCTGAAGGGGTGTAAAAGGGTTGAATATGTTTTTACGTATTTCTCAATATCTCTTAGGCACGATGAGATATCTCCTTGATTTTCGTTTGCAAATAATACTCATACAAATGTTTAAAAACCGATTTTAGGATTTTTAGAAATTCCACCCCTGAGGGGATGTAAAAAGGTTAAATATGTTTTTACGTATTTCTCAATATCTCTTAGGCACGATGAGATATCGCTTTTGTTTTTGCTTGCAAATGTTACTCATACAAATGTTTGAAAACCGATTTCAGGATTTTTGGAAATTCCACCTCTGAAGGGGTGTAAAAGGGTTAAATATGTTTTTACGCATTTCTCAATATCTCTTAGGCACGATGAGATATCTCCTTGATTTTTATTTGCGAATGTTACTCATACGAATGTTTAAAAACCACTTTCAGGATTTTTAGAAATTCCACCCCTAAGGGGGTGTAAAAGGGTTAAATAAGTTTTTACGTATTTCTTAATATCTCTTAGGCACGATGGGATATCGCCTTGGTTTTCACTTACAAATGTTACTCATACAAATGTCTAAAAAAATATTTCAGGATTTTCAGAAATTCCACCCTTGAGGGGGTGTAAAAGGGTTAAATATGTTTTTACGTATTTCTCAATATCTCTTAGGCACGATGAGATATCGCCTTGGTCTTCGCTTGCAAATGTTACTCATACAAATGTCTAAAAACTAATTTCAGGATGTTTAGAAATTCCACCCCTAAGGGGGTGTAAAAGGGTTAAATATGTTTTTACGTATTTCTTAATATCTCTTAGGCACGATGGGATATCGTCTTGGTTTTCGCTTGCAAATGTTACTCATACAAATGTTCAAAAACTCATTTCAGGATTTTCAGAACTTCCACCTTTAAGGGGGTGTAAAAGGGTTAAATATGTTTTTACGTATTTCTCAATATCTCTTAGGCACGATGAGATATCGCTTTCGTTTTTGCTTGCAAATGTTACTCATACAAATGTTTAAAAACTAATTTCAGGATTTTTAGAAATTCCACCCCTAAGGGGGTTTAAAAGTGTTAGAAACTGTAGAAAGTGTTTTAACGGTTTTTTTAAATTCTATCCCTAAGGGAGTGTACAGGGTTGTTTTTCGCATATTCCTCAATTTTCCTTGCAAAGGTTACCAATACGAATTCCATATTCCAATCTATATATATAAAAGGCTTTGTCCTGACTGACTCATCAACGCCCAGCCCAAACCCCTGGGCCTAGAAACTTGAAATTCTAGGGATATATTCCCTTCGTGTCGTAGACGCTCACTAAGAAGGGAATTTTAGACATTCCACCTCTAAGTGTGTGTAAAAGGTTAAAATATGTTTGTTACGTATTTCTCAATATTCCTTAGGCACGATGAGATATCGCCTTGGTCTTCGCTTGCAAATGTTACTCATACAAATGTCTAAAAACTAATTTCAGGATGTTTAGAAATTCCACCCCTAAGGGGGTGTAAAAGGGTTAAATATGTTTTTACGTATTTCTCAATATCTTTTAGGCACGATGAGATATCGCCTTGGTTTTTGCTTGCATATGTTACTTATACAAATGTTCAAAAAATAATTTTAGGATTTTTAGAAATTCCTCCCCTAAGGAGGTGTAAAAGGGTTAAAAATGTTTTTACGTAGTTCTGAATATCTTTTAGGCACGAAGAGATATCGCCTTGATTTTCATTTGCAAATGTTACTCATACAAATGTTTAAAAACCGATTCCAGGAATTTTAGAAATTCCACCCCTAAGGGGGTGAAAAGGGTTAAATACATTTTTACGCATTTCTCAATATCTCTTAGGCACGATGAGATATCGCCTTGGTTTTTGCTTGCAAATGTTACTCATACACATGTTTAAAAACCAAGTTCAGGATTTTTAGAAATTCCACCCCTAAGGGGGTGTAAAAGGGTTAAATATGTTTCTACGTATTTCTCAATATATCTTAGGCACGATGGGAAATCGCCTTGGTTTTCGCTTACAAATGTTATTCATACAAATGTCTAAAAAAACGTTTCAGGATTTTTAGAAATTCCACACTTAAGGAGGTGTAAAAGGGTTAATTATGTTTTTACGTATTTCTTAATATCTTTTAGGCACGATTAGATATCGCCTTGGTTTTTGCTTGCATATGTTACTCATACAAATGTTTAAAAACTAATATCAGGATTTTTAGAAATTCCACTCCTAAGGGGGTGAAAAAAGTTAAATATATTTTTACGCATTTCTCAATATCCCTTAGGCACGATGAGATATCGCCTTGGTTTTTGCTTGCAAATGTTACTCATACAAATGTTTAAAAACTGAGTCCATAATTTTTAGAAATTCCACCCCTAAGGGGGTGTAAAAGGTTAAATATGTTTTTACGTATTTCTCAATATCTGTTAGGCACGATGAGATATCGCCTTCGTTTTTGCTCGCAAATGTTACTCATACAAATGTTTAAGAACTAATATGAAGATTTTTAGAAATTGCACCCCTAAGGGGGTGTAAAAGATTGAATCATGTTTGTTACGTATTTCTCAATATCTCTTAGGCACGATGAGATATCGCTTTCGTTTTTGCTTGCAAATGTTACTCATACAAATGTTCAAAAACAGATTTCAGGATTTTTAGAAATTCCACCCCTAAAGGGGTGTAAAAGGGTTGAATATGTTTTTACGTATTTCTCAATATCTCTTAGGCACGATGAGATATCGCTTTCGTTTTTGCTTGCAAATGTTACTCATACAAATGTTTAAAAACCTGTTTCAGGATTTTTGGAAATTCTACCCCTGAAGGGGTGTAAAAGGGTTAAATTTGTTTTTACGCATTTCTTAATATCTCTTAGGCACGATGAGATATCGCCTTGGTCTTCGCTTGCAAATGTTACTCATACAAATGTCTAAAAACTAATTTCAGGATATTTAGAAATTCCACCCCTAAGGGGGTGTAAAAAGGTTAAATATGTTTTTACGTATTTCTTAATATCTCTTAGGCACGATGGGATATCGTCTTGGTTTTCGCTTGCAAATGTTACTCATACAAATGTTTAAAAACTCATATCAGGATTTTTAGACATTCCACCCCCACGTGGGTGTAAAAGCTTAAAATATGTTTGTTACGTATTTCTCAATATTCCTTAGGCACGATGAGATATCGCCTTGGTTTTTGTTTGCAAATGTTCCTCATACAAATGTTTGAAAACCGATTTCAGGATTTTTAGAAATTCCACCCCTGAAGGGGTGTAAAAAGTTAACTATGTTTTTACGTATTTCTCAATATCTCTTAGGCACGATGAAATATCGCCTTGGTCTTCGCTTGCAAATGTTACTCATACAAATGTTCAAAAACCGATTTCAGGATTTTTAGAAATTCCGTCCTTAAGGGGATATAAAAGGGTTAAACATGTTTTTACGTATTTCTCAATATCTTTTGGGCACGATGAGATATCGCCTTGGTTTTTGCTTGCATATGTTACTTATACAAATCTTTAAAAACGAATTTTAGGATTTTTAGAAATTCCACCCCTAAGGAGGTGTAAAAGGGTTAATTATGTTTTTACGTATTTCTTAATATCTTTTAGGCACGATGAGATATCGCCTTGGTTTTTGCTTGCATATGTTACTCATACAAATGTTTAAAAACTAATATCAGGATTTTTAGAAATTCCACTCCCAAGGGGGTGAAAAAAGTTAAATATATTTTTACGCATTTCTCAATATCCTTTTGGCACGATGAGATATCGCCTTGGTTTTTGCTTGCAAATGTTACTCATACAAATGTTTAAAAACTGAGTCCAGGATTTTTAGAAATTCCACCCCTAAGGGGGTGTAAAAGGTTAAATATGTTTTTACGTATTTCTCAATATCTGTTAGGCACGATGAGATATCGCCTTGGTTTTTGCTCGCAAATGTTACTCATACAAATGTTTAAGAACTAATATGAAGATTTTTAGAAATTGCACCCCTAAGGGGGTGTAAAAGATTGAAATATGTTTGTTACGTATTTCTTAATATCTCTCAGGCACGATGAGATATCGCTTTCGTTTTTGCTTGCAAATGTTACTCATACAAATGTTTAAAAACCGATTTCAGGATTTTTGGAAATTCCACCCTTGAAGGGGTGTAAAAGGGTTGAATATGTTTTTACGTATTTCTCAATATCTCTTAGGCACGATGAGATATCTCCTTGATTTTCGTTTGCAAATAATACTCATACAAATGTTCAAAAACCGATTTCAGGATTTTTAGAAATTCCACCCCTGAGGGGATGTAAAAAGGTTAAATATGTTTTTACGTATTTCTCAATATCTCTTAGGCACGATGAGATATCGCTTTTGTTTTTGCTTGCAAATGTTACTCATACAAATGTTTAAAAACCTGTTTCAGGATTTTTGGAAATTCCACCCCTGAAGGGGTGTAAAAGGGTTAAATATGTTTTTACGCATTTCTCAATATCTCTTAGGCACGATGAGATATCTCCTTGATTTTTATTTGCGAATGTTACTCATACGAATGTTTAAAAACCAATTTCAGGATTTTTAGAAATTCCACCCCTAAGGGGGTCTAAAAGGGTTAAATAAGTTTTTACGTATTTCTTAATATCTCTTAGGCACGATGGGATATCGCCTTGGTTTTCACTTACAAATGTTACTCATACAAATGTTCAAAAACTCATTTCAGGATTTTTAGAACTTCCACCCCTAAGGGGGTGTGATAGGGTTAAATATGTTTTTACGTATTTCTCAATATCTCTTAGGCACGATGAGATATCGCTTTCGTTTTTGCTTGCAAATGTTACTCATACAAATGTTTAAAAACGAATTTCAGGATTTTCAGAAATTCCACCCCTAAGGGGGTTTAAAAGTGTTAGAAACTGTAGAAAGTGTTTCAACGGTTTTTTTAAGTTCTATCCCTAAGGGAGTGTACATGGTTGTTTTTCGCATATTCCTCAATTTTCCTTGCAAAGGTTACCAATACGAATTCCATATTCCAATCTATATATATTAAAGGCTTTGTCCTGACTGACTCATCAACGCCCAGCCCAAACCCCTGGGCCTAGAAACTTGAAATTCTAGGGATATATTCCCTTCGTGTCGTAAACGCTCACTAAGGAGGGAATTCTAGACAATCCACCCCTAAGTAGGTGTAAAAGGTTAAAATATGTTTGTTACGTATTTCTCAATATTCCTTAGGCACGATGAGATATCGCCTTGGTTTTTGTTTGCAAATGTTACTCATACCAATGTTTAAAGACCAAGTTCAGGATTTTTAGAAATTCCACCCCTAAGGGGGTGCAAAAGGGTTAAATATATTTTTACGCATTTCTCAATATCTCTTAGGCACGATGGGATATCGCCTTGGTTTTCGCTTAGAAATGTTACTCATACAAATGTCTAAAAAATCATTCCAGGATTTTCAGAAATTCCACCCTTAAGGGGGTGTAAAAGGGTTAAATATGTTTTTACGTATTTCTCAATATCTTTTAGGCACGATGAGATATCGCCTTGGTTTTTGCTTGCAAATGTCACTCATACAAATGTTCAAAAACCAATTTCAGGATTTTTAGAAATTCCACCTCCAAGGGGGTGTAAAAGAGTTGGATATGTTTTTACGCATTTCTCAATATCTTTTAGGCACGAAGAGATATCGCCTTGATTTTCGTTTGCAAATGTTACTCATACAAATGTTTAAAAATCGATTCCAGGAATTTTAGAAATTCCACTCCTAAGGGGGTGAAAAGGGTTAAATACATTTTTACGCATTTCTCAATATCTCTTAGGCACGATGAGATATCGCCTTGGTTTTTGCTTGCAAATGTTTTTCATACACATGTTTAAAAACCAAGTTCAGGATTTTTAGAAATTCCACCCCTAAGGGGGTGTAAAAGGGTTAAATATGTTTTTACGTATTTCTCAATATATCTTAGGCACGATGGGAAATCGCCTTGGTTTTCGCTTACAAATGTTATTCATACAAATGTCTAAAAAAACGTTTCAGGATTTTTAGAAATTCCACACTTAAGGAGGTGTAAAAGGGTTAATTATGTTTTTACGTATTTCTTAATATCTTTCAGGCACGATTAGATATCGCCTTGGTTTTTGCTTGCATATGTTACTCATACAAATGTTTAAAAACTAATATCAGGATTTTTAGAAATTCCACTCCTAAGGGGGTGAAAAAAGTTAAATATATTTTTATGCATTTCTCAATATCCCTTAGGCACGATGAGATATCGCCTTGGTTTTTGCTTGCAAATGTTACCCATACAAATGTTTAAAAACTGAGTCCATAATTTTTAGAAATTCCACCCCTAAGGGGGTGTAAAAGGTTAAATATGTTTTTACGTATTTCTCAATATCTGTTAGGCACGATGAGATATCGCCTTCGTTTTTCCTCGCAAATGTTACTCATACAAATGTTTAAGAACTAATATGAAGATTTTTAGAAATTGCACCCCTAAGGGGGTGTAAAAGATTGAAATATGTTTGTTACGTATTTCTCAATATCTCTTAGGCACGATGAGATATCGCTTTCGTTTTTGCTTGCAAATGTTACTCATACAAATGTTTAAAAACCGATTTCAGGATTTTTAGAAATTCCACCCCTGAAGGGGTGTAAAAGGGTTGAATATGTTTTTACGTATTTCTCGATATCTCTTAGGCACGATGAGATATCGCTTTCGTTTTTGCTTGCAAATGTTACTCATACAAATGTTTAAAAACCTGTTTCAGGATTTTTGGAAATTCCACCCCTGAAGGGGTGTAAAAGGGTTAAATATGTTTTTACGCATTTCTTAATATCTCTTAAGCACGATGAGATATCGCCTTGGTCTTCGCTTGCAAATGTTACTCATACAAATGTCTAAAAACTAATTTCAGGATATTTAGAAATTCCACCCCTAAGGGGGTGTAAAAAGGTTAAATATGTTTTTACGTATTTCTTAATATCTCTTAGGCACGATGGGATATCGTCTTGGTTTTCGCTTGCAAATGTTACTCATACAAATGTTTAAAAACTCATATCAGGATTTTTAGACATTCCACCCCCAAGTGGGTGTAAAAGCTTAAAATATGTTTGTTACGTATTTCTCAATATTCCTTAGGCACGATGAGATATCGCCTTGGTTTTTGTTTGCAAATGTTCCTCATACAAATGTTTGAAAACCGATTTCAGGATTTTTAGAAATTCCACCCCTGAAGGGGTGTAAAAAGTTAACTATGTTTTTACGTATTTCTCAATATCTCTTAGGCACGATGAAATATCGCCTTGGTCTTCGCTTGCAAATGTTACTCATACAAATGTTCAAAAACCGATTTCAGGATTTTTAGAAATTCCGTCCTTAAGGGGATATAAAAGGGTTAAACATGTTTTTACGTATTTCTCAATATCTTTTGGGCACGATGAGATATCGCCTTGGTTTTTGCTTGCATATGTTACTTATACAAATGTTTAAAAAGGAATTTTAGGATTTTTAGAAATTCCACCCCTAAGGAGGTGTAAAAGGGTTAATTATGTTTTTACGTATTTCTTAATATCTTTTAGGCACGATGAGATATCGCCTTGGTTTTTGCTTGCATATGTTACTCATACAAATGTTTAAAAACTAATATCAGGATTTTTAGAAATTCCACTCCTAAGGGGGTGAAAAACGTTAAATATATTTTTACGCATTTCTCAATATCCCTTTGGCACGATGAGATATCGCCTTGGTTTTTGCTTGCAAATGTTACTCATACAAATGTTCAAAAACTGATTCCAGGATTTTTAGAAATTCCACCCCTAAGGGGGTGTAAAAGGTTAAATATGTTTTTACGTATTTCTCAATATCTGTTAGGCACGATGAGATATCGCCTTGGTTTTTGCTCGCAAATGTTACTCATACAAATGTTTAAGAACTAATATGAAGATTTTTAGAAATTGCACCCCTAAGGGGGTGTAAAAGATTGAAATATGTTTGTTACGTATTTCTTAATATCTCTCAGGCACGATGAGATATCGCTTTCGTTTTTGCTTGCAAATGTTACTCATACAAATGTTTAAAAACCGATTTCAGGATTTTTGGAAATTCCACCCCTGAAGGGGTGTGAAAGGGTTGAATATGTTTTTACGTATTTCTCAATATCTCTTAGGCACGATGAGATATCTCCTTGATTTTCAGTTGCAAATAATACTCATACAAATGTTCAAAAACCGATTTCAGGATTTTTAGAAATTCCACCCCTGAGGGGATGTAAAAAGGTTAAATATGTTTTTACGTATTTCTCAATATCTCTTAGGCACGATGAGATATCGCTTTTGTTTTTGCTTGCAAATGTTACTCATACAAATGTTTAAAAACCTGTTTCAGGATTTTTGGAAATTCCACCCCTGAAGGGGTGTAAAAGGGTTAAATATGTTTTTACGCATTTCTCAATATCTCTTAGGCACGATGAGATATCTCCTTGATTTTTATTTGCGAATGTTACTCATACGAATGTTTAAAAACCAATTTCAGGATTTTTAGAAATTCCACCCCTAAGGGGGTCTAAAAGGGTTAAATAAGTTTTTACGTATTTCTTAATATCTCTTAGGCACGATGGGATATCGCCTTGGTTTTCACTTACAAATGTTACTCATACAAATGTTCAAAAACTCATTTCAGGATTTTTAGAACTTCCACCCCTAAGGGGGTGTGATAGGGTTAAATATGTTTTTACGTATTTCTCAATATCTCTTAGGCACGATGAGATATCGCTTTCGTTTTTGCTTGCAAATGTTACTCATACAAATGTTTAAAAACGAATTTCAGGATTTTCAGACATTCCACCCCTAAGGGGGTTTAAAAGTGTTAGAAACTGTAGAAAGTGTTTCAACGGTTTTTTTAAGTTCTATCCCTAAGGGAGTGTACATGGTTGTTTTTCGCATATTCCTCAATTTTCCTTGCAAAGGTTACCAATACGAATTCCATATTCCAATCTATATATATAAAAGGCTTTGTCCTGACTGACTCATCAACGCCCAGCCCAAACCCCTGGGCCTAGAAACTTGAAATTCTAGGGATATATTCCCTTCGTGTCGTAAACGCTCACTAAAAAGGGAATTCTAGACAATCCACCCCTAAGTAGGTGTAAAAGGTTAAAATATGTTTGTTACGTATTTCTCAATATTCCTTAGGCACGATGAGATATCGCCTTGGTTTTTGTTTGCAAATGTTCCTCATACAAATGTTTGGAAACCGATTTCAAGATTTTTAGAAATTCCACCCCTGAAGGGGTGTAAAAGGGTTAACTATGTTTTAACGTATTTCTCAATATCTCTTAGGCACGATGAAATATCGCCTTGGTCTTCGCTTGCAAATGTTACTAATACAAATGTTCAAAAATCGATTTCAGGATTTTTAGAAATTCCGTCCCTAAGGGGATATAAAAGGGTTAAACATGTTTTTACGTATTTCTCAATATCTCTTGGGCACAATGAGATATCGCCTTGGTTTTTGCTCGCAAATGTTACTCATACAAATGTTTAAAAACTCATTTCAGGATTTTTAAAAATTCCACTCTTAAGGGGGTGTAAAAGCGTTAAACATGTTTTTACGTATTTCTCAATATCTCTTAGGCACGACGAGATATCGCTTGGTTTTTGCTTGCAAATGTTACTCATACCAATGTTTAAAGACCAAGTTCAGGATTTTTAGAAATTCCACCCCTAAGGGGGTGTAAAAGGGTTGAATATGTTTTTACGTATTTCTCAATATCTCTTAGGCACGATGAGATATCGCCTTGGTTTTTGCTCGCAAATGTTACTCATAAAAATGTTTAAAAATGTATTCCAGGATTTTAAGAAATTCCACCCCTAAGGGGGTGCAAAAGGGTTAAATATATTTTTACGCATTTCTCAATATCTCTTAGGCACGATGGGATATCGCCTTGGTTTTCGCTTACAAATGTTACTCATACAAATGTCTAAAAAAACATTCCAGGATTTTCAGAAATTCCACCCTTAAGGGGGTGTAAAAGGGTTAAATATGTTTTTACGTATTTCTCAATATCTTTTAGGCACGATGAGATATCGCCTTGGTTTTTGCTTGCAAATGTCACTCATACAAATGTTCAAAAACCAATTTCAGGATTTTTAGAAATTCCTCCTCCAAGGGGGTGTAAAAGAGTTGAATGTTTTTACGCTTTTCTCAATATCTCTTAGGCACGATGAGATATCGCCTTGGTTTTCGCTCGCAAATGTTACTCATACAAATGTTTAAAAACTGATATCAGGATTTGTAGAAATTCCTTCTCTAAGGGGGTGTAAAAGCGTTGAATATGTTTTTACGTATTTCTTAATATCTCTTAGGCACGATGGGATATCGTCTTGGTTTTCGCTTGCAAATGTTACTCATACAAATGTTCAAAAACTCATTTTAGGATTTTTAGAACTTCCACCCCTAAGGGGGTGTGATAGGGTTAAATATGTTTTTACGTATTTCTCTATATCTCTTAGGCACGATGAGATATCGCTTTCGTTTTTGCTTGCAAATGTTACTCATACAAATGTTTAAAAACGAATTTCAGGATTTTCAGAAATTCTACCCCTAAGGGGGTTTAAAAGTGTTAGAAACTGTAGAAAGTGTTTCAACGGTTTTTTTAAGTGCTATCCCTAAGGGAGTGTACATGGTTGTTTTTCGCATATTCCTCAATTTTCCTTGCAAAGGTTACCAATACGAATTCCATATTCCAATCTATATATATAAAAGGCTTTGTCCTGACTGACTCATCAACGCCCAGCCCAAACCCCTGGGCCTAGAAACTTGAAATTCTAGGGATATATTCCCTTCGTGTCGTAAACGCTCACTAAGAAGGGAATTCTAGACAATCCACCCCTAAGTAGGTGTAAAAGCGTTAAACATGTTTTTACGTATTTCTCAATATCTCTTAGGCACGACGAGATATCGCTTGGTTTTTGCTTGCAAATGTTACTCATACCAATGTTTAAAGACCAAGTTCAGGATTTTTAGAAATTGCACCCCTAAGGGGGTGCCAAAGGGTTAAATATATTTTTACGCATTTCTCAATATCTCTTAGGCACGATGGGATATCGCCTTGGTTTTCGCTTAGAAATGTTACTCATACAAATGTCTAAAAAATCATTCCAGGATTTTCAGAAATTCCACCCTTAAGGGGGTGTAAAAGGGTTAAATATGTTTTTACGTATTTCTCAATATCTTTTAGGCACGAAGAGATATCGCCTTGATTTTCGTTTGCAAATGTTACTCATACAAATGTTTAAAAACCGATTCCAGGAATTTTAGAAATTCCACCCCTAAGGGGGTGAAAAGGGTTAAATACATTTTTACGCATTTCTCAATATCTCTTAGGCACGATGAGATATCGCCTTGGTTTTTGCTTGCAAATGTTTTTCATACACATGTTTAAAAACCAAGTTCAGGATTTTTAGAAATTCCACCCCTAAGGGGGTGTAAAAGGGTTAAATATGTTTTTACGTATTTCTCAATATATCTTAGGCACGATGGGAAATCGCCTTGGTTTTCGCTTACAAATGTTATTCATACAAATGTCTAAAAAAACGTTTCAGGATTTTTAGAAATTCCACACTTAAGGAGGTGTAAAAGGGTTAATTATGTTTTTACGTATTTCTTAATATCTTTTAGGCACGATTAGATATCGCCTTGGTTTTTGCTTGCATATGTTACTCATACAAATGTTTAAAAACTAATATCAGGATTTTTAGAAATTCCACTCCTAAGGGGGTGAAAAAAGTTAAATATATTTTTATGCATTTCTCAATATCCCTTAGGCACGATGAGATATCGCCTTCGTTTTTGCTCGCAAATGTTACTCATACAAATGTTTAAGAACTAATATGAAGATTTTTAGAAATTGCACCCCTAAGGGGGTGTAAAAGATTGAAATATGTTTGTTACGTATTTCTCAATATCTTTTAGGCACGATGAGATATCGCTTTCTTTTTTGCTTGCAAATGTTACTCATACAAATGTTTAAAAACCGATTTCAGGATTTTTAGAAATTCCACCCCTGAAGGGGTGTAAAAGGGTTGAATATGTTTTTACGTATTTCTCAATATCTCTTAGGCACGATGAGATATCGCTTTCGTTTTTGCTTGCAAATGTTACTCATACAAATGTTTAAAAACCTGTTTCAGGATTTTTGGAAATTCCACCCCTGAAGGGGTGTAAAAGGGTTAAATATGTTTTTACGCATTTCTTAATATCTCTTAAGCACGATGAGATATCGCCTTGGTCTTCGCTTGCAAATGTTACTCATACAAATGTCTAAAAACTAATTTCAGGATATTTAGAAATTCCACCCCTAAGGGGGTGTAAAAAGGTTAAATATGTTTTTACGTATTTCTTAATATCTCTTAGGCACGATGGGATATTGTCTTGGTTTTCGCTTGCAAATGTTACTCATACAAATGTTTAAAAACTCATATCAGGATTTTTAGACATTCCACCCCCAAGTGGGTGTAAAAGCTTAAAATATGTTTGTTACGTATTTCTCAATATTCCTTAGGCACGATGAGATATCGCCTTGGTTTTTGTTTGCAAATGTTCCTCATGCAAATGTTTGAAAACCGATTTCAGGATTTTTAGAAATTCCACCCCTGAAGGGGTGTAAAAAGTTAACTATGTTTTTACGTATTTCTCAATATCTCTTAGGCACGATGAAATATCGCCTTGGTCTTCGCTTGCAAATGTTACTCATACAAATGTTCAAAAACCGATTTCAGGATTTTTAGAAATTCCGTCCTTAAGGGGATATAAAAGGGTTAAACATGTTTTTACGTATTTCTCAATATCTTTTGGGCACGATGAGATATCGCCTTGGTTTTTGCTTGCATATGTTACTTATACAAATGTTTAAAAAGTAATTTTAGGATTTTTAGAAATTCCACCCCTAAGGAGGTGTAAAAGGGTTAATTATGTTTTTACGTATTTCTTAATATCTTTTAGGCACGATGAGATATCGCCTTGGTTTTTGCTTGCATATGTTACTCATACAAATGTTTAAAAACTAATATCAGGATTTTTAGAAATTCCACTCCTAAGGGGGTGAAAAAAGTTAAATATATTTTTACGCATTTCTCAATATCCCTTTGGCACGATGAGATATCGCCTTGGTTTTTGCTTGCAAATGTTACTCATACAAATGTTTGAAAACTGAGTACAGGATTTTTAGAAATTCCACCCCTAAGGGGGTGTAAAAGGTTAAATATGTTTTTACGTATTTCTCAATATCTGTTAGGCACGATGAGATATCGCCTTGGTTTTTGCTCGCAAATGTTACTCATACAAATGTTTAAGAACTAATATGAAGATTTTTAGAAATTGCACCCCTAAGGGGGTGTAAAAGATTGAAATATGTTTGTTACGTATTTCTTAATATCTCTCAGGCACGATGAGATATCGCTTTCGTTTTTGCTTGCAAATGTTACTCATACAAATGTTTAAAAACCGATTTCAGGATTTTTGGAAATTCCACCCCTGAAGGGGTGTGAAAGGGTTGAATATGTTTTTACGTATTTCTCAATATCTCTTACGCACGATGAGATATCTCCTTGATTTTCGTTTGCAAATAATACTCATACAAATGTTCAAAAACCGATTTCAGGATTTTTAGAAATTCCACCCCTGAGGGGATGTAAAAAGGTTAAATATGTTTTTACGTATTTCTCAATATCTCTTAGGCACGATGAGATATCGCTTTTGTTTTTGCTTGCAAATGTTACTCATACAAATGTTTAAAAACGTGTTTCAGGATTTTTGGAAATTCCACCCCTGAAGGGGTGTAAAAGGGTTAAATATGTTTTTACGCATTTCTCAATATCTCTTAGGCACGATGAGATATCTCCTTGATTTTTATTTGCGAATGTTACTCATACGAATGTTTAAAAACCAATTTCAGGATTTTTAGAAATTCCACCCCTAAGGGGGTCTAAAAGGGTTAAATAAGTTTTTACGTATTTCTTAATATCTCTTAGGCACGATGGGATATCGCCTTGGTTTTCACTTACAAATGTTACTCATACAAATGTTCAAAAACGAATTTCAGGATTTTCAGAAATTCCACCCCTAAGGGGGTTTAAAAGTGTTAGAAACTGTAGAAAGTGTTTCAACGGTTTTTTTAAGTTCTATCCCTGAGGGAGTGTACATGGTTGTTTTTCGCATATTCCTCAATTTTCCTTGCAAAGGTTACCAATACGAATTCCATATTCCAATCTATATATATAAAAGGCTTTGTCCTGACTGACTCATCAACGCCCAGCCCAAACCCCTGGGCCTAGAAACTTGAAATTCTAGGGATATATTCCCTTCGTGTCGTAAACGCTCACTAAGAAGGGAATTCTAGACAATCCACCCCTAAGTAGGTGTAAAAGGTTAAAATATGTTTGTTACGTATTTCTCAATATTCCTTAGGCACGATGAGATATCGCCTTGGTTTTTGTTTGCAAATGTTCCTCATACAAATGTCTGGAAACCGATTTCAAGATTTTTAGAAATTCCACCCCTGAAGGGGTGTAAAAGGGTTAACTATGTTTTTACGTATTTCTCAATATCTCTTAGGCACGATGAAATATCGCCTTGGTCTTCGCTTGCAAATGTTACTAATACAAATGTTCAAAACGGATTTCAGGATTTTTAGAAATTCCGTCCCTAAGGGGATATAAAAGGGTTAAACATGTTTTTACGTATTTCTCAATATCTCTTGGGCACAATGAGATATCGCCTTGGTTTTTGCTTGCAAATGTTACTCATACAAATGTTCAAAAACTCATTTCAGGATTTTTAAAAATTCCACTCTTAAGGGAGTGTAAAAGCGTTAAACATGTTTTTACGTATTTCTCAATATCTCTTAGGCACGACGAGATATCGCTTGGTTTTTTCTTGCAAATGTTACTCATACCAATGTTTAAAGACCAAGTTCAGGATTTTTAGAAATTCCACCCCTAAGGGGGTGTAAAAGGGTTAATCATGTTTTTACGTATTTCTCAATATCTTTTAGGCACGATGAGATATCGCCTTGGTTTTTGCTTGCATATGTTACTCATACAAATGTTTAAAAACTAATATCAGGATTTTTAGAAATTCCACTCCTAAGGGGGTGAAAAAAGTTAAATATATTTTTACGCATTTCTCAATATCCCTTTGGCACGATGAGATATCGCCTTGGTTTTTGCTTGCAAATGTTACTCATACAAATGTTTGAAACCTGAGTACAGGATTTTTAGAAATTCCACCCCTAAGGGGGTGTAAAAGGTTAAATATGTTTTTACGTATTTCTCAATATCTGTTAGGCACGATGAGATATCGCCTTGGTTTTTGCTCGCAAATGTTACTCATACAAATGTTTAAGAACTAATATGAAGATTTTTAGAAATTGCACCCCTAAGGGGGTGTAAAAGATTGAAATATGTTTGTTACGTATTTCTTAATATCTCTCAGGCACGATGAGATATCGCTTTCGTTTTTGCTTGCAAATGTTACTCATACAAATGTTTAAAAACCGATTTCAGGATTTTTGGAAATTCCACCCCTGAAGGGGTGTGAAAGGGTTGAATATGTTTTTACGTATTTCTCAATATCTCTTACGCACGATGAGATATCTCCTTGATTTTCGTTTGCAAATAATACTCATACAAATGTTCAAAAATCGATTTCAGGATTTTTAGAAATTCCACCCCTGAGGGGATGTAAAAAGGTTAAATATGTTTTTACGTATTTCTCAATATCTCTTAGGCACGATGAGATATCGCTTTTGTTTTTGCTTGCAAATGTTACTCATACAAATGTTTAAAAACGTGTTTCAGGATTTTTGGAAATTCCACCCCTGAAGGGGTGTAAAAGGGTTAAATATGTTTTTACGCATTTCTCAATATCTCTTAGGCACGATGAGATATCTCCTTGATTTTTATTTGCGAATGTTACTCATACGAATGTTTAAAAACCAATTTCAGGATTTTTAGAAATTCCACCCCTAAGGGGGTCTAAAAGGGTTAAATAAGTTTTTACGTATTTCTTAATATCTCTTAGGCACGATGGGATATCGCCTTGGTTTTCACTTACAAATGTTACTCATACAAATGTTCAAAAACGAATTTCAGGATTTTCAGAAATTCCACCCCTAAGGGGGTTTAAAAGTGTTAGAAACTGTAGAAAGTGTTTCAACGGTTTTTTTAAGTTCTATCCCTGAGGGAGTGTACATGGTTGTTTTTCGCATATTCCTCAATTTTCCTTGCAAAGGTTACCAATACGAATTCCATATTCCAATCTATATATATAAAAGGCTTTGTCCTGACTGACTCATCAACGCCCAGCCCAAACCCCTGGGCCTAGAAACTTGAAATTCTAGGAATATATTCCCTTCGTGTCGTAAACGCTCACTAAGAAGGGAATTCTAGACAATCCACCCCTAAGTAGGTGTAAAAGGTTAAAATATGTTTGTTACGTATTTCTCAATATTCCTTAGGCACGATGAGATATCGCCTTGGTTTTTGTTTGCAAATGTTCCTCATACAAATGTTTGGAAACCGATTTCAAGATTTTTAGAAATTCCACCCCTGAAGGGGTGTAAAAGGGTTAACTATGTTTTTACGTATTTCTCAATATCTCTTAGGCACGATGAAATATCGCCTTGGTCTTCGCTTGCAAATGTTACTAATACAAATGTTCAAAACGGATTTCAGGATTTTTAGAAATTCCGTCCCTAAGGGGATATAAAAGGGTTAAACATGTTTTTACGTATTTCTCAATATCTCTTGGGCACAATGAGATATCGCCTTGGTTTTTGCTTGCAAATGTTACTCATACAAATGTTCAAAAACTCATTTCAGGATTTTTAAAAATTCCACTCTTAAGGGAGTGTAAAAGCGTTAAACATGTTTTTACGTATTTCTCAATATCTCTTAGGCACGACGAGATATCGCTTGGTTTTTTCTTGCAAATGTTACTCATACCAATGTTTAAAGACCAAGTTCAGGATTTTTAGAAATTCCACCCCTAAGGGGGTGTAAAAGGGTTAATCATGTTTTTACGTATTTCTCAATATCTCTTAGGCACGATGAGATATCGCCTTGGTTTTTGCTCGCAAATGTTACTCATAAAAATGTTTAAAAATGTATTCCAGGATTTTAAGAAATTCCACCCCTAAGGGGGTGCAAAAGGGTTAAATATATTTTTACGCATTTCTCAATATCTCTTAGGCACGATGGGATATCGCCTTGGTTTTCGCTTAGAAATGTTACTCATACAAATGTCTAAAAAAACATTCCAGGATTTTCAGAAATTCCACCCTTAAGGGGGTGTAAAAGGGTTAAATATGTTTTTACGTATTTCTCAATATCTTTTAGGCACGATGAGATATCGCCTTGGTTTTTGCTTGCAAATGTCACTCATACAAATGTTCAAAAACCAATTTCAGGATTTTTGGAAATTCCACCTCCAAGGGGGTGTAAAAGAGTTGAATATGTTTTTACGTATTTCTCAATATCTCTTAGGCACGATGAGATATCGCCTTGGTTTTCGCTCGCAAATGTTACTCATACAAATGTTTAAAAACTGATATCAGGATTTGTAGAAATTCCTTCTCTAAGGGGGTGTAAAAGGGTTAAATATGTTTTTACGTATTTCTTAATATCTCTTAGGCACGATGGGATATCGTCTTGGTTTTCGCTTGCAAATGTTACTCATACAAATGTTCAAAAACTCATTTCAGGATTTTTAGAACTTCCACCCCTAAGGGGGTGTGATAGGGTTAAATATGTTTTTACGTATTTCTCTATATCTCTTAGGCACGATGAGATATCGCTTTCGTTTTTGCTTGCAAATGTTACTCATACAAATTTTTAAAAACTAATTTCAGGATTTTCAGAAATTCCACCCCTAAGGGGGTTTAAAAGTGTTAGAAACTGTAGAAAGTGTTTTAACGGTTTTTTTAAATTGTATCCCTAAGGGAGTGTACATGGTTGTTTTTCGCATATTCCTCAATTTTCCTTGCAAAGGTTACCAATACGAATTCCATATTCCAATCTATATATATAAAAGGCTTTGTCCTGACTGACTCATCAACGCCCACCCAAACCCCTGGGCCTAGAAACTTGAAATTCTAGGGATATATTCCCTTCGTGTCGTAAACGCTCACTAAAAAGGGAATTTTAGACATTCCACCCCTAAGTGGGTGTAAAAGGTTAAAATACGTTTGTTACGTATTTCTCAATATTCCTTAGGCACGATGAGATATCGCCTTGGTTTTTGTTTACAAATGTTCCTCATACAAATGTTTGAAAACCGATTTCAGGATTTTTAGAAATTCTACCCCTGAAGGGGTGTAAAAAGATTAACTATGTTTTTACGTATTTCTCAATATCTCTTGGGCACGATGAAATATCGCCTTGGTCTTCGCTTGCAAATGTTACTCATACAAATGTTCAAAAACCGATTTCAGGATTTTTAGAAATTCGGTCCTTAAGGTGATATAAAAGGGTTAAACATGTTTTTACGTATTTCTCAATATCTCTTAGGCACAATGAGATATCGCCTTGGTTTTCGCTCGCAAATGTTACTCATACAAATGTTTAAAAACTCCTCTCAGGATTTTGAGAACTTCCACCCCTAAGGGGGTGTAAGAGGGTTAAATATGTTTTTACGTATTTCTCAATATCTCTTAGGCACGAAGAGATATCGCCTCGATTTTCGTTTGCAAATGTTACTCATACAAATTTTAAAGAACCGATTCCAGGATTTTCAGAAATTCCACCCCTAAGATGGTGAAAAGGGTTAAATATATTTTTACGCATTTCTCAATATCTCTTAGGCACGATGAGATATCGCCTTGGTTTTTGCTTGCAAATGTTACTCATACAAATGTTTAAAAACCAAGTTCAGGATTTTTAGAAATTCCACCCCTAAGGGGATGCAAAAGGGTTAATTATGTTTTTACGTATTTCTCAATATCTCTTAGGCACGATGGGAAATCGCCTTGGTTTTCACTTACAAATGTTACTCATACAAATGTTTAAAAACTTATTTCAGGATTTTTAGAAATTCCACCCCTGAGGGGATGTAAAAAGGTTAAATATGTTTTTACGTATTTTTCAATATCTCTTAGGCACGATGAGATATCGCTTTCGTTTTTGCTTGCACATGTTACTCATACAAATGTTTAAAAACCTGTTTCAGGATTTTTGGAAATTCCACCCCTGAAGGGGTGTAAAAGCGTTAAATATGTTTTTACGCATTTCTTAATATCTCTTAGGCACGATGAGATATCGCCTTGGTCTTCGCTTGCAAATGTTACTCATACAAATGTCTAAAAACTAATTTCAGGATGTTCAGAAATTCCACCCCTAAGGGGGTGTAAAAGGGTTAAATATGTTTTTACGTATTTCTTAATATCTCTTAGGCACGATGGGATATCGTCTTGGTTTTCGCTTGCAAATGTTACTCATACAAATGTTTAAAAACTCATTTCAGGATTTTTAGACATTCCACCCCCAAGTGGGTGTAAAAGCTTAAAATATGTTTGTTACGTATTTCTCAATATTCCTTAGGCACGATGAGATATCGCCTTGGTTTTTGTTTGCAAATGTTCCTCATACAAATGTTTGAAAACCGATTTCAGGATTTTTAGAAATTCCACCCCTGAAGGGGTGTAAAAAGTTTAACTATGTTTTTACGTATTTCTCAATATCTCTTAGGCACGATGAAATATCGCCTTGGTCTTCACTTGCAAATGTTACTAATACAAATGTTCAAAAACGGATTTCAGGATTTTTAGAAATTCCGTCCCTAAGGGGATATAAAAGGGTTAAACATGTTTTTACGTATTTCTCAATATCTCTTGGGCACAATGAGATATCGCCTTGGTTTTTGCTCGCAAATGTTACTCATACAAATGTTTAAAAACTCATTTCAGGATTTTTAAAAATTCCACTCTTAAGGGGGTGTAAAAGCGTTAAACATGTTTTTACGTATTTCTCAATATCTTTTAGGCACGACGAGATATCGCTTGGTTTTTGCTTGCAAATGTTACTCATACCAATGTTTAAAGACCAAGTTCAGGATTTTTAGAAATTCCACCCCTAGAGGGGTGTAAAACGGTTAATTATGTTTTTACGTATTTCTCAATATCTCTTAGGCACGATGAGATATCGCCTTGGTTTTTGCTCGCAAATGTTACTCATAAAAATGTTTAAAAATGTATTCCAGGATTTTAAGAAATTCCACCCCTAAGGGGGTGCAAAAGGGTTAAATATATTTTTACGCATTTCTCAATATCTCTTAGGCACGATGGGATATCGCCTTGGTTTTCGCTTAGAAATGTTACTCATACAAATGTCTAAAAAAACATTCCAGGATTTTCAGAAATTCCACCCTTAAGGGGGTGTAAAAGGGTTAAATATGTTTTTACGTATTTCTCAATATCTTTTAGGCACGATGAGATATCGCCTTGGTTTTTGCTTGCAAATGTCACTCATACAAATGTTCAAAAACCAATTTCAGGATTTTTAGAAATTCCACCTCCAAGGGGGTGTAAAAGAGTTGAATATGTTTTTACGCATTTCTCAATATCTCTTAGGCACGATGAGATATCGCCTTGGTTTTCGCTCGCAAATGTTACTCATACAAATGTTTAAAAACTGATATCAGGATTTGTAGAAATTCCTTCTCTAAGGGGGTGTAAAAGGGTTAAATATGTTTTTACGTATTTCTTAATATCTCTTAGGCACGATGGGATATCGTCTTGGTTTTCGCTTGCAAATGTTACTCATACAAATGTTCAAAAACTCATTTCAGGATTTTTAGAACTTCCACCCCTAAGGGGGTGTGATAGGGTTAAATATGTTTTTACGTATTTCTCAATATCTCTTAGGCACAATGAGATATCGCCTTGGTTTTCGCTCGCAAATGTTACTCATACAAATGTTTAAAAACTCCTCTCAGGATTTTGAGAACTTCCACCCCTAAGGGGGTGTAAGAGGGTTAAATATGTTTTTACGTATTTCTCAATATCTCTTAGGCACGAAGAGATATCGCCTCGATTTTCGTTTGCAAATGTTACTCATACAAATTTTAAAGAACAGATTCCAGGATTTTTAGAAATTCCACCCCTAAGATGGTGAAAAGGGTTAAATATATTTTTACGCATTTCTCAATATCTCTTAGGCACGATGAGATATCGCCTTGGTTTTTGCTTGCAAATGTTACTCATACAAATGTTTAAAAACCAAGTTCAGGATTTTTAGAAATTCCACCCCTAAGGGGATGCAAAAGGGTTAATTATGTTTTCACGTATTTCTCAATATCTCTTAGGCACGATGGGAAATCGCCTTGGTTTTCAATTACAAATGTTACTCATACAAATGTTTAAAAACTTATTTCAGGATTTTTAGAAATTCCACTCCTGAGGGGGTGTAAAAGCGTTAAACATGTTTTTACGTATTTCTCAATATCTCTTAGGCACGACGAGATATCGCTTGGTTTTTTCTTGCAAATGTTACTTATACCAATGTTTAAAAACCAAGTTCAGGATTTTTAGAAATTCCGCCCCTAAGGGGGTGTAAAAGGGTTAAATATGTTTTTACGTATTTCTCAATATCTCTTAGGCACGATGAGATATCGCCTTGGTTTTTGCTCGCAAATGTTACTCATACAAATGATTAAAAACTAATATCAGGATTTTTAGAAATTCCACTCCTAAGGGGGTGTAAAAGCGTTAAACATGTTTTTACGTATTTCTAAATATCTCTTAGGCACGATCAGATATCGCCTTGGTTTCTGCTTGCAAATGTTACTCATACAAATGTTTAAAAACGGATTTCAGGATTTTTATTAATTCCACCCCTAAAGGGTTATAAAAGGATTAAATATGTTTTTACGTATTTCTCAATATATTTTAGGCACGATGAGATATCGCCTTGGTGTTTGCTTGCAAAGGTTACTTATACAAATGTTTAAAAACCAATTTCGGGATTTTCAGAAATTCCACCCCTAAGGGGGTGTAAAAGGGTTAAATATGTTTTTACGTTATTCTCAATATCTCTAAGGCACGATGAGATATCGCCTTGGTTTTCGCTTGCAAATGTTACTCATACAAATGTTTAAAAATTTATTCCAGGATTTTAAGAAATTCTACCCCTAAGTGGGTGTAAAAGGGTCAAATATGTTTTTACGTATTTCTCAATATCTCTTAGGCACGATGAAATATCTCCTTGATTTTCGTTTGCAAATAATACTCATACAAATGTTTAAAAACCGATTTCAGGATTTTTAGAAATTCCACCCCTGAGGGGATGTAAAAAGGTTAAATATGTTTTTACGTATTTCTCAATATCTCTTAGGCACGATGAGATATCGCTTTCGTTTTTGCTTGCACATGTTACTCATACAAATGTTTAAAAACCTGTTTCAGGATTTTTGGAAATTCCACCCCTGAAGGGGTGTAAAAGCGTTAAATATGTTTTTACGCATTTCTTAATATCTCTTAGGCACGATGAGATATCGCCTTGGTCTTCGCTTGCAAATGTTACTCATACAAATGTCTAAAAACTAATTTCAGGATGTTTAGAAATTACACCCCTAAGGGGGTGTAAAAGGGTTAAATATGTTTTTACGTATTTCTTAATATCTCCTAGGCACGATGGGATATCGTCTTGGTTTTCGCTTGCAAATGTTACTCATACAAATGTTTAAAAACTCATTTCAGGATTTTTAGACATTCCACCCCCAAGTGGGTGTAAAAGCTTAAAATATGTTTGTTACGTATTTCTCAATATTCCTTAGGCACGATGAGATATCGCCTTGGTTTTTGTTTGCAAATGTTCCTCATACAAATGTTTGAAAACAGATTTCAGGATTTTTAGAAATTCCACCCCTGAAGGGGTGTAAAAAGTTTAACTATGTTTTTACGTATTTCTCAATATCTCTTAGGCACGATGAAATATCGCCTTGGTCTTCGCTTGCAAATGTTACTCATACAAATGTTCAAAAACCGATTTCAGGATTTTTAGAAATTCCGTCCTTAAGGGGATATAAAAGGGTTAAACATGTTTTTACGTATTTCTCAATATCTTTTAGGCACGATGAGATATCGCCTTGGTTTTTGCTTGCATATGTTACTTATACAAATGTTTAAAAAGTAAATTTAGGATTTTTAGAAATTCCACCCCTGAGGAGGTGTAAAAGGGTTAATTATGTTTTTACGTATTTCTTAATATCTTTCAGGCACGATGAGATATCGCCTTGGTTTTTGCTTGCATATGTTACTCATACAAATGTTTAAAAACTAATATCAGGATTTTTAGAAATTCCACTCCTAAGGGGGTGAAAAAAGTTAAATATATTTTTACGCATTTCTCAATATCCCTTAGGCACGATGAGATATCGCCTTGGTTTTTGCTTGCAAATGTTACCCATACAAATGTTTTAAAACTGAGTCCATAATTTTTAGAAATTCCACCCCTAAGGGGGTGTAAAAGGTTAAATATGTTTTTACGTATTTCTCAATATCTGTTAGGCACGATGAGATATCGCCTTCGTTTTTGCTCGCAAATGTTACTCATACAAATGTTTAAAAACTAATATGAAGATTTTTAGAAATTGCACCCCTAAGGGGGTGTAAAAGATTGAAATATGTTTGTTACGTATTTCTCAATATCTCTTAGGCACGATGAGATATCGCTTTCGTTTTTGCTTGCAAATGTTACTCATACAAATGTTTAAAAACCGATTTCAGGATTTTTAGAATTTCCACCCCTGAAGGGGTGTAAAAGGGTTGAATATGTTTTTACGTATTTCTCAATATCTCTTAGGCACGATGAGATATCGCTTTCGTTTTTGCTTGCAAATGTTACTCATACAAATGTTTAAAAACCTGTCTCAGGATTTTTGGAAATTCTACCCCTGAAGGGGTGTAAAAGGGTTAAATATGTTTTTACGCATTTCTTAATATCTCTTAAGCACGATGAGATATCGCCTTGGTCTTCGCTTGCAAATGTTACTCATACAAATGTCTAAAAACTAATTTCAGGATATTTAGAAATTCCACCCCTAAGGGGGTGTAAAAAGGTTAAATATGTTTTTACGTATTTCTTAATATCTCTTAGGCACGATGAGATATCGCTTTTGTTTTTGCTTGCAAATGTTACTCATACAAATGTTTAAAAACCTGTTTCAGGATTTTTGGAAATTCCACCCCTGAAGGGGTGTAAAAGGTTAACCATGTTTTTACGCATTTCTCAATATCTCTTAGGCACGATGAGATATCTCCTTGATTTTTATTTGCGAATGTTACTCATACGAATGTTTAAAAACCAATTTCAGGATTTTTAGAAATTCCACCCCTAAGGGGGTCTAAAAGGGTTAAATAAGTTTTTACGTATTTCTTAATATCTCTTAGGCACGATGGGATATCGCCTTGGTTTTCACTTACAAATGTTACTCATACAAATGTTCAAAAACTCATTTCAGGATTTTTAGAACTTCCACCCCTAAGGGGGTGTGATAGGGTTAAATATGTTTTTACGTATTTCTCAATATCTCTTAGGCACGATGAGATATCGCTTTCGTTTTTGCTTGCAAATGTTACTCATACAAATGTTTAAAAACGAATTTCAGGATTTTCAGAAATTCCACCCCTAAGGGGGTTTAAAAGTGTTAGAAACTGTAGAAAGTGTTTCAACGGTTTTTTCAAGTTCTATCCCTAAGGGAGTGTACATGGTTGTTTTTCGCATATTCCTCAATTTTCCTTGCAAAGGTTACCAATACGAATTCCATATTCCAATCTATATATATAAAAGGCTTTGTCCTGACTGACTCATCAACGCCCAGCCCAAACCCCTGGGCCTAGAAACTTGAAATTCTAGGGATATATTCCCTTCGTGTCGTAAACGCTCACTAAGAAGGGAATTCTAGACAATCCACCCCTAAGTAGGTGTAAAAGGTTAAAATATGTTTGTTACGTATTTCTCAATATTCCTTAGGCACGATGAGATATCGCCTTGGTTTTTGTTTGCAAATGTTCCTCATACAAATGTTTAGAAACCGATTTCAAGATTGTTAGAAATTCCACCCCTGAAGGGGTGTAAAAGGGTTAACTATGTTTTTACGTATTTCTCAATATCTCTTAGGCACGATGAAATATCGCCTTGGTCTTCGCTTGCAAATGTTACTAATACAAATGTTCAAAAACGGATTTCAGGATTTTTAGAAATTCCGTCCCTAAGGGGATATAAAAGGGTTAAACATGTTTTTACGTATTTCTCAATATCTCTTGGGCACAATGAGATATCGCCTTGGTTTTTGCTCGCAAATGTTACTCATACAAATGTTCAAAAACCCATTTCAGGATTTTTAAAAATTCCACTCTTAAGGGGGTGTAAAAGCGTTAAACATGTTTTTACGTATTTCTCAATATCTTTTAGGCACGACGAGATATCGCTTGGTTTTTGCTTGCAAATGTTACTCATACCAATGTTTAAAGACCAAGTTCAGGATTTTTAGAAATTCCACCCCTAAGGGGGTGTAAAACGGTTAAATATGTTTTTACGTATTTCTCAATATCTCTTAGGCACGATGAGATATCGCCTTGGTTTTTGCTCGCAAATGTTACTCATAAAAATGTTTAAAAATGTATTCCAGGATTTTAAGAAATTCCACCCCTAAGGGGGTGCAAAAGGGTTAAATATATTTTTACGCATTTCTCAATATCTCTTAGGCACGATGGGATATCGCCTTGGTTTTCGCTTAGAAATGTTACTCATACAAATGTCTAAAAAAACATTCCAGGATTTTCAGAAATTCCACCCTTAAGGGGGTGTAAAAGGGTTAAATATGTTTTTACGTATTTCTCAATATCTTTTAGGCACGATGAGATATCGCCTTGGTTTTTGCTTGCAAATGTCACTTATACAAATGTTCAAAAACCAATTTCAGGATTTTTAGAAATTCCACCTCCAAGGGGGTGTAAAAGAGTTGAATATGTTTTTACGCATTTCTCAATATCTCTTAGGCACGATGAGATATCGCCTTGGTTTTCGCTCGCAAATGTTACTCATACAAATGTTTAAAAACTGATATCAGGATTTGTAGAAATTCCTTCTCTAAGGGGGTGTAAAAGGGTTAAATATGTTTTTACGTATTTCTTAATATCTCTTAGGCACGATGGGATATCGTCTTGGTTTTCGCTTGCAAATGTTACTCATACAAATGTTCAAAAACTCATTTCAGGATTTTTAGAACTTCCACCCCTAAGGGGGTGTGATAGGGTTAAATATGTTTTTACGTATTTCTCAATATCTCTTAGGCACAATGAGATATCGCCTTGGTTTTCGCTCGCAAATGTTACTCATACAAATGTTTAAAAACTCCTCTCAGGATTTTGAGAACTTCCACCCCTAAGGGGGTGTAAGAGGGTTAAATATGTTTTTACGTATTTCTCAATATCTCTTAGGCACGAAGAGATATCGCCTCGATTTTCGTTTGCAAATGTTACTCATACAAATTTTAAAGAACAGATTCCAGGATTTTTAGAAATTCCACCCCTAAGATGGTGAAAAGGGTTAAATATATTTTTACGCATTTCTCAATATCTCTTAGGCACGATGAGATATCGCCTTGGTTTTTGCTTGCAAATGTTACTCATACAAATGTTTAAAAACCAAGTTCAGGATTTTTAGAAATTCCACCCCTAAGGGGATGCAAAAGGGTTAATTATGTTTTCACGTATTTCTCAATATCTCTTAGGCACGATGGGAAATCGCCTTGGTTTTCAATTACAAATGTTACTCATACAAATGTTTAAAAACATATTTCAGGATTTTTAGAAATTCCACTCCTAAGGGGGTGTAAAAGCGTTAAACATGTTTTTACGTATTTCTCAATATCTCTTAGGCACGACGAGATATCGCTTGGTTTTTTCTTGCAAATGTTACTTATACCAATGTTTAAAAACCAAGTTCAGGATTTTTAGAAATTCCGCCCCTAAGGGGGTGTAAAAGGGTTAAATATGTTTTTACGTATTTCTCAATATCTCTTAGGCACGATGAGATATCGCCTTGGTTTTTGCTCGCAAATGTTACTCATACAAATGATTAAAAACTAATATCAGGATTTTTAGAAATTCCACTCCTAAGGGGGTGTAAAAGCGTTAAACATGTTTTTACGTATTTCTAAATATCTCTTAGGCACGATCAGATATCGCCTTGGTTTCTGCTTGCAAATGTTACTCATACAAATGTTTAAAAACGGATTTCAGGATTTTTATTAATTCCACCCCTAAAGGGTTATAAAAGGATTAAATATGTTTTTACGTATTTCTCAATATATTTTAGGCACGATGAGATATCGCCTTGGTGTTTGCTTGCAAAGGTTACTTATACAAATGTTTAAAAACCAATTTCAGGATTTTCAGAAATTCCACCCCTAAGGGGGTGTAAAAGGGTTAAATATGTTTTTACGTTATTCTCAATATCTCTAAGGCACGATGAGATATCGCCTTGGTTTTCGCTTGCAAATGTTACTCATACAAATGTTTAAAAATTTATTCCAGGATTTTAAGAAATTCCACCCCTAAGTGGGTGTAAAAGGGTCAAATATGTTTTTACGTATTTCTCAATATCTCTTAGGCACGATGAAATATCTCCTTGATTTTCGTTTGCAAATAATACTCATACAAATGTTTAAAAACCGATTTCAGGATTTTTAGAAATTCCACCCCTGAGGGGATGTAAAAAGGTTAAATATGTTTTTACGTATTTCTCAATATCTCTTAGGCACGATGAGATATCGCTTTCGTTTTTGCTTGCACATGTTACTCATACAAATGTTTAAAAACCTGTTTCAGGATTTTTGGAAATTCCACCCCTGAAGGGGTGTAAAAGCGTTAAATATGTTTTTACGCATTTCTTAATATCTCTTAGGCACGATGAGATATCGCCTTGGTCTTCGCTTGCAAATGTTACTCATACAAATGTCTAAAAACTAATTTCAGGATGTTTAGAAATTACACCCCTAAGGGGGTGTAAAAGGGTTAAATATGTTTTTACGTATTTCTTAATATCTCTTAGGCACGATGGGATATCGTCTTGGTTTTCGCTTGCAAATGTTACTCATACAAATGTTTAAAAACTCATTTCAGGATTTTTAGACATTCCACCCCCAAGTGGGTGTAAAAGCTTAAAATACGTTTGTTACGTATTTCTCAATATTCCTTAGGCACGATGAGATATCGCCTTGGTTTTTGTTTGCAAATGTTCCTCATACAAATGTTTGAAAACCGATTTCAGGATTTTTAGAAATTCCACCCCTGAAGGGGTGTAAAAAGTTTAACTATGTTTTTACGTATTTCTCAATATCTCTTAGGCACGATGAAATATCGCCTTGGTCTTCGCTTGCAAATGTTACTCATACAAATGTTTAAAAACCTGTTTCAGGATTTTTGGAAATTCCACCCCTGAAGGGGTGTAAAAGGTTAACCATGTTTTTACGCATTTCTCAATATCTCTTAGGCACGATGAGATATCTCCTTGATTTTTATTTGCGAATGTTACTCATACGAATGTTTAAAAACCAATTTCAGGATTTTTAGAAATTCCACCCCTAAGGGGGTCTAAAAGGGTTAAATAAGTTTTTACGTATTTCTTAATATCTCTTAGGCACGATGGGATATCGCCTTGGTTTTCACTTACAAATGTTACTCATACAAATGTTCAAAAACTCATTTCAGGATTTTTAGAACTTCCACCCCTAAGGGGGTGTGATAGGGTTAAATATGTTTTTACGTATTTCTCAATATCTCTTAGGCACGATGAGATATCGCTTTCGTTTTTGCTTGCAAATGTTACTCATACAAATGTTTAAAAACGAATTTCAGGATTTTCAGAAATTCCACCCCTAAGGGGGTTTAAAAGTGTTAGAAACTGTAGAAAGTGTTTCAACGGTTTTTTTAAGTTCTATCCCTAAGGGAGTGTACATGGTTGTTTTTCGCATATTCCTCAATTTTCCTTGCAAAGGTTACCAATACGAATTCCATATTCCAATCTATATATATAAAAGGCTTTGTCCTGACTGACTCATCAACGCCCAGCCCAAACCCCTGGGCCTAGAAACTTGAAATTCTAGAGATATATTCCCTTCGTGTCGTAAACGCTCACTAAGAAGGGAATTCTAGACAATCCACCCCTAAGTAGGTGTAAAAGGTTAAAATATGTTTGTTACGTATTTCTCAATATTCCTTAGGCACGATGAGATATCGCCTTGGTTTTTGTTTGCAAATGTTCCTCATACAAATGTTTAGAAACCGATTTCAAGATTGTTAGAAATTCCACCCCTGAAGGGGTGTAAAAGGGTTAACTATGTTTTTACGTATTTCTCAATATCTCTTAGGCACGATGAAATATCGCCTTGGTCTTCGCTTGCAAATGTTACTAATACTAATGTTCAAAAACGGATTTCAGGATTTTTAGAAATTCCGTCCCTAAGGGGATATAAAAGGGTTAAACATGTTTTTACGTATTTCTCAATATCTCTTGGGCACAATGAGATATCGCCTTGGTTTTTGCTCGCAAATGTTACTCATACAAATGTTTAAAAACTCATTTCAGGATTTTTAAAAATTCCACTCTTAAGGGAGTGTAAAAGCGTTAAACATGTTTTTACGTATTTCTCAATATCTCTTAGGCACGACGAGATATCGCTTGGTTTTTGCTTGCAAATGTTACTCATACCAATGTTTAAAGACCAAGTTCAGGATTTTTAGAAATTCCACCCCTAAGGGGGTGTAAAAGGGTTTAATATGTTTTTACGTATTTCTCAATATCTCTTAGGCACGATGAGATATCGCCTTGGTTTTTGCTTGCATATGTTACTTATACAAATGTTTAAAAAGGAATTTTAGGATTTTTAGAAATTCCACCCCTAAGGAGGTGTAAAAGGGTTAATTATGTTTTTACGTATTTCTTAATATCTTTTAGGCACGATGAGATATCGCCTTGGTTTTTGCTTGCATATGTTACTCATACAAATGTTTAAAAACTAATATCAGGATTTTTAGAAATTCCACTCCTAAGGGGGTGAAAAAAGTTAAATATATTTTTACGCATTTCTCAATATCCCTTTGGCACGATGAGATATCGCCTTGGTTTTTGCTTGCAAATGTTACTCATACAAATGTTTAAAAACTGAGTCCAGGATTTTTAGAAATTCCACCCCTAAGGGGGTGTAAAAGGTTAAATATGTTTTTACGTATTTCTCAATATCTGATAGGCACGATGAGATATCGCCTTGGTTTTTGCTCGCAAATGTTACTCATACAAATGTTTAAGAACTAATATGAAGATTTTTAGAAATTGCACCCCTAAGGGGGTGTAAAAGATTGAAATATGTTTGTTACGTATTTCTTAATATCTCTCAGGCACGATGAGATATCGCTTTCGTTTTTGCTTGCAAATGTTACTCATACAAATGTTTAAAAACCGATTTCAGGATTTTTGGAAATTCCACCCCTGAAGGGGTGTAAAAGGGTTGAATATGTTTTTACGTATTTCTCAATATCTCTTTGGCACGATGAGATATCTCCTTGATTTTTGTTTGCAAATAATACTCATACAAATGTTCAAAAACCGATTTCAGGATTTTTAGAAATTCCACCCCTGAGGGGATGTAAAAAGGTTAAATATGTTTTTACGTATTTCTCAATATCTCTTAGGCACGATGAGATATCGCTTTTGTTTTTGCTTGCAAATGTTACTCATACAAATGTTTAAAAACCTGTTTCAGGATTTTTGGAAATTCCACCCCTGAAGGGGTGTAAAAGGGTTAAATATGTTTTTACGCATTTCTCAATATCTCTTAGGCACGATGAGATATCTCCTTGATTTTTATTTGCGAATGTTACTCATACGAATGTTTAAAAACCAATTCCAGGATTTTTAGAAATTCCACCCCTAAGAGGGTGTAAAAGGGTTAAATATGTTTTTACGTATTTCTCAATATCTTTTAGGCACGATGAGATATCGCCTTGGTTTTTGCTCGCAAATGTTACTCATAAAAATGTTTAAAAATGTATTCCAGGATTTTAAGAAATTCCACCCCTAAGGGGGTGCAAAAGGGTTAAATATATTTTTACGCATTTCTCAATATCTCTTAGGCACGATGGGATATCGCCTTGGTTTTCGCTTACAAATGTTACTCATACAAATGTCTAAAAAAACATTCCAGGATTTTCAGAAATTCCACCCTTAAGGGGGTGTAAAAGGGTTAAATATGTTTTTACGTATTTCTCAATATCTTTTAGGCAAGATGAGATATCGCCTTGGTTTTTGCTTGCAAATGTCACTCATACAAATGTTCAAAAACCAATTTCAGGATTTTTAGAAATTCCACCTCCAAGGGGGTGTAAAAGAGTTGAATGTTTTTACGCATTTCTCAATATCTCTTAGGCACGATGAGATATCGCCTTGGTTTTCGCTCGCAAATGTTACTCATACAAATGTTTAAAAACTGATATCAGGATTTGTAGAAATTCGTTCTCTAAGGGGGTGTAAAAGGGTTAAATATGTTTTTACGTATTTCTTAATATCTCTTAGGCACGATGGGATATCGTCTTGGTTTTCGCTTGCAAATGTTACTCATACAAATGTTCAAAAACTCATTTCAGGATTTTTAGAACTTCCACCCCTAAGGGGGTGTGATAGGGTTAAATATGTTTTTACGTATTTCTCTATATCTCTTAGGCACGATGAGATATCGCTTTCGTTTTTGCTTGCAAATGTTACTCATACAAATGTTTAAAAACGAATTTCAGGATTTTCCGAAATTCCACCCCTAAGGGGGTTTAAAAGTGTTAGAAACTGTAGAAAGTGTTTCAACGGTTTTTTTAAGTTCTATCCCCAAGGGAGTGTACATGGTTGTTTTTCGCATATTCCTCAATTTTCCTTGCAAAGGTTACCAATACGAATTCCATATTCCAATCTATATATATAAAAGGCTTTGTCCTGACTGACTCATCAACGCTCAGCCCAAACCCCTGGGCCTAGAAACTTGAAATTTTGGGGATATATTCCCTTCGTGTCGTAAACGCTCACTAAGAAGGGAATTCTAGACAATCCACCCCTAAGTAGGTTCAAAAGGTTAAAATATGTTTGTTACGTATTTCTCAATATTCCTTAGGCACGATGAGATATCGCCTTGGTTTTTGTTTGCAAATGTTCCTCATACAAATGTTTGGAAACCGATTTCAAGATTGTTAGAAATTCCACCCCTGAAGGGGTGTAAAAGGGTTAACTATGTTTTTACGTATTTCTCAATATCTCTTAGGCACGATGAAATATCGCCTTGGTCTTCGCTTGCAAATGTTACTAATACAAATGTTCAAAAACGGATTTCAGGATTTTTAGAAATTCCGTCCCTAAGGGGATATAAAAGGGTTAAACATGTTTTTACGTATTTCTCAATATCTCTTGGGCACAATGAGATATCGCTCTGGTTTTTGCTCGCAAATGTTACTCATACAAATGTTTAAAAACTCATTTCAGGATTTTTAAAAATTCCACTCTTAAGGGGGTGTAAAAGCGTTAAACATGTTTTTACGTATTTCTCAATATCTCTTAGGCGCGACGAGATATCGCTTGGTTTTTTCTTGCAAATGTTACTCATACCAATGTTTAAAGACCAAGTTCAGGATTTTTAGAAATTCCACCCCTAAGGGGGTGTAAAAGGGTTAAATATGTTTTTACGTATTTCTCAATATCTCTTAGGCACGATGAGATATCGCCTTGGTTTTTGCTCGCAAATGTTACTCATAAAAATGTTTGAAAATGTATTCCAGGATTTTAAGAAATTCCACCCCTAAGGGGGTGCAAAAGCGTTAAATATATTTTCACGCATTTCTCAATATCTCTTAGGCACGATGGGATATCGCCTTGGTTTTCGCTTAGAAATGTTACTCATACAAATGTCTAAAAAAACATTCCAGGATTTTCAGAAATTCCACCCTTAAGGGGGTGTAAAAGGATTAAATATGTTTTTACGTATTTCTCAATATCTTTTAGGCACGATGAGATATCGCCTTGGTTTTGCTTGCAAATGTCACTCATACAAATGTTCAAAAACCAATTTCAGGATTTTTGGAAATTCCACCTCCAAGGGGGTGTAAAAGAGTTGAATATGTTTTTACGCATTTCTCAATATCTCTTAGGCACGATGAGATATCGCCTTGGTTTTCGCTCGCAAATGTTACTCATACAAATGTTTAAAAACTGATATCAGGATTTGTAGAAATTCCTTCTCTAAGGGGGTGTAAAAGGGTTAAATATGTTTTTACGTATTTCTTAATATCTCTTAGGCACGATGGGATATCGTCTTGGTTTTCGCTTGCAAATGTTACTCATACAAATGTTCAAAAACTCATTTCAGGATTTTTAGAACTTCCACCCCTAAGGGGGTGTGATATGGTTAAATATGTTTTTACGTATTTCTCTATATCTCTTAGGCACGATGAGATATCGCTTTCGTTTTTGCTTGCAAATGTTACTCATACAAATGTTTAAAAACTAATTTCAGGATTTTCAGAAATTCCACCCCTAAGGGGGTTTAAAAGTGTTAGAAACTGTAGAAAGTGTTTTAACGGTTTTTTTAAATTTTATCCCTAAGGGAGTGTACATGGTTGTTTTTCGCATATTCCTCAATTTTCCTTGCAAAGGTTACCAATACGAATTCCATATTCCAATCTATATATATAAAAGGCTTTGTCCTGACTGACTCATCAACGCCCAGCCCAAACCCCTGGGCCTAGAAACTTGAAATTCTAGGGATATATTCCCTTCGTGTCGTAAACGCTCACTAAAAAGGGAATTTTAGACATTCCACCCCTAAGTGGGTGTAAAAGGTTAAAATACGTTTGTTACGTATTTCTCAATATTCCTTAGGCACGATGAGATATCGCCTTGGTTTTTGTTTATAAATGTTCCTCATACAAAGCTTTGAAAACCGATTTCAGGATTTTTAGAAATTCCACCCCTGAAGGGGTGTAAAAAGATTAACTATGTTTTTACGTATTTCTCAATATCTCTTGGGCACGATGAAATATCGCCTTGGTCTTCGCTTGCAAATGTTACTCATACAAATGTTCAAAAACCGATTTCAGGATTTTTAGAAATTCGGTCCTTAAGGTGATATAAAAGGGTTAAACATGTTTTTACGTATTTCTCAATATCTCTTAGGCACAATGAGATATCGCCTTGGTTTTCGCTCGCAAATGTTACTCATACAAATGTTTAAAAACTCCTCTCAGGATTTTGAGAACTTCCACCCCTAAGGGGGTGTAAGAGGGTTAAATATGTTTTTACGTATTTTTCAATATCTCTTAGGCACGAAGAGATATCGCCTCGATTTTCGTTTGCAAATGTTACTCATACAAATTTTAAAGAACCGATTCCAGGATTTTCAGAAATTCCACCCCTAAGATGGTGAAAAGGGTTAAATATATTTTTACGCATTTCTCAATATCTCTTAGGCACGATGAGATATCGCCTTGGTTTTTGCTTGCAAATGTTATTCATACAAATGTTTAAAAACCAAGTTCAGGATTTCTAGAAATTCCACCCCTAAGGGGATGCAAAAGGGTTTATTATGTTTTTACGTATTTCTCAATATCTCTTAGGCACGATGGGAAATCGCCTTGGTTTTCACTCACAAATGTTACTCATACAAATGTTTAAAAACTTATTTCAGGATTTTTAGAAATTCCACCCCTGAGGGGATGTAAAAAGGTTAAATATGTTTTTACGTATTTTTCAATATCTCTTAGGCACGATGAGATATCGCTTTCGTTTTTGCTTGCACATGTTACTCATACAAATGTTTAAAAACCTGTTTCAGGATTTTTGGAAATTCCACCCCTGAAGGGGTGTAAAAGCGTTAAATATGTTTTTACGCATTTCTTAATATCTCTTAGGCACGATGAGATATCGCCTTGGTCTTCGCTTGCAAATGTTACTCATACAAATGTCTAAAAACTAATTTCAGGATGTTTAGAAATTCCACCCCTAAGGGGGTGTAAAAGGGTTAAATATGTTTTTACGTATTTCTTAATATCTCTTAGGCACGATGGGATATCGTCTTGGTTTTCGCTTGCAAATGTTACTCATACAAATGTTTAAAAACTCATTTCAGGATTTTTAGACATTCCACCCCCAAGTGGGTGTAAAAGCTTAAAATATGTTTGTTACGTATTTCTCAATATTCCTTAGGCACGATGAGATATCGCCTTGGTTTTTGTTTGCAAATGTTCCTCATACAAATGTTTGAAAACCGATTTCAGGATTTTTAGAAATTCACCCCTGAAGGGGTGTAAAAAGTTTAACTATGTTTTTACGTATTTCTCAATATCTCTTAGGCACGATGAAATATCGCCTTGGTCTTCGCTTGCAAATGTTACTAATACAAATGTTCAAAAACGGATTTCAGGATTTTTAGAAATTCCGTCCCTAAGGGGATATAAAAGGGTTAAACATGTTTTTACGTATTTCTCAATATCTCTTGGGCACAATGAGATATCGCCTTGGTTTTTGCTCGCAAATGTTACTCATACAAATGTTTAAAAACTCATTTCAGGATTTTTAAAAATTTCACTCTTAAGGGGGTGTAAAAGCGTTTAACATGTTTTTACGTATTTCTCAATATCTCTTAGGCACGACGAGATATCGCTTGGTTTTTGCTTGCAAATGTTACTCATAACAATGTTCAAAGACCAAGTTCAGGATTTTTAGAAATTCCACCCCTAAGGGGGTGTAAAAGGGTTAAATATGTTTTTACGTATTTCTCAATATCTCTTAGGCACGATGAGATATCGCCTTGGTTTTTGCTCGCAAATGTTACTCATAAAAATGTTTAAAAATGTATTCCAGGATTTTAAGAAATTCCACCCCTAAGGGGGTGCAAAAGAGTTAAATATATTTTTACGCATTTCTCAATATCTCTTAGGCACGATGGGATATCGCCTTGGTTTTCGCTTAGAAATGTTACTCATACAAATGTCTAAAAAAACATTCCAGGATTTACAGAAATTCCACCCTTAAGGGGGTGTAAAAGGGTTAAATATGTTTTTACGTATTTCTCAATATCTCTTAGGCACGATGAGATATCGCCTTGGTTTTTGCTCGCAAATGTTACTCATACAAATGATTAAAAACTAATATCAGGATTTTTAGAAATTCCACTCCTAAGGGGGTGTAAAAGCGTTAAACATGTTTTTACGTATTTCTAAATATCTCTTAGGCACGATCAGATATCGCCTTGGTTTCTGCTTGCAAATGTTACTCATACAAATGTTCAAAAACGGATTTCAGGATTTTTATTTATTCCACCCCTAAAGGGTTATAAAAGGATTAAATATGTTTTTACGTATTTCTCAATATATTTTAGGCACGGTGAGATATCGCCTTGGTGTTTGCTTGCAAAGGTTACTTATACAAATGTTTAAAAACGAATTTCGGGATTTTCAGAAATTCCACCCCTAAGGGGGTGTGAAAGGGTTAAATATGTTTTTACGTTATTCTCAATATCTCTAAGGCACGATGAGATATCGCCTTGGTTTTCGCTTGCAAATGTTACTCATACAAATGTTTAAAAACTGATATCAGGATTTGTAGAAATTCCTTCTCTAAGGGGGTGTAAAAGGGTTAAATATGTTTTTACGTATTTCTTAATATCTCTTAGGCACGATGGGATATCGTCTTGGTTTTCGCTTGCAAATGTTACTCATACAAATGTTCAAAAACTCATTTCAGGCATTTTAGAACTTCCACCCCTAAGGGGGTGTGATAGGGTTAAATATGTTTTTACGTATTTCTCTATATCTCTTAGGCACGATGAGATATCGCTTTCGTTTTTGCTTGCAAATGTTACTCCTACAAATGTTTAAAAACGAATTTCAGGATTTTCAGAAATTCCACCCCTAAGAAGGTTTAAAAGTGTTAGAAACTGTAGAAAGTGTTTCAACGGTTTTTTTAAGTTCTATCCCTAAGGGAGTGTACATGGTTGTTTTTCGCATATTCCTCAATTTTCTTTGCAAAGGTTACCAATACGAATTCCATATTCCAATCTATATATATAAAAGGCTTTGTCCTGACTGACTCATCAACGCCCAGCCCAAACCCCTGGGCCTAGAAACTCGAAATTCTAGGGATATATTCCCTTCGTGTCGTAAACGCTCACTAAGAAGGGAATTCTAGACAATCCACCCCTAAGTAGGTTCAAAAGGTTAAAATATGTTTGTTACGTATATCTCAATATTCCTTAGGCACGATGAGATATCGCCTTGGTTTTTGTTTGCAAATGTTCCTCATACAAATGTTTGGAAACCGATTTCAAGATTGTTAGAAATTCCACCCCTGAACGGGTGTAAAAGGGTTAACTATGTTTTTACGTATTTCTCAATATCTCTTAGGCACGATGAAATATCGCCTTGGTCTTCGCTTGCAAATGTTACTAATACAAATGTTCAAAAACGGATTTCAGGATTTTTAGAAATTCCGTCCCTAAGGGGATATAAAAGGGTTAAACATGTTTTTACGTATTTCTCAATATCTCTTGGGCACAATGAGATATCGCCTTGGTTTTTGCTCGCAAATGTTACTCATACAAATGTTTAAAAACTCATTTCAGGATTTTGAAAAATTTCACTCTTAAGGGGGTGTAAAAGCGTTAAACATGTTTTTACGTATTTCTCAATATCTCTTAGGCACGACGAGATATCGCTTGGTTTTTGCTTGCAAATGTTACTCATACCAATGTTTAAAGACCAAGTTCAGGATTTTTAGAAATTCCACCCCTAAGGGGGTGTAAAAGGGTTAAATATGTTTTTACGTATTTCTCAATATCTCTTAGGCACGATGAGATATCGCCTTGGTTTTTGCTCGCAAATGTTACTCATAAAAATGTTTAAAAATGTATTCCAGGATTTTAAGAAATTCCACCCCTAAGGGGGTGCAAAAGAGTTGAATATATTTTTACGCATTTCTCAATATCTCTTAGGCACGATGGGATATCGCCTTGGTTTTCGCTTAGAAATGTTACTCATACAAATGTCTAAAAAAACATTCCAGGATTTACAGAAATTCCACCCTTAAGGGGGTGTAAAAGGGTTAAATATGTTTTTACGTATTTCTCAATATCTCTTAGGCACGATGAGATATCGCCTTGGTTTTTGCTCGCAAATGTTACTCATACAAATGATTAAAAACTAATATCAGGATTTTTAGAAATTCCACTCCTAAGGGGGTGTAAAAGCGTTAAACATGTTTTTACGTATTTCTAAATATCTCTTAGGCACGATCAGATATCGCCTTGGTTTCTGCTTGCAAATGTTACTCATACAAATGTTTAAAAACGGATTTCAGGATTTTTATTTATTCCACCCCTAAAGGGTTATAAAAGGATTAAATATGTTTTTACGTATTTCTCAATATATTTTAGGCACGATGAGATATCGCCTTGGTGTTTGCTTGCAAAGGTTACTCATACAAATGTTTAAAAATTTATTCCAGGATTTTAAGAAATTCCACCCCTAAGTGGGTGTAAAAGGGTCAAATATGTTTTTACGTATTTCTCAATATCTCTTAGGCACGATGAAATATCTCCTTGATTTTCGTTTGCAAATAATACTCATACAAATGTTTAAAAACCGATTTCAGGATTTTTAGAAATTCCACCCCTGAGGGGATGTAAAAAGGTTAAATATGTTTTCACGTATTTCTCAATATCTCTTAGGCACGATGAGATATCGCTTTCGTTTTTGCTTGCACATGTTACTCATACAAATGTTCAAAAACCTGTTTCAGGATTTTTGGAAATTCCACCCCTGAAGGGGTGTAAAAGCGTTAAATATGTTTTTACGCATTTCTTAATATCTCTTAGGCACGATGAGATATCGCCTTGGTCTTCGCTTGCAAATGTTACTCATACAAATGTCTAAAAACTAATTTCAGGATGTTCAGAAATTCCACCCCTAAGGGGGTGTAAAAGGGTTAAATATGTTTTTACGTATTTCTTAATATCTCTTAGGCACGATGGGATATCGTCTTGGTTTTCGCTTGCAAATGTTACTCATACAAATGTTTAAAAACTCATTTCAGGATTTTTAGACATTCCACCCCTAAGTGGGTGTAAAAGCTTAAAATATGTTTGTTACGTATTTCTCAATATTCCTTAGGCACGATGAGATATCGCCTTGGTTTTTGTGTGCAAATGTTCCTCATACAAATGTTTGAAAACCGATTTCAGGATTTTTAGAAATTCCACCCCTGAAGGGGTGTAAAAAGTTTAACTATGTTTTTACGTATTTCTCAATATCTCTTAGGCACGATAAAATATCGCCTTGGTCTTCGCTTGCAAATGTTACTCATACAATCGTTCAAAAACCGATTTCAGGATTTTTAGAAATTCCATCCTTAAGGGGATATAAAAGGGTTAAACATGTTTTTACGTATTTCTCAATATCTTTTAGGCACGATGAGATATCGCCTTGGTTTTTGCTTGCATATGTTACTTATACAAATGTTTAAAAAGGAATTTTAGGATTTTTAGAAATTCCACCCCTAAGGAGGTGTAAAAGGGTTAATTATGTTTTTACGTATTTCTTAATATCTTTTAGGCACGATGAGATATCGCCTTGGTTTTTGCTTGCATATGTTACTCATGCAAATGTTTAAAAACTAATATCAGGATTTTTAGAAATTCCACTCCTAAGGGGGTGAAAAAAGTTAAATATATTTTTACGCATTTCTCAATATCCCTTTGGCACGATGAGATATCGCCTTGGTTTTTGCTTGCAAATGTTACTCATGCAAATGTTTAAAAACTGAGTCCAGGATTTTTAGAAATTCCACCCCTAAGGGGGTGTAAAAGGTTAAATATGTTTTGACGTATTTCTCAATATCTGTTAGGCACGATGAGATATCGCCTTGGTTTTTGCTCGCAAATGTTACTCATACAAATGTTTAAGAACTAATATGAAAATTTTTAGAAATTGCACCCCTAAGGGGGTGTAAAAGATTGAAATATGTTTGTTACGTATTTCTCAATATCTCTCAGGCACGATGAGATATCGCTTTCGTTTTTGCTTGCAAATGTTACTCATACAAATGTTTAAAAACCTATTTCAGGATTTTTGGAAATTCCACCCCTGAAGGGGTGTAAAAGGGTTGAATATGTTTTTACGCATTTCTCAATATCTCTTAGGCACGATGAGATATCTCCTTGATTTTTATTTGCGAATGTTACTCATACGAATGTTTAAAAACCAATTTCAGGATTTTTAGAAATTCCACCTCCAAGGGGGTGTAAAAGAGTTGAATATGTTTTTACGCATTTCTCAATATCTTTTAGGCACGAAGAGATATCGCCTTGATTTTCGTTTGCAAATGTTACTCATACAAATGTTTAAAAACCGATTCCAGGAATTTTAGAAATTCCACCCCTAAGGGGGTGAAAAGGGTTAAATACATTTTTACGCATTTCTCAATATCTCTTAGGCACGATGAGATATCGCCTTGGTTTTTGCTTGCAAATGTTTTTCATACACATGTTTAAAAACCAAGTTCAGGATTTTTAGAAATTCCACCCCTAAGGGGGTGTAAAAGGGTTAAATATGTTTTTACGTATTTCTCAATATATCTTAGGCACGATGGGAAATCGCCTTGGTTTTCGCTTACAAATGTTATTCATACAAATGTCTAAAAAAACGTTTCAGGATTTTTAGAAATTCCACACTTAAAGAGGTGTAAAAGGGTTAATTATGTTTTTACGTATTTCTTAATATCTTTTAGGCACGATTAGATATCGCCTTGGTTTTTGCTTGCATATGTTACTCATACAAATGTTTAAAAACTAATATCAGGATTTTTAGAAATTCCACTCCTAAGGGGGTGAAAAAAGTTAAATATATTTTTACGCATTTCTCAATATCCCTTAGGCACGATGAGATATCGAATTCGTTTTTGCTCGCAAATGTTACTCATACAAATGTTTAAGAACTAATATGAAGATTTTTAGAAATTGCACCCCTAAGGGGGTGTAAAAGATTGAAATATGTTTGTTACGTATTTCTCAATATCTCTTAGGCACGATGAGATATCGCTTTCGTTTTTGCTTGCAAATGTTACTCATACAAATGTTTAAAAACCGATTTCAGGATTTTTAGAATTTCCACCCCTGAAGGGGTGTAAAAGGGTTGAATATGTTTTTACGTATTTCTCAATATCTCTTAGGCACGATGAGATATCGCTTTCGTTTTTGCTTGCAAATGTAACTCATACAAATGTTTAAAAACCTGTTTCAGGATTTTTGGAAATTCCACCCCTGAAGGGGTGTAAAAAGTTAACTATGTTTTTACGTATTTCTCAATATCTCTTAGGCACGATGAGATATCGCTTTCGTTTTTGCTTGCAAATGTAACTCATACAAATGTTCAAAAACCGATTTCAGGATTTTTAAAAATTCCGTCCTTAAGGGGATATAAAAGGGTTAAACATGTTTTTACGTATTTCTCAATATCTTTTGGGCACGATGAGATATCGCCTTGGTTTTTGCTTGCATATGTTACTTATACAAATGTTTAAAAAGGAATTTTAGGATTTTTAGAAATTCCACCCCTAAGAAGGTGTAAAAGGGTTAATTATGTTTTTACGTATTTCTTAATATCTTTTAGGCACGATGAGATATCGCCTTGGTTTTTGCTTGCATATGTTACTCATACAAATGTTTAAAAACTAATATCAGGATTTTTAGAAATTCCACTCCTAAGGGGGTGAAAAAAGTTAAATATATTTTTACGCATTTCTCAATATCCCTTTGGCACGATGAGATATCGCCTTGGTTTTTGCTTGCAAATGTTACTCATACAAATGTTTAAAAACTGAGTCCAGGATTTTTAGAAATTCCACCCCTAAGGGGGTGTAAAAGGTTAAATATGTTTTTACGTATTTCTCAATATCTGTTAGGCACGATGAGATATCGCCTTCGTTTTTGCTCGCAAATGTTACTCATACAAATGTTTAAGAACTAATATGAAGATTTTTAGAAATTGCACCCCTAAGGGGGTGTAAAAGATTGAAATATGTTTGTTACGTATTTCTCAATATTTCTTAGGCACGATGAGATATCGCTTTCGTTTTTGCTTGCAAATGTTACTCATACAAATGTTTAAAAACCGATTTCAGGATTTTTAGAATTTCCACCCCTGAAGGGGTGTAAAAGGGTTGAATATGTTTTTACGTATTTCTCAATATCTCTTAGGCACGATGAGATATCGCTTTCGTTTTTGCTTGCAAATGTTACTCATACAAATGTTTAAAAACCTGTTTCAGGATTTTTGGAAATTCTACCCCTGAAGGGGTGTAAAAGGGTTAAATATGTTTTTACGCATTTCTTAATATCTCTTAAGCACGATGAGATATCGCCTTGGTCTTCGCTTGCAAATGTTACTCATACAAATGTCTAAAAACTAATTTCAGGATATTTAGAAATTCCACCCCTAAGGGGGTGTAAAAAGGTTAAATATGTTTTTACGTATTTCTTAATATCTCTTAGGCACGATGGGATATCGTCTTGGTTTTCGCTTGCAAATGTTACTCATACAAATGTTTAAAAACTCATATCAGGATTTTTAGACATTCCACCCCCAAGTGGGTGTAAAAGCTTAAAATATGTTTGTTACGTATTTCTCAATATTCCTTAGGCACGATGAGATATCGCCTTGGATTTTGTTTGCAAATGTTCCTCATACAAATGTTTGAAAACCGATTTCAGGATTTTTAGAAATTCCACCCCTGAAGGGGTGTAAAAAGTTAACTATGTTTTTACGTATTTCTCAATATCTCTTAGGCACGATGAAATATCGCCTTGGTCTTCGCTTGCAAATGTTACTCATACAAATGTTCAAAAACCGATTTCAGGATTTTTAGAAATTCCGTCCTTAAGGGGATATAAAAGGGTTAAACATGTTTTTACGTATTTCTCAATATCTTTTGGGCACGATGAGATATCGCCTTGGTTTTTGCTTGCATATGTTACTTATACAAATGTTTAAAAAGGAATTTTAGGATTTTTAGAAATTCCACCCCTAAGAAGGTGTAAAAGGGTTAATTATGTTTTTACGTATTTCTTAATATCTTTCAGGCACGATGAGATATCGCCTTGGTTTTTGCTTGCATATGTTACTCATACAAATGTTTAAAAACTAATATCAGGATTTTTAGAAATTCCACTCCTAAGGGGGTGAAAAAAGTTAAATATATTTTTACGCATTTCTCAATATCCCTTTGGCACGATGAGATATCGCCTTGGTTTTTGCTTGCAAATGTTACTCATACAAATGTTTAAAAACTGAGTCCAGGATTTTTAGAAATTCCACCCCTAAGGGGGTGTAAAAGGTTAAATATGTTTTTACGTATTTCTCAATATCTGTTAGGCACGATGAGATATCGCCTTGGTTTTTGCTCGCAAATGTTACTCATACAAATGTTTAAGAACTAATATGAAGATTTTTAGAAATTGCACCCCTAAGGGGGTGTAAAAGATTGAAATATGTTTGTTACGTATTTCTTAATATCTCTCAGGCACGATGAGATATCGCTTTCGTTTTTGCTTGCAAATGTTACTCATACAAATGTTTAAAAACCGATTTCAGGATTTTTGGAATTTCCACCCCTGAAGGGGTGTAAAAGGGTTGAATATGTTTTTACGTATTTCTCAATATCTCTTAGGCACGATGAGATATCTCCTTGATTATCGTTTGCAAATAATACTCATACAAATGTTCAAAAACCGATTTCAGGATTTTTAGAAATTCCACCCCTGAGGGGATGTAAAAAGGTTAAATATGTTTTTACGTATTTTTCAATATCTCTTAGGCACGATGAGATATCGCTTTTGTTTTTGCTTGCATATGTTACTCATACAAATGTTTAAAAACCTGTTTCAGGATTTTTGGAAATTCCACCCCTGAAGGGGTGTAAAAGGGTTAAATATGTTTTTACGCATTTCTCAATATCTCTTAGGCACGATGAGATATCTCCTTGATTTTTATTTGCGAATGTTACTCATACGAATGTTTAAAAACCAATTTCAGGATTTTTAGAAATTCCACCCCTAAGGGGGTCTAAAAGGGTTAAATAAGTTTTTACGTATTTCTTAATATCTCTTAGGCACGATGGGATATCGCCTTGGTTTTCACTTACAAATGTTACTCATACAAATGTTCAAAACCCATTTCAGGATTTTTAGAACTTCTACCCCTAAGGGGGTGTGATAGGGTTAAATATGTTTTTACGTATTTCTCAATATCTCTTAGGCACGATGAGATATCGCTTTCGTTTTTGCGTGCAAATGTTACTCATACAAATGTTTAAAAACGAATTTCAGGATTTTCAGAAATTCCACCCCTAAGGGGGTTTAAAAGTGTTAGAAACTGTAGAAAGTGTTTCAACGGTTTTTTTAAGTTCTATCCCTAAGGGAGTGTACATGGTTGTTTTTCGCATATTCCTCAATTTTCCTTGCAAAGGTTACCAATACGAATTCCATATTCCAATCTATATATATAAAAGGCTTTGTCCTGACTGACTCATCAACGCCCAGCCCAAACCCCTGGGCCTAGAAACTTGAAATTCTAGGGATATATTCCCTTCGTGTCGTAAACGCTCAGTAAGAAGGGAATTCTAGACAATCCACCCCTAAGTAGGTGTAAAAGGTTAAAATATGTTTGTTACGTATTTCTCAATATTCCTTAGGCACGATGAGATATCGCCTTGGTTTTTGTTTGCAAATGTTCCTCATTCAAATGTTTGGAAACCGATTTCAAGATTTTTAGAAATTCCACCCCTGAAGGGGTGTAAAAGGGTTAACTATGTTTTTACGTATTTCTCAATATCTCTTAGGCACGATGAAATATCGCCTTGGTCTTCGCTTGCAAATGTTACTGATACAAATGTTCAAAAATGGATTTCAGGATTTTTAGAAATTCCGTCCCTAAGGGGATATAAAAGGGTTAAACATGTTTTTACGTATTTCTCAATATCTCTTGGGCACAATGAGATATCGCCTTGGTTTTTGCTCGCAAATGTTACTCATACAAATGTTCAAAAACCCATTTCAGGATTTTTAAAAATTCCACTCTTAAGGGGGTGTAAAAGCGTTAAACATGTTTTTACGTATTTCTCAATATCTTTTAGGCACGACGAGATATCGCTTGGTTTTTGCTTGCAAATGTTACTCATACCAATGTTTAAAGACCAAGTTCAGGATTTTTAGAAATTCCACCCCTAAGGGGGTGTAAAACGGTTAAATATGTTTTTACGTATTTCTCAATATCTCTTAGGCACGATGAGATATCGCCTTGGTTTTTGCTCGCAAATGTTACTCATAAAAATGTTTAAAAATGTATTCCAGGATTTTAAGAAATTCCACCCCTAAGGGGGTGCAAAAGGGTTAAATATATTTTTACGCATTTCTCAATATCTCTTAGGCACGATGGGATATCGCCTTGGTTTTCGCTTAGAAATGTTACTCATACAAATGTCTAAAAAAACATTCCAGGATTTTCAGAAATTCCACCCTTAAGGGGGTGTAAAAGGGTTAAATATGTTTTTACGTATTTCTCAATATCTTTTAGGCACGATGAGATATCGCCTTGGTTTTTGCTTGCAAATGTCACTTATACAAATGTTCAAAAACCAATTTCAGGATTTTTAGAAATTCCACCTCCAAGGGGGTGTAAAAGAGTTGAATATGTTTTTACGCATTTCTCAATATCTCTTAGGCACGATGAGATATCGCCTTGGTTTTCGCTCGCAAATGTTACTCATACAAATGTTTAAAAACTGATATCAGGATTTGTAGAAATTCCTTCTCTAAGGGGGTGTAAAAGGGTTAAATATGTTTTTACGTATTTCTTAATATCTCTTAGGCACGATGGGATATCGTCTTGGTTTTCGCTTGCAAATGTTACTCATACAAATGTTCAAAAACTCATTTCAGGATTTTTAGAACTTCCACCCCTAAGGGGGTGTGATAGGGTTAAATATGTTTTTACGTATTTCTCAATATCTCTTAGGCACAATGAGATATCGCCTTGGTTTTCGCTCGCAAATGTTACTCATACAAATGTTTAAAAACTCCTCTCAGGATTTTGAGAACTTCCACCCCTAAGGGGGTGTAAGAGGGTTAAATATGTTTTTACGTATTTCTCAATATCTCTTAGGCACGAAGAGATATCGCCTCGATTTTCGTTTGCAAATGTTACTCATACAAATTTTAAAGAACAGATTCCAGGATTTTTAGAAATTCCACCCCTAAGATGGTGAAAAGGGTTAAATATATTTTTACGCATTTCTCAATATCTCTTAGGCACGATGAGATATCGCCTTGGTTTTTGCTTGCAAATGTTACTCATACAAATGTTTAAAAACCAAGTTCAGGATTTTTAGAAATTCCACCCCTAAGGGGATGCAAAAGGGTTAATTATGTTTTCACGTATTTCTCAATATCTCTTAGGCACGATGGGAAATCGCCTTGGTTTTCAATTACAAATGTTACTCATACAAATGTTTAAAAACATATTTCAGGATTTTTAGAAATTCCACTCCTAAGGGGGTGTAAAAGCGTTAAACATGTTTTTACGTATTTCTCAATATCTCTTAGGCACGACGAGATATCGCTTGGTTTTTTCTTGCAAATGTTACTTATACCAATGTTTAAAAACCAAGTTCAGGATTTTTAGAAATTCCGCCCCTAAGGGGGTGTAAAAGGGTTAAATATGTTTTTACGTATTTCTCAATATCTCTTAGGCACGATGAGATATCGCCTTGGTTTTTGCTCGCAAATGTTACTCATACAAATGATTAAAAACTAATATCAGGATTTTTAGAAATTCCACTCCTAAGGGGGTGTAAAAGCGTTAAACATGTTTTTACGTATTTCTAAATATCTCTTAGGCACGATCAGATATCGCCTTGGTTTCTGCTTGCAAATGTTACTCATACAAATGTTTAAAAACGGATTTCAGGATTTTTATTAATTCCACCCCTAAAGGGTTATAAAAGGATTAAATATGTTTTTACGTATTTCTCAATATATTTTAGGCACGATGAGATATCGCCTTGGTGTTTGCTTGCAAAGGTTACTTATACAAATGTTTAAAAACCAATTTCAGGATTTTCAGAAATTCCACCCCTAAGGGGGTGTAAAAGGGTTAAATATGTTTTTACGTTATTCTCAATATCTCTAAGGCACGATGAGATATCGCCTTGGTTTTCGCTTGCAAATGTTACTCATACAAATGTTTAAAAATTTATTCCAGGATTTTAAGAAATTCCACCCCTAAGTGGGTGTAAAAGGGTCAAATATGTTTTTACGTATTTCTCAATATCTCTTAGGCACGATGAAATATCTCCTTGATTTTCGTTTGCAAATAATACTCATACAAATGTTTAAAAACCGATTTCAGGATTTTTAGAAATTCCACCCCTGAGGGGATGTAAAAAGGTTAAATATGTTTTTACGTATTTCTCAATATCTCTTAGGCACGATGAGATATCGCTTTCGTTTTTGCTTGCACATGTTACTCATACAAATGTTTAAAAACCTGTTTCAGGATTTTTGGAAATTCCACCCCTGAAGGGGTGTAAAAGCGTTAAATATGTTTTTACGCATTTCTTAATATCTCTTAGGCACGATGAGATATCGCCTTGGTCTTCGCTTGCAAATGTTACTCATACAAATGTCTAAAAACTAATTTCAGGATGTTTAGAAATTACACCCCTAAGGGGGTGTAAAAGGGTTAAATATGTTTTTACGTATTTCTTAATATCTCTTAGGCACGATGGGATATCGTCTTGGTTTTCGCTTGCAAATGTTACTCATACAAATGTTTAAAAACTCATTTCAGGATTTTTAGACATTCCACCCCCAAGTGGGTGTAAAAGCTTAAAATACGTTTGTTACGTATTTCTCAATATTCCTTAGGCACGATGAGATATCGCCTTGGTTTTTGTTTGCAAATGTTCCTCATACAAATGTTTGAAAACCGATTTCAGGATTTTTAGAAATTCCACCCCTGAAGGGGTGTAAAAAGTTTAACTATGTTTTTACGTATTTCTCAATATCTCTTAGGCACGATGAAATATCGCCTTGGTCTTCGCTTGCAAATGTTACTCATACAAATGTTTAAAAACCTGTTTCAGGATTTTTGGAAATTCCACCCCTGAAGGGGTGTAAAAGGTTAACCATGTTTTTACGCATTTCTCAATATCTCTTAGGCACGATGAGATATCTCCTTGATTTTTATTTGCGAATGTTACTCATACGAATGTTTAAAAACCAATTTCAGGATTTTTAGAAATTCCACCCCTAAGGGGGTCTAAAAGGGTTAAATAAGTTTTTACGTATTTCTTAATATCTCTTAGGCACGATGGGATATCGCCTTGGTTTTCACTTACAAATGTTACTCATACAAATGTTCAAAAACTCATTTCAGGATTTTTAGAACTTCCACCCCTAAGGGGGTGTGATAGGGTTAAATATGTTTTTACGTATTTCTCAATATCTCTTAGGCACGATGAGATATCGCTTTCGTTTTTGCTTGCAAATGTTACTCATACAAATGTTTAAAAACGAATTTCAGGATTTTCAGAAATTCCACCCCTAAGGGGGTTTAAAAGTGTTAGAAACTGTAGAAAGTGTTTCAACGGTTTTTTTAAGTTCTATCCCTAAGGGAGTGTACATGGTTGTTTTTCGCATATTCCTCAATTTTCCTTGCAAAGGTTACCAATACGAATTCCATATTCCAATCTATATATATAAAAGGCTTTGTCCTGACTGACTCATCAACGCCCAGCCCAAACCCCTGGGCCTAGAAACTTGAAATTCTAGAGATATATTCCCTTCGTGTCGTAAACGCTCACTAAGAAGGGAATTCTAGACAATCCACCCCTAAGTAGGTGTAAAAGGTTAAAATATGTTTGTTACGTATTTCTCAATATTCCTTAGGCACGATGAGATATCGCCTTGGTTTTTGTTTGCAAATGTTCCTCATACAAATGTTTAGAAACCGATTTCAAGATTGTTAGAAATTCCACCCCTGAAGGGGTGTAAAAGGGTTAACTATGTTTTTACGTATTTCTCAATATCTCTTAGGCACGATGAAATATCGCCTTGGTCTTCGCTTGCAAATGTTACTAATACTAATGTTCAAAAACGGATTTCAGGATTTTTAGAAATTCCGTCCCTAAGGGGATATAAAAGGGTTAAACATGTTTTTACGTATTTCTCAATATCTCTTGGGCACAATGAGATATCGCCTTGGTTTTTGCTCGCAAATGTTACTCATACAAATGTTTAAAAACTCATTTCAGGATTTTTAAAAATTCCACTCTTAAGGGAGTGTAAAAGCGTTAAACATGTTTTTACGTATTTCTCAATATCTCTTAGGCACGACGAGATATCGCTTGGTTTTTGCTTGCAAATGTTACTCATACCAATGTTTAAAGACCAAGTTCAGGATTTTTAGAAATTCCACCCCTAAGGGGGTGTAAAAGGGTTTAATATGTTTTTACGTATTTCTCAATATCTCTTAGGCACGATGAGATATCGCCTTGGTTTTTGCTTGCATATGTTACTTATACAAATGTTTAAAAAGGAATTTTAGGATTTTTAGAAATTCCACCCCTAAGGAGGTGTAAAAGGGTTAATTATGTTTTTACGTATTTCTTAATATCTTTTAGGCACGATGAGATATCGCCTTGGTTTTTGCTTGCATATGTTACTCATACAAATGTTTAAAAACTAATATCAGGATTTTTAGAAATTCCACTCCTAAGGGGGTGAAAAAAGTTAAATATATTTTTACGCATTTCTCAATATCCCTTTGGCACGATGAGATATCGCCTTGGTTTTTGCTTGCAAATGTTACTCATACAAATGTTTAAAAACTGAGTCCAGGATTTTTAGAAATTCCACCCCTAAGGGGGTGTAAAAGGTTAAATATGTTTTTACGTATTTCTCAATATCTGATAGGCACGATGAGATATCGCCTTGGTTTTTGCTCGCAAATGTTACTCATACAAATGTTTAAGAACTAATATGAAGATTTTTAGAAATTGCACCCCTAAGGGGGTGTAAAAGATTGAAATATGTTTGTTACGTATTTCTTAATATCTCTCAGGCACGATGAGATATCGCTTTCGTTTTTGCTTGCAAATGTTACTCATACAAATGTTTAAAAACCGATTTCAGGATTTTTGGAAATTCCACCCCTGAAGGGGTGTAAAAGGGTTGAATATGTTTTTACGTATTTCTCAATATCTCTTTGGCACGATGAGATATCTCCTTGATTTTTGTTTGCAAATAATACTCATACAAATGTTCAAAAACCGATTTCAGGATTTTTAGAAATTCCACCCCTGAGGGGATGTAAAAAGGTTAAATATGTTTTTACGTATTTCTCAATATCTCTTAGGCACGATGAGATATCGCTTTTGTTTTTGCTTGCAAATGTTACTCATACAAATGTTTAAAAACCTGTTTCAGGATTTTTGGAAATTCCACCCCTGAAGGGGTGTAAAAGGGTTAAATATGTTTTTACGCATTTCTCAATATCTCTTAGGCACGATGAGATATCTCCTTGATTTTTATTTGCGAATGTTACTCATACGAATGTTTAAAAACCAATTCCAGGATTTTTAGAAATTCCACCCCTAAGAGGGTGTAAAAGGGTTAAATATGTTTTTACGTATTTCTCAATATCTTTTAGGCACGATGAGATATCGCCTTGGTTTTTGCTCGCAAATGTTACTCATAAAAATGTTTAAAAATGTATTCCAGGATTTTAAGAAATTCCACCCCTAAGGGGGTGCAAAAGGGTTAAATATATTTTTACGCATTTCTCAATATCTCTTAGGCACGATGGGATATCGCCTTGGTTTTCGCTTACAAATGTTACTCATACAAATGTCTAAAAAAACATTCCAGGATTTTCAGAAATTCCACCCTTAAGGGGGTGTAAAAGGGTTAAATATGTTTTTACGTATTTCTCAATATCTTTTAGGCAAGATGAGATATCGCCTTGGTTTTTGCTTGCAAATGTCACTCATACAAATGTTCAAAAACCAATTTCAGGATTTTTAGAAATTCCACCTCCAAGGGGGTGTAAAAGAGTTGAATGTTTTTACGCATTTCTCAATATCTCTTAGGCACGATGAGATATCGCCTTGGTTTTCGCTCGCAAATGTTACTCATACAAATGTTTAAAAACTGATATCAGGATTTGTAGAAATTCGTTCTCTAAGGGGGTGTAAAAGGGTTAAATATGTTTTTACGTATTTCTTAATATCTCTTAGGCACGATGGGATATCGTCTTGGTTTTCGCTTGCAAATGTTACTCATACAAATGTTCAAAAACTCATTTCAGGATTTTTAGAACTTCCACCCCTAAGGGGGTGTGATAGGGTTAAATATGTTTTTACGTATTTCTCTATATCTCTTAGGCACGATGAGATATCGCTTTCGTTTTTGCTTGCAAATGTTACTCATACAAATGTTTAAAAACGAATTTCAGGATTTTCCGAAATTCCACCCCTAAGGGGGTTTAAAAGTGTTAGAAACTGTAGAAAGTGTTTCAACGGTTTTTTTAAGTTCTATCCCCAAGGGAGTGTACATGGTTGTTTTTCGCATATTCCTCAATTTTCCTTGCAAAGGTTACCAATACGAATTCCATATTCCAATCTATATATATAAAAGGCTTTGTCCTGACTGACTCATCAACGCTCAGCCCAAACCCCTGGGCCTAGAAACTTGAAATTTTGGGGATATATTCCCTTCGTGTCGTAAACGCTCACTAAGAAGGGAATTCTAGACAATCCACCCCTAAGTAGGTTCAAAAGGTTAAAATATGTTTGTTACGTATTTCTCAATATTCCTTAGGCACGATGAGATATCGCCTTGGTTTTTGTTTGCAAATGTTCCTCATACAAATGTTTGGAAACCGATTTCAAGATTGTTAGAAATTCCACCCCTGAAGGGGTGTAAAAGGGTTAACTATGTTTTTACGTATTTCTCAATATCTCTTAGGCACGATGAAATATCGCCTTGGTCTTCGCTTGCAAATGTTACTAATACAAATGTTCAAAAACGGATTTCAGGATTTTTAGAAATTCCGTCCCTAAGGGGATATAAAAGGGTTAAACATGTTTTTACGTATTTCTCAATATCTCTTGGGCACAATGAGATATCGCTCTGGTTTTTGCTCGCAAATGTTACTCATACAAATGTTTAAAAACTCATTTCAGGATTTTTAAAAATTCCACTCTTAAGGGGGTGTAAAAGCGTTAAACATGTTTTTACGTATTTCTCAATATCTCTTAGGCGCGACGAGATATCGCTTGGTTTTTTCTTGCAAATGTTACTCATACCAATGTTTAAAGACCAAGTTCAGGATTTTTAGAAATTCCACCCCTAAGGGGGTGTAAAAGGGTTAAATATGTTTTTACGTATTTCTCAATATCTCTTAGGCACGATGAGATATCGCCTTGGTTTTTGCTCGCAAATGTTACTCATAAAAATGTTTGAAAATGTATTCCAGGATTTTAAGAAATTCCACCCCTAAGGGGGTGCAAAAGCGTTAAATATATTTTCACGCATTTCTCAATATCTCTTAGGCACGATGGGATATCGCCTTGGTTTTCGCTTAGAAATGTTACTCATACAAATGTCTAAAAAAACATTCCAGGATTTTCAGAAATTCCACCCTTAAGGGGGTGTAAAAGGATTAAATATGTTTTTACGTATTTCTCAATATCTTTTAGGCACGATGAGATATCGCCTTGGTTTTGCTTGCAAATGTCACTCATACAAATGTTCAAAAACCAATTTCAGGATTTTTGGAAATTCCACCTCCAAGGGGGTGTAAAAGAGTTGAATATGTTTTTACGCATTTCTCAATATCTCTTAGGCACGATGAGATATCGCCTTGGTTTTCGCTCGCAAATGTTACTCATACAAATGTTTAAAAACTGATATCAGGATTTGTAGAAATTCCTTCTCTAAGGGGGTGTAAAAGGGTTAAATATGTTTTTACGTATTTCTTAATATCTCTTAGGCACGATGGGATATCGTCTTGGTTTTCGCTTGCAAATGTTACTCATACAAATGTTCAAAAACTCATTTCAGGATTTTTAGAACTTCCACCCCTAAGGGGGTGTGATATGGTTAAATATGTTTTTACGTATTTCTCTATATCTCTTAGGCACGATGAGATATCGCTTTCGTTTTTGCTTGCAAATGTTACTCATACAAATGTTTAAAAACTAATTTCAGGATTTTCAGAAATTCCACCCCTAAGGGGGTTTAAAAGTGTTAGAAACTGTAGAAAGTGTTTTAACGGTTTTTTTAAATTTTATCCCTAAGGGAGTGTACATGGTTGTTTTTCGCATATTCCTCAATTTTCCTTGCAAAGGTTACCAATACGAATTCCATATTCCAATCTATATATATAAAAGGCTTTGTCCTGACTGACTCATCAACGCCCAGCCCAAACCCCTGGGCCTAGAAACTTGAAATTCTAGGGATATATTCCCTTCGTGTCGTAAACGCTCACTAAAAAGGGAATTTTAGACATTCCACCCCTAAGTGGGTGTAAAAGGTTAAAATACGTTTGTTACGTATTTCTCAATATTCCTTAGGCACGATGAGATATCGCCTTGGTTTTTGTTTATAAATGTTCCTCATACAAAGCTTTGAAAACCGATTTCAGGATTTTTAGAAATTCCACCCCTGAAGGGGTGTAAAAAGATTAACTATGTTTTTACGTATTTCTCAATATCTCTTGGGCACGATGAAATATCGCCTTGGTCTTCGCTTGCAAATGTTACTCATACAAATGTTCAAAAACCGATTTCAGGATTTTTAGAAATTCGGTCCTTAAGGTGATATAAAAGGGTTAAACATGTTTTTACGTATTTCTCAATATCTCTTAGGCACAATGAGATATCGCCTTGGTTTTCGCTCGCAAATGTTACTCATACAAATGTTTAAAAACTCCTCTCAGGATTTTGAGAACTTCCACCCCTAAGGGGGTGTAAGAGGGTTAAATATGTTTTTACGTATTTTTCAATATCTCTTAGGCACGAAGAGATATCGCCTCGATTTTCGTTTGCAAATGTTACTCATACAAATTTTAAAGAACCGATTCCAGGATTTTCAGAAATTCCACCCCTAAGATGGTGAAAAGGGTTAAATATATTTTTACGCATTTCTCAATATCTCTTAGGCACGATGAGATATCGCCTTGGTTTTTGCTTGCAAATGTTATTCATACAAATGTTTAAAAACCAAGTTCAGGATTTCTAGAAATTCCACCCCTAAGGGGATGCAAAAGGGTTTATTATGTTTTTACGTATTTCTCAATATCTCTTAGGCACGATGGGAAATCGCCTTGGTTTTCACTCACAAATGTTACTCATACAAATGTTTAAAAACTTATTTCAGGATTTTTAGAAATTCCACCCCTGAGGGGATGTAAAAAGGTTAAATATGTTTTTACGTATTTTTCAATATCTCTTAGGCACGATGAGATATCGCTTTCGTTTTTGCTTGCACATGTTACTCATACAAATGTTTAAAAACCTGTTTCAGGATTTTTGGAAATTCCACCCCTGAAGGGGTGTAAAAGCGTTAAATATGTTTTTACGCATTTCTTAATATCTCTTAGGCACGATGAGATATCGCCTTGGTCTTCGCTTGCAAATGTTACTCATACAAATGTCTAAAAACTAATTTCAGGATGTTTAGAAATTCCACCCCTAAGGGGGTGTAAAAGGGTTAAATATGTTTTTACGTATTTCTTAATATCTCTTAGGCACGATGGGATATCGTCTTGGTTTTCGCTTGCAAATGTTACTCATACAAATGTTTAAAAACTCATTTCAGGATTTTTAGACATTCCACCCCCAAGTGGGTGTAAAAGCTTAAAATATGTTTGTTACGTATTTCTCAATATTCCTTAGGCACGATGAGATATCGCCTTGGTTTTTGTTTGCAAATGTTCCTCATACAAATGTTTGAAAACCGATTTCAGGATTTTTAGAAATTCACCCCTGAAGGGGTGTAAAAAGTTTAACTATGTTTTTACGTATTTCTCAATATCTCTTAGGCACGATGAAATATCGCCTTGGTCTTCGCTTGCAAATGTTACTAATACAAATGTTCAAAAACGGATTTCAGGATTTTTAGAAATTCCGTCCCTAAGGGGATATAAAAGGGTTAAACATGTTTTTACGTATTTCTCAATATCTCTTGGGCACAATGAGATATCGCCTTGGTTTTTGCTCGCAAATGTTACTCATACAAATGTTTAAAAACTCATTTCAGGATTTTTAAAAATTTCACTCTTAAGGGGGTGTAAAAGCGTTTAACATGTTTTTACGTATTTCTCAATATCTCTTAGGCACGACGAGATATCGCTTGGTTTTTGCTTGCAAATGTTACTCATAACAATGTTCAAAGACCAAGTTCAGGATTTTTAGAAATTCCACCCCTAAGGGGGTGTAAAAGGGTTAAATATGTTTTTACGTATTTCTCAATATCTCTTAGGCACGATGAGATATCGCCTTGGTTTTTGCTCGCAAATGTTACTCATAAAAATGTTTAAAAATGTATTCCAGGATTTTAAGAAATTCCACCCCTAAGGGGGTGCAAAAGAGTTAAATATATTTTTACGCATTTCTCAATATCTCTTAGGCACGATGGGATATCGCCTTGGTTTTCGCTTAGAAATGTTACTCATACAAATGTCTAAAAAAACATTCCAGGATTTACAGAAATTCCACCCTTAAGGGGGTGTAAAAGGGTTAAATATGTTTTTACGTATTTCTCAATATCTCTTAGGCACGATGAGATATCGCCTTGGTTTTTGCTCGCAAATGTTACTCATACAAATGATTAAAAACTAATATCAGGATTTTTAGAAATTCCACTCCTAAGGGGGTGTAAAAGCGTTAAACATGTTTTTACGTATTTCTAAATATCTCTTAGGCACGATCAGATATCGCCTTGGTTTCTGCTTGCAAATGTTACTCATACAAATGTTCAAAAACGGATTTCAGGATTTTTATTTATTCCACCCCTAAAGGGTTATAAAAGGATTAAATATGTTTTTACGTATTTCTCAATATATTTTAGGCACGGTGAGATATCGCCTTGGTGTTTGCTTGCAAAGGTTACTTATACAAATGTTTAAAAACGAATTTCGGGATTTTCAGAAATTCCACCCCTAAGGGGGTGTGAAAGGGTTAAATATGTTTTTACGTTATTCTCAATATCTCTAAGGCACGATGAGATATCGCCTTGGTTTTCGCTTGCAAATGTTACTCATACAAATGTTTAAAAACTGATATCAGGATTTGTAGAAATTCCTTCTCTAAGGGGGTGTAAAAGGGTTAAATATGTTTTTACGTATTTCTTAATATCTCTTAGGCACGATGGGATATCGTCTTGGTTTTCGCTTGCAAATGTTACTCATACAAATGTTCAAAAACTCATTTCAGGCATTTTAGAACTTCCACCCCTAAGGGGGTGTGATAGGGTTAAATATGTTTTTACGTATTTCTCTATATCTCTTAGGCACGATGAGATATCGCTTTCGTTTTTGCTTGCAAATGTTACTCCTACAAATGTTTAAAAACGAATTTCAGGATTTTCAGAAATTCCACCCCTAAGAAGGTTTAAAAGTGTTAGAAACTGTAGAAAGTGTTTCAACGGTTTTTTTAAGTTCTATCCCTAAGGGAGTGTACATGGTTGTTTTTCGCATATTCCTCAATTTTCTTTGCAAAGGTTACCAATACGAATTCCATATTCCAATCTATATATATAAAAGGCTTTGTCCTGACTGACTCATCAACGCCCAGCCCAAACCCCTGGGCCTAGAAACTCGAAATTCTAGGGATATATTCCCTTCGTGTCGTAAACGCTCACTAAGAAGGGAATTCTAGACAATCCACCCCTAAGTAGGTTCAAAAGGTTAAAATATGTTTGTTACGTATATCTCAATATTCCTTAGGCACGATGAGATATCGCCTTGGTTTTTGTTTGCAAATGTTCCTCATACAAATGTTTGGAAACCGATTTCAAGATTGTTAGAAATTCCACCCCTGAACGGGTGTAAAAGGGTTAACTATGTTTTTACGTATTTCTCAATATCTCTTAGGCACGATGAAATATCGCCTTGGTCTTCGCTTGCAAATGTTACTAATACAAATGTTCAAAAACGGATTTCAGGATTTTTAGAAATTCCGTCCCTAAGGGGATATAAAAGGGTTAAACATGTTTTTACGTATTTCTCAATATCTCTTGGGCACAATGAGATATCGCCTTGGTTTTTGCTCGCAAATGTTACTCATACAAATGTTTAAAAACTCATTTCAGGATTTTGAAAAATTTCACTCTTAAGGGGGTGTAAAAGCGTTAAACATGTTTTTACGTATTTCTCAATATCTCTTAGGCACGACGAGATATCGCTTGGTTTTTGCTTGCAAATGTTACTCATACCAATGTTTAAAGACCAAGTTCAGGATTTTTAGAAATTCCACCCCTAAGGGGGTGTAAAAGGGTTAAATATGTTTTTACGTATTTCTCAATATCTCTTAGGCACGATGAGATATCGCCTTGGTTTTTGCTCGCAAATGTTACTCATAAAAATGTTTAAAAATGTATTCCAGGATTTTAAGAAATTCCACCCCTAAGGGGGTGCAAAAGAGTTGAATATATTTTTACGCATTTCTCAATATCTCTTAGGCACGATGGGATATCGCCTTGGTTTTCGCTTAGAAATGTTACTCATACAAATGTCTAAAAAAACATTCCAGGATTTACAGAAATTCCACCCTTAAGGGGGTGTAAAAGGGTTAAATATGTTTTTACGTATTTCTCAATATCTCTTAGGCACGATGAGATATCGCCTTGGTTTTTGCTCGCAAATGTTACTCATACAAATGATTAAAAACTAATATCAGGATTTTTAGAAATTCCACTCCTAAGGGGGTGTAAAAGCGTTAAACATGTTTTTACGTATTTCTAAATATCTCTTAGGCACGATCAGATATCGCCTTGGTTTCTGCTTGCAAATGTTACTCATACAAATGTTTAAAAACGGATTTCAGGATTTTTATTTATTCCACCCCTAAAGGGTTATAAAAGGATTAAATATGTTTTTACGTATTTCTCAATATATTTTAGGCACGATGAGATATCGCCTTGGTGTTTGCTTGCAAAGGTTACTCATACAAATGTTTAAAAATTTATTCCAGGATTTTAAGAAATTCCACCCCTAAGTGGGTGTAAAAGGGTCAAATATGTTTTTACGTATTTCTCAATATCTCTTAGGCACGATGAAATATCTCCTTGATTTTCGTTTGCAAATAATACTCATACAAATGTTTAAAAACCGATTTCAGGATTTTTAGAAATTCCACCCCTGAGGGGATGTAAAAAGGTTAAATATGTTTTCACGTATTTCTCAATATCTCTTAGGCACGATGAGATATCGCTTTCGTTTTTGCTTGCACATGTTACTCATACAAATGTTCAAAAACCTGTTTCAGGATTTTTGGAAATTCCACCCCTGAAGGGGTGTAAAAGCGTTAAATATGTTTTTACGCATTTCTTAATATCTCTTAGGCACGATGAGATATCGCCTTGGTCTTCGCTTGCAAATGTTACTCATACAAATGTCTAAAAACTAATTTCAGGATGTTCAGAAATTCCACCCCTAAGGGGGTGTAAAAGGGTTAAATATGTTTTTACGTATTTCTTAATATCTCTTAGGCACGATGGGATATCGTCTTGGTTTTCGCTTGCAAATGTTACTCATACAAATGTTTAAAAACTCATTTCAGGATTTTTAGACATTCCACCCCTAAGTGGGTGTAAAAGCTTAAAATATGTTTGTTACGTATTTCTCAATATTCCTTAGGCACGATGAGATATCGCCTTGGTTTTTGTGTGCAAATGTTCCTCATACAAATGTTTGAAAACCGATTTCAGGATTTTTAGAAATTCCACCCCTGAAGGGGTGTAAAAAGTTTAACTATGTTTTTACGTATTTCTCAATATCTCTTAGGCACGATAAAATATCGCCTTGGTCTTCGCTTGCAAATGTTACTCATACAATCGTTCAAAAACCGATTTCAGGATTTTTAGAAATTCCATCCTTAAGGGGATATAAAAGGGTTAAACATGTTTTTACGTATTTCTCAATATCTTTTAGGCACGATGAGATATCGCCTTGGTTTTTGCTTGCATATGTTACTTATACAAATGTTTAAAAAGGAATTTTAGGATTTTTAGAAATTCCACCCCTAAGGAGGTGTAAAAGGGTTAATTATGTTTTTACGTATTTCTTAATATCTTTTAGGCACGATGAGATATCGCCTTGGTTTTTGCTTGCATATGTTACTCATGCAAATGTTTAAAAACTAATATCAGGATTTTTAGAAATTCCACTCCTAAGGGGGTGAAAAAAGTTAAATATATTTTTACGCATTTCTCAATATCCCTTTGGCACGATGAGATATCGCCTTGGTTTTTGCTTGCAAATGTTACTCATGCAAATGTTTAAAAACTGAGTCCAGGATTTTTAGAAATTCCACCCCTAAGGGGGTGTAAAAGGTTAAATATGTTTTGACGTATTTCTCAATATCTGTTAGGCACGATGAGATATCGCCTTGGTTTTTGCTCGCAAATGTTACTCATACAAATGTTTAAGAACTAATATGAAAATTTTTAGAAATTGCACCCCTAAGGGGGTGTAAAAGATTGAAATATGTTTGTTACGTATTTCTCAATATCTCTCAGGCACGATGAGATATCGCTTTCGTTTTTGCTTGCAAATGTTACTCATACAAATGTTTAAAAACCTATTTCAGGATTTTTGGAAATTCCACCCCTGAAGGGGTGTAAAAGGGTTGAATATGTTTTTACGCATTTCTCAATATCTCTTAGGCACGATGAGATATCTCCTTGATTTTTATTTGCGAATGTTACTCATACGAATGTTTAAAAACCAATTTCAGGATTTTTAGAAATTCCACCTCCAAGGGGGTGTAAAAGAGTTGAATATGTTTTTACGCATTTCTCAATATCTTTTAGGCACGAAGAGATATCGCCTTGATTTTCGTTTGCAAATGTTACTCATACAAATGTTTAAAAACCGATTCCAGGAATTTTAGAAATTCCACCCCTAAGGGGGTGAAAAGGGTTAAATACATTTTTACGCATTTCTCAATATCTCTTAGGCACGATGAGATATCGCCTTGGTTTTTGCTTGCAAATGTTTTTCATACACATGTTTAAAAACCAAGTTCAGGATTTTTAGAAATTCCACCCCTAAGGGGGTGTAAAAGGGTTAAATATGTTTTTACGTATTTCTCAATATATCTTAGGCACGATGGGAAATCGCCTTGGTTTTCGCTTACAAATGTTATTCATACAAATGTCTAAAAAAACGTTTCAGGATTTTTAGAAATTCCACACTTAAAGAGGTGTAAAAGGGTTAATTATGTTTTTACGTATTTCTTAATATCTTTTAGGCACGATTAGATATCGCCTTGGTTTTTGCTTGCATATGTTACTCATACAAATGTTTAAAAACTAATATCAGGATTTTTAGAAATTCCACTCCTAAGGGGGTGAAAAAAGTTAAATATATTTTTACGCATTTCTCAATATCCCTTAGGCACGATGAGATATCGAATTCGTTTTTGCTCGCAAATGTTACTCATACAAATGTTTAAGAACTAATATGAAGATTTTTAGAAATTGCACCCCTAAGGGGGTGTAAAAGATTGAAATATGTTTGTTACGTATTTCTCAATATCTCTTAGGCACGATGAGATATCGCTTTCGTTTTTGCTTGCAAATGTTACTCATACAAATGTTTAAAAACCGATTTCAGGATTTTTAGAATTTCCACCCCTGAAGGGGTGTAAAAGGGTTGAATATGTTTTTACGTATTTCTCAATATCTCTTAGGCACGATGAGATATCGCTTTCGTTTTTGCTTGCAAATGTAACTCATACAAATGTTTAAAAACCTGTTTCAGGATTTTTGGAAATTCCACCCCTGAAGGGGTGTAAAAAGTTAACTATGTTTTTACGTATTTCTCAATATCTCTTAGGCACGATGAGATATCGCTTTCGTTTTTGCTTGCAAATGTAACTCATACAAATGTTCAAAAACCGATTTCAGGATTTTTAAAAATTCCGTCCTTAAGGGGATATAAAAGGGTTAAACATGTTTTTACGTATTTCTCAATATCTTTTGGGCACGATGAGATATCGCCTTGGTTTTTGCTTGCATATGTTACTTATACAAATGTTTAAAAAGGAATTTTAGGATTTTTAGAAATTCCACCCCTAAGAAGGTGTAAAAGGGTTAATTATGTTTTTACGTATTTCTTAATATCTTTTAGGCACGATGAGATATCGCCTTGGTTTTTGCTTGCATATGTTACTCATACAAATGTTTAAAAACTAATATCAGGATTTTTAGAAATTCCACTCCTAAGGGGGTGAAAAAAGTTAAATATATTTTTACGCATTTCTCAATATCCCTTTGGCACGATGAGATATCGCCTTGGTTTTTGCTTGCAAATGTTACTCATACAAATGTTTAAAAACTGAGTCCAGGATTTTTAGAAATTCCACCCCTAAGGGGGTGTAAAAGGTTAAATATGTTTTTACGTATTTCTCAATATCTGTTAGGCACGATGAGATATCGCCTTCGTTTTTGCTCGCAAATGTTACTCATACAAATGTTTAAGAACTAATATGAAGATTTTTAGAAATTGCACCCCTAAGGGGGTGTAAAAGATTGAAATATGTTTGTTACGTATTTCTCAATATTTCTTAGGCACGATGAGATATCGCTTTCGTTTTTGCTTGCAAATGTTACTCATACAAATGTTTAAAAACCGATTTCAGGATTTTTAGAATTTCCACCCCTGAAGGGGTGTAAAAGGGTTGAATATGTTTTTACGTATTTCTCAATATCTCTTAGGCACGATGAGATATCGCTTTCGTTTTTGCTTGCAAATGTTACTCATACAAATGTTTAAAAACCTGTTTCAGGATTTTTGGAAATTCTACCCCTGAAGGGGTGTAAAAGGGTTAAATATGTTTTTACGCATTTCTTAATATCTCTTAAGCACGATGAGATATCGCCTTGGTCTTCGCTTGCAAATGTTACTCATACAAATGTCTAAAAACTAATTTCAGGATATTTAGAAATTCCACCCCTAAGGGGGTGTAAAAAGGTTAAATATGTTTTTACGTATTTCTTAATATCTCTTAGGCACGATGGGATATCGTCTTGGTTTTCGCTTGCAAATGTTACTCATACAAATGTTTAAAAACTCATATCAGGATTTTTAGACATTCCACCCCCAAGTGGGTGTAAAAGCTTAAAATATGTTTGTTACGTATTTCTCAATATTCCTTAGGCACGATGAGATATCGCCTTGGATTTTGTTTGCAAATGTTCCTCATACAAATGTTTGAAAACCGATTTCAGGATTTTTAGAAATTCCACCCCTGAAGGGGTGTAAAAAGTTAACTATGTTTTTACGTATTTCTCAATATCTCTTAGGCACGATGAAATATCGCCTTGGTCTTCGCTTGCAAATGTTACTCATACAAATGTTCAAAAACCGATTTCAGGATTTTTAGAAATTCCGTCCTTAAGGGGATATAAAAGGGTTAAACATGTTTTTACGTATTTCTCAATATCTTTTGGGCACGATGAGATATCGCCTTGGTTTTTGCTTGCATATGTTACTTATACAAATGTTTAAAAAGGAATTTTAGGATTTTTAGAAATTCCACCCCTAAGAAGGTGTAAAAGGGTTAATTATGTTTTTACGTATTTCTTAATATCTTTCAGGCACGATGAGATATCGCCTTGGTTTTTGCTTGCATATGTTACTCATACAAATGTTTAAAAACTAATATCAGGATTTTTAGAAATTCCACTCCTAAGGGGGTGAAAAAAGTTAAATATATTTTTACGCATTTCTCAATATCCCTTTGGCACGATGAGATATCGCCTTGGTTTTTGCTTGCAAATGTTACTCATACAAATGTTTAAAAACTGAGTCCAGGATTTTTAGAAATTCCACCCCTAAGGGGGTGTAAAAGGTTAAATATGTTTTTACGTATTTCTCAATATCTGTTAGGCACGATGAGATATCGCCTTGGTTTTTGCTCGCAAATGTTACTCATACAAATGTTTAAGAACTAATATGAAGATTTTTAGAAATTGCACCCCTAAGGGGGTGTAAAAGATTGAAATATGTTTGTTACGTATTTCTTAATATCTCTCAGGCACGATGAGATATCGCTTTCGTTTTTGCTTGCAAATGTTACTCATACAAATGTTTAAAAACCGATTTCAGGATTTTTGGAATTTCCACCCCTGAAGGGGTGTAAAAGGGTTGAATATGTTTTTACGTATTTCTCAATATCTCTTAGGCACGATGAGATATCTCCTTGATTATCGTTTGCAAATAATACTCATACAAATGTTCAAAAACCGATTTCAGGATTTTTAGAAATTCCACCCCTGAGGGGATGTAAAAAGTTTAAATATGTTTTTACGTATTTTTCAATATCTCTTAGGCACGATGAGATATCGCTTTTGTTTTTGCTTGCATATGTTACTCATACAAATGTTTAAAAACCTGTTTCAGGATTTTTGGAAATTCCACCCCTGAAGGGGTGTAAAAGGGTTAAATATGTTTTTACGCATTTCTCAATATCTCTTAGGCACGATGAGATATCTCCTTGATTTTTATTTGCGAATGTTACTCATACGAATGTTTAAAAACCAATTTCAGGATTTTTAGAAATTCCACCCCTAAGGGGGTCTAAAAGGGTTAAATAAGTTTTTACGTATTTCTTAATATCTCTTAGGCACGATGGGATATCGCCTTGGTTTTCACTTACAAATGTTACTCATACAAATGTTCAAAACCCATTTCAGGATTTTTAGAACTTCTACCCCTAAGGGGGTGTGATAGGGTTAAATATGTTTTTACGTATTTCTCAATATCTCTTAGGCACGATGAGATATCGCTTTCGTTTTTGCGTGCAAATGTTACTCATACAAATGTTTAAAAACGAATTTCAGGATTTTCAGAAATTCCACCCCTAAGGGGGTTTAAAAGTGTTAGAAACTGTAGAAAGTGTTTCAACGGTTTTTTTAAGTTCTATCCCTAAGGGAGTGTACATGGTTGTTTTTCGCATATTCCTCAATTTTCCTTGCAAAGGTTACCAATACGAATTCCATATTCCAATCTATATATATAAAAGGCTTTGTCCTGACTGACTCATCAACGCCCAGCCCAAACCCCTGGGCCTAGAAACTTGAAATTCTAGGGATATATTCCCTTCGTGTCGTAAACGCTCAGTAAGAAGGGAATTCTAGACAATCCACCCCTAAGTAGGTGTAAAAGGTTAAAATATGTTTGTTACGTATTTCTCAATATTCCTTAGGCACGATGAGATATCGCCTTGGTTTTTGTTTGCAAATGTTCCTCATTCAAATGTTTGGAAACCGATTTCAAGATTTTTAGAAATTCCACCCCTGAAGGGGTGTAAAAGGGTTAACTATGTTTTTACGTATTTCTCAATATCTCTTAGGCACGATGAAATATCGCCTTGGTCTTCGCTTGCAAATGTTACTGATACAAATGTTCAAAAATGGATTTCAGGATTTTTAGAAATTCCGTCCCTAAGGGGATATAAAAGGGTTAAACATGTTTTTACGTATTTCTCAATATCTCTTGGGCACAATGAGATATCGCCTTGGTTTTTGCTCGCAAATGTTACTCATACAAATGTTTAAAAACTCATTTCAGGATTTTTAAAAATTCCACTCTTAAGGGGGTATAAAAGCGTTAAACATGTTTTTACGTATTTCTCAATATCTCTTAGGCACGATGAGATATCGCCTTGGTCTTCGCTTGCAAATGTTACTCATACAAATGTCTAAAAACTAATTTCAGGATGTTTAGAACTTCCACCCCTAAGGGGGTGTAAAAGGGTTAAATATGTTTTTACGTATTTCTTAATATCTCTGAGGCACGATGGGATATCGTCTTGGTTTTCGCTTGCAAATGTTACTCATACAAATGTTCAAAAACTCATTTCAGGATTTTTAGAACTTCCACCCCTAAGGGGGTGTAAAAGGGTTAAATATGTTTTTACGCATTTCTCAATATCCCTTTGGCACGATGAGATATCGCCTTGGTTTTTGCTTGCAAATGTTACTCATACAAATGTTTAAAAACTGAGTCCAGGATTTTTAGAAATTCCACCCCTAAGGGGGTGTAAAAGGTTAAATATGTTTTTACGTATTTCTCAATATCTGTTAGGCACGATGAGATATCGCCTTGGTTTTTGCTCGCAAATGTTACTCATACAAATGTTTAAGAACTAATATGAAGATTTTTAGAAATTGCACCCCTAAGAGGGTGTAAAAGATTGAAATATGTTTGTTACGTATTTCTTAATATCTCTCAGGCACGATGAGATATCGCTTTCGTTTTTGCTTGCAAATGTTACTCATACAAATGTTTAAAAACCGATTTCAGGATTTTTGGAATTTCCACCCCTGAAGGGGTGTAAAAGGGTTGAATATGTTTTTACGTATTTCTCAATATCTCTTAGGCACGATGAGATATCTCCTTGATTATCGTTTGCAAATAATACTCATACAAATGTTCAAAAACCGATTTCAGGATTTTTAGAAATTCCACCCCTGAGGGGATGTAAAAAGGTTAAATATGTTTTTACGTATTTCTCAATATCTCTTAGGCACGATGAGATATCGCTTTTGTTTTTGCTTGCATATGTTACTCATACAAATGTTTAAAAACCTGTTTCAGGATTTTTGGAAATTCCACCCCTGAAGGGGTGTAAAAGGGTTAAATATGTTTTTACGCATTTCTCAATATCTCTTAGGCACGATGAGATATCTCCTTGATTTTTATTTGCGAATGTTACTCATACGAATGTTTAAAAACCAATTTCAGGATTTTTAGAAATTCCACCCCTAAGGGGGTCTAAAAGGGTTAAATAAGTTTTTACGTATTTCTTAATATCTCTTAGGCACGATGGGATATCGCCTTGGTTTTCACTTACAAATGTTACTCATACAAATGTTCAAAACCCATTTCAGGATTTTTAGAACTTCTACCCCTAAGGGGGTGTGATAGGGTTAAATATGTTTTTACGTATTTCTCAATATCTCTTAGGCACGATGAGATATCGCTTTCGTTTTTGCGTGCAAATGTTACTCATACAAATGTTTAAAAACGAATTTCAGGATTTTCAGAAATTCCACCCCTAAGGGGGTTTAAAAGTGTTAGAAACTGTAGAAAGTGTTTCAACGGTTTTTTTAAGTTCTATCCCTAAGGGAGTGTACATGGTTGTTTTTCGCATATTCCTCAATTTTCCTTGCAAAGGTTACCAATACGAATTCCATATTCCAATCTATATATATAAAAGGCTTTGTCCTGACTGACTCATCAACGCCCAGCCCAAACCCCTGGGCCTAGAAACTTGAAATTCTAGGGATATATTCCCTTCGTGTCGTAAACGCTCACTAAGAAGGGAATTCTAGACAATCCACCCCTAAGTAGGTGTAAAAGGTTAAAATATGTTTGTTACGTATTTCTCAATATTCCTTAGGCACGATGAGATATCGCCTTGGTTTTTGTTTGCAAATGTTCCTCATTCAAATGTTTGGAAACCGATTTCAAGATTTTTAGAAATTCCACCCCTGAAGGGGTGTAAAAGGGTTAACTATGTTTTTACGTATTTCTCAATATCTCTTAGGCACGATGAAATATCGCCTTGGTCTTCGCTTGCAAATGTTACTGATACAAATGTTCAAAAATGGATTTCAGGATTTTTAGAAATTCCGTCCCTAAGGGGATATAAAAGGGTTAAACATGTTTTTACGTATTTCTCAATATCTCTTGGGCACAATGAGATATCGCCTTGGTTTTTGCTCGCAAATGTTACTCATACAAATGTTTAAAAACTCATTTCAGGATTTTTAAAAATTCCACTCTTAAGGGGGTATAAAAGCGTTAAACATGTTTTTACGTATTTCTCAATATCTCTTAGGCACGATGAGATATCGCCTTGGTCTTCGCTTGCAAATGTTACTCATACAAATGTCTAAAAACTAATTTCAGGATGTTTAGAACTTCCACCCCTAAGGGGGTGTAAAAGGGTTAAATATGTTTTTACGTATTTCTCAATATCTCTTAGGCACGATGAGATATCGCCTTGGTTTTTGCTTGCATATGTTACTTATACAAATGTTTAAAAAGGAATTTTAGGATTTTTAGGAATTCCACCCCTAAGAAGGTGTAAAAGGGTTAATTATGTTTTTACGTATTTCTTAATATCTTTTAGGCACGATGAGATATCGCCTTGGTTTTTGCTTGCATATGTTACTCATACAAATGTTTAAAAACTAATATCAGGATTTTTAGAAATTCCACTCCTAAGGGGGTGAAAAAAGTTAAATATATTTTTACGCATTTCTCAATATCCCTTTGGCACGATGAGATATCGCCTTGGTTTTTGCTTGCAAATGTTACTCACACAAATGTTTAAAAACTGAGTCCAGGATTTTTAGAAATTCCACCCCTAAGGGGGTGTAAAAGGTTAAATATGTTTTTACGTATTTCTCAATATCTGTTAGGCACGATGAGATATCGCCTTGGTTTTTGCTCGCAAATGTTACTCATACAAATGTTTAAGAACTAATATGAAGATTTTTAGAAATTGCACCCCTAAGGGGGTGTAAAAGATTGAAATATGTTTGTTACGTCTTTCTTAATATCTCTCAGGCACGATGAGATATCGCTTTCGTTTTTGCTTGCAAATGTTACTCATACAAATGTTTAAAAACCGATTTCAGGATTTTTGGAAATTCCACCCCTGAAGGGGTGTAAAAGGGTTGAATATGTTTTTACGTATTTCTCAATATCTCTTAGGCACGATGAGATATCTCCTTGATTTTCATTTGCAAATAATACTCATACAAATGTTCAAAAACCGATTTCAGGATTTTTAGAAATTCCACCCCTGAGGGGATGTAAAAAGGTTAAATATGTTTTTACGTATTTCTCAATATCTCTTAGGCACGATGAGATATCGCTTTTGTTTTTGCTTGCATATGTTACTCATACAAATGTTTAAAAACCTGTTTCAGGATTTTTTAAAATTCCACCCCTGAAGGGGTGTAAAAGGGTTAAATATGTTTTTACGCATTTCTCAATATCTCTTAGGCACGATGAGATATCTCCTTGATTTTTATTTGCGAATGTTACTCATACGAATGTTTAAAAACCAATTTCAGGATTTTTAGAAATTCCACCCCTAAGGGGGTCTAAAAGGGTTAAATAAGTTTTTACGTATTTCTTAATATCTCTTAGGCACGATGGGATATCGCCTTGGTTTTCACTTACAAATGTTACTCATACAAATGTTCAAAACCCATTTCAGGATTTTTAGAACTTCCACCCCTAAGGGGGTGTGATAGGGTTAAATATGTTTTTACGTATTTCTCAATATCTCTTAGGCACGATGAGATATCGCTTTCGTTTTTGCGTGCAAATGTTACTCATACAAATGTTTAAAAACGAATTTCAGGATTTTCAGAAATTCCACCCCTAAGGGGGTTTAAAAGTGTTAGAAACTGTAGAAAGTGTTTCAACGGTTTTTTTAAGTTCTATCCCTAAGGGAGTGTACATGGTTGTTTTTCGCATATTCCTCAATTTTCCTTGCAAAGGTTACCAATACGAATTCCATATTCCAATCTATATATATAAAAGGCTTTGTCCTGACTGACTCATCAACGCCCAGCCCAAACCCCTGGGCCTAGAAACTTGAAATTCTAGGGATATATTCCCTTCGTGTCGTAAACGCTCACTAAGAAGGGAATTCTAGACAATCCACCCCTAAGTAGGTGTAAAAGGTTAAAATATGTTTGTTACGTATTTCTCAATATTCCTTAGGCACGATGAGATATCGCCTTGGTTTTTGTTTGCAAATGTTCCTCATACAAATGTTTGGAAACCGATTTCAAGATTTTTAGAAATTCCACCCCTGAAGGGGTGTAAAAGGGTTAACTATGTTTTTACGTATTTCTCAATATCTCTTAGGCACGATGAAATATCGCCTTGGTCTTCGCTTGCAAATGTTACTAATACAAATGTTCAAAAATGGATTTCAGGATTTTTAGAAATTCCGTCCCTAAGGGGATATAAAAGGGTTAAACATGTTTTTACGTATTTCTCAATATCTCTTGGGCACAATGAGATATCGCCTTGGTTTTTGCTCGCAAATGTTACTCATACAAATGTTTAAAAACTCATTTTAGGATTTTTAAAAATTTCACTCTTAAGGGGGTGTAAAAGCGTTAAACATGTTTTTACGTATTTCTCAATATCTCTTAGGCACGACGAGATATCGCTTGGTTTTTGCTTGCAAATGTTACTCATACCAATGTTTAAAGACCAAGTTCAGGATTTTTAGAAATTCGACCCCTAAGGGGGTGTAAAAGGGTTAAATATGTTTTTACGTATTTCTCAATATCTCTTAGGCACGATGAGATATCGCCTTGGTTTTTGCTCGCAAATGTTACTCATAAAAATGTTTAAAAATGTATTCCAGGATTTTAAGAAATTCCACCCCTAAGTGGGTGCAAAAGAGTTAAATATATTTTTACGCATTTCTCAATATCTCTTAGGCACGATGGGATATCGCCTTGGTTTTCGCTTAGAAATGTTACTCATACAAATGTCTAAAAAAACATTCCAGGATTTACAGAAATTCCACCCTTAAGGGGGTGTAAAAGGGTTAAATATGTTTTTACGTATTTCTCAATATCTCTTAGGCACGATGAGATATCGCCTTGGTTTTTGCTCGCAAATGTTACTCATACAAATGATTAAAAACTAATATCAGGATTTTTAGAAATTCCACTCCTAAGGGGGTGTAAAAGCGTTAAACATGTTTTTACGTATTTCTAAATATCTCTTAGGCACGATCAGATATCGCCTTGGTTTCTGCTTGCAAATGTTACTCATACAAATGTTTAAAAACGGATTTCAGGATTTTTATTTATTCCACCCCTAAAGGGTTATAAAAGGATTAAATATGTTTTTACGTATTTCTCAATATATTTTAGGCACGGTGAGATATCGCCTTGGTGTTTGCTTGCAAAGGTTACTTATACAAATGTTTAAAAACGAATTTCGGGATTTTCAGAAATTCCACCCCTAAGGGGGTGTAAAAGGGTTAAATATGTTTTTACGTTATTCTCAATATCTCTAAGGCACGATGAGATATCGCCTTGGTTTTCGCTTGCAAATGTTACTCATACAAATGTTTAAAAACTGATATCAGGATTTGTAGAAATTCCTTCTCTAAGGGGGTGTAAAAGGGTTAAATATGTTTTTACGTATTTCTTAATATCTCTTAGGCACGATGGGATATCGTCTTGGTTTTTGCTTGCAAATGTCACTCATACAAATGTTCAAAAACCAATTTCAGGATTTTTAGAAATTCCACCTCCAAGGGGGTGTAAAAGAGTTGAATATGTTTTTACGCATTTCTCAATATCTCTTAGGCACGATGAGATATCGCCTTGGTTTTCGCTCGCAAATGTTACTCATACAAATGTTTAAAAACTGATATCAGGATTTGTAGAAATTCCTTCTCTAAGGGGGTGTAAAAAGGTTAAATATGTTTTTACGTATTTCTCAATATCTCTTAGGCACGATGAGATATCGCTTTTGTTTTTGCTTGCATATGTTACTCATACAAATGTTTAAAAACTAATATCAGGATTTTTGGAAATTCCACTCCTAAGGGGGTGAAAAAAGTTAAATATATTTTTACGCATTTCTCAATATCCCTTAGGCACGATGAGATATCGAATTCGTTTTTGCTCGCAAATGTTACTCATACAAATGTTTAAGAACTAATATGAAGATTTTTAGAAATTGCACCCCTAAGGGGGTGTAAAAGATTGAAATATGTTTGTTACGTATTTCTCAATATCTCTTAGGCACGATGAGATATCGCTTTCGTTTTTGCTTGCAAATGTTACTCATACAAATGTTTAAAAACCGATTTCAGGATTTTTAGAATTTCCACCCCTGAAGGGGTGTAAAAGGGTTGAATATGTTTTTACGTATTTCTCAATATCTCTTAGGCACGATGAGATATCGCTTTCGTTTTTGCTTGCAAATGTTACTCATACAAATGTTTAAAAACCTGTTTCAGGATTTTTGGAAATTCCACCCCTGAAGGGGTGTAAAAGGGTTAAATCTGTTTTTACGCATTTCTTAATATCTCTTAAGCACGATGAGATATCGCCTTGGTCTTCGCTTGCAAATGTTACTCATACAAATGTCTAAAAACTAATTTCAGGATATTTAGAAATTCCACCCCTAAGGGGGTGTAAAAAGGTTAAATATGTTTTTACGTATTTCTTAATATCTCTTAGGCACGATGGGATATCGTCTTGGTTTTCGCTTGCAAATGTTACTCATACAAATGTTTAAAAACTCATATCAGGATTTTTAGACATTCCACCCCCAAGTGGGTGTAAAAGCTTAAAATATGTTTCTTACGTATTTCTCAATATTCCTTAGGCACGATGAGATATCGCCTTGGTTTTTGTTTGCAAATGTTCCTCATACAAATGTTTGAAAACCGATTTCAGGATTTTTAGAAATTCCACCCCTGAAGGGGTGTAAAAAGTTAACTATGTTTTTACGTATTTCTCAATATCTCTTAGGCACGATGAAATATCGCCTTGGTCTTCGCTTGCAAATGTTACTCATACAAATGTTCAAAAACCGATTTCAGGATTTTTAGAAATTCCGTCCTTAAGGGGATATAAAAGGGTTAAACATGTTTTTACGTATTTCTCAATATCTTTTGGGCACGATGAGATATCGCCTTGGTTTTTGCTTGCATATGTTACTTATACAAATGTTTAAAAAGGAATTTTAGGATTTTGAGAAATTCCACCCCTAAGGAGGTGTAAAAGGGTTAATTATGTTTTGACGTATTTCTTAATATCTTTTAGGCACGATGAGATATCGCCTTGGTTTTTGCTTGCATATGTTACTCATACAAATGTTTAAAAACTAATATCAGGATTTTTAGAAATTCCACTCTTAAGGGGGTGAAAAAAGTTAAATATATTTTTACGCATTTCTCAATATCCCTTTGGCACGATGAGATATCGCCTTGGTTTTTGCTTGCAAATGTTACTCATACAAATGTTTAAAAACTGAGTCCAGGATTTTTAGAAATTCCACCCCTAAGGGGGTGTAAAAGGTTAAATATGTTTTTACGTATTTCTCAATATCTGTTAGGCACGATGAGTTATCGCCTTGGTTTTTGCTCGCAAATGTTACTCATACAAATGTTTAAGAACTAATATGAAGATTTTTAGAAATTGCACCCCTAAGGGGGTGTTAAAGATTGAAATATGTTTGTTACGTATTTCTTAATATCTCTCAGGCACGATGAGATATCGCTTTCGTTTTTGCTTGCAAATGTTACTCATACAAATGTTTAAAAACCGATTTCAGGATTTTTGGAAATTCCACCCCTGAAGGGGTGTAAAAGGGTTGATTATGTTTTTACGTATTTCTCAATATCTCTTAGGCACGATGAGATATCTCCTTGATTTTCGTTTGCAAATAATACTCATACAAATGTTCAAAAACCGATTTCAGGATTTTTAGAAATTCCACCCCTGAGGGGATGTAAAAAGGTTAAATATGTTTTTACGTATTTCTCAATATCTCTTAGGCACGATGAGATATCGCTTTTGTTTTTGCTTGCAAATGTTACTCATACAAATGTTTAAAAACCTGTTTCAGGATTTTTGGAAATTCCACCCCTGAAGGGGTGTAAAAGGGTTAAATATGTTTTTACGCATTTCTCAATATCTCTTAGGCACGATGAGATATCTCCTTGATTTTTATTTGCGAATGTTACTCATACGAATGTTTAAAAACCAATTTCAGGATTTTTAGAAATTCCACCCCTAAGGGGGTCTAAAAGGGTTAAATAAGTTTTTACGTATTTCTTAATATCTCTTAGGCACGATGGGATATCGCCTTGGTTTTCACTTACAAATGTTACTCATACAAATGTTCAAAAACTCATTTCAGGATTTTTATAACTTCCACCCCTAAGGGGGTGTGATAGGGTTAAATATGTTTTTACGTATTTCTCAATATCTGTTGGGCACAATGAGATATCGCCTTGGTTTTTGCTCGCAAATGTTACTCATACAAATGTTTAAAAACTCATTTCAGGATTTTTAAAAATTCTACTCTTAAGGGGGTGTAAAAGCGTTAAACATGTTTTTACGTATTTCTCGATATCTCTTAGGCACGACGAGATATCGCTTGGTTTTTGCTTGCAAATGTTACTCATACCAATGTTTAAAGACCAAGTTCAGGATTTTTAGAAATTCCACCCCTAAGGGGGTGTAAAAGGGTTAAATATGTTTTTACGTATTTCTCAATATCTCTTAGGCACGATGAGATATCGCCTTGGTTTTTGCTCGCAAATGTTACTCATAAAAATGTTTAAAAATGTATTCCAGGATTTTAAGAAATTCCACCCCTAAGGGGGTGCAAAAGGGTTAAATATATTTTTACGCATTTCTCAATATCTCTTAGGCACGATGGGATATCGCCTTGGTTTTCCCTTACAAATGTTACTCATACAAATGTCTAAAAAAACATTCCAGGATTTTCAGAAATTCCACCCTTAAGGGGGTGTAAAAGGGTTAAATATGTTTTTACGTATTTCTCAATATCTTTTAGGCACGATGAGATATCGCCTTGGTTTTTGCTTGCAAATGTCACTCATACAAATGTTCAAAAACCAATTTCAGGATTTTTAGAAATTCCACCTCCAAGGGGGTGTAAAAGCGTTGAATGTTTTTACGCATTTCTCAATATCTCTTAGGCACGATGAGATATCGCCTTGGTTTTCGCTCGCAAATGTTACTCATACAAATGTTTAAAAACTGATATCAGGATTTGTAGAAATTCCTTCTCTAAGGGGGTGTAAAAGGGTTAAATATGTTTTTACGTATTTCTTAATATCTCTTAGGCACGATGGGTTATCGTCTTGGTTTTCGCTTGCAAATGTTACTCATACAAATGTTCAAAAACTCATTTCAGGATTTTTAGAACTTCCACCCCTAAGGGGGTGTGATAGGTTTAAATATGTTTTTACGTATTTCTCTATATCTCTTAGGCACGATGAGATATCGCTTTCGTTTTTGCTTGCAAATGTTACTCATACAAATGTTTAAAAACGAATTTAAGGATTTTCAGAAATTCCACCCCTAAGGGGGTTTAAAAGTGTTAGAAACTGTAGAAAGTGTTTTAACGGTTTTTTTAAGTTCTATCCCTAAGGGAGTGTACATGGTTGTTTTTCGCATATTCCTCAATTTTCCTTGCAAAGGTTACCAATACGAATTCCATATTCCAACCTATATATATAAAAGGCTTTGTCCTGACTGACTCATCAACGCCCAGCCCAAACCCCTGGGCCTAGAAACTTGAAATTCTAGGGATATATTCCCTTCGTGTCGTAAACGCTCACTAAGAAGGGAATTCTAGACAATCCACCCCTAAGTAGGTTCAAAAGGTTAAAATATGTTTGTTACGTATTTCTCAATATTCCTTAGGCACGATGAGATATCGCCTTGGTTTTTGTTTGCAAATGTTCCTCATACAAATGTTTGGAAACCGATTTCAAGATTGTTAGAAATTCCACCCCTGAAGGGGTGTAAAAGGGTTAACTATGTTTTTACGTATTTCTCAATATCTCTTAGGCACGATGAAATATCGCCTTGGTCTTCGCTTGCAAATGTTACTAATACAAATGTTCAAAAACGGATTTCAGGATTTTTAGAAATTCCGTCCCTAAGGGGATATAAAAGGGTTAAACATGTTTTTACGTATTTCTCAATATCTCTTGGGCACAATGAGATATCGCCTTGGTTTTTGCTCGCAAATGTTACTCATACAAATGTTTAAAAACTCATTTCAGGATTTTTAAAAATTCCACTCTTAAGGGGGTGTAAAAGCGTTAAACATGTTTTTACGTATTTCTCAATATCTCTTAGGCACGACGAGATATCGCTTGGTTTTTGCTTGCAAATGTTACTCATACCAATGTTTAAAGACCAAGTTCAGGATTTTTAGAAATTCCACCCCTAAGGGGGTGTAAAAGGGTTAAATATGTTTTTACGTATTTCTCAATATCTCTTAGGCACGATGAGATATCGCCTTGGTTTTTGCTCGCAAATGTTACTCATAAAAATGTTTAAAGATGTATTCCAGGATTTTAAGAAATTCCACCCCTAAGGGGGTGCAAAAGGGTTAAATATATTTTTACGCATTTCTCAATATCTCTTAGGCACGATGGGATATCGCCTTGGTTTTCGCTTAGAAATGTTACTCATACAAATGTCTAAAAAAACATTCCAGGATTTACAGAAATTCCACCCTTAAGGGGGTGTAAAAGGGTTAAATATGTTTTTACGTATTTCTCAATATCTTTTAGGCACGATGAGATATCGCCTTGGTTTTTGCTTGCAAATGTCACTCATACAAATGTTCAAAAACCAATTTCAGGATTTTTAGAAATTCCACCTCCAAGGGGGTGTAAAAGAGTTGAATATGTTTTTACGCATTTCTCAATATCTCTTAGGCACGATGAGATATCGCCTTGGTTTTCGCTCGCAAATGTTACTCATACAAATGTTTAAAAACTGATATCAGGATTTGTAGAAATTCCTTCTCTAAGGGGGTGTAAAAGGGTTAAATATGTTTTTACGTATTTCTTAATATCTCTTAGGCACGATGGGATATCGTCTTGGTTTTCGCTTGCAAATGTTACTCATACAAATGTTCAAAAACTCATTTCAGGATTTTTAGAACTTCCACCCCTAAGGGGGTGTGATAGGGTTAAATATGTTTTTACGTATTTCTCTATATCTCTTAGGCACGATGAGATATCGCTTTCGTTTTTGCTTGCAAATGTTACTCATACAAATGTTTAAAAACTAATTTCAGGATTTTCAGAAATTCCACCCCTAAGGGGGTTTAAAAGTGTTAGAAACTGTAGAAAGTGTTTTAACGGTTTTTTAAAATTCTATCCCTAAGGGAGTGTACATGGTTTTTTTTCGCATATTCCTCAATTTTCCTTGCAAAGGTTACCAATACGAATTCCATATTCCAATCTATATATATAAAAGGCTTTGTCCTGACTGACTCATCAACGCCCAGCCCCAACCCCTGGGCCTAGAAACTTGAAATTCTAGGGATATATTCCCTTCGTGTCGTAAACGCTCACTAAAAAGGGAATTTTAGACATTCCACCCCTAAGTGGGTGTAAAAGGTTAAAATACGTTTGTTACGTATTTCTCAATATTCCTTAGGCACGATGAGATATCGCCTTGGTTTTTGTTTACAAATGTTCCTCATACAAATGTTTGAAAACCGATTTCAGGATTTTTAGAAATTCTACCCCTGAAGGGGTGTAAAAAGATTAACTATGTTTTTACGTATTTCTCAATATCTCTTGGGCACGATGAAATATCGCCTTGGTCTTCGCTTGCAAATGTTACTCATACAAATGTTCAAAAACCGATTTCAGGATTTTTAGAAATTCGGTCCTTAAGGTGATATAAAAGGGTTAAACATGTTTTTACGTATTTCTCAATATCTCTTAGGCACAATGAGATATCGCCTTGGTTTTCTCTCGCAAATGTTACTCATACAAATGTTTAAAAACTCCTCTCAGGATTTTGAGAAATTCCACCCCTAAGGGGGTGTAAGAGGGTTAAATATGTTTTTACGTATTTCTCAATATCTTTTAGGCACGAAGAGATATCGCCTCGATTTTCGTTTGCAAATGTTACTCATACAAATTTTAAAGAACCGATTCCAGGATTTTCAGAAATTCCACCCCTAAGATGGTGAAAAGGGTTAAATATATTTTTACGCATTTCTCAATATCTCTTAGGCACGATGAGATATCGCCTTGGTTTTTGCTTGCAAATGTTACTCATACAAATGTTTAAAAACCAAGTTCAGGATTTTTAGAAATTCCACCCCTAAGGGGATGCAAAAGGGTTAATTATGTTTTTACGTATTTCTCAATATCTCTTAGGCACGATGGGAAATCGCCTTGGTTTTCACTTACAAATGTTACTCATACAAATGTTTAAAAACTATTTTCAGGATTTTTAGAAATTCAACCCCTGAGGGGATGTAAAAAGGTTAAATATGTTTTTACGTATTTTTCAATATCTCTTAGGCACGATGAGATATCGCTTTCGTTTTTGCTTGCACATGTTACTCATACAAATGTTTAAAAACCCGTTTCAGGATTTTTGGAAATTCCACCCCTGAAGGGGTGTAAAAGCGTTAAATATGTTTTTACGCATTTCTTAATATCTCTTAGGCACGATGAGATATCGCCTTGGTCTTCGCTTGCAAATGTTACTCATACAAATGTCTAAAAACTAATCTCAGGATGTTTAGAAATTCCACCCCTAAGGGGGTGTAAAAGGGTTAAATATGTTTTTACGTATTTCTTAATATCTCTTAGGCACGATGGGATATCGTCTTGGTTTTCGCTTGCAAATGTTACTCATACAAATGTTCAAAAACTCATTTCAGGATTTTTAGACATTCCACCCCCAAGTGGGTGTAAAAGCTTAAAATATGTTTGTTACGTATTTCTCAATATTCCTTAGGCACGATGAGATATCGCCTTGGTTTTTGTTTGCAAATGTTCCTCATACAAATGTTTGAAAACCGATTTCAGGATTTTTAGAAATTCCACCCCTGAAGGGGTGTAAAAAGTTTAACTATGTTTTTACGTATTTCTCAATATCTCTTAGGCACGATGAAATATCGCCTTGGTCTTCGCTTGCAAATGTTACTAATACAAATGTTCGAAAACAGATTTCAGGATTTTTAGAAATTCCGTCCCTAAGGGGATATAAAAGGGTTAAACATGTTTTTACGTATTTCTCAATATCTCTTGGGCACAATGAGATATCGCCTTGGTTTTTGCTCGCAAATGTTACTCATACAAATGTTTAAAAACTCATTTCAGGATTTTTAAAAATTCCACTCTTAAGGGGGTGTAAAAGCGTTAAACATGTTTTTACGTATTTCTCAATATCTCTTAGGCACGACGAGATATCGCTTGGTTTTTGCTTGCAAATGTTACTCATACCAATGTTTAAAGACCAAGTTCAGGATTTTTAGAAATTCCACCCCTAAGGGGGTGTAAAAGGGTTAAATATGTTTTTACGTATTTCTCAATATCTCTTAGGCACGATGAGATATCGCCTTGGTTTTTGCTCGCAAATGTTACTCATAAAAATGTTTAAAAATGTATTCCAGGATTTTAAGAAATTCCACCCCTAAGGGGGTGCAAAAGGGTTAAATATATTTTTACGCATTTCTCAATATCTCTTAGGCACGATGGGATATCGCCTTGGTTTTCGCTTAGAAATGTTACTCATACAAATGTCTAAAAAAACATTCCAGGATTTACAGAAATTCCACCCTTAAGGGGGTGTAAAAGGGTTAAATATGTTTTTACGTATTTCTCAATATCTTTTAGGCACGATGAGATATCGCCTTGGTTTTTGCTTGCAAATGTCACTCATACAAATGTTCAAAAACCAATTTCAGGATTTTTAGAAATTCCACCTCCAAGGGGGTGTAAAAGAGTTGAATATGTTTTTACGCATTTCTCAATATCTCTTAGGCACGATGAGATATCGCCTTGGTTTTCGCTCGCAAATGTTACTCATACAAATGTTTAAAAACTGATATCAGGATTTGTAGAAATTCCTTCTCTAAGGGGGTGTAAAAGGGTTAAATATGTTTTCACGTATTTCTTAATATCTCTTAGGCACGATGGGATATCGTCTTGGTTTTCGCTTGCAAATGTTACTCATACAAATGTTCAAAAACTCATTTCAGGATTTTTAGAACTTCCACCCCTAAGGGGGTGTGATAGGGTTAAATATGTTTTTACGTATTTCTCAATATCTCTTAGGCACGATGAGATATCGCTTTCGTTTTTGCGTGCAAATGTTACTCATACAAATGTTTAAAAACTAATTTCAGGATTTTCAGAAATTCCACCCCTAAGGGGGTTTAAAAGTGTTAGAAACTGTAGAAAGTGTTTCAACGGTTTTTTTAAATTTTATCCCTAAGGGAGTGTACATGGTTGTTTTTCGCATATTCCTCAATTTTCCTTGCAAAGGTTACCAATACGAATTCCATATTCCAATCTATATATATAAAAGGCTTTGTCCTGACTGACTCATCAACGCCCAGCCCAAACCCCTGGGCCTAGAAACTTGAAATTCTAGGGATATATTCCCTTCTTGTCGTAAACGCTCACTAAAAAGGGAATTTTAGACATTCCACCCCTAAGTGGGTGTAAAAGGTTAAAATACGTTTGTTACGTATTTCTCAATATTCCTTAGGCACGATGAGATATCGCCTTGGTTTTTGTTTACAAATGTTCCTCATACAAAGCTTTGAAAACCGATTTCAGGATTTTTAGAAATTCCACCCCTGAAGGGGTGTAAAAAGCTTAACTATGTTTTTACGTATTTCTCAATATCACTTGGACACGATGAAATATCGCCTTGGTCTTCGCTTGCAAATGTTACTCATACAAATGTTCAAAAACCGATTTCAGGATTTTTAGAAATTCGGTCCTTAAGGTGATATAAAAGGGTTAAACATGTTTTTACGTATTTCTCAATATCTCTTAGGCACAATGAGATATCGCCTTGGTTTTCGCTCGCAAATGTTACTCATACAAATGTTTAAAAACTCATTTCAGGATTTTTAAAAATTCCACTCTTAAGGGGGTGTAAAAGCGTTAAACATGTTTTTACGTATTTCTCAATATCTCTTAGGCACGACGAGATATCGCTTGGTTTTTGCTTGCAAATGTTACTCATACCAATGTTTAAAGACCAAGTTCAGGATTTTTAGAATCTCCACCCCTAAGGGGGTGTAAAAGGGTTAAATATGTTTTTACGTATTTCTCAATATCTCTTAGGCACGATGAGATATCGCCTTGGTTTTTGCTCGCAAATGTTACTCATACAAATGATTAAAAACTAATATCAGGATTTTTAGAAATTCCACTCCTAAGGGGGTGTAAAAGCGTTAAACATGTTTTTACGTATTTCTAAATATCTCTTAGGCACGATCAGATATCGCCTTGGTTTCTGCTTGCAAATGTTACTCATACAAATGTTTAAAAACGGATTTCAGGATTTTTATTAATTCCACCACTAAAGGGTTATAAAAGGATTAAATATGTTTTTACGTATTTCTCAATATATTTTAGGCACGATGAGATATCGCCTTGGTGTTTGCTTGCAAAGGTTACTTATACAAATGTTTAAAAACCAATTTCGGGATTTTCAGAAATTCCACCCCTAAGGGGGTGTAAAAGGGTTAAATATGTTTTTACGTTATTCTCAATATCTCTAAGGCACGATGAGATATCGCCTTGGTTTTCGCTTGCAAATGTTACTCATACAAATGTTTAAAAATTTATTCCAGGATTTTAAGAAATTCCACCCCTAAGTGGGTGTAAAAGGGTCAAATATGTTTTTACGTATTTCTCAATATCTCTTAGGCACGATGAAATATCTCCTTGATTTTCGTTTGCAAATAATACTCATACAAATGTTTAAAAACCGATTTCAGGATTTTTAGAAATTCCACCCCTGAGGGGATGTAAAAAGGTTAAATATGTTTTTACGTATTTCTATATATCTCTTAGGCACGATGAGATATCGCTTTCGTTTTTGCTTGCACATGTTACTCATACAAATGTTTAAAAACCTGTTTCAGGATTTTTGGAAATTCCACCCCTGAAGGGGTGTAAAAGCGTTAAATATGTTTTTACGCATTTCTTAATATCTCTTAGGCACGATGAGATATCGCCTTGGTCTTCGCTTGCAAATGTTACTCATACAAATGTCTAAAAACTAATTTCAGGATGTTTAGAAATTCCACCCCTAAGGGGGTGTAAAAGGGTTAAATATGTTTTTACGTATTTCTTAATATCTCTTAGGCACGATGGGATATCGTCTTGGTTTTCGCTTGCAAATGTTACTCATACAAATGTTTAAAAACTCATTTCAGGATTTTTAAAAATTCCACTCTTAAGGGGGTGTAAAAGCGTTAAACATGTTTTTACGTATTTCTCAATATCTCTTAGGCACGACGAGATATCGCTTGGTTTTTGCTTGCAAATGTTACTCATACCAATGTTTAAAGACCAAGTTCAGGATTTTTAGAATCTCCACCCCTAAGGGGGTGTAAAAGGGTTAAATATGTTTTTACGTATTTCTCAATATCTCTTAGGCACGATGAGATATCGCCTTGGTTTTTGCTCGCAAATGTTACTCATACAAATGATTAAAAACTAATATCAGGATTTTTAGAAATTCCACTCCTAAGGGGGTGTAAAAGCGTTAAACATGTTTTTACGTATTTCTAAATATCTCTTAGGCACGATCAGATATCGCCTTGGTTTCTGCTTGCAAATGTTACTCATACAAATGTTTAAAAACCGATTTCAGGATTTTTATTAATTCCACCACTAAAGGGTTATAAAAGGATTAAATATGTTTTTACGTATTTCTCAATATATTTTAGGCACGATGAGATATCGCCTTGGTGTTTGCTTGCAAAGGTTACTTATACAAATGTTTAAAAACCAATTTCGGGATTTTCAGAAATTCCACCCCTAAGGGGGTGTAAAAGGGTTAAATATGTTTTTACGTTATTCTCAATATCTCTAAGGCACGATGAGATATCGCCTTGGTTTTCGCTTGCAAATGTTACTCATACAAATGTTTAAAAATTTATTCCAGGATTTTAAGAAATTCCACCCCTAAGTGGGTGTAAAAGGGTCAAATATGTTTTTACGTATTTCTCAATATCTCTTAGGCACGATGAAATATCTCCTTGATTTTCGTTTGCAAATAATACTCATACAAATGTTTAAAAACCGATTTCAGGATTTTTAGAAATTCCACCCCTGAGGGGATGTAAAAAGGTTAAATATGTTTTTACGTATTTCTATATATCTCTTAGGCACGATGAGATATCGCTTTCGTTTTTGCTTGCACATGTTACTCATACAAATGTTTAAAAACCTGTTTCAGGATTTTTGGAAATTCCACCCCTGAAGGGGTGTAAAAGCGTTAAATATGTTTTTACGCATTTCTTAATATCTCTTAGGCACGATGAGATATCGCCTTGGTCTTCGCTTGCAAATGTTACTCATACAAATGTCTAAAAACTAATTTCAGGATGTTTAGAAATTCCACCCCTTAGGGGGTGTAAAAGGGTTAAATATGTTTTTACGTATTTCTTAATATCTCTTAGGCACGATGGGATATCGTCTTGGTTTTCGCTTGCAAATGTTACTCATACAAATGTTCAAAAACTCATTTCAGGATTTTTAGACATTCCACCCCCAAGTGGGTGTAAAAGCTTAAAATATGTTTGTTACGTATTTCTCAATATTCCTTAGGCACGATGAGATATCGCCTTGGTTTTTGTTTGCAAATGTTCCTCATACAAATGTTTGAAAACCGATTTCAGGATTTTTAGAAATTTTACCCCTGAAGGGGTGTAAAAAGTTTAACTATGTTTTTACGTATTTCTCAATATCTCTTAGGCACGATGAAATATCGCCTTGGTCTTCGCTTGCAAATGTTACTCATACAAATGTTCAAAAACCGATTTCAGGATTTTTAGAAATTCCGTCCTTAAGGGGATATAAAAGGGTTAAACATGTTTTTACGTATTTCTCAATATCTTTTAGGCACGATGAGATATCGCCTTGGTTTTTGCTTGCATATGTTACTTATACAAATGTTTAAAAAGAAATTTTAGGATTTTCAGAAATTCCACCCTTAAGGAGGTGTAAAAGGGTTAATTATGTTTTTACGTATTTCTTAATATCTTTTAGGCACGATGAGATATCGCCTTGGTTTTTGCTTGCATATGTTACTCATACAAATGTTTAAAAACTAATATCAGGATTTTTAGAAATTCTACTCCCAAGGGGGTGAAAAAAGTTAAATATATTTTTACGCTCTTCTCAATATCCCTTTGGCACGATGAGATATCGCCTTGGTTTTTGCTTGCAAATGTTACTCATACAAATGTTTAAAAACTGAGTCCAGGATTTTTAGAAATTCCACCCCTAAGGGGGTGTAAAAGGTTAAATATGTTTTTACGTATTTCTCAATATCTGTTAGGCACGATGAGATATCGCCTTGGTTTTTGCTCGCAAATGTTACTCATACAAATGTTTAAGAACTAATATGAAGATTTTTAGAAATTGCACCCCTAAGGGGGTGTAAAAGATTAAAATATGTTTGTTACGTATTTCTCAATATCTCTCAGGCACGATGAGATATCGCTTTCGTTTTTGCTTGCAAATGTTACTCATACAAATGTTTAAAAACCTATTTCAGGATTTTTGGAAATTCCACCCCTGAAGGGGTGTAAAAGGGTTGAATATGTTTTTACGCATTTCTCAATATCTCTTAGGCACGATGAGATATCTCCTTGATTTTTATTTGCGAATGTTACTCATACGAATGTTTAAAAACCAATTTCAGGATTTTTAGAAATTCCACCCCTAAGGGGGTGTAAAAGGGTTAAATATGTTTTTACGTCATTCTCAATATCTCTAAGGCACGATGAAATATCGCCTTGGTTTTCGCTTGCAAATGTTACTCATACAAATGTTTAAAAATTTATTCCAGGATTTTAAGAAATTCCACCCCTAAGGGGGTGAAAAGGGTTAAATATATTTTTACGCATTTCTCAATATCTCTTAGGCACGATGAGATATCGCCTTGGTTTTTGCTTGCAAATGTTACTCATACGAATGTTTAAAAACCAATTTCAGGATTTTTAGGAATTTCACCCCTAAGGGGGTGTAAAAGGGTTAAATAAGTTTTTACGTATTTCTTCACATCTGTTAGGCACGATGGGATATCGCCTTGGTTTTCACTTACAAATGTTACTCATACAAATGTCTAAAAAAACATTTCAGGATTTCCAGAAATTCCACCCTTAAGGGGGTGTAAAAGGGTTAAATATGTTTTTACGTATTTCTCAATATCTCTTAGGCACGATGAGATATCGCCTTGGTCTTCGCTTGCAAATGTTACTCATACAAATGTCTAAAAACTAATTTCAGGATGTTTAGAACTTCCACCCCTAAGGGGGTGTAAAAGGGTTAAATATGTTTTTACGTATTTCTTAATATCTCTGAGGCACGATGAGAAATCGTCTTGGTTTTCGCTTGCAAATGTTACTCATACAAATGTTCAAAAACTCATTTCAGGATTTTTAGAACTTCCACCCCTAAGGGGGTGTAAAAGGGTTAAATATGTTTTTACGTATTTCTCAATATCTCTTAGGCACGATGAGATATCGCTTTCGTTTTTGCTTGCAAATGTTACTCATACAAATGTTTAAAAACTAATTTCAGGATTTTAAGAAATTCCACCCCTAAGGGGGTTTAAAAGTGTTAGAAACTGTAGAAAGTGTTTTAACGGTTTTTTTAAATTCTATCCCTAAGGGAGTGTACAGGGTTGTTTTTCGCATATTCCTCAATTTTCCTTGCAAAGGTTACCAATACGAATTCCATATTCCAATCTATATATATAAAAGGCTTTGTCCTGACTGACTCATCAACGCCCAGCCCAAACCCCTGGGCCTAGAAACTTGAAATTCTAGGGATATATTCCCTTCGTGTCGTAGACGCTCACTAAGAAGGGAATTTTAGACATTCCACCTCTAAGTGTGTGTAAAAGGTTAAAATATGTTTGTTACGTATTTCTCAATATTCCTTAGGCACGATGAGATATCGCCTTGGTCTTCGCTTGCAAATGTTACTCATACAAATGTCTAAAAACTAATTTCAGGATGTTTAGAAATTCCACCCCTAAGGGGGTGTAAAAGGGTTAAATATGTTTTTACGTATTTCTCAATATCTTTTAGGCACGATGAGATATCGCCTTGGTTTTTGCTTGCATATGTTACTTATACAAATGTTTAAAAAAGAATTTTAGGATTTTTAGAAATTCCTCCCCTAAGGAGGTGTAAAAGGGTTAAAAATGTTTTTACGTATTTCTCAATATCTCTTAGGGACAATGAGATATCGCCTTGGTTTTCGCTCGCAAATGTTACTCATACAAATGTTTAAAAACTCATTTCAGGATTTTGAGAACTTCCACCCCTAAGGGGGTGTAAAAGGGTTAAATATGTTTTTACATATTTCTCAATATCTCTTAGGCACGAAGAGATATCGCCTTGATTTTCGTTTGCAAATGTTACTCATACAAATGTTTAAGAACCGATTCCAGGATTTTTAGAAATTCCACCCCTAAGATGGTGAAAAAGGTTAAATCCATATTTACGCATTTCTCAATATCTCTTAGGCACGATGAGATATCGCCTTGGTTTTTGCTTGCAAACGTTAATCTTACAAATGTTCAAAAACCAAGTTCAGGATTTTTAGAAGATCCACCCCTAAGACGGTGTAAAAGGGTTAATTATGTTTTTACGTATTTCTTAATATCTCTTATGCACGATGGGAAATCGCCTTGGTTTTCACTTACAAATGTTACTCATACAAATGTTTAAAAACTCATTTCAGGATTTTTAGAAATTTTACTCCTAAGGGGGTGTAAAAGCGTTAAACATGTTTTTACGTATTTCTCAATATCTCTTAGGCACGACGAGATATCGCTTGGTTTTTGCTTGCAAATGTTACTCATACAAATGTTTAAAAACTCATTTCAGGATTTTGAGAACTTCCACCCCTAAGGGGGTGTAAAAGGGTTAAATATGTTTTTACGTATTTCTCAATATCTCTTAGGCACGAAGAGATATCGCCTTGATTTTCGTTTGAAAATGTTACTCATACAATTGTTCAAAAACGGATTTCATGATTTTTAGAAATTCCACCCCTAAGGGGGTGTAAAAAGGTTAATTATGTTTTTACGTATTTCTCAATATCTCTTAGGCACGATGGGAAATCGCCTTGGTTTTCACTTACAAATGTTACTCTTACAAATGTTTAAAAACTTATTTCAGGATTTTTAAAAATTCCACTCCTAAGGGGGTGTAAAAGCGTCAAACATGTTTTTACGTATTTCTCAATATCTCTTAGGCACGACGAGATATCGCTTGGTTTTTGCTTGCAAATGTTACTCATACAAATGTTTAAAAACTCATTTCAGGATTTTGAGAACTTCCACCCCTAAGGGGGTGTAAAAGGGTCAAATATGTTTTTACGTATTTCTCAATATCTCTTAGGCACGATGGGATATCGTCTTGGTTTTCGCTTGCGAATGTTACTCATACAAATGTTCAAAAACTCATTTCAGGATTTTTAGAACTTCCACCCCTAAGGGGGTGTGATAGGGTTAAATATGTTTTTACGTATTTCTCTCTATCTCTTAGGCACGATGAGATATCGCTTTCGTTTTTGCTTGCAAATGTTACTCATACAAATGTTCAAAAACTCATTTCAGGATTTTTAGACATTCCACCCCCAAGTGGGTGTAAAAGCTTAAAATATGTTTGTTACGTATTTCTCAATATTCCTTAGGCACGATGAGATATCGCCTCGGTTTTTGTTTACAAATGTTCCTCATACAAATGTTTGAAAACCGATTTCAGGATTTTTAGAAATTCCACCCCTGAAGGGGTCTAAAAAGATTAACTATGTTTTTACGTATTTCTCAATATCTCTTGGGCACGATGAAATATCGCCTTGGTCTTCGCTTGCAAATGTTACTCATACAAATGTTCAAAAACCGATTTGAGGATTTTTAGAAATTCGGTCCTTAAGGTGATATAAAAGGGTTAAACATGTTTTTACGTATTTCTCAATATCTCTTAGGCACAATGAGATATCGCCTTGGTTTTCGCTCGCAAATGTTACTCATACAAATGTTTAAAAACTCATCTTAGGATTTTGAGAACTTCCACCCCTAAGGGGGTGTAAAAGGGTTGAATATGTTTTTACGTATTTCTCAATATCTCTTAGGCACGAAGAGATATCGCCTCGATTTTCGTTTGCAAATGTTACTCATACAAATTTTAAAGAACCGATTCCAGGATTTTTAGAAATTCCACCCCTAAGATGGTGAAAAGGGTTAAATATATTTTTACGCATTTCTCAATATCTCTTAGGCACGATGAGATATCGCCTTGGTTTTTGCTTGCAAATGTTACTCATACAAATGTTTAAAAACCAAGTTCAGGATTTTTAGAAATTCCACCCCTAAGGGGGTGCAAAAGGGTTAATTATGTTTTTACGTATTTCTCAATATCTCTTAGGCACGATGGGAAATCGCCTTGGTTTTCACTTACAAATGTTACTCATACAAATGTTTAAAAACTTATTTCAGGATTTTTAGAAATTCCACTCCTAAGGGGGTGTAAAAGCGTTAAACATGTTTTTACGTATTTCTCAATATCTCTTAGGCACGACGAGATATCGCTTGGTTTTTGCTTGCAAATGTTACTTATACCAATGTTTAAAAACCAAGTTCAGGATTTTTAGAAATTCCACCCTTAAGGGGGTGTAAAAGGATTAAATATGTTTTTACGTATTTTTCAATATATTTTAGGCACGATGAGATATCGCCTTGGTGTTTGCTTGCAAAGGTTACTTATACAAATGTTTAAAAACCAATTTCGGGATTTTCAGAAATTCCACCCCTAAGGGGGTGTAAAAGGGTTAATAATGTTTTTACGTCATTCTCAATATCTCTAAGGCACGATGAGATATCGCCTTGGTTTTCGCTTGCAAATGTTACTCATACAAATGTTTAAAAATTTATTCCAGGATTTTAAGAAATTCCACCCCTAAGTGGGTGTAAAAGGGTCAAATATGTTTTTACGTATTTCTCAATATCTCTTAGGCACGATGAAATATCTCCTTGATTTTCGTTTGCAAATAATACTCATACAAATGTTTAAAAACCGATTTCAGGATTTTTAGAAATTCCACCCCTGAGGGGATGTAAAAAGGTTAAATATGTTTTTACGTATTTCTCAATATCTCTTAGGCACGATGAGATATCGCTTTCGTTTTTGCTTGCAAATGTTACTCATACAAATGTTTAAAAACCTGTTTCAAGATTTTTGGAAATTCCACCCCTGAAGGGGTGTAAAAGGGTTAAATATGTTTTTACGCATTTCTTAATATCTCTTAGGCACGATGAGATATCGCCTTGGTCTTCGCTTGCAAATGTTACTCATACAAATGTCTAAAAACTAATTTCAGGATATTTAGAAATTCCACCCCTAAGGGGGTGTAAAAGGGTTAAATATGTTTTTACGTATTTCTTAATATCTCTTAGGCACGATGGGATATCGTCTTGGTTTTCGCTTGCAAATGTTACTCATACAAATGTTTAAAAACTCATATCAGGATTTTTAGACATTTCACCCCCAAGTGGGTGTAAAAGCTTAAAATATGTTTGTTACGTATTTCTCAATATTCCTTAGGCACGATGAGATATCGCCTTGGTTTTTGTTTGCAAATGTTACTCATACAAATGTTTAAAAACTCATTTCAGGATTTTAAAAAATTCCACTCTTAAGGGGGTGTAGAAGCGTTAAACATGTTTTTACGTATTTCTCGATATCTCTTAGGCACGACGAGATATCGCTTGGTTTTTGCTTGCAAATGTTACTCATACCAATGTTTAAAGACCAAGTTCAGGATTTTTAGAAATTCCACCCCTAAGGGGGTGTAAAAGGGTTAAATATGTTTTTACGTATTTCTCAATATCTCTTAGGCACGATGAGATATCGCCTTGGTTTTTGCTCGCAAATGTTACTCATAAAAATGTTTAAAAATGTATTCCAGGATTTTAAGAAATTTTACCCCTAAGGGGGTGCAAAAGGGTTAAATATATTTTTACGCATTTCTCAATATCTCTTAGGCACGATGGGATATCGCCTTGGTTTTCCCTTACAAATGTTACTCATACAAATGTCTAAAAAAACATTCCAGGATTTTCAGAAATTCCACCCTTAAGGGGGTGTAAAAGGGTTAAATATGTTTTTACGTATTTCTCAATATCTTTTAGGCACGATGAGATATCGCCTTGGTTTTTGCTTGCAAATGTCACTCATACAAATGTTCAAAAACCAATTTCAGGATTTTTAGAAATTCCACCTCCAAGGGGGTGTAAAAGCGTTGAATGTTTTTACGCATTTCTCAATATCTCTTAGGCACGATGAGATATCGCCTTGGTTTTCGCTCGCAAATGTTACTCATACAAATGTTTAAAAACTGATATCAGGATTTGTAGAAATTCCTTCTCTAAGGGGGTGTAAAAGGGTTAAATATGTTTTTACGTATTTCTTAATATCTCTTAGGCACGATGGGATATCGTCTTGGTTTTCGCTTGCAAATGTTACTCATACAAATGTTCAAAAACTCATTTCAGGATTTTTAGAACTTCCACCCCTAAGGGGGTGTGATAGGGTTAAATATGTTTTTACGTATTTCTCTATATCTCTTAGGCACGATGAGATATCGCTTTCGTTTTTGCTTGCAAATGTTACTCATACAAATGTTTAAAAACGAATTTAAGGATTTTCAGAAATTCCACCCCTAAGGGGGTTTAAAAGTGTTAGAAACTGTAGAAAGTGTTTTAACGGTTTTTTTAAGTTCTATCCCTAAGGGAGTGTACATGGTTGTTTTTCGCATATTCCTCAATTTTCCTTGCAAAGGTTACCAATACGAATTCCATATTCCAACCTATATATATAAAAGGCTTTGTCCTGACTGACTCATCAACGCCCAGCCCAAACCCCTGGGCCTAGAAACTTGAAATTCTAGGGATATATTCCCTTCGTGTCGTAAACGCTCACTAAGAAGGGAATTCTAGACAATCCACCCCTAAGTAGGTTCAAAAGGTTAAAATATGTTTGTTACGTATTTCTCAATATTCCTTAGGCACGATGAGATATCGCCTTGGTTTTTGTTTGCAAATGTTCCTCATACAAATGTTTGGAAACCGATTTCAAGATTGTTAGAAATTCCACCCCTGAAGGGGTGTAAAAGGGTTAACTATGTTTTTACGTATTTCTCAATATCTCTTAGGCACGATGAAATATCGCCTTGTCCTTCGCTTGCAAATGTTACTAATACAAATGTTCAAAAACGGATTTCAGGATTTTTAGAAATTCCGTCCCTAAGGGGATATAAAAGGGTTAAACATGTTTTTACGTATTTCTCAATATCTCTTGGGCACAATGAGATATCGCCTTGGTTTTTGCTCGCAAATGTTACTCATACAAATGTTTAAAAACTCATTTCAGGATTTTTAAAAATTCCACTCTTAAGGGGGTGTAAAAGCGTTAAACATGTTTTTACGTATTTCTCAATATCTCTTAGGCACGACGAGATATCGCTTGGTTTTTGCTTGCAAATGTTACTCATACCAATGTTTAAAGACCAAGTTCAGGATTTTTAGAAATTCCACCCCTAAGGGGGTGTAAAAGGGTTAAATATGTTTTTACGTATTTCTCAATATCTCTTAGGCACGATGAGATATCGCCTTGGTTTTTGCTCGCAAATGTTACTCATAAAAATGTTTAAAGATGTATTCCAGGATTTTAAGAAATTCCACCCCTAAGGGGGTGCAAAAGGGTTAAATATATTTTTACGCATTTCTCAATATCTCTTAGGCACGATGGGATATCGCCTTGGTTTTCGCTTAGAAATGTTACTCATACAAATGTCTAAAAAAACATTCCAGGATTTACAGAAATTCCACCCTTAAGGGGGTGTAAAAGGGTTAAATATGTTTTTACGTATTTCTCAATATCTTTTAGGCACGATGAGATATCGCCTTGGTTTTTGCTTGCAAATGTCACTCATACAAATGTTCAAAAACCAATTTCAGGATTTTTAGAAATTCCACCTCCAAGGGGGTGTAAAAGAGTTGAATATGTTTTTACGCATTTCTCAATATCTCTTAGGCACGATGAGATATCGCCTTGGTTTTCGCTCGCAAATGTTACTCATACAAATGTTTAAAAACTGATATCAGGATTTGTAGAAATTCCTTCTCTAAGGGGGTGTAAAAGGGTTAAATATGTTTTTACGTATTTCTTAATATCTCTTAGGCACGATGGGATATCGTCTTGGTTTTCGCTTGCAAATGTTACTCATACAAATGTTCAAAAACTCATTTCAGGATTTTTAGAACTTCCACCCCTAAGGGGGTGTGATAGGGTTAAATATGTTTTTACGTATTTCTCTATATCTCTTAGGCACGATGAGATATCGCTTTCGTTTTTGCTTGCAAATGTTACTCATACAAATGTTTAAAAACTAATTTCAGGATTTTCAGAAATTCCACCCCTAAGGGGGTTTAAAAGTGTTAGAAACTGTAGAAAGTGTTTTAACGGTTTTTTTAAATTCTATCCCTAAGGGAGTGTACATGGTTGTTTTTCGCATATTCCTCAATTTTCCTTGCAAAGGTTACCAATACGAATTCCATATTCCAATCTATATATATAAAAGGCTTTGTCCTGACTGACTCATCAACGCCCAGCCCCAACCCCTGGGCCTAGAAACTTGAAATTCTAGGGATATATTCCCTTCGTGTCGTAAACGCTCACTAAAAAGGGAATTTTAGACATTCCACCCCTAAGTGGGTGTAAAAGGTTAAAATACGTTTGTTACGTATTTCTCAATATTCCTTAGGCACGATGAGATATCGCCTTGGTTTTTGTTTACAAATGTTCCTCATACAAATGTTTGAAAACCGATTTCAGGATTTTTAGAAATTCCACCCCCAAGTGGGTGTAAAAGCTTAAAATATGTTTGTTACGTATTTCTCAATATTCCTTAGGCACGATGAGATATCGCTTTCGTTTTTGCTTGCAAATGTTACTCATACAAATGTTCAAAAACTCATTTCAGGATTTTTAGACATTCCACCCCCAAGTGGGTGTAAAAGCTTAAAATATGTTTGTTACGTATTTCTCAATATTCCTTAGGCACGATGAGATATCGCCTCGGTTTTTGTTTACAAATGTTCCTCATACAAATGTTTGAAAACCGATTTCAGGATTTTTAGAAATTCCACCCCTGAAGGGGTCTAAAAAGATTAACTATGTTTTTACGTATTTCTCAATATCTCTTGGGCACGATGAAATATCGCCTTGGTCTTCGCTTGCAAATGTTACTCATACAAATGTTCAAAAACCGATTTGAGGATTTTTAGAAATTCGGTCCTTAAGGTGATATAAAAGGGTTAAATATGTTTTTACGTATTTCTCAATATCTCTTAGGCACAATGAGATATCGCCTTGGTTTTCGCTCGCAAATGTTACTCATACAAATGTTTAAAAACTCCTCTCAGGATTTTGAGAACTTCCACCCCTAAGGGGGTGTAAGAGGGTTAAATATGTTTTTACGTATTTCTCAATATCTTTTAGGCACGAAGAGATATCGCCTCGATTTTCGTTTGCAAATGTTACTCATACAAATTTTAAAGAACCGATTCCAGGATTTTCAGAAATTCCACCCCTAAGATGGTGAAAAGGGTTAAATATATTTTTACGCATTTCTCAATATCTCTTAGGCACGATGAGATATCGCCTTGGTTTTTGCTTGCAAATGTTACTCATACAAATGTTTAAAAACCAAGTTCAGGATTTTTAGAAATTCCACCCCTAAGGGGATGCAAAAGGGTTAATTATGTTTTTACGTATTTCTCAATATCTCTTAGGCACGATGGGAAATCGCCTTGGTTTTCACTTACAAATGTTACTCATACAAATGTTTAAAAACTTTTTTCAGGATTTTTAGAAATTCAACCCCTGAGGGGATGTAAAAAGGTTAAATATGTTTTTACGTATTTTTCAATATCTCTTAGGCACGATGAGATATCGCTTTCGTTTTTGCTTGCACATGTTACTCATACAAATGTTTAAAAACCCGTTTCAGGATTTTTGGAAATTCCACCCCTGAAGGGGTGTAAAAGCGTTAAATATGTTTTTACGCATTTCTTAATATCTCTTAGGCACGATGAGATATCGCCTTGGTCTTCGCTTGCAAATGTTACTCATACAAATGTCTAAAAACTAATCTCAGGATGTTTAGAAATTCCACCCCTAAGGGGGTGTAAAAGGGTTAAATATGTTTTTACGTATTTCTTAATATCTCTTAGGCACGATGGGATATCGTCTTGGTTTTCGCTTGCAAATGTTACTCATACAAATGTTCAAAAACTCATTTCAGGATTTTTAGACATTCCACCCCCAAGTGGGTGTAAAAGCTTAAAATATGTTTGTTACGTATTTCTCAATATTCCTTAGGCACGATGAGATATCGCCTTGGTTTTTGTTTGCAAATGTTCCTCATACAAATGTTTGAAAACCGATTTCAGGATTTTTAGAAATTCCACCCCTGAAGGGGTGTAAAAAGTTTAACTATGTTTTTACGTATTTCTCAATATCTCTTAGGCACGATGAAATATCGCCTTGGTCTTCGCTTGCAAATGTTACTAATACAAATGTTCGAAAACGGATTTCAGGATTTTTAGAAATTCCGTCCCTAAGGGGATATAAAAGGGTTAAACATGTTTTTACGTATTTCTCAATATCTCTTAGGCACAATGAGATATCGCCTTGGTTTTCGCTCGCAAATGTTACTCATACAAATGTTTAAAAACTCATTTCAGGATTTTTAAAAATTCCACTCTTAAGGGGGTGTAAAAGCGTTAAACATGTTTTTACGTATTTCTCAATATCTCTTAGGCACGACGAGATATCGCTTGGTTTTTGCTTGCAAATGTTACTCATACCAATGTTTAAAGACCAAGTTCAGGATTTTTAGAATCTCCACCCCTAAGGGGGTGTAAAAGGGTTAAATATGTTTTTACGTATTTCTCAATATCTCTTAGGCACGATGAGATATCGCCTTGGTTTTTGCTCGCAAATGTTACTCATACAAATGATTAAAAACTAATATCAGGATTTTTAGAAATTCCACTCCTAAGGGGGTGTAAAAGCGTTAAACATGTTTTTACGTATTTCTAAATATCTCTTAGGCACGATCAGATATCGCCTTGGTTTCTGCTTGCAAATGTTACTCATACAAATGTTTAAAAACGGATTTCAGGATTTTTATTAATTTCACCACTAAAGGGTTATAAAAGGATTAAATATGTTTTTACGTATTTCTCAATATATTTTAGGCACGATGAGATATCGCCTTGGTGTTTGCTTGCAAAGGTTACTTATACAAATGTTTAAAAACCAATTTCGGGATTTTCAGAAATTCCACCCCTAAGGGGGTTTAAAAGGGTTAAATATGTTTTTACGTTATTCTCAATATCTCTAAGGCACGATGAGATATCGCCTTGGTTTTCGCTTGCAAATGTTACTCATACAAATGTTTAAAAATTTATTCCAGGATTTTAAGAAATTCCACCCCTAAGTGGGTGTAAAAGGGTCAAATATGTTTTTACGTATTTCTCAATATCTCTTAGGCACGATGAAATATCTCCTTGATTTTCGTTTGCAAATAATACTCATACAAATGTTTAAAAACCGATTTCAGGATTTTTAGAAATTCCACCCCTGAGGGGATGTAAAAAGGTTAAATATGTTTTTACGTATTTCTATATATCTCTTAGGCACGATGAGATATCGCTTTCGTTTTTGCTTGCACATGTTACTCATACAAATGTTTAAAAACCTGTTTCAGGATTTTTGGAAATTCCACCCCTGAAGGGGTCTAAAAGCGTTAAATATGTTTTTACGCATTTCTTAATATCTCTTAGGCACGATGAGATATCGCCTTGGTCTTCGCTTGCAAATGTTACTCATACAAATGTCTAAAAACTAATTTCAGGATGTTTAGAAATTTCACCCCTAAGGGGGTGTAAAAGGGTTAAATATGTTTTTACGTATTTCTTAATATCTCTTAGGCACGATGGGATATCGTCTTGGTTTTCGCTTGCAAATGTTACTCATACAAATGTTCAAAAACTCATTTCAGGATTTTTAGACATTCCACCCCCAAGTGGGTGTAAAAGCTTAAAATATGTTTGTTACGTATTTCTCAATATTCCTTAGGCACGATGAGATATCGCCTTGGTTTTTGTTTGCAAATGTTCCTCATACAAATGTTTGAAAACCGATTTCAGGATTTTTAGAAATTTTACCCCTGAAGGGGTGTAAAAAGTTTAACTATGTTTTTACGTATTTCTCAATATCTCTTAGGCACGATGAAATATCGCCTTGGTCTTCGCTTGCAAATGTTACTCATACAAATGTTCAAAAACCGATTACAGGATTTTTAGAAATTCCGTCCTTAAGGGGATATAAAAGGGTTAAACATGTTTTTACGTATTTCTCAATATCTTTTAGGCACGATGAGATATCGCCTTGGTTTTTGCTTGCATATGTTACTTATACAAATGTTTAAAAAGAAATTTTAGGATTTTCAGAAATTCCACCCTTAAGGAGGTGTAAAAGGGTTAATTATGTTTTTACGTATTTCTTAATATCTTTTAGGCACGATGAGATATCGCCTTGGTTTTTGCTTGCATATGTTACTCATACAAATGTTTAAAAACTTATATCAGGATTTTTAGAAATTCTACTCCCAAGGGGGTGAAAAAAGTTAAATATATTTTTACGCATTTCTCAATATCCCTTTGGCACGATGAGATATCGCCTTGGTTTTTGCTTGCAAATGTTACTCATACAAATGTTTAAAAACTGAGTCCAGGATTTTTAGAAATTCCACCCCTAAGGGGGTGTAAAAGGTTAAATATGTTTTTACGTATTTCTCAATATCTGTTAGGCACGATGAGATATCGCCTTGGTTTTTGCTCGCAAATGTTACTCATACAAATGTTTAAGAACTAATATGAAGATTTTTAGAAATTGCACCCCTAAGGGGGTGTAAAAGATTAAAATATGTTTGTTACGTATTTCTCAATATCTCTCAGGCACGATGAGATATCGCTTTCGTTTTTGCTTGCAAATGTTACTCATACAAATGTTTAAAAACCTATTTCAGGATTTTTGGAAATTCCACCCCTGAAGGGGTGTAAAAGGGTTGAATATGTTTTTACGCATTTCTCAATATCTCTTAGGCACGATGAGATATCTCCTTGATTTTTATTTGCGAATGTTACTCATACGAATGTTTAAAAACCAATTTCAGGATTTTTAGAAATTCCACCCCTAAGGGGGTGTAAAAGGGTTAAATATGTTTTTACGTCATTCTCAATATCTCTAAGGCACGATGAAATATCGCCTTGGTTTTCGCTTGCAAATGTTACTCATACAAATGTTTAAAAATTTATTCCAGGATTTTAAGAAATTCCACCCCTAAGGGGGTGAAAAGGGTTAAATATATTTTTACGCATTTCTCAATATCTCTTAGGCACGATGAGATATCGCCTTGGTTTTTGCTTGCAAATGTTACTCATACGAATGTTTAAAAACCAATTTCAGGATTTTTAGGAATTTCACCCCTAAGGGGGTGTAAAAGGGTTAAATAAGTTTTTACGTATTTCTTAACATCTGTTAGGCACGATGGGATATCGCCTTGGTTTTCAATTACAAATGTTACTCATACAAATGTCTAAAAAAACATTTCAGGATTTCCAGAAATTCCACCCTTAAGGGGGTGTAAAAGGGTTAAATATGTTTTTACGTATTTCTCAATATCTCTTAGGCACGATGAGATATCGCCTTGGTCTTCGCTTGCAAATGTTACTCATACAAATGTCTAAAAACTAATTTCAGGATGTTTAGAACTTCCACCCCTAAGGGGGTGTAAAAGGGTTAAATATGTTTTTACGTATTTCTTAATATCTCTGAGGCACGATGAGATATCGTCTTGGTTTTCGCTTGCAAATGTTACTCATACAAATGTTCAAAAACTCATTTCAGGATTTTTAGAACTTCCACCCCTAAGGGGGTGTAAAAGGGTTAAATATGTTTTTACGTATTTCTCAATATCTCTTAGGCACGATGAGATATCGCTTTCGTTTTTGCTTGCAAATGTTACTCATACAAATGTTTAAAAACTAATTTCAGGATTTTAAGAAATTCCACCCCTAAGGGGGTTTAAAAGTGTTAGAAACTGTAGAAAGTGTTTTAACGGTTTTTTTAAATTCTATCCCTAAGGGAGTGTACAGGGTTGTTTTTCGCATATTCCTCAATTTTCCTTGCAAAGGTTACCAATACGAATTCCATATTCCAATCTATATATATAAAAGGCTTTGTCCTGACTGACTCATCAACGCCCAGCCCAAACCCCTGGGCCTAGAAACTTGAAATTCTAGGGATATATTCCCTTCGTGTCGTAGACGCTCACTAAGAAGGGAATTTTAGACATTCCACCTCTAAGTGTGTGTAAAAGGTTAAAATATGTTTGTTACGTATTTCTCAATATTCCTTAGGCACGATGAGATATCGCCTTGGTCTTCGCTTGCAAATGTTACTCATACAAATGTCTAAAAACTAATTTCAGGATGTTTAGAAATTCCACCCCTAAGGGGGTGTAAAAGGGTTAAATATGTTTTTACGTATTTCTCAATATCTTTTAGGCACGATGAGATATCGCCTTGGTTTTTGCTTGCATATGTTACTTATACAAATGTTTAAAAAAGAATTTTAGGATTTTTAGAAATTCCTCCCCTAAGGAGGTGTAAAAGGGTTAAAAATGTTTTTACGTATTTCTCAATATCTCTTAGGGACAATGAGATATCGCCTTGGTTTTCGCTCGCAAATGTTACTCATACAAATGTTTAAAAACTCATTTCAGGATTTTGAGAACTTCCACCCCTAAGGGGGTGTAAAAGGGTTAAATATGTTTTTACGTATTTCTCAATATCTCTTAGGCACGAAGAGATATCGCCTTGATTTTCGTTTGCAAATGTTACTCATACAAATGTTTAAGAACCGATTCCAGGATTTTTAGAAATTCCACCCCTAAGATGGTGAAAAAGGTTAAATCCATATTTACGCATTTCTCAATATCTCTTAGGCACGATGAGATATCGCCTTGGTTTTTGCTTGCAAACGTTAATCTTACAAATGTTCAAAAACCAAGTTCAGGATTTTTAGAAGATCCACCCCTAAGAGGGTGTAAAAGGGTTAATTATGTTTTTACGTATTTCTTAATATCTCTTATGCACGATGGGAAATCGCCTTGGTTTTCACTTACAAATGTTACTCATACAAATGTTTAAAAACTCATTTCAGGATTTTTAGAAATTTTACTCCTAAGGGGGTGTAAAAGCGTTAAACATGTTTTTACGTATTTCTCAATATCTCTTAGGCACGACGAGATATCGCTTGGTTTTTGCTTGCAAATGTTACTCATACAAATGTTTAAAAACTCATTTCAGGATTTTAAGAACTTCCACCCCTAAGGGGGTGTAAAAGGGTTAAATATGTTTTTACGTATTTCTCAATATCTCTTAGGCACGAAGAGATATCGCCTTGATTTTCGTTTGAAAATGTTACTCATACAATTGTTCAAAAACGGATTTCATGATTTTTAGAAATTCCACCCCTAAGGGGGTGTAAAAAGGTTAATTATGTTTTTACGTATTTCTCAATATCTCTTAGGCACGATGGGAAATCGCCTTGGTTTTCACTTACAAATGTTACTCATACAAATGTTTAAAAACTTTTTTCAGGATTTTTAGAAATTCAACCCCTGAGGGGATGTAAAAAGGTTAAATATGTTTTTACGTATTTTTCAATATCTCTTAGGCACGATGAGATATCGCTTTCGTTTTTGCTTGCACATGTTACTCATACAAATGTTTAAAAACCCGTTTCAGGATTTTTGGAAATTCCACCCCTGAAGGGGTGTAAAAGCGTTAAATATGTTTTTACGCATTTCTTAATATCTCTTAGGCACGATGAGATATCGCCTTGGTCTTCGCTTGCAAATGTTACTCATACAAATGTCTGAAAACTAATCTCAGGATGTTTAGAAATTCCACCCCTAAGGGGGTGTAAAAGGGTTAAATATGTTTTTACGTATTTCTTAATATCTCTTAGGCACGATGGGATATCGTCTTGGTTTTCGCTTGCAAATGTTACTCATACAAATGTTCAAAAACTCATTTCAGGATTTTTAGACATTCCACCCCCAAGTGGGTGTAAAAGCTTAAAATATGTTTGTTACGTATTTCTCAATATTCCTTAGGCACGATGAGATATCGCCTTGGTTTTTGTTTGCAAATGTTCCTCATACAAATGTTTGAAAACCGATTTCAGGATTTTTAGAAATTCCACCCCTGAAGGGGTGTAAAAAGTTTAACTATGTTTTTACGTATTTCTCAATATCTCTTAGGCACGATGAAATATCGCCTTGGTCTTCGCTTGCAAATGTTACTAATACAAATGTTCGAAAACGGATTTCAGGATTTTTAGAAATTCCGTCCCTAAGGGGATATAAAAGGGTTAAACATGTTTTTACGTATTTCTCAATATCTCTTAGGCACAATGAGATATCGCCTTGGTTTTCGCTCGCAAATGTTACTCATACAAATGTTTAAAAACTCATTTCAGGATTTTTAAAAATTCCACTCTTAAGGGGGTGTAAAAGCGTTAAACATGTTTTTACGTATTTCTCAATATCTCTTAGGCACGACGAGATATCGCTTGGTTTTTGCTTGCAAATGTTACTCATACCAATGTTTAAAGACCAAGTTCAGGATTTTTAGAATCTCCACCCCTAAGGGGGTGTAAAAGGGTTAAATATGTTTTTACGTATTTCTCAATATCTCTTAGGCACGATGAGATATCGCCTTGGTTTTTGCTCGCAAATGTTACTCATACAAATGATTAAAAACTAATATCAGGATTTTTAGAAATTCCACTCCTAAGGGGGTGTAAAAGCGTTAAACATGTTTTTACGTATTTCTAAATATCTCTTAGGCACGATCAGATATCGCCTTGGTTTCTGCTTGCAAATGTTACTCATACAAATGTTTAAAAACGGATTTCAGGATTTTTATTAATTTCACCACTAAAGGGTTATAAAAGGATTAAATATGTTTTTACGTATTTCTCAATATATTTTAGGCACGATGAGATATCGCCTTGGTGTTTGCTTGCAAAGGTTACTTATACAAATGTTTAAAAACCAATTTCGGGATTTTCAGAAATTCCACCCCTAAGGGGGTTTAAAAGGGTTAAATATGTTTTTACGTTATTCTCAATATCTCTAAGGCACGATGAGATATCGCCTTGGTTTTCGCTTGCAAATGTTACTCATACAAATGTTTAAAAATTTATTCCAGGATTTTAAGAAATTCCACCCCTAAGTGGGTGTAAAAGGGTCAAATATGTTTTTACGTATTTCTCAATATCTCTTAGGCACGATGAAATATCTCCTTGATTTTCGTTTGCAAATAATACTCATACAAATGTTTAAAAACCGATTTCAGGATTTTTAGAAATTCCACCCCTGAGGGGATGTAAAAAGGTTAAATATGTTTTTACGTATTTCTATATATCTCTTAGGCACGATGAGATATCGCTTTCGTTTTTGCTTGCACATGTTACTCATACAAATGTTTAAAAACCTGTTTCAGGATTTTTGGAAATTCCACCCCTGAAGGGGTGTAAAAGCGTTAAATATGTTTTTACGCATTTCTTAATATCTCTTAGGCACGATGAGATATCGCCTTGGTCTTCGCTTGCAAATGTTACTCATACAAATGTCTAAAAACTAATTTCAGGATGTTTAGAAATTCCACCCCTAAGGGGGTGTAAAAGGGTTAAATATGTTTTTACGTATTTCTTAATATCTCTTAGGCACGATGGGATATCGTCTTGGTTTTCGCTTGCAAATGTTACTCATACAAATGTTCAAAAACTCATTTCAGGATTTTTAGACATTCCACCCCCAAGTGGGTGTAAAAGCTTAAAATATGTTTGTTACGTATTTCTCAATATTCCTTAGGCACGATGAGATATCGCCTTGGTTTTTGTTTGCAAATGTTCCTCATACAAATGTTTGAAAACCGATTTCAGGATTTTTAGAAATTTTACCCCTGAAGGGGTGTAAAAAGTTTAACTATGTTTTTACGTATTTCTCAATATCTCTTAGGCACGATGAAATATCGCCTTGGTCTTCGCTTGCAAATGTTACTCATACAAATGTTCAAAAACCGATTTCAGGATTTTTAGAAATTCCGTCCTTAAGGGGATATAAAAGGGTTAAACATGTTTTTACGTATTTCTCAATATCTTTTAGGCACGATGAGATATCGCCTTGGTTTTTGCTTGCATATGTTACTTATACAAATGTTTAAAAAGAAATTTTAGGATTTTCAGAAATTCCACCCTTAAGGAGGTGTAAAAGGGTTAATTATGTTTTTACGTATTTCTTAATATCTTTTAGGCACGATGAGATATCGCCTTGGTTTTTGCTTGCATATGTTACTCATACAAATGTTTAAAAACTAATATCAGGATTTTTAGAAATTCTACTCCCAAGGGGGTGAAAAAAGTTAAATATATTTTTACGCATTTCTCAATATCCCTTTGGCACGATGAGATATCGCCTTGGTTTTTGCTTGCAAATGTTACTCATACAAATGTTTAAAAACTGAGTCCAGGATTTTTAGAAATTCCACCCTTAAGGGGGTGTAAAAGGTTAAATATGTTTTTACGTATTTCTCAATATCTGTTAGGCACGATGAGATATCGCCTTGGTTTTTGCTCGCAAATGTTACTCATACAAATGTTTAAGAACTAATATGAAGATTTTTAGAAATTGCACCCCTAAGGGGGTGTAAAAGATTAAAATATGTTTGTTACGTATTTCTCAATATCTCTCAGGCACGATGAGATATCGCTTTCGTTTTTGCTTGCAAATGTTACTCATACAAATGTTTAAAAACCTATTTCAGGATTTTTGGAAATTCCACCCCTGAAGGGGTGTAAAAGGGTTGAATATGTTTTTACGCATTTCTCAATATCTCTTAGGCACGATGAGATATCTCCTTGATTTTTATTTGCGAATGTTACTCATACGAATGTTTAAAAACCAATTTCAGGATTTTTAGGAATTTCACCCCTAAGGGGGTGTAAAAGGGTTAAATAAGTTTTTACGTATTTCTTAACATCTGTTAGGCACGATGGGATATCGCCTTGGTTTTCACTTACAAATGTTACTCATACAAATGTCTAAAAAAACATTTCAGGATTTCCAGAAATTCCACCCTTAAGGGGGTGTAAAAGGGTTAAATATGTTTTTACGTATTTCTCAATATCTCTTAGGCACGATGAGATATCGCCTTGGTCTTCGCTTGCAAATGTTACTCATACAAATGTCTAAAAACTAATTTCAGGATGTTTAGAACTTCCACCCCTAAGGGGGTGTAAAAGGGTTAAATATGTTTTTACGTATTTCTTAATATCTCTGAGGCACGATGAGATATCGTCTTGGTTTTCGCTTGCAAATGTTACTCATACAAATGTTCAAAAACTCATTTCAGGATTTTTAGAACTTCCACCCCTAAGGGGGTGTAAAAGGGTTAAATATGTTTTTACGTATTTCTCAATATCTCTTAGGCACGATGAGATATCGCTTTCGTTTTTGCTTGCAAATGTTACTCATACAAATGTTTAAAAACTAATTTCAGGATTTTAAGAAATTCCACCCCTAAGGGGGTTTAAAAGTGTTAGAAACTGTAGAAAGTGTTTTAACGGTTTTTTTAAATTCTATCCCTAAGGGAGTGTACAGGGTTGTTTTTCGCATATTCCTCAATTTTCCTTGCAAAGGTTACCAATACGAATTCCATATTCCAATCTATATATATAAAAGGCTTTGTCCTGACTGACTCATCAACGCCCAGCCCAAACCCCTGGGCCTAGAAACTTGAAATTCTAGGGATATATTCCCTTCGTGTCGTAGACGCTCACTAAGAAGGGAATTTTAGACATTCCACCTCTAAGTGTGTGTAAAAGGTTAAAATATGTTTGTTACGTATTTCTCAATATTCCTTAGGCACGATGAGATATCGCCTTGGTCTTCGCTTGCAAATGTTACTCATACAAATGTCTAAAAACTAATTTCAGGATGTTTAGAAATTCCACCCCTAAGGGGGTGTAAAAGGGTTAAATATGTTTTTACGTATTTCTCAATATCTTTTAGGCACGATGAGATATCGCCTTGGTTTTTGCTTGCATATGTTACTTATACAAATGTTTAAAAAAGAATTTTAGGATTTTTAGAAATTCCTCCCCTAAGGAGGTGTAAAAGGGTTAAAAATGTTTTTACGTATTTCTCAATATCTCTTAGGGACAATGAGATATCGCCTTGGTTTTCGCTCGCAAATGTTACTCATACAAATGTTTAAAAACTCATTTCAGGATTTTGAGAACTTCCACCCCTAAGGGGGTGTAAAAGGGTTAAATATGTTTTTACGTATTTCTCAATATCTCTTAGGCACGAAGAGATATCGCCTTGATTTTCGTTTGCAAATGTTACTCATACAAATGTTTAAGAACCGATTCCAGGATTTTTAGAAATTCCACCCCTAAGATGGTGAAAAAGGTTAAATCCATATTTACGCATTTCTCAATATCTCTTAGGCACGATGAGATATCGCCTTGGTTTTTGCTTGCAAACGTTAATCTTACAAATGTTCAAAAACCAAGTTCAGGATTTTTAGAAGATCCACCCCTAAGAGGGTGTAAAAGGGTTAATTATGTTTTTACGTATTTCTTAATATCTCTTATGCACGATGGGAAATCGCCTTGGTTTTCACTTACAAATGTTACTCATACAAATGTTTAAAAACTCATTTCAGGATTTTTAGAAATTTTACTCCTAAGGGGGTGTAAAAGCGTTAAACATGTTTTTACGTATTTCTCAATATCTCTTAGGCACGACGAGATATCGCTTGGTTTTTGCTTGCAAATGTTACTCATACAAATGTTTAAAAACTCATTTCAGGATTTTGAGAACTTCCACCCCTAAGGGGGTGTAAAAGGGTTAAATATGTTTTTACGTATTTCTCAATATCTCTTAGGCACGAAGAGATATCGCCTTGATTTTCGTTTGAAAATGTTACTCATACAATTGTTCAAAAACGGATTTCATGATTTTTAGAAATTCCACCCCTAAGGGGGTGTAAAAAGGTTAATTATGTTTTTACGTATTTCTCAATATCTCTTAGGCACGATGGGAAATCGCCTTGGTTTTCACTTACAAATGTTACTCTTACAAATGTTTAAAAACTCATTTCAGGATTTTTAAAAATTCCACTCCTAAGGGGGTGTAAAAGCGTCAAACATGTTTTTACGTATTTCTCAATATCTCTTAGGCACGACGAGATATCGCTTGGTTTTTGCTTGCAAATGTTACTCATACAAATGTTTAAAAACTCATTTCAGGATTTTGAGAACTTCCACCCCTAAGGGGGTGTAAAAGGGTCAAATATGTTTTTACGTATTTCTCAATATCTCTTAGGCACGATGGGATATCGTCTTGGTTTTCGCTTGCGAATGTTACTCATACAAATGTTCAAAAACTCATTTCAGGATTTTTAGAACTTCCACCCCTAAGGGGGTGTGATAGGGTTAAATATGTTTTTACGTATTTCTCTCTATCTCTTAGGCACGATGAGATATCGCTTTCGTTTTTGCTTGCAAATGTTACTCATACAAATGTTCAAAAACTCATTTCAGGATTTTTAGACATTCCACCCCCAAGTGGGTGTAAAAGCTTAAAATATGTTTGTTACGTATTTCTCAATATTCCTTAGGCACGATGAGATATCGCCTCGGTTTTTGTTTACAAATGTTCCTCATACAAATGTTTGAAAACCGATTTCAGGATTTTTAGAAATTCCACCCCTGAAGGGGTCTAAAAAGATTAACTATGTTTTTACGTATTTCTCAATATCTCTTGGGCACGATGAAATATCGCCTTGGTCTTCGCTTGCAAATGTTACTCATACAAATGTTCAAAAACCGATTTGAGGATTTTTAGAAATTCGGTCCTTAAGGTGATATAAAAGGGTTAAATATGTTTTTACGTATTTCTCAATATCTCTTAGGCACAATGAGATATCGCCTTGGTTTTCGCTCGCAAATGTTACTCATACAAATGTTTAAAAACTCCTCTCAGGATTTTGAGAACTTCCACCCCTAAGGGGGTGTAAGAGGGTTAAATATGTTTTTACGTATTTCTCAATATCTTTTAGGCACGAAGAGATATCGCCTCGATTTTCGTTTGCAAATGTTACTCATACAAATTTTAAAGAACCGATTCCAGGATTTTCAGAAATTCCACCCCTAAGATGGTGAAAAGGGTTAAATATATTTTTACGCATTTCTCAATATCTCTTAGGCACGATGAGATATCGCCTTGGTTTTTGCTTGCAAATGTTACTCATACAAATGTTTAAAAACCAAGTTCAGGATTTTTAGAAATTCCACCCCTAAGGGGATGCAAAAGGGTTAATTATGTTTTTACGTATTTCTCAATATCTCTTAGGCACGATGGGAAATCGCCTTGGTTTTCACTTACAAATGTTACTCATACAAATGTTTAAAAACTTTTTTCAGGATTTTTAGAAATTCAACCCCTGAGGGGATGTAAAAAGGTTAAATATGTTTTTACGTATTTTTCAATATCTCTTAGGCACGATGAGATATCGCTTTCGTTTTTGCTTGCACATGTTACTCATACAAATGTTTAAAAACCCGTTTCAGGATTTTTGGAAATTCCACCCCTGAAGGGGTGTAAAAGCGTTAAATATGTTTTTACGCATTTCTTAATATCTCTTAGGCACGATGAGATATCGCCTTGGTCTTCGCTTGCAAATGTTACTCATACAAATGTCTAAAAACTAATCTCAGGATGTTTAGAAATTCCACCCCTAAGGGGGTGTAAAAAGGTTAAATATGTTTTTACGTATTTCTTAATATCTCTTAGGCACGATGGGATATCGTCTTGGTTTTCGCTTGCAAATGTTACTCATACAAATGTTCAAAAACTCATTTCAGGATTTTTAGACATTCCACCCCCAAGTGGGTGTAAAAGCTTAAAATATGTTTGTTACGTATTTCTCAATATTCCTTAGGCACGATGAGATATCGCCTTGGTTTTTGTTTGCAAATGTTCCTCATACAAATGTTTGAAAACCGATTTCAGGATTTTTAGAAATTCCACCCCTGAAGGGGTGTAAAAAGTTTAACTATGTTTTTACGTATTTCTCAATATCTCTTAGGCACGATGAAATATCGCCTTGGTCTTCGCTTGCAAATGTTACTAATACAAATGTTCGAAAACGGATTTCAGGATTTTCAGAAATTCCACCCTTAAGGAGGTGTAAAAGGGTTAATTATGTTTTTACGTATTTCTCAATATCTCTTGGGCACAATGAGATATCGCCTTGGTTTTTGCTTGCATATGTTACTCATACAAATGTTTAAAAACTAATATCAGGATTTTTAGAAATTCTACTCCCAAGGGGGTGAAAAAAGTTAAATATATTTTTACGCATTTCTCAATATCCCTTTGGCACGATGAGATATCGCCTTGGTTTTTGCTTGCAAATGTTACTCATACAAATGTTTAAAAACTGAGTCCAGGATTTTTAGAAATTCCACCCCTAAGGGGGTGTAAAAGGTTAAATATGTTTTTACGTATTTCTCAATATCTGTTAGGCACGATGAGATATCGCCTTGGTTTTTGCTCGCAAATGTTACTCATACAAATGTTTAAGAACTAATATGAAGATTTTTAGAAATTGCACCCCTAAGGGGGTGTAAAAGATTAAAATATGTTTGTTACGTATTTCTCAATATCTCTCAGGCACGATGAGATATCGCTTTCGTTTTTGCTTGCAAATGTTACTCATACAAATGTTTAAAAACCTATTTCAGGATTTTTGGAAATTCCACCCCTGAAGGGGTGTAAAAGGGTTGAATATGTTTTTACGCATTTCTCAATATCTCTTAGGCACGATGAGATATCTCCTTGATTTTTATTTGCGAATGTTACTCATACGAATGTTTAAAAACCAATTTCAGGATTTTTAGAAATTCCACCCCTAAAGGGGTGTAAAAGGGTTAAATATGTTTTTACGTCATTCTCAATATCTCTAAGGCACGATGAAATATCGCCTTGGTTTTCGCTTGCAAATGTTACTCATACAAATGTTTAAAAATTTATTCCAGGATTTTAAGAAATTCCACCCCTAAGGGGGTGAAAAGGGTTAAATATATTTTTACGCATTTCTCAATATCTCTTAGGCACGATGAGATATCGCCTTGGTTTTTGCTTGCAAATGTTACTCATACGAATGTTTAAAAACCAATTTCAGGATTTTTAGGAATTTCACCCCTAAGGGGGTGTAAAAGGGTTAAATAAGTTTTTACGTATTTCTTAACATCTGTTAGGCACGATGGGATATCGCCTTGGTTTTCACTTACAAATGTTACTCATACAAATGTCTAAAAAAACATTTCAGGATTTCCAGAAATTCCACCCTTAAGGGGGTGTAAAAGGGTTAAATATGTTTTTACGTATTTCTCAATATCTCTTAGGCACGATGAGATATCGCCTTGGTCTTCGCTTGCAAATGTTACTCATACAAATGTCTAAAAACTAATTTCAGGATGTTTAGAACTTCCACCCCTAAGGGGGTGTAAAAGGGTTAAATATGTTTTTACGTATTTCTTAATATCTCTGAGGCACGATGAGATATCGTCTTGGTTTTCGCTTGCAAATGTTACTCATACAAATGTTCAAAAACTCATTTCAGGATTTTTAGAACTTCCACCCCTAAGGGGGTGTAAAAGGGTTAAATATGTTTTTACGTATTTCTCAATATCTCTTAGGCACGATGAGATATCGCTTTCGTTTTTGCTTGCAAATGTTACTCATACAAATGTTTAAAAACTAATTTCAGGATTTTAAGAAATTCCACCCCTAAGGGGGTTTAAAAGTGTTAGAAACTGTAGAAAGTGTTTTAACGGTTTTTTTAAATTCTATCCCTAAGGGAGTGTACAGGGTTGTTTTTCGCATATTCCTCAATTTTCCTTGCAAAGGTTACCAATACGAATTCCATATTCCAATCTATATATATAAAAGGCTTTGTCCTGACTGACTCATCAACGCCCAGCCCAAACCCCTGGGCCTAGAAACTTGAAATTCTAGGGATATATTCCCTTCGTGTCGTAGACGCTCACTAAGAAGGGAATTTTAGACATTCCACCTCTAAGTGTGTGTAAAAGGTTAAAATATGTTTGTTACGTATTTCTCAATATTCCTTAGGCACGATGAGATATCGCCTTGGTCTTCGCTTGCAAATGTTACTCATACAAATGTCTAAAAACTAATTTCAGGATGTTTAGAAATTCCACCCCTAAGGGGGTGTAAAAGGGTTAAATATGTTTTTACGTATTTCTCAATATCTTTTAGGCACGATGAGATATCGCCTTGGTTTTTGCTTGCATATGTTACTTATACAAATGTTTAAAAAATAATTTTAGGATTTTTAGAAATTCCTCCCCTAAGGAGGTGTAAAAGGGTTAAAAATGTTTTTACGTATTTCTCAATATCTCTTAGGGACAATGAGATATCGCCTTGGTTTTCGCTCGCAAATGTTACTCATACAAATGTTTAAAAACTCATTTCAGGATTTTGAGAACTTCCACCCCTAAGGGGGTGTAAAAGGGTTAAATATGTTTTTACGTATTTCTCAATATCTCTTAGGCACGAAGAGATATCGCCTTGATTTTCGTTTGCAAATGTTACTCATACAAATGTTTAAGAACCGATTCCAGGATTTTTAGAAATTCCACCCCTAAGATGGTGAAAAAGGTTAAATCCATATTTACGCATTTCTCAATATCTCTTAGGCACGATGAGATATCGCCTTGGTTTTTGCTTGCAAACGTTAATCTTACAAATGTTCAAAAACCAAGTTCAGGATTTTTAGAAGATCCACCCCTAAGAGGGTGTAAAAGGGTTAATTATGTTTTTACGTATTTCTTAATATCTCTTATGCACGATGGGAAATCGCCTTGGTTTTCACTTACAAATGTTACTCATACAAATGTTTAAAAACTCATTTCAGGATTTTTAGAAATTTTACTCCTAAGGGGGTGTAAAAGCGTTAAACATGTTTTTACGTATTTCTCAATATCTCTTAGGCACGACGAGATATCGCTTGGTTTTTGCTTGCAAATGTTACTCATACAAATGTTTAAAAACTCATTTCAGGATTTTGAGAACTTCCACCCCTAAGGGGGTGTAAAAGGGTTAAATATGTTTTTACGTATTTCTCAATATCTCTTAGGCACGAAGAGATATCGCCTTGATTTTCGTTTGAAAATGTTACTCATACAATTGTTCAAAAACGGATTTCATGATTTTTAGAAATTCCACCCCTAAGGGGGTGTAAAAAGGTTAATTATGTTTTTACGTATTTCTCAATATCTCTTAGGCACGATGGGAAATCGCCTTGGTTTTCACTTACAAATGTTACTCTTACAAATGTTTAAAAACTCATTTCAGGATTTTTAAAAATTCCACTCCTAAGGGGGTGTAAAAGCGTCAAACATGTTTTTACGTATTTCTCAATATCTCTTAGGCACGACGAGATATCGCTTGGTTTTTGCTTGCAAATGTTACTCATACAAATGTTTAAAAACTCATTTCAGGATTTTGAGAACTTCCACCCCTAAGGGGGTGTAAAAGGGTCAAATATGTTTTTACGTATTTCTCAATATCTCTTAGGCACGATGGGATATCGTCTTGGTTTTCGCTTGCGAATGTTACTCATACAAATGTTCAAAAACTCATTTCAGGATTTTTAGAACTTCCACCCCTAAGGGGGTGTGATAGGGTTAAATATGTTTTTACGTATTTCTCTCTATCTCTTAGGCACGATGAGATATCGCTTTCGTTTTTGCTTGCAAATGTTACTCATACAAATGTTCAAAAACTCATTTCAGGATTTTTAGACATTCCACCCCCAAGTGGGTGTAAAAGCTTAAAATATGTTTGTTACGTATTTCTCAATATTCCTTAGGCACGATGAGATATCGCCTCGGTTTTTGTTTACAAATGTTCCTCATACAAATGTTTGAAAACCGATTTCAGGATTTTTAGAAATTCCACCCCTGAAGGGGTCTAAAAAGATTAACTATGTTTTTACGTATTTCTCAATATCTCTTGGGCACGATGAAATATCGCCTTGGTCTTCGCTTGCAAATGTTACTCATACAAATGTTCAAAAACCGATTTGAGGATTTTTAGAAATTCGGTCCTTAAGGTGATATAAAAGGGTTAAACATGTTTTTACGTATTTCTCAATATCTCTTAGGCACAATGAGATATCGCCTTGGTTTTCGCTCGCAAATGTTACTCATACAAATGTTTAAAAACTCCTCTCAGGATTTTGAGAACTTCCACCCCTAAGGGGGTGTAAGAGGGTTAAATATGTTTTTACGTATTTCTCAATATCTTTTAGGCACGAAGAGATATCGCCTCGATTTTCGTTTGCAAATGTTACTCATACAAATTTTAAAGAACCGATTCCAGGATTTTCAGAAATTCCACCCCTAAGATGGTGAAAAGGGTTAAATATATTTTTACGCATTTCTCAATATCTCTTAGGCACGATGAGATATCGCCTTGGTTTTTGCTTGCAAATGTTACTCATACAAATGTTTAAAAACCAAGTTCAGGATTTTTAGAAATTCCACCCCTAAGGGGATGCAAAAGGGTTAATTATGTTTTTACGTATTTCTCAATATCTCTTAGGCACGATGGGAAATCGCCTTGGTTTTCACTTACAAATGTTACTCATACAAATGTTTAAAAACTTTTTTCAGGATTTTTAGAAATTCAACCCCTGAGGGGATGTAAAAAGGTTAAATATGTTTTTACGTATTTTTCAATATCTCTTAGGCACGATGAGATATCGCTTTCGTTTTTGCTTGCACATGTTACTCATACAAATGTTTAAAAACCCGTTTCAGGATTTTTGGAAATTCCACCCCTGAAGGGGTGTAAAAGCGTTAAATATGTTTTTACGCATTTCTTAATATCTCTTAGGCACGATGAGATATCGCCTTGGTCTTCGCTTGCAAATGTTACTCATACAAATGTCTAAAAACTAATCTCAGGATGTTTAGAAATTCCACCCCTAAGGGGGTGTAAAAAGGTTAAATATGTTTTTACGTATTTCTTAATATCTCTTAGGCACGATGGGATATCGTCTTGGTTTTCGCTTGCAAATGTTACTCATACAAATGTTCAAAAACTCATTTCAGGATTTTTAGACATTCCACCCCCAAGTGGGTGTAAAAGCTTAAAATATGTTTGTTACGTATTTCTCAATATTCCTTAGGCACGATGAGATATCGCCTTGGTTTTTGTTTGCAAATGTTCCTCATACAAATGTTTGAAAACCGATTTCAGGATTTTTAGAAATTCCACCCCTGAAGGGGTGTAAAAAGTTTAACTATGTTTTTACGTATTTCTCAATATCTCTTAGGCACGATGAAATATCGCCTTGGTCTTCGCTTGCAAATGTTACTAATACAAATGTTCGAAAACGGATTTCAGGATTTTTAGAAATTCCGTCCCTAAGGGGATATAAAAGGGTTAAACATGTTTTTACGTATTTCTCAATATCTCTTGGGCACAATGAGATATCGCCTTGGTTTTTGCTCGCAAATGTTACTCATACAAATGTTTAGAAACTCATTTCAGGATTTTTAAAAATTCCACTCTTAAGGGGGTGTAAAAGCGTTAAACATGTTTTTACGTATTTCTCAATATCTCTTAGGCACGACGAGATATCGCTTGGTTTTTGCTTGCAAATGTTACTCATACCAATGTTTAAAGACCAAGTTCAGGATTTTTAGAAATTCCACCCCTAAGGGGGTGTAAAAGGGTTAAATATGTTTTTACGTATTTCTCAATATCTCTTAGGCACGATGAGATATCGCCTTGGTTTTTGCTCGCAAATGTTACTCATAAAAATGTTTAAAAATGTATTCCAGGATTTTAAGAAATTCCACCCCTAAGGGGGTGCAAAAGGGTTAAATATATTTTTACGCATTTCTCAATATCTCTTAGGCACGATGGGATATCGCCTTGGTTTTCGCTTAGAAATGTTACTCATACAAATGTCTAAAAAAACATTCCAGGATTTACAGAAATTCCACCCTTAAGGGGGTGTAAAAGGGTTAAATATGTTTTTACGTATTTCTCAATATCTTTTAGGCACGATGAGATATCGCCTTGGTTTTTGCTTGCAAATGTCACTCATACAAATGTTCAAAAACCAATTTCAGGATTTTTAGAAATTCCACCTCCAAGGGGGTGTAAAAGAGTTGAATATGTTTTTACGCATTTCTCAATATCTCTTAGGCACGATGAGATATCGCCTTGGTTTTCGCTCGCAAATGTTACTCATACAAATGTTTAAAAACTGATATCAGGATTTGTAGAAATTCCTTCTCTAAGGGGGTGTAAAAGGGTTAAATATGTTTTCACGTATTTCTTAATATCTCTTAGGCACGATGGGATATCGTCTTGGTTTTCGCTTGCAAATGTTACTCATACAAATGTTCAAAAACTCATTTCAGGATTTTTAGAACTTCCACCCCTAAGGGGGTGTGATAGGGTTAAATATGTTTTTACGTATTTCTCTATATCTCTTAGGCACGATGAGATATCGCTTTTGTTTTTGCTTGCAAATGTTACTCATACAAATGTTTAAAAACTAATTTCAGGATTTTCAGAAATTCCACCCCTAAGGGGGTTTAAAAGTGTTAGAAACTGTAGAAAGTGTTTTAACGGTTTTTTTAAATTTTATCCCTAAGGGAGTGTACATGGTTGTTTTTCGCATATTCCTCAATTTTCCTTGCAAAGGTTACCAATACGAATTCCATATTCCAATCTATATATATAAAAGGCTTTGTCCTGACTGACTCATCAACGCCCAGCCCAAACCCCTGGGCCTAGAAACTTGAAATTCTAGGGATATATTCCCTTCGTGTCGTAAACGCTCACTAAAAAGGGAATTTTAGACATTCCACCCCTAAGTGGGTGTAAAAGGTTAAAATACGTTTGTTACGTATTTCTCAATATTCCTTAGGCACGATGAGATATCGCCTTGGTTTTTGTTTACAAATGTTCCTCATACAAAGCTTTGAAAACCGATTTCAGGATTTTTAGAAATTCTACCCCTGAAGGGGTGTAAAAAGATTAACTATGTTTTTACGTATTTCTCAATATCACTTGGACACGATGAAATATCGCCTTGGTCTTCGCTTGCAAATGTTACTCATACAAATGTTCAAAAACCGATTTCAGGATTTTTAGAAATTCGGTCCTTAAGGTGATATAAAAGGGTTAAACATGTTTTTACGTATTTCTCAATATCTCTTAGGCACAATGAGATATCGCCTTGGTTTTCGCTCGCAAATGTTACTCATACAAATGTTTAAAAACTCATTTCAGGATTTTGAGAACTTCCACCCCTAAGGGGGTGTAAAAGGGTTAAATATGTTTTTACGTATTTCTCAATATCTCTTAGGCACGAAGAGATATCGCCTTGATTTTCGTTTGCAAATGTTACTCATACAAATGTTTAAGAACCGATTCCAGGATTTTTAGAAATTCCACCCCTAAGATGGTGAAAAAGGTTAAATCCATATTTACGCATTTCTCAATATCTCTTAGGCACGATGAGATATCGCCTTGGTTTTTGCTTGCAAACGTTAATCTTACAAATGTTCAAAAACCAAGTTCAGGATTTTTAGAAGATCCACCCCTAAGAGGGTGTAAAAGGGTTAATTATGTTTTTACGTATTTCTTAATATCTCTTATGCACGATGGGAAATCGCCTTGGTTTTCACTTACAAATGTTACTCATACAAATGTTTAAAAACTCATTTCAGGATTTTTAGAAATTTTACTCCTAAGGGGGTGTAAAAGCGTTAAACATGTTTTTACGTATTTCTCAATATCTCTTAGGCACGACGAGATATCGCTTGGTTTTTGCTTGCAAATGTTACTCATACAAATGTTTAAAAACTCATTTCAGGATTTTGAGAACTTCCACCCCTAAGGGGGTGTAAAAGGGTTAAATATGTTTTTACGTATTTCTCAATATCTCTTAGGCACGAAGAGATATCGCCTTGATTTTCGTTTGAAAATGTTACTCATACAATTGTTCAAAAACGGATTTCATGATTTTTAGAAATTCCACCCCTAAGGGGGTGTAAAAGCTTAAAATATGTTTGTTACGTATTTCTCAATATTCCTTAGGCACGATGAGATATCGCCTCGGTTTTTGTTTACAAATGTTCCTCATACAAATGTTTGAAAACCGATTTCAGGTTTTTTAGAAATTCCACCCCTGAAGGGGTCTAAAAAGATTAACTATGTTTTTACGTATTTCTCAATATCTCTTGGGCACGATGAAATATCGCCTTGGTCTTCGCTTGCAAATGTTACTCATACAAATGTTCAAAAACCGATTTGAGGATTTTTAGAAATTCGGTCCTTAAGGTGATATAAAAGGGTTAAACATGTTTTTACGTATTTCTCAATATCTCTTAGGCACAATGAGATATCGCCTTGGTTTTCGCTCGCAAATGTTACTCATACAAATGTTTAAAAACTCATCTTAGGATTTTGAGAACTTCCACCCCTAAGGGGGTGTAAAAGGGTTAAATATGTTTTTACGTATTTCTCAATATCTCTTAGGCACGAAGAGATATCGCCTCGATTTTCGTTTGCAAATGTTACTCATACAAATTTTAAAGAACCGATTCCAGGATTTTTAGAAATTCCACCCCTAAGATGGTGAAAAGGGTTAAATATATTTTTACGCATTTCTCAATATCTCTTAGGCACGATGAGATATCGCCTTGGTTTTTGCTTGCAAATGTTACTCATACAAATGTTTAAAAACCAAGTTCAGGATTTTTAGAAATTCCACCCCTAAGGGGGTGCAAAAGGGTTAATTATGTTTTTACGTATTTCTCAATATCTCTTAGGCACGATGGGAAATCGCCTTGGTTTTCACTTACAAATGTTACTCATACAAATGTTTAAAAACTTATTTCAGGATTTTTAGAAATTCCACTCCTAAGGGGGTGTAAAAGCGTTAAACATGTTTTTACGTATTTCTCAATATCTCTTAGGCACGACGAGATATCGCTTGGTTTTTGCTTGCAAATGTTACTTATACCAATGTTTAAAAACCAAGTTCAGGATTTTTAGAAATTCCACCCCTAAGGGGGTGTAAAAGGATTAAATATGTTTTTACGTATTTTTCAATATATTTTAGGCACGATGAGATATCGCCTTGGTGTTTGCCTGCAAAGGTTACTCATACAAATGTTTAAAAACCAATTTCGGGATTTTCAGAAATTCCACCCCTAAGGGGGTGTAAAAGGGTTAATAATGTTTTTACGTCATTCTCAATATCTCTAAGGCACGATGAGATATCGCCTTGGTTTTCGCTTGCAAATGTTACTCATACAAATGTTTAAAAATTTATTCCAGGATTTTAAGAAATTCCACCCCTAAGTGGGTGTAAAAGGGTCAAATATGTTTTTACGTATTTCTCAATATCTCTTAGGCACGATGAAATATCTCCTTGATTTTCGTTTGCAAATAATACTCATACAAATGTTTAAAAACCGATTTCAGGATTTTTAGAAATTCCACCCCTGAGGGGATGTAAAAAGGTTAAATATGTTTTTACGTATTTCTCAATATCTCTTAGGCACGATGAGATATCGCTTTCGTTTTTGCTTGCAAATGTTACTCATACAAATGTTTAAAAACCTGTTTCAGGATTTTTGGAAATTCCACCCCTGAAGGGGTGTAAAAGGGTTAAATATGTTTTTACGCATTTCTTAATATCTCTTAGGCACGATGAGATATCGCCTTGGTCTTCGCTTGCAAATGTTACTCATACAAATGTCTAAAAACTAATTTCAGGATATTTAGAAATTCCACCCCTAAGGGGGTGTAAAAGGGTTAAATATGTTTTTACGTATTTCTTAATATCTCTTAGGCACGATGGGATATCGTCTTGGTTTTCGCTTGCAAATGTTACTCATACAAATGTTTAAAAACTCATATCAGGATTTTTAGACATTTCACCCCCAAGTGGGTGTAAAAGCTTAAAATATGTTTGTTACGTATTTCTCAATATTCCTTAGGCACGATGAGATATCGCCTTGGTTTTTGTTTGCAAATGTTCCTCATACAAATGTTTGAAAACCGATTTCAGGATTTTTAGAAATTCCACCCCTGAAGGGGTGTAAAAAGGTTAACTATGTTTTTACGTATTTCTCAATATCTCTTAGGCACGATGAAATATCGCCTTGGTCTTCGCTTGCAAATGTTACTCATACAAATGTTCAAAAACCGATTTCAGGATTTTCAGAAATTCCGTCCTTAAGGGGATATAAAAGGGTTAAACATGTTTTTACGTATTTCTCAATATCTTTCGGGCACGATGAGATATCGCCTTGGTTTTTGCTTGCATATGTCACTTATACAAATGATTAAAAAGGAATTTTAGGATTTTTAGAAATTCCACCCCTAAGGAGGTGTAAAAGGGTTAATTATGTTTTTACGTATTTCTTAATATCTTTTAGGCACGATGAGATATCGCCTTGGTTTTTGCTTGCATATGTTACTCATACAGATGTTTAAAAACTAATATCAGGATTTTTAGAAATTCCATTCCTAAGGGGGTGAAAAAAGTTAAATATATTTTTACGCATTTCTCAATATCCCTTTGGCACGATGAGATATCGCCTTGGTTTTTGCTTGCAAATGTTACTCATACAAATGTTTAAAAACTGAGTCCAGGATTTTTAGGAATTCCACCCCTAAGGGGGTGTAAAAGGTTAAATATGTTTTTACGTATTTCTCAATATCTGTTAGGCACGATGAGATATCGCCTTGGTTTTTGCTCGCAAATGTTACTCATACAAATGTTTAAGAACTAATATGAAGATTTTTAGAAATTGCACTTCTAAGGGGGTGTAAAAGATTGAAATATGTTTGTTACGTATTTCTTAATATCTCTCAGGCACGATGAGATATCGCTTTCGTTTTTGCTTGCAAATGTTACTCATACAAATGTTTAAAAACCGATTTCAGGATTTTTGGAAATTCCACCCCTGAAAGGGTGTAAAAGGGTTGAATATGTTTTTACGTATTTCTCAATATCTCTTAGGCACGATGAGATATCTCCTTGATTTTCGTTTGCAAATAATACTCCTACAAATGTTCAAAAACCGATTTCAGGATTTTTAGAAATTCCACCCCTGAGGGGATGTAAAAAGGTTAAATATGTTTTTACGTATTTCTCAATATCTCTTAGGCACGATGAGATATCGCTTTTGTTTTTGCTTGCAAATGTTACTCATACAAATGTTTAAAAACCTGTTTCAGGGTTTTTGGAAATTCCACCCCTGAAGGGGTGTAAAAGGCTTAAATATGTTTTTACGCATTTCTCAATATCTCTTAGGCACGATGAGATATCTCCTTGATTTTTATTTGCGAATGTTACTCATACGAATGTTTAAAAACCAATTTCAGGATTTTTAGAAATTCCACCCCTAAGGGGGTCTAAAAGGGTTAAATAAGTTTTTACGTATTTCTTAATATCTCTTAGGCACGATGGGATATCGCCTTCGTTTTCACTTACAAATGTTACTCATACAAATGTTCAAAAACTCATTTCAGGATTTTTAGAACTTCCACCCCTAAGGGGGTGTGATAGGGTTAAATATGTTTTTACGTATTTCTCAATATCTCTTAGGCACGATGAGATATCGCCTTGGTCTTCGCTTGCAAATGTTACTCATACAAATGTCTAAAAACTAATTTCAGGATTTTTAAAAATTCCACTCTTAAGGGGGTGTAAAAGCGTTAAACATGTTTTTACGTATTTCTCATTATCTCTGAGGCACGATGAGATATCGTCTTGGTTTTCGCTTGCAAATGTTACTCATACAAATGTTCAAAAACTCATTTCAGGATTTTTAGAACTTCCACCCCTAAGGGGGTGTAAAAGGGTTAAATATGTTTTTACGTATTTCTCAATATCACTTGGACACGATGAAATATCGCCTTGGTCTTCGCTTGCAAATGTTACTCATACAAATGTTCAAAAACCGATTTCAGGATTTTTAGAAATTCGGTCCTTAAGGTGATATAAAAGGGTTAAACATGTTTTTACGTATTTCTCAATATCTCTTAGGCACAATGAGATATCGCCTTGGTTTTCGCTCGCAAATGTTACTCATACAAATGTTTAAAAACTCATTTCAGGATTTTTAAAAATTCCACTCTTAAGGGGGTGTAAAAGCGTTAAACATGTTTTTACGTATTTCTCAATATCTCTTAGGCACGACGAGATATCGCTTGGTTTTTGCTTGCAAATGTTACTCATACCAATGTTTAAAGACCAAGTTCAGGATTTTTAGAATCTCCACCCCTAAGGGGGTGTAAAAGGGTTAAATATGTTTTTACGTATTTCTCAATATCTCTTAGGCACGATGAGATATCGCCTTGGTTTTTGCTCGCAAATGTTACTCATACAAATGATTAAAAACTAATATCAGGATTTTTAGAAATTCCACTCCTAAGGGGGTGTAAAAGCGTTAAACATGTTTTTACGTATTTCTAAATATCTTTTAGGCACGATCAGATATCGCCTTGGTTTCTGCTTGCAAATGTTACTCATACAAATGTTTAAAAACGGATTTCAGGATTTTTATTAATTCCACCACTAAAGGGTTATAAAAGGATTAAATATGTTTTTACGTATTTCTCAATATATTTTAGGCACGATGAGATATCGCCTTGGTGTTTGCTTGCAAAGGTTACTTATACAAATGTTTAAAAACCAATTTCGGGATTTTCAGAAATTCCTCCCCTAAGGGGGTGTAAAAGGGTTAAATATGTTTTTACGTTATTCTCAATATCTCTAAGGCACGATGAGATATCGCCTTGGTTTTCGCTTGCAAATGTTACTCATACAAATGTTTAAAAATTTATTCCAGGATTTTAAGAAATTCCACCCCTAAGTGGGTGTAAAAGGGTCAAATATGTTTTTACGTATTTCTCAATATTTCTTAGGCACGATGAAATATCTCCTTGATTTTCGTTTGCAAATAATACTCATACAAATGTTTAAAAACCGATTTCAGGATTTTTAGAAATTCCACCCCTGAGGGGATGTAAAAAGGTTAAATATGTTTTTACGTATTTCTATATATCTCTTAGGCACGATGAGATATCGCTTTCATTTTTGCTTGCACATGTTACTCATACAAATGTTTGAAAACCTGTTTCAGGATTTTTGGAAATTCCACCCCTGAAGGGGTGTAAAAGCGTTAAATATGTTTTTACGCATTTCTTAATATCTCTTAGGCACGATGAGATATCGCCTTGGTCTTCGCTTGCAAATGTTACTCATACAAATGTCTAAAAACTAATTTCAGGATGTTTAGAAATTCCACCCTTAAGGGGGTGTAAAAGGGTTAAATATGTTTTTACGTATTTCTTAATATCTCTTAGGCACGATGGGATATCGTCTTGGTTTTCGCTTGCAAATGTTACTCATACAAATGTTCAAAAACTCATTTCAGGATTTTTAGACATTCCACCCCCAAGTGGGTGTAAAAGCTTAAAATATGTTTGTTACGTATTTCTCAATATTCCTTAGGCACGATGAGATATCGCCTTGGTTTTTGTTTGCAAATGTTCCTCATACAAATGTTTGAAAACCGATTTCAGGATTTTTAGAAATTTTACCCCTGAAGGGGTGTAAAAAGTTTAACTATGTTTTTACGTATTTCTCAATATCTCTTAGGCACGATGAAATATCGCCTTGGTCTTCGCTTGCAAATGTTACTCATACAAATGTTCAAAAACCGATTTCAGGATTTTTAGAAATTCCGTCCTTAAGGGGATATAAAAGGGTTAAACATGTTTTTACGTATTTCTCAATATCTTTTAGGCACGATGAGATATCGCCTTGGTTTTTGCTTGCATATGTTACTTATACAAATGTTTAAAAAGAAATTTTAGGATTTTCAGAAATTCCACCCTTAAGGAGGTGTAAAAGGGTTAATTATGTTTTTACGTATTTCTTAATATCTTTTAGGCACGATGAGATATCGCCTTGGTTTTTGCTTGCATATGTTACTCATACAAATGTTTAAAAACTAATATCAGGATTTTTAGAAATTCTACTCCCAAGGGGGTGAAAAAAGTTAAATATATTTTTACGCATTTCTCAATATCCCTTTGGCACGATGAGATATCGCCTTGGTTTTTGCTTGCAAATGTTACTCATACAAATGTTTAAAAACTGAGTCCAGGATTTTTAGAAATTCCACCCCTAAGGGGGTGTAAAAGGTTAAATATGTTTTTACGTATTTCTCAATATCTGTTAGGCACGATGAGATATCGCCTTGGTTTTTGCTCGCAAATGTTACTCATACAAATGTTTAAGAACTAATATGAAGATTTTTAGAAATTGCACCCCTAAGGGGGTGTAAAAGATTAAAATATGTTTGTTACGTATTTCTCAATATCTCTCAGGCACGATGAGATATCGCTTTCGTTTTTGCTTGCAAATGTTACTCATACAAATGTTTAAAAACCTATTTCAGGATTTTTGGAAATTCCACCCCTGAAGGGGTGTAAAAGGGTTGAATATGTTTTTACGCATTTCTCAATATCTCTTAGGCACGATGAGATATCTCTTTGATTTTTATTTGCGAATGTTACTCATACGAATGTTTAAAAACCAATTTCAGGATTTTTAGAAATTCCACCCCTAAGGGGGTGTAAAAGGGTTAAATATGTTTTTACGTCATTCTCAATATCTCTAAGGCACGATGAAATATCGCCTTGGTTTTCGCTTGCAAATGTTACTCATACAAATGTTTAAAAATTTATTCCAGGATTTTAAGAAATTCCACCCCTAAGGGGGTGAAAAGGGTTAAATATATTTTTACGCATTTCTCAATATCTCTTAGGCACGATGAGATATCGCCTTGGTTTTTGCTTGCAAATGTTACTCATACGAATGTTTAAAAACCAATTTCAGGATTTTTAGGAATTTCACCCCTAAGGGGGTGTAAAAGGGTTAAATAAGTTTTTACGTATTTCTTAACATCTGTTAGGCACGATGGGATATCGCCTTGGTTTTCACTTACAAATGTTACTCATACAAATGTCTAAAAAAACATTTCAGGATTTCCAGAAATTCTACCCTTAAGGGGGTGTAAAAGGGTTAAATATGTTTTTACGTATTTCTCAATATCTCTTAGGCACGATGAGATATCGCCTTGGTCTTCGCTTGCAAATGTTACTCATACAAATGTCTAAAAACTAATTTCAGGATGTTTAGAACTTCCACCCCTAAGGGGGTGTAAAAGGGTTAAATATGTTTTTACGTATTTCTTAATATCTCTGAGGCACGATGAGATATCGTCTTGGTTTTCGCTTGCAAATGTTACTCATACAAATGTTCAAAAACTCATTTCAGGATTTTAAGAAATTCCACCCCTAAGGGGGTTTAAAAGTGTTAGAAACTGTAGAAAGTGTTTTAACGGTTTTTTTAAATTCTATCCCTAAGGGAGTGTACAGGGTTGTTTTTCGCATATTCCTCAATTTTCCTTGCAAAGGTTACCAATACGAATTCCATATTCCAATCTATATATATAAAAGGCTTTGTCCTGACTGACTCATCAACGCCCAGCCCAAACCCCTGGGCCTAGAAACTTGAAATTCTAGGGATATATTCCCTTCGTGTCGTAGACGCTCACTAAGAAGGGAATTTTAGACATTCCACCTCTAAGTGTGTGTAAAAGGTTAAAATATGTTTGTTACGTATTTCTCAATATTCCTTAGGCACGAAGAGATATCGCCTTGATTTTCGTTTGCAAATGTTACTCATACAAATGTTTAAGAACCGATTCCAGGATTTTTAGAAATTCCACCCCTAAGATGGTGAAAAAGGTTAAATATATATTTACGCATTTCTCAATATCTCTTAGGCACGATGAGATATCGCCTTGGTTTTTGCTTGCAAACGTTACTCATACAAATGTTTAAAAACCAAGTTCAGGATTTTTAGAAGATCCACCCCTAAGAGGGTGTAAAAGGGTTAATTATGTTTTTACGTATTTCTTAATATCTCTTATGCACGATGGGAAATCGCCTTGGTTTTCACTTACAAATGTTACTCATACAAATGTTTAAAAACTCATTTCAGGATTTTTAGAAATTTTACTCCTAAGGGGGTGTAAAAGCGTTAAACATGTTTTTACGTATTTCTCAATATCTCTTAGGCACGACGAGATATCGCTTGGTTTTTGCTTGCAAATGTTACTCATACAAATGTTTAAAAACTCATTTCAGGATTTTGAGAAATTCCACCCCTAAGGGGGTGTAAAAGGGTTAAATATGTTTTTACGTATTTCTCAATATCTCTTAGGCACGATGAGATATCGCTTTCGTTTTTGCTTGCAAATGTTACTCATACAAATGTTTAAAAACAAATTTCAGGATTTTAAGAAATTCCACCCCTAAGGGGGTTTAAAAGTGTTAGAAACTGTAGAAAGTGTTTTAACGGTTTTTTTAAATTCTATTCCTAAGGGAGTGTACAGGGTTGTTTTTCACATATTCCTCAATTTTCCTTGCAAAGGTTACCAATACGAATTCCATATTCCAATCTATATATATAAAAGGCTTTGTCCTGACTGACTCATCAACGCATAGCCCAAACCCCTGGGCCTAGAAACTTGAAATTCTAGGGATATATTCCCTTCGTGTCGTAGACGCTCACTAAGAAGGGAATTTTAGACATTCCACCTCTAAGTGTGTGTAAAAGGTTAAAATATGTTTGTTACGTATTTCTCAATATTCCTTAGGCACGATGAGATATCGCCTTGGTCTTCGCTTGCAAATGTTACTCATACAAATGTCTAAAAACTAATTTCAGGATGTTTAGAAATTCCACCCCTAAGGGGGTGTAAAAGGGTTAAATATGTTTTTACGTATTTCTCAATATCTTTTAGGCACGATGAGATATCGCCTTGGTTTTTGCTTGCATATGTTACTTATACAAATGTTTAAAAAAGAATTTTAGGATTTTTAGAAATTCCTCCCCTAAGGAGGTGTAAAAGGGTTAAAAATGTTTTTACGTATTTCTCAATATCTCTTAGGGACAATGAGATATCGCCTTGGTTTTCGCTCGCAAATGTTACTCATACAAATGTTTAAAAACTCATTTCAGGATTTTGAGAACTTCCACCCCTAAGGGGGTGTAAAAGGGTTAAATATGTTTTTACGTATTTCTCAATATCTCTTAGGCACGAAGAGATATCGCCTTGATTTTCGTTTGCAAATGTTACTCATACAAATGTTTAAGAACCGATTCCAGGATTTTTAGAAATTCCACCCCTAAGATGGTGAAAAAGGTTAAATCCATATTTACGCATTTCTCAATATCTCTTAGGCACGATGAGATATCGCCTTGGTTTTTGCTTGCAAACGTTAATCTTACAAATGTTCAAAAACCAAGTTCAGGATTTTTAGAAGATCCACCCCTAAGAGGGTGTAAAAGGGTTAATTATGTTTTTACGTATTTCTTAATATCTCTTATGCACGATGGGAAATCGCCTTGGTTTTCACTTACAAATGTTACTCATACAAATGTTTAAAAACTCATTTCAGGATTTTTAGAAATTTTACTCCTAAGGGGGTGTAAAAGCGTTAAACATGTTTTTACGTATTTCTCAATATCTCTTAGGCACGACGAGATATCGCTTGGTTTTTGCTTGCAAATGTTACTCATACAAATGTTTAAAAACTCATTTCAGGATTTTGAGAACTTCCACCCCTAAGGGGGTGTAAAAGGGTTAAATATGTTTTTACGTATTTCTCAATATCTCTTAGGCACGAAGAGATATCGCCTTGATTTTCGTTTGAAAATGTTACTCATACAATTGTTCAAAAACGGATTTCATGATTTTTAGAAATTCCACCCCTAAGGGGGTGTAAAAAGGTTAATTATGTTTTTACGTATTTCTCAATATCTCTTAGGCACGATGGGAAATCGCCTTGGTTTTCACTTACAAATGTTACTCTTACAAATGTTTAAAAACTCATTTCAGGATTTTTAAAAATTCCACTCCTAAGGGGGTGTAAAAGCGTCAAACATGTTTTTACGTATTTCTCAATATCTCTTAGGCACGACGAGATATCGATTGGTTTTTGCTTGCAAATGTTACTCATACAAATGTTTAAAAACTCATTTCAGGATTTTGAGAACTTCCACCCCTAAGGGGGTGTAAAAGGGTCAAATATGTTTTTACGTATTTCTCAATATCTCTTAGGCACGATGGGATATCGTCTTGGTTTTCGCTTGCGAATGTTACTCATACAAATGTTCAAAAACTCATTTCAGGATTTTTAGAACTTCCACCCCTAAGGGGGTGTGATAGGGTTAAATATGTTTTTACGTATTTCTCTCTATCTCTTAGGCACGATGAGATATCGCTTTCGTTTTTGCTTGCAAATGTTACTCATACAAATGTTCAAAAACTCATTTCAGGATTTTTAGACATTCCACCCCCAAGTGGGTGTAAAAGCTTAAAATATGTTTGTTACGTATTTCTCAATATTCCTTAGGCACGATGAGATATCGCCTCGGTTTTTGTTTACAAATGTTCCTCATACAAATGTTTGAAAACCGATTTCAGGATTTTTAGAAATTCCACCCCTGAAGGGGTCTAAAAAGATTAACTATGTTTTTACGTATTTCTCAATATCTCTTGGGCACGATGAAATATCGCCTTGGTCTTCGCTTGCAAATGTTACTCATACAAATGTTCAAAAACCGATTTGAGGATTTTTAGAAATTTGGTCCTTAAGGTGATATAAAAGGGTTAAACATGTTTTTACGTATTTCTCAATATCTCTTAGGCACAATGAGATATCGCCTTGGTTTTCGCTCGCAAATGTTACTCATACAAATGTTTAAAAACTCATCTTAGGATTTTGAGAACTTCCACCCCTAAGGGGGTGTAAAAGGGTTAAATATGTTTTTACGTATTTCTCAATATCTCTTAGGCACGAAGAGATATCGCCTCGATTTTCGTTTGCAAATGTTACTTATACAAATTTTAAAGAACCGATTCCAGGATTTTTAGAAATTCCACCCCTAAGATGGTGAAAAGGGTTAAATATATTTTTACGCATTTCTCAATATCTCTTAGGCACGATGAGATATCGCCTTGGTTTTTGCTTGCAAATGTTACTCATACAAATGTTTAAAAACCAAGTTCAGGATTTTTAGAAATTCCACCCCTAAGGGGGTGCAAAAGGGTTAATTATGTTTTTACGTATTTCTCAATATCTCTTAGGCACGATGGGAAATCGCCTTGGTTTTCACTTACAAATGTTACTCATACAAATGTTTAAAAACTTATTTCAGGATTTTTAGAAATTCCACTCCTAAGGGGGTGTAAAAGCGTTAAACATGTTTTTACGTATTTCTCAATATCTCTTAGGCACGACGAGATATCGCTTGGTTTTTGCTTGCAAATGTTACTTATACCAATGTTTAAAAACCAAGTTCAGGATTTTTAGAAATTCCACCCCTAAGGGGGTGTAAAAGGATTAAATATGTTTTTACGTATTTTTCAATATATTTTAGGCACGATGAGATATCGCCTTGGTGTTTGCTTGCAAAGGTTACTTATACAAATGTTTAAAAACCAATTTCGGGATTTTCAGAAATTCCACCCCTAAGGGGGTGTAAAAGGGTTAATAATGTTTTTACGTCATTCTCAATATCTCTAAGGCACGATGAGATATCGCCTTGGTTTTCGCTTGCAAATGTTACTCATACAAATGTTAAAAAATTTATTCCAGGATTTTAAGAAATTCCACCCCTAAGTGGGTGTAAAAGGGTCAAATATGTTTTTACGTATTTCTCAATATCTCTTAGGCACGATGAAATATCTCCTTGATTTTCGTTTGCAAATAATACTCATACAAATGTTTAAAAACCGATTTCAGGATTTTTAGAAATTCCACCCCTGAGGGGATGTAAAAAGGTTAAATATGTTTTTACGTATTTCTCAATATCTCTTAGGCACGATGAGATATCGCTTTCGTTTTTGCTTGCAAATGTTACTCATACAAATGTTTAAAAACCTGTTTCAGGATTTTTGGAAATTCCACCCCTGAAGGGGTGTAAAAGGGTTAAATATGTTTTTACGCATTTCTTAATATCTCTTAGGCACGATGAGATATCGCCTTGGTCTTCGCTTGCAAATGTTACTCATACAAATGTCTAAAAACTAATTTCAGGATATTTAGAAATTCCACCCCTAAGGGGGTGTAAAAGGGTTAAATATGTTTTTACGTATTTCTTAATATCTCTTAGGCACGATGGGATATCGTCTTGGTTTTCGCTTGCAAATGTTACTCATACAAATGTTTAAAAACTCATATCAGGATTTTTAGACATTTCACCCCCAAGTGGGTGTAAAAGCTTAAAATATGTTTGTTACGTATTTCTCAATATTCCTTAGGCACGATGAGATATCGCCTTGGTTTTTGTTTGCAAATGTTCCTCATACAAATGTTTGAAAACCGATTTCAGGATTTTTAGAAATTCCACCCCTGAAGGGGTGTAAAAAGGTTAACTATGTTTTTACGTATTTCTCAATATCTCTTAGGCACGATGAAATATCGCCTTGGTCTTCGCTTGCAAATGTTACTCATACAAATGTTCAAAAACCGATTTCAGGATTTTTAGAAATTCCGTCCTTAAGGGGATATAAAAGGGTTAAACATGTTTTTACGTATTTCTCAATATCTTTCGGGCACGATGAGATATCGCCTTGGTTTTTGCTTGCATATGTCACTTATACAAATGTTTAAAAAGGAATTTTAGGATTTTTAGAAATTCCACCCCTAAGGAGGTGTAAAAGGGTTAATTATGTTTTTACGTATTTCTTAATATCTTTTAGGCACGATGAGATATCGCCTTGGTTTTTGCTTGCATATGTTACTCATACAGATGTTTAAAAACTAATATCAGGATTTTTAGAAATTCCATTCCTAAGGGGGTGAAAAAAGTTAAATATATTTTTACGCATTTCTCAATATCCCTTTGGCACGATGAGATATCGCCTTGGTTTTTGCTTGCAAATGTTACTCATACAAATGTTTAAAAACTGAGTCCAGGATTTTTAGGAATTCCACCCCTAAGGGGGTGTAAAAGGTTAAATATGTTTTTACGTATTTCTCAATATCTGTTAGGCACGATGAGATATCGCCTTGGTTTTTGCTCGCAAATGTTACTCATACAAATGTTTAAGAACTAATATGAAGATTTTTAGAAATTGCACTTCTAAGGGGGTGTAAAAGATTGAAATATGTTTGTTACGTATTTCTTAATATCTCTCAGGCACGATGAGATATCGCTTTCGTTTTTGCTTGCAAATGTTACTCATACAAATGTTTAAAAACCGATTTCAGGATTTTTGGAAATTCCACCCCTGAAAGGGTGTAAAAGGGTTGAATATGTTTTTACGTATTTCTCAATATCTCTTAGGCACGATGAGATATCTCCTTGATTTTCGTTTGCAAATAATACTCCTACAAATGTTCAAAAACCGATTTCAGGATTTTTAGAAATTCCACCCCTGAGGGGATGTAAAAAGGTTAAATATGTTTTTACGTATTTCTCAATATCTCTTAGGCACGATGAGATATCGCTTTTGTTTTTGCTTGCAAATGTTACTCATACAAATGTTTAAAAACCTGTTTCAGGGTTTTTGGAAATTCCACCCCTGAAGGGGTGTAAAAGGCTTAAATATGTTTTTACGCATTTCTCAATATCTCTTAGGCACGATGAGATATCTCCTTGATTTTTATTTGCGAATGTTACTCATACGAATGTTTAAAAACCCATTTCAGGATTTTTAGAAATTCCACCCCTAAGGGGGTCTAAAAGGGTTAAATAAGTTTTTACGTATTTCTTAATATCTCTTAGGCACGATGGGATATCGCCTTCGTTTTCACTTACAAATGTTACTCATACAAATGTTCAAAAACTCATTTCAGGATTTTTTGAACTTCCACCCCTAAGGGGGTGTGATAGGGTTAAATATGTTTTTACGTATTTCTCAATATCTCTTAGGCACGATGAGATATCGCTTTCGTTTTTGCTTGCAAATGTTACTCATACAAATGTTTAAAAACGAATTTCAGGATTTTCAGAAATTCCACCCCTAAGGGGGTTCAAAAGTGTTAGAAACTGTAGAAAGTGTTTCAACGGTTTTTTTAAGTTCTATCCCTAAGGGAGTGTACATGGTTGTTTTTCGCATATTCCTCAATTTTCCTTGCAAAGGTTACCAATACGAATTCCATATTCCAATCTATATATATAAAAGGCTTTGTCCTGACTGACTCATCAACGCCCAGCCCAAACCCCTGGGCCTAGAAACTTGAAATTCTAGGGATATATTCCCTTCGTGTCGTAAACGCTCACTAAGAAGGGAATTCTAGACAATCCACCTCTAAGTAGGTGTAAAAGGTTAAAATATGTTTGTTACGTATTGCTCAATATTCCTTAGGCACGATGAGATATCGCCTTGGTTTTTGTTTGCAAATGTTCCTCATACAAATGTTTGGAAACCGATTTCAAGATTTTTAGAAATTCCACACCTGAAGGGGTGTAAAAGGGCTAACTATGTTTTTACGTATTTCTCAATATCTCTTAGGCACGATGAAATATCGCCTTGGTCTTCGCTTGCAAATGTTACCAATACAAATGTTCAAAAACGGATTTCAGGATTTTTAGAAATTCCGTCCCTAAGGGGATATAAAAGGGTTAAACATGTTTTTACGTATTTCTCAATATCTCTTGGGCACAATGAGATATCGCCTTGGTTTTTCTCGCAAATGTTATTCATACAAATGTTTAAAAACTCATTTCAGGATTTTTAAAAATTCCACTCTTAAGGGGGTGTAAAAGCGTTAAACATGTTTTTACGTATTTCTCAATATCTCTTAGGCACGACGAGATATCGCTTGGTTTTTGCTTGCAAATGTTACTCATACCAATGTTTAAAGACCAAGTTCAGGATTTTTAGAAATTCCACTCCTAAGGGGGTGTAAAAGGGTTAAATATGTTTTTACGTATTTCTCAATATCTCTTAGGCACGATGAGATATCGCCTTGGTTTTTGCTCGCAAATGTTACTCATAAAAATGTTTAAAAATGTATTCCAGGATTTTAAGAAATTCCACCCCTAAGGGGGTGTAAAAGGGTTAAATATGTTTTTACGTATTTCTCAATATCTCTTAGGCACGATGAGATATCGCCTTGGTTTTTGCTCGCAAATGTTACTCATAAAAATGTTTAAAAATGTATTCCAGGATTTTAAGAAATTCCACCCCTAAGGGGGTGTAAAAGGGTTAAATATATTTTTACGCATTTCTCAATATCTCTTAGGGACGATGGGATATCGCCTTGGTTTTCGCTTACAAATGTTACTCATACAAATGTCTAAAAAAACATTCCAGGATTTTCAGAAATTCCACCCTTAAGGGGGTGTAAAAGGGTTAAATATGTTTTTACGTATTTCTCAATATCTTTTAGGCACGATGAGATATCGCCTTGGTTTTTGCTTGCAAATGTCACTCATACAAATGTTCAAAAACCAATTTCAGGATTTTTAGAAATTCCACCTCCAAGGGGGTGTAAAAGAGTTGAATATGTTTTTACGCATTTCTCAATGACTCTTAGGCACGATGAGATATCGCCTTGGTTTTCGCTCGCAAATGTTACTCATACAAATGTTTAAAAACTGATATCAGGATTTGTAGAAATTCCTTCTCTAAGGGGGTGTGAAAGGGTTAAATATGTTTTTACGTATTTCTTAATATCTCTTAGGCACGATGGGATATCGTCTTGGTTTTCGCTTGCAAATGTTACTCATACAAATGTTCAAAAACTCATTTCAGGATTTTTAGAACTTCCACCCCTAAGGGGGTGTGATAGGGTTAAATATGTTTTTACGTATTTCTCTCTATCTCTTAGGCACGATGAGATATCGCTTTCGTTTTTGCTTGCAAATGTTACTCATACAAATGTTTAAAAACTAATTTCAGGATTTTCAGAAATTCCACCCCTAAGGGGGTTTAAAAGTGTTAGAAACTGTAGAAAGTGTTTTAACGGTTTTTTTAAATTTTATCCCTAAGGGAGTGTACAGGGTTGTTTTTCGCATATTTCTCAATTTCCCTTGCAAAGGTTAACAATACAAATTCCATATTCCAATCTATATATATAAAAGGCTTTGTCCTGACTGACTCATCAACGCCCAGCCCAAACCCCTGGGCCTAGAAACTTAAAATTCTAGGGATATATTCCCTTCGTGTCGTAGACGCTCACTAAAAAGGGAATTTTAGACATTCCACCCCTAAGTGGGTGTAAAAGGTTAAAATACGTTTGTTACGTATTTCTCAATATCTCTTGGGCACGATGAAATATCGCCTTGGTCTTCGCTTGCAAATGTTACTCATACAAATGTTCAAAAACCGATTTCAGGATTTTTAGAAATTCGGTCCTTAAGGTGATATAAAAGGGTTAAACATGTTTTTACGTATTTCTCAATATCTCTTAGGCACAATGAGATATCGCCTTGGATTTCGCTCGCAAATGTTACTCATACAAATGTTTAAAAACTCCTCTCAGGATTTTGAGAACTTCCACCCCTAAGGGGGTGTAAAAGGGTTAAATATGTTTTTACGTATTTCTCAATATCTCTTAGGCACGAAGAGATATCGCCTCGATTTTCGTTTGCAAATGTTACTCATACAAATTTTAAAGAACCGATTCCAGGATTTTTTGAAATTCCACCCCTAAGATGGTGAAAAGGGTTAAATATATTTTTACGCATTTCTCAATATCTCTTAGGCACGATGAGATATCGCCTTGGTTTTTGCTTGCAAATGTTACTCATACAAATGTTTAAAAACCAAGTTCAGGATTTTTAGAAATTCCACCCCTAAGGGGGTGCAAAAGGGTTAATTATGTTTTTACGTATTTCTCAATATCTCTTAGGCACGATGGGAAATCGCCTTGGTTTTCACTTACAAATGTTACTCATACAAATGTTTAAAAACTTATTTCAGGATTTTTAGAAATTCCACTCCTAAGGGGGTGTAAAAGCGTTAAACATGTTTTTACGTATTTCTCAATATCTCTTAGGCACGACGAGATATCGCTTGGTTTTTTCTTGCAAATGTTACTTATACCAATGTTTAAAAACCAAGTTCAGGATTTTTAGAAAGTCCACCCCTAAGGGGGTGTAAAAGGATTAAATATGTTTTTACGTATTTTTCAATATATTTTAGGCACGATGAGATATCGCCTTGGTGTTTGCTTGCAAAGGTTACTTATACAAATGTTTAAAAACTAATTTCGGGATTTTCAAAAATTCCACCCCTAAGGGGGTGTAAAAGGGTTAATAATGTTTTTACGTCATTCTCAATATCTCTAAGGCACGATGAGATATCGCCTTGGTTTTCACTTGCAAATGTTACTCATACAAATGTTTAAAAATTTATTCCAGGATTTTAAGAAATTCCACCCCTAAGTGGGTGTAAAAGGGTCAAATATGTTTTTACGTATTTCTCAATATCTCTTAGGCACGATGAAATATCTCCTTGATTTTCGTTTGCAAATAATACTCATACAAATGTTTAAAAACCGATTTCAGGATTTTTAGAAATTCCACCCCTGAGGGGATGTAAAAAGGTTAAATATGTTTTTACGTATTTCTCAATATCTCTTAGGCACGATGAGATATCGCTTTCGTTTTTGCTTGCAAATGTTACTCATACAAATGTTTAAAAACCTGTTTCAGGATTTTTGGAAATTCCACCCCTGAAGGGGTGTAAAAGGGTTAAATATGTTTTTACGCATTTCTTAATATCTCTTAGGCACGATGAGATATCGCCTTGGTCTTCGCTTGCAAATGTTACTCATACAAATGTCTAAAAACTAATTTCAGGATATTTAGAAATTCCACCCCTAAGGGGGTGTAAAAGGGTTAAATATGTTTTCACGTATTTCTTAATATCTCTTAGGCACGATGGGATATCGTATTGGTTTTCGCTTGCAAATGTTACTCATACAAATGTTTAAAAACTGATATCAGGATTTGTAGAAATTCCTTCTCTAAGGGGGTGTGAAAGGGTTAAATATGTTTTTACGTATTTCTTAATATCTCTTAGGCACGATGGGATATCGTCTTGGTTTTCGCTTGCAAATGTTACTCATACAAATGTTCGAAAACTCATTTCAGGATTTTTAGAACTTCCACCCCTAAGGGGGTGTGATAGGGTTAAATATGTTTTTACGTATTTCTCTCTATCTCTTAGGCACGATGAGATATCGCTTTCGTTTTTGCTTGCAAATGTTACTCATACAAATGTTTAAAAACTAATTTCAGGAATTTCAGAAATTCCACCCCTAAGGGGGTTTAAAAGTGTTAGAAACTCTAGAAAGTGTTTTAACGCTTTTTTAAAATTCTATCCCTAAGGGAGTGTACATGGTTGTTTTTCGCATATTCCTCAATTTTCCTTGCAAAGGTTACCAATACGAATTCCATATTCCAATCTATATATATAAAAGGCTTTGTCCTGACTGACTCATCAACGCCCAGCCCAAACCCCTGGGCCTAGAAACTTGAAATTCTAGGGATATATTCCCTTCGTGTCGTAAACGCTCACTAAAAAGGGAATTTTAGACATTCCACCCCTAAGTGGGTGTAAAAGGTTAAAATACGTTTGTTACGTATTTCTCAATATTCCTTAGGCACGATGAGATATCGCCTTGGTTTTTGTTTACAAATGTTCCTCATACAAATGTTTGAAAACCGATTTCAGGATTTTTAGAAATTCCACCCCTGAAGGGGTGTAAAAAGATTAACTATGTTTTTACGTATTTCTCAATATCTCTTGGGCACGATGAAATATCGCCTTGGTCTTCGCTTGCAAATGTTACTCATACAAATGTTCAAAAACCGATTTCAGGATTTTTAGAAATTCGGTCCTTAAGGTGATATAAAAAAGTTAAACATGTTTTTACGTATTTCTCAATATCTCTTAGGCACAATGAGATATCGCCTTGGTTTTCGCTCGCAAATGTTACTCATACAAATGTTTAAAAACTCCTTTCAGGATTTTGAGAACTTCCTCCCCTAAGGGGGTGTAAAAGGGTTAAATATGTTTTTACGTATTTCTCAATATCTCTTAGGCACGAAGAGATATCGCCTCGATTTTCGTTTGCAAATGTTACTCATACAAATTTTAAAGAACCGATTCCAGGATTTTTAGAAATACCACCCCTAAGATGGTGAAAAGGGTTAAATATATTTTTACGCATTTCTCAATATCTCTTAGGCACGATGAGATATCGCCTTGGTTTTTGCTTGCAAATGTTACTCATACAAATGTTTAAAAACCAAATTCAGGATTTTTAGAAATTCCACCCCTAAGGGGGTGCAAAAGGGTTAATTATGTTTTTACGTATTTCTCAATATCTCTTAGGCACGATGGGAAATCGCCTTGGTTTTCACTTACAAATGTTACTCATACAAATGTTTAAAAACTTATTTCAGGATTTTTAGAAATTCCACTCCTAAGGGGGTGTAAAAGCGTTAAACATGTTTTTACGTATTTCTCAATATCTCTTAGGCACGACGAGATATCGCTTGGTTTTTGCTTGCAAATGTTACTTATACCAATGTTTAAAAACCAAGTTTAGGATTTTTAGAAATTCCACCCCTAAGGGGGTGTAAAAGGATTAAATATGTTTTTACGTATTTCTCAATATATTTTAGGCACGATGAGATATCGCCTTGGCGTTTGCTTGCAAAGGTTACTTATACAAATGTTTAAAAACCAATTTCGGGATTTTCAGAAATTCCACCCCTAAGGGGGTGTAAAAGCGTTAATAATGTTTTTACGTCATTCTCAATATCTCTAAGGCACGATGAGATATCGCCTTGGTTTTCGCTTGCAAATGTTACTCATACAAATGTTTAAAAATTTATTCCAGGATTTTAAGAAATTCCACCCCTAAGTGGGTGTAAAAGGGTCAAATATGTTTTTACGTATTTCTCAATATCTCTTAGGCACGATGAAATATCTCCTTGATTTTCGTTTGCAAATAATACTCATACAAATGTTTAAAAACCGATTTCAGGATTTTTAGAAATTCCACCCCTGAGGGGATGTAAAAAGGTTAAATATGTTTTTACGTATTTCTCAATATCTTTTAGGCACGATGAGATATCGCCTTGGTTTTTGCTTGCAAATGTCACTCATACAAATGTTCAAAAACCAATTCCAGGATTTTTAGAAATTCCACCTCCAAGGGGGTGTAAAAGAGTTGAATATGTTTTTACGCATTTCTCAATATCTCTTAGGCACGATGAGATATCGCCTTGGTTTTCGCTCGCAAATGTTACTCATACAAATGTTTAAAAACTGATATCAGGATTTGTAGAAATTCCTTCTCTAAGGGGGTGTAAAAGGGTTAAATATGTTTTTACGTATTTCTTAATATCTCTTAGGCACGATGGGATATCGTCTTGGTTTTCGCTTGCAAATGTTACTCATACAAATGTTAAAAAACTCATTTCAGGATTTTTAGAACTTCCACCCCTAAGGGGGTGTGATAGGGTTAAATATGTTTTTACGTATTTCTCAATATCTCTTAGGCACGATGAGATATCGCTTTCGTTTTTGCTTGCAAATGTTACTCATACAAATGTTTAAAAACCTGTTTCAGGATTTTTGGAAATTCCACCCCTGAAGGGGTGTAAAAGGGTTAAATATGTTTTTACGCATTTCTTAATATCTCTTAGGCACGATGAGATATCGCCTTGGTCTTCGCTTGCAAATGTTACTCATACAAATGTCTAAAAACTAATTTCAGGATATTTAGAAATTCCACCCCTAAGGGGGTGTAAAAGGGTTAAATATGTTTTCACGTATTTCTTAATATCTCTTAGGCACGATGGGATATCGTATTGGTTTTCGCTTGCAAATGTTACTCATACAAATGTTTAAAAACTGATATCAGGATTTGTAGAAATTCCTTCTCTAAGGGGGTGTGAAAGGGTTAAATATGTTTTTACGTATTTCTTAATATCTCTTAGGCACGATGGGATATCGTCTTGGTTTTCGCTTGCAAATGTTACTCATACAAATGTTCGAAAACTCATTTCAGGATTTTTAGAACTTCCACCCCTAAGGGGGTGTGATAGGGTTAAATATGTTTTTACGTATTTCTCTCTATCTCTTAGGCACGATGAGATATCGCTTTCGTTTTTGCTTGCAAATGTTACTCATACAAATGTTTAAAAACTAATTTCAGGAATTTCAGAAATTCCACCCCTAAGGGGGTTTAAAAGTGTTAGAAACTCTAGAAAGTGTTTTAACGCTTTTTTAAAATTCTATCCCTAAGGGAGTGTACATGGTTGTTTTTCGCATATTCCTCAATTTTCCTTGCAAAGGTTACCAATACGAATTCCATATTCCAATCTATATATATAAAAGGCTTTGTCCTGACTGACTCATCAACGCCCAGCCCAAACCCCTGGGCCTAGAAACTTGAAATTCTAGGGATATATTCCCTTCGTGTCGTAAACGCTCACTAAAAAGGGAATTTTAGACATTCCACCCCTAAGTGGGTGTAAAAGGTTAAAATACGTTTGTTACGTATTTCTCAATATTCCTTAGGCACGATGAGATATCGCCTTGGTTTTTGTTTACAAATGTTCCTCATACAAATGTTTGAAAACCGATTTCAGGATTTTTAGAAATTCCACCCCTGAAGGGGTGTAAAAAGATTAACTATGTTTTTACGTATTTCTCAATATCTCTTGGGCACGATGAAATATCGCCTTGGTCTTCGCTTGCAAATGTTACTCATACAAATGTTCAAAAACCGATTTCAGGATTTTTAGAAATTCGGTCCTTAAGGTGATATAAAAAAGTTAAACATGTTTTTACGTATTTCTCAATATCTCTTAGGCACAATGAGATATCGCCTTGGTTTTCGCTCGCAAATGTTACTCATACAAATGTTTAAAAACTCCTTTCAGGATTTTGAGAACTTCCTCCCCTAAGGGGGTGTAAAAGGGTTAAATATGTTTTTACGTATTTCTCAATATCTCTTAGGCACGAAGAGATATCGCCTCGATTTTCGTTTGCAAATGTTACTCATACAAATTTTAAAGAACCGATTCCAGGATTTTTAGAAATACCACCCCTAAGATGGTGAAAAGGGTTAAATATATTTTTACGCATTTCTCAATATCTCTTAGGCACGATGAGATATCGCCTTGGTTTTTGCTTGCAAATGTTACTCATACAAATGTTTAAAAACCAAATTCAGGATTTTTAGAAATTCCACCCCTAAGGGGGTGCAAAAGGGTTAATTATGTTTTTACGTATTTCTCAATATCTCTTAGGCACGATGGGAAATCGCCTTGGTTTTCACTTACAAATGTTACTCATACAAATGTTTAAAAACTTATTTCAGGATTTTTAGAAATTCCACTCCTAAGGGGGTGTAAAAGCGTTAAACATGTTTTTACGTATTTCTCAATATCTCTTAGGCACGACGAGATATCGCTTGGTTTTTGCTTGCAAATGTTACTTATACCAATGTTTAAAAACCAAGTTTAGGATTTTTAGAAATTCCACCCCTAAGGGGGTGTAAAAGGATTAAATATGTTTTTACGTATTTCTCAATATATTTTAGGCACGATGAGATATCGCCTTGGCGTTTGCTTGCAAAGGTTACTTATACAAATGTTTAAAAACCAATTTCGGGATTTTCAGAAATTCCACCCCTAAGGGGGTGTAAAAGCGTTAATAATGTTTTTACGTCATTCTCAATATCTCTAAGGCACGATGAGATATCGCCTTGGTTTTCGCTTGCAAATGTTACTCATACAAATGTTTAAAAATTTATTCCAGGATTTTAAGAAATTCCACCCCTAAGTGGGTGTAAAAGGGTCAAATATGTTTTTACGTATTTCTCAATATCTCTTAGGCACGATGAAATATCTCCTTGATTTTCGTTTGCAAATAATACTCATACAAATGTTTAAAAACCGATTTCAGGATTTTTAGAAATTCCACCCCTGAGGGGATGTAAAAAGGTTAAATATGTTTTTACGTATTTCTCAATATCTTTTAGGCACGATGAGATATCGCCTTGGTTTTTGCTTGCAAATGTCACTCATACAAATGTTCAAAAACCAATTCCAGGATTTTTAGAAATTCCACCTCCAAGGGGGTGTAAAAGAGTTGAATATGTTTTTACGCATTTCTCAATATCTCTTAGGCACGATGAGATATCGCCTTGGTTTTCGCTCGCAAATGTTACTCATACAAATGTTTAAAAACTGATATCAGGATTTGTAGAAATTCCTTCTCTAAGGGGGTGTAAAAGGGTTAAATATGTTTTTACGTATTTCTTAATATCTCTTAGGCACGATGGGATATCGTCTTGGTTTTCGCTTGCAAATGTTACTCATACAAATGTTAAAAAACTCATTTCAGGATTTTTAGAACTTCCACCCCTAAGGGGGTGTGATAGGGTTAAATATGTTTTTACGTATTTCTCTCTATCTCTTAGGCACGATGAGATATCGCTTTCGTTTTTGCTTGCAAATGTTACTCATACAAATGTTTAAAAACTAATTTCAGGATTTTCAGAAATTCCACCCCTAAGGGGGTTTAAAAGTGTTAGAAACTCTAGAAAGTGTTTTAACGCTTTTTTAAAATTCTATCCCTAAGGGAGTGTACATGGTTGTTTTTCGCATATTCCTCAATTTTCCTTGCAAAGGTTACCAATACGAATTCCATATTCCAATCTATATATATAAAAGGCTTTGTCCTGACTGACTCATCAACGCCCAGCCCAAACCCCTGGGCCTAGAAACTTGAAATTCTAGGGATATATTCCCTTCGTGTCGTAAACGCTCACTAAAAAGGGAATTTTAGACATTCCACCCCTAAGTGGGTGTAAAAGGTTAAAATACGTTTGTTACGTATTTCTCAATATTCCTTAGGCACGATGAGATATCGCCTTGGTTTTTGTTTACAAATGTTCCTCATACAAATGTTTGAAAACCGATTTCAGGATTTTTAGAAATTCCACCCCTGAAGGGGTGTAAAAAGATTAACTATGTTTTTACGTATTTCTCAATATCTCTTGGGCACGATGAAATATCGCCTTGGTCTTCGCTTGCAAATGTTACTCATACAAATGTTCAAAAACCGATTTCAGGATTTTTAGAAATTCGGTCCTTAAGGTGATATAAAAAAGTTAAACATGTTTTTACGTATTTCTCAATATCTCTTAGGCACAATGAGATATCGCCTTGGTTTTCGCTCGCAAATGTTACTCATACAAATGTTTAAAAACTCCTTTCAGGATTTTGAGAACTTCCTCCCCTAAGGGGGTGTAAAAGGGTTAAATATGTTTTTACGTATTTCTCAATATCTCTTAGGCACGAAGAGATATCGCCTCGATTTTCGTTTGCAAATGTTACTCATACAAATTTTAAAGAACCGATTCCAGGATTTTTAGAAATACCACCCCTAAGATGGTGAAAAGGGTTAAATATATTTTTACGCATTTCTCAATATCTCTTAGGCACGATGAGATATCGCCTTGGTTTTTGCTTGCAAATGTTACTCATACAAATGTTTAAAAACCAAATTCAGGATTTTTAGAAATTCCACCCCTAAGGGGGTGCAAAAGGGTTAATTATGTTTTTACGTATTTCTCAATATCTCTTAGGCACGATGGGAAATCGCCTTGGTTTTCACTTACAAATGTTACTCATACAAATGTTTAAAAACTTATTTCAGGATTTTTAGAAATTCCACTCCTAAGGGGGTGTAAAAGCGTTAAACATGTTTTTACGTATTTCTCAATATCTCTTAGGCACGACGAGATATCGCTTGGTTTTTGCTTGCAAATGTTACTTATACCAATGTTTAAAAACCAAGTTTAGGATTTTTAGAAATTCCACCCCTAAGGGGGTGTAAAAGGATTAAATATGTTTTTACGTATTTCTCAATATATTTTAGGCACGATGAGATATCGCCTTGGCGTTTGCTTGCAAAGGTTACTTATACAAATGTTTAAAAACCAATTTCGGGATTTTCAGAAATTCCACCCCTAAGGGGGTGTAAAAGCGTTAATAATGTTTTTACGTCATTCTCAATATCTCTAAGGCACGATGAGATATCGCCTTGGTTTTCGCTTGCAAATGTTACTCATACAAATGTTTAAAAATTTATTCCAGGATTTTAAGAAATTCCACCCCTAAGTGGGTGTAAAAGGGTCAAATATGTTTTTACGTATTTCTCAATATCTCTTAGGCACGATGAAATATCTCCTTGATTTTCGTTTGCAAATAATACTCATACAAATGTTTAAAAACCGATTTCAGGATTTTTAGAAATTCCACCCCTGAGGGGATGTAAAAAGGTTAAATATGTTTTTACGTATTTCTCAATATCTTTTAGGCACGATGAGATATCGCCTTGGTTTTTGCTTGCAAATGTCACTCATACAAATGTTCAAAAACCAATTCCAGGATTTTTAGAAATTCCACCTCCAAGGGGGTGTAAAAGAGTTGAATATGTTTTTACGCATTTCTCAATATCTCTTAGGCACGATGAGATATCGCCTTGGTTTTCGCTCGCAAATGTTACTCATACAAATGTTTAAAAACTGATATCAGGATTTGTAGAAATTCCTTCTCTAAGGGGGTGTAAAAGGGTTAAATATGTTTTTACGTATTTCTTAATATCTCTTAGGCACGATGGGATATCGTCTTGGTTTTCGCTTGCAAATGTTACTCATACAAATGTTAAAAAACTCATTTCAGGATTTTTAGAACTTCCACCCCTAAGGGGGTGTGATAGGGTTAAATATGTTTTTACGTATTTCTCAATATCTCTTAGGCACGATGAGATATCGCTTTCGTTTTTGCTTGCAAATGTTACTCATACAAATGTTTAAAAACCTGTTTCAGGATTTTTGGAAATTCCACCCCTGAAGGGGTGTAAAAGGGTTAAATATGTTTTTACGCATTTCTTAATATCTCTTAGGCACGATGAGATATCGCCTTGGTCTTCGCTTGCAAATGTTACTCATACAAATGTCTAAAAACTAATTTCAGGATATTTAGAAATTCCACCCCTAAGGGGGTGTAAAAGGGTTAAATATGTTTTCACGTATTTCTTAATATCTCTTAGGCACGATGGGATATCGTATTGGTTTTCGCTTGCAAATGTTACTCATACAAATGTTTAAAAACTGATATCAGGATTTGTAGAAATTCCTTCTCTAAGGGGGTGTGAAAGGGTTAAATATGTTTTTACGTATTTCTTAATATCTCTTAGGCACGATGGGATATCGTCTTGGTTTTCGCTTGCAAATGTTACTCATACAAATGTTCGAAAACTCATTTCAGGATTTTTAGAACTTCCACCCCTAAGGGGGTGTGATAGGGTTAAATATGTTTTTACGTATTTCTCTCTATCTCTTAGGCACGATGAGATATCGCTTTCGTTTTTGCTTGCAAATGTTACTCATACAAATGTTTAAAAACTAATTTCAGGAATTTCAGAAATTCCACCCCTAAGGGGGTTTAAAAGTGTTAGAAACTCTAGAAAGTGTTTTAACGCTTTTTTAAAATTCTATCCCTAAGGGAGTGTACATGGTTGTTTTTCGCATATTCCTCAATTTTCCTTGCAAAGGTTACCAATACGAATTCCATATTCCAATCTATATATATAAAAGGCTTTGTCCTGACTGACTCATCAACGCCCAGCCCAAACCCCTGGGCCTAGAAACTTGAAATTCTAGGGATATATTCCCTTCGTGTCGTAAACGCTCACTAAAAAGGGAATTTTAGACATTCCACCCCTAAGTGGGTGTAAAAGGTTAAAATACGTTTGTTACGTATTTCTCAATATTCCTTAGGCACGATGAGATATCGCCTTGGTTTTTGTTTACAAATGTTCCTCATACAAATGTTTGAAAACCGATTTCAGGATTTTTAGAAATTCCACCCCTGAAGGGGTGTAAAAAGATTAACTATGTTTTTACGTATTTCTCAATATCTCTTGGGCACGATGAAATATCGCCTTGGTCTTCGCTTGCAAATGTTACTCATACAAATGTTCAAAAACCGATTTCAGGATTTTTAGAAATTCGGTCCTTAAGGTGATATAAAAAAGTTAAACATGTTTTTACGTATTTCTCAATATCTCTTAGGCACAATGAGATATCGCCTTGGTTTTCGCTCGCAAATGTTACTCATACAAATGTTTAAAAACTCCTTTCAGGATTTTGAGAACTTCCTCCCCTAAGGGGGTGTAAAAGGGTTAAATATGTTTTTACGTATTTCTCAATATCTCTTAGGCACGAAGAGATATCACCTCGATTTTCGTTTGCAAATGTTACTCATACAAATTTTAAAGAACCGATTCCAGGATTTTTAGAAATACCACCCCTAAGATGGTGAAAAGGGTTAAATATATTTTTACGCATTTCTCAATATCTCTTAGGCACGATGAGATATCGCCTTGGTTTTTGCTTGCAAATGTTACTCATACAAATGTTTAAAAACCAAATTCAGGATTTTTAGAAATTCCACCCCTAAGGGGGTGCAAAAGGGTTAATTATGTTTTTACGTATTTCTCAATATCTCTTAGGCACGATGGGAAATCGCCTTGGTTTTCACTTACAAATGTTACTCATACAAATGTTTAAAAACTTATTTCAGGATTTTTAGAAATTCCACTCCTAAGGGGGTGTAAAAGCGTTAAACATGTTTTTACGTATTTCTCAATATCTCTTAGGCACGACGAGATATCGCTTGGTTTTTGCTTGCAAATGTTACTTATACCAATGTTTAAAAACCAAGTTTAGGATTTTTAGAAATTCCACCCCTAAGGGGGTGTAAAAGGATTAAATATGTTTTTACGTATTTCTCAATATATTTTAGGCACGATGAGATATCGCCTTGGCGTTTGCTTGCAAAGGTTACTTATACAAATGTTTAAAAACCAATTTCGGGATTTTCAGAAATTCCACCCCTAAGGGGGTGTAAAAGCGTTAATAATGTTTTTACGTCATTCTCAATATCTCTAAGGCACGATGAGATATCGCCTTGGTTTTCGCTTGCAAATGTTACTCATACAAATGTTTAAAAATTTATTCCAGGATTTTAAGAAATTCCACCCCTAAGTGGGTGTAAAAGGGTCAAATATGTTTTTACGTATTTCTCAATATCTCTTAGGCACGATGAAATATCTCCTTGATTTTCGTTTGCAAATAATACTCATACAAATGTTTAAAAACCGATTTCAGGATTTTTAGAAATTCCACCCCTGAGGGGATGTAAAAAGGTTAAATATGTTTTTACGTATTTCTCAATATCTTTTAGGCACGATGAGATATCGCCTTGGTTTTTGCTTGCAAATGTCACTCATACAAATGTTCAAAAACCAATTCCAGGATTTTTAGAAATTCCACCTCCAAGGGGGTGTAAAAGAGTTGAATATGTTTTTACGCATTTCTCAATATCTCTTAGGCACGATGAGATATCGCCTTGGTTTTCGCTCGCAAATGTTACTCATACAAATGTTTAAAAACTGATATCAGGATTTGTAGAAATTCCTTCTCTAAGGGGGTGTAAAAGGGTTAAATATGTTTTTACGTATTTCTTAATATCTCTTAGGCACGATGGGATATCGTCTTGGTTTTCGCTTGCAAATGTTACTCATACAAATGTTAAAAAACTCATTTCAGGATTTTTAGAACTTCCACCCCTAAGGGGGTGTGATAGGGTTAAATATGTTTTTACGTATTTCTCTCTATCTCTTAGGCACGATGAGATATCGCTTTCGTTTTTGCTTGCAAATGTTACTCATACAAATGTTTAAAAACTAATTTCAGGATTTTCAGAAATTCCACCCCTAAGGGGGTTTAAAAGTGTTAGAAACTCTAGAAAGTGTTTTAACGCTTTTTTTAAATTCTATCCCTAAGGGAGTGTACATGGTTGTTTTTCGCATATTCCTCAATTTTCCTTGCAAAGGTTACCAATACGAATTCCATATTCCAATCTATATATATAAAAGGCTTTGTCCTGACTGACTCATCAACGCCCAGCCCTAACCCCTGGGCCTAGAAACTTGAAATTCTAGGGATATATTCCCTTCGTGTCGTAAACGCTCACTAAAAAGGGAATTTTAGACATTCCACCCCTAAGTGGGTGTAAAAGGTTAAAATACGTTTGTTACGTATTTCTCAATATTCCTTAGGCACGATGAGATATCGCCTTGGTTTTTGTTTACAAATGTTCCTCATACAAATGTTTGAAAACCGATTTCAGGATTTTTAGAAATTCCACCCCTGAAGGGGTGTAAAAAGATTAACTATGTTTTTACGTATTTCTCAATATCTCTTGGGCACGATGAAATATCGCCTTGGTCTTCGCTTGCAAATGTTACTCATACAAATGTTCAAAAACCGATTTCAGGATTTTTAGAAATTCGGTCCTTAAGGTGATATAAAAGGGTTAAACATGTTTTTACGTATTTCTCAATATCTCTTAGGCACAATGAGATATCGCCTTGGTTTTCGCTCGCAAATGTTACTCATACAAATGTTTAAAAACTCCTTTCAGGATTTTGAGAACTTCCACCCCTAAGGAAGTGTAAAAGGGTTAAATATGTTTTTACGTATTTCTCAATATCTCTTAGGCACGAAGAGATATCGCCTCGATTTTCGTTTGCAAATGTTACTCATACAAATTTTAAAGAACCGATTCCAGGATTTTTAGAAATACCACCCCTAAGATAATGAAAAGGGTTAAATATATTTTTACGCATTTCTCAATATCTCTTAGGCACGATGAGATATCGCCTTGGTTTTTGCTTGCAAATGTTACTCATACAAATGTTTAAAAACCAAATTCAGGATTTTTAGAAATTCCACCCCTAAGGGGGTGCAAAAGGGTTAATTATGTTTTTACGTATTTCTCAATATCTCTTAGGCACGATGGGAAATCGCCTTGGTTTTCACTTACAAATGTTACTCATACAAATGTTTAAAAACTTATTTCAGGATTTTTAGAAATTCCACTCCTAAGGGGGTGTAAAAGCGTTAAACATGTTTTTACGTATTTCTCAATATCTCTTAGGCACGACGAGATATCGCTTGGTTTTTGCTTGCAAATGTTACTTATACCAATGTTTAAAAACCAAGTTCAGGATTTTTAGAAATTCCACCCCTAAGGGGGTGTAAAAGGATTAAATATGTTTTTACGTATTTCTCAATATCTCTAAGGCACGATGAGATATCGCCTTGGTTTTCGCTTGCAAATGTTACTCATACAAATGTTTAAAAATTTATTCCAGGATTTTAAGAAATTCCACCCCTAAGTGGGTGTAAAAGGGTCAAATATGTTTTTACGTATTTCTCAATATCTCTTAGGCACGATGAAATATCTCCTTGATTTTCGTTTGCAAATAATACTCATACAAATGTTTAAAAACCGATTTCAGGATTTTTAGAAATTCCACCCCTGAGGGGATGTAAAAAGGTTAAATATGTTTTTACGTATTTCTCAATATCTTTTAGGCACGATGAGATATCGCCTTGGTTTTTGCTTGCAAATGTCACTCATACAAATGTTCAAAAACCAATTCCAGGATTTTTAGAAATTCCACCTCCAAGGGGGTGTAAAAGAGTTGAATATGTTTTTACGCATTTCTCAATATCTCTTAGGCACGATGAGATATCGCCTTGGTTTTCGCTCGCAAATGTTACTCATACAAATGTTTAAAAACTGATATCAGGATTTGTAGAAATTCCTTCTCTAAGGGGGTGTAAAAGGGTTAAATATGTTTTTACGTATTTCTTAATATCTCTTAGGCACGATGGGATATCGTCTTGGTTTTCGCTTGCAAATGTTACTCATACAAATGTTCAAAAACTCATTTCAGGATTTTTAGAACTTCCACCCCTAAGGGGGTGTGATAGGGTTAAATATGTTTTTACGTATTTCTCTCTATCTCTTAGGCACGATGAGATATCGCTTTCGTTTTTGCTTGCAAATGTTACTCATACAAATGTTTAAAAACTAATTTCAGGATTTTCAGAAATTCCACCCCTAAGGGGGTTTAAAAGTGTTAGAAACTCTAGAAAGTGTTTTAACGCTTTTTTTTAATTCTATCCCTAAGGGAGTGTACATGGTTGTTTTTCGCATATTCCTCAATTTTCCTTGCAAAGGTTACCAATACGAATTCCATATTCCAATCTATATATATAAAAGGCTTTGTCCTGACTGACTCATCAACGCCCAGCCCAAACCCCTGGGCCTAGAAACTTGAAATTCTAGGGATATATTCCCTTCGTGTCGTAAACGCTCACTAAAAAGGGAATTTTAGACATTCCACCCCTAAGTGGGTGTAAAAGGTTAAAATACGTTTGTTACGTATTTCTCAATATTCCTTAGGCACGATGAGATATCGCCTTGGTTTTTGTTTACAAATGTTCCTCATACAAATGTTTGAAAACCGATTTCAGGATTTTTAGAAATTCCACCCCTGAAGGGGTGTAAAAAGATTAACTATGTTTTTACGTATTTCTCAATATCTCTTGGGCACGATGAAATATCGCCTTGGTCTTCGCTTGCAAATGTTACTCATACAAATGTTCAAAAACCGATTTCAGGATTTTTAGAAATTCGGTCCTTAAGGTGATATAAAAGGGTTAAACATGTTTTTACGTATTTCTCAATATCTCTTAGGCACAATGAGATATCGCCTTGGTTTTCGCTCGCAAATGTTACTCATACAAATGTTTAAAAACTCCTTTCAGGATTTTGAGAACTTCCACCCCTAAGGAAGTGTAAAAGGGTTAAATATGTTTTTACGTATTTCTCAATATCTCTTAGGCACGAAGAGATATCGCCTCGATTTTCGTTTGCAAATGTTACTCATACAAATTTTAAAGAACCGATTCCAGGATTTTTAGAAATACCACCCCTAAGATAATAAAAAGGGTTAAATATATTTTTACGCATTTCTCAATATCTCTTAGGCACGATGAGATATCGCCTTGGTTTTTGCTTGCAAATGTTACTCATACAAATGTTTAAAAACCAAATTCAGGATTTTTAGAAATTCCACCCCTAAGGGGGTGCAAAAGAGTTAATTATGTTTTTACGTATTTCTCAATATCTCTTAGGCACGATGGGAAATTGCCTTGGTTTTCACTTACAAATGTTACTCATACAAATGTTTAAAAACTTATTTCAGGATTTTTAGAAATTCCACTCCTAAGGGGGTGTAAAAGCGTTAAACATGTTTTTACGTATTTCTCAATATCTCTTAGGCACGACGAGATATCGCTTGGTTTTTGCTTGCAAATGTTACTTATACCAATGTTTAAAAACCAAGTTCAGGATTTTTAGAAATTCCACCCCTAAGGGGGTGTAAAAGGATTAAATATGTTTTTACGTATTTCTCAATATCTCTAAGGCACGATGAGATATCGCCTTGGTTTTCGCTTGCAAATGTTACTCATACAAATGTTTAAAAATTTATTCCAGGATTTTAAGAAATTCCACCCCTAAGTGGGTGTAAAAGGGTCAAATATGTTTTTACGTATTTCTCAATATCTCTTAGGCACGATGAAATATCTCCTTGATTTTCGTTTGCAAATAATACTCATACAAATGTTTAAAAACCGATTTCAGGATTTTTAGAAATTCCACCCCTGAGGGGATGTAAAAAGGTTAAATATGTTTTTACGTATTTCTCAATATCTTTTAGGCACGATGAGATATCGCCTTGGTTTTTGCTTGCAAATGTCACTCATACAAATGTTCAAAAACCAATTCCAGGATTTTTAGAAATTCCACCTCCAAGGGGGTGTAAAAGAGTTGAATATGTTTTTACGCATTTCTCAATATCTCTTAGGCACGATGAGATATCGCCTTGGTTTTCGCTCGCAAATGTTACTCATACAAATGTTTAAAAACTGATATCAGGATTTGTAGAAATTCCTTCTCTAAGGGGGTGTGAAAGGGTTAAATATGTTTTTACGTATTTCTTAATATCTCTTAGGCACGATGGGATATCGTCTTGGTTTTCGCTTGCAAATGTTACTCATACAAATGTTCAAAAACTCATTTCAGGATTTTTAGAACTTCCACCCCTAAGGGGGTGTGATAGGGTTAAATATGTTTTTACGTATTTCTCTCTATCTCTTAGGCACGATGAGATATCGCTTTCGTTTTTGCTTGCAAATGTTACTCATACAAATGTTTAAAAACTAATTTCAGGATTTTCAGAAATTCCACCCCTAAGGGGGTTTAAAAGTGTTAGAAACTCTAGAAAGTGTTTTAACGCTTTTTTTAAATTCTATCCCTAAGGGAGTGTACATGGTTGTTTTTCGCATATTCCTCAATTTTCCTTGCAAAGGTTACCAATACGAATTCCATATTCCAATCTATATATATAAAAGGCTTTGTCCTGACTGACTCATCAACGCCCAGCCCAAACCCCTGGGCCTAGAAACTAGAAATTCTAGGGATATATTCCCTTCGTGTCGTAAACGCTCACTAAAAAGGGAATTTTAGACATTCCACCCCTAAGTGGGTGTAAAAGGTTAAAATACGTTTGTTACGTATTTCTCAATATTCCTTAGGCACGATGAGATATCGCCTTGGTTTTTGTTTACAAATGTTCCTCATACAAATGTTTGAAAACCGATTTCAGGATTTTTAGAAATTCCACCCCTGAAGGGGTGTAAAAAGATTAACTATGTTTTTACGTATTTCTCAATATCTCTTGGGCACGATGAAATATCGCCTTGGTCTTCGCTTGCAAATGTTACTCATACAAATGTTCAAAAACCGATTTCAGGATTTTTAGAAATTCGGTCCTTAAGGTGATATAAAAGGGTTAAACATGTTTTTACGTATTTCTCAATATCTCTTAGGCACAATGAGATATCGCCTTGGTTTTCGCTCGCAAATGTTACTCATACAAATGTTTAAAAACTCCTCTTAGGATTTTGAGAACTTCCACCCCTAAGGGGGTGTAAAAGGGTTAAATATGTTTTTACGTATTTCTCAATATCTCTTAGGCACGAAGAGATATCGCCTCGATTTTCGTTTGCAAATGTTACTCATACAAATTTTAAAGAAACGATTCCAAGATTTTTAGAAATTCCACCCCTAAGATGGTGAAAAGGGTTAAATATATTTTTACGCATTTCTCAATATCTCTTAGGCACGATGAGATATCGCCTTGGTTTTTGCTTTCAAATGTTACTCATACAAATGTTTAAAAACCAAGTTCAGGATTTTTAGAAATTCCACCCCTAAGGGGATGCAAAAGGGTTAATTATGTTTTTACGGATTTTCCAATATCTCTTAGGCACGATGGGAAATCGCCTTGGTTTTCACTTACAAATGTTACTCATACAAATGTTCAAAAACTTATTTAAGGATTTTTAGAAATTCCACTCCTAAGGGGGTGTAAAAGCGTTAAACATGTTTTTACGTATTTCTCAATATCTCTCAAGCACGACGAGATATCGCTTGGTTTTTGCTTGCAAATGTTACTTATACCAATGTTTAAAAACCAAGTTCAGGATTTTTAGAAATTCCACCCCTAAGGGGGTGTAAAAAGGTTAAATATGTTTTTACGTATTTCTCAATATCTCTTAGGCACGATGAGATATCGCCTTGGTTTTTGCTCGCAAAAGTTACTCATACAAATGATTAAAAACTGATATCAGGATGTTTAGAAATTCCACTCCTAAGGGGGTGTAAAAGCGTTAAACATGTTTTTACGTATTTCTAAATATCTCTTAGGCACGATCAGATATCGCCTTGGTTTCTGCTTGCAAATGTTACTCATACAAATGTTTAAAAAAGGATTTCCGGATTTTTATTAATTCCATCCCTAAAGGGTTATAAAAGGATTAAATATGTTTTTACGTATTTCTTAATATCTCTTAGGCACGATGAAATATCTCCTTGATTTTCGTTTGCAAATAATACTCATAAAAATGTTTAAAAACCGATTTCAGGATTCTTAGAAATTCCACCCCTGAGGGGATGTAAAAAGGTTAAATATGTTTTTACGTATTTCTCAATATCTCTTAGGCACGATGAGATATCGCTTTCGTTTTTGCTTGCACATGTTACTCATACAAATGTTTAAAAACCTGTTTCAGGATTTTTGGAAATTCCACCCCTGAAGGGGTGTAAAAGCGTTAAATATGTTTTTACGCATTTCTTAATATCTCTTAGGCACGATGAGATATCGCCTTGGTCTTCGCTTGCAAATGTTACTCATACAAATGTCTAAAAACTATTTTCAGGATGTTTAGAAATTCCACCCCTAAGGGGGTGTAAAAGGGTTAAATATGTTTTTACGTATTTCTTAATATCTCTTAGGCACGATGGGATATCGTCTTGGTTTTCGCTTGCAAATGTTACTCATATAAATGTTTAAAAACCCATTTCAGGATTTTTAGATATTCCACCCCCAAGTGGGTGTAAAAGCTTAAAATATGTTTGTTACGTATTTCTCAATATTCCTTAGGCACGATGAGATATCGCCTTGGTTTTTGTTTGCAAATGTTACTCATACAAATGTTCAAAAATCGATTTCAGGATTTTTAGAAATTCCGTCTTTAAGGGGATATAAAAGGGTTAAACATGTTTTTACGTATTTCTCAATATCTTTTAGGCATGATGAGATATCGCCTTGGTTTTTGCTTGCATATGTTACTTATACAAATGTTTAAAAAGGAATTTTAAGATTTTTAGAAATTCCAGCCCTAAGGAGGTGTAAAAGGGTTAATTATGTTTTTACGTATTTCTAAATATCTCTTAGGCACGATCAGATATCGCCTTGGTTTCTGCTTGCAAATGTTACTCATACAAATGTTTAAAAACGGATTTCAGGATTTTTATTAATTTCACCCCTAAAGGGTTATAAAAGGATTAAATATGTTTTTACGTATTTCTCAATATATTTTAGGCACGATGAGATATCGCCTTGGTGTTTGCTTGCAAAGGTTACTTATACAAATGTTTAAAAACCAATTTCGGGATTTTCAGAAATTCCACCCCTAAGGGGGTGTAAAAGGGTCAAATATGTTTTTACGTATTTCTTAATATCTCTTAGGCACGATGGGATATCGTCTTGGTTTTCGCTTGCAAATGTTACTCATACAAATGTTCAAAAACTCATTTCAGGATTTTTAGAACTTCCACCCCTAAGGGGGTGTGATAGGGTTAAATATGTTTTTACGTATTTCTCTCTATCTCTTAGGCACGATGAGATATCGCTTTCGTTTTTGCTTGCAAATGTTACTCATACAAATGTTTAAAAACTAATTTCAGGATTTTCAGAAATTCCACCCCTAAGGGGGTTTAAAAGTGTTAGAAACTGTAGAAAGTGTTTTAACGGTTTTTTTAAATTCTATCCCTAAGGGAGTGTACATGGTTGTTTTTCGCATATTCCTCAATTTTCCTTGCAAAGGTTACCAATACGAATTCCATATTCCAATCTATATATATAAAAGGCTTTGTCCTGACTGACTCATCAACGCCCAGCCCAAACCCCTGGGCCTAGAAACTTGAAATTCTAGGGATATATTCCCTTCGTGTCGTAAACGCTCACTAAAAAGGGAATTTTAGACATTCCACCCCTAAGTGGGTGTAAAAGGTTAAAATACGTTTGTTACGTATTTCTCAATATTCCTTAGGCACGATGAGATATCGCCTTGGTTTTTGTTTACAAATGTTCCTCATACAAATGTTTGAAAACCGATTTCAGGATTTTTAGAAATTCCACCCCTGAAGGGGTGTAAAAAGATTAACTATGTTTTTACGTATTTCTCAATATCTCTTGGGCACGATGAAATATCGCCTTGGTCTTCGCTTGCAAATGTTACTCATACAAATGTTCAAAAACCGATTTCAGGATTTTTAGAAATTCGGTCCTTAAGGTGATATAAAAGGGTTAAACATGTTTTTACGTATTTCTCAATATCTCTTAGGCACAATGAGATATCGCCTTGGTTTTCGCTCGCAAATGTTACTCATACAAATGTTTAAAAACTCCTCTTAGGATTTTGAGAACTTCCACCCCTAAGGGGGTGTAAAAGGGTTAAATATGTTTTTACGTATTTCTCAATATCTCTTAGGCACGAAGAGATATCGCCTCGATTTTCGTTTGCAAATGTTACTCATACAAATTTTAAAGAACCGATTCCAAGATTTTTAAAAATTCCACCCCTAAGATGGTGAAAAGGGTTAAATATATTTTTACGCATTTCTCAATATCTCTTAGGCACGATGAGATATCGCCTTGGTTTTTGCTTTCAAATGTTACTCATACAAATGTTTAAAAACCAAGTTCAGGATTTTTAGAAATTCCACCCCTAAGGGGATGCAAAAGGGTTAATTATGTTTTTACGTATTTCTCAATATCTCTTAGGCACGATGGGAAATCGCCTTGGTTTTCACTTACAAATGTTACTCATACAAATGTTCAAAAACTTATTTCAGGATTTTTAGAAATTCCACTCCTAAGGGGGTGTAAAAGCGTTAAACATGTTTTTACGTATTTCTCAATATCTCTTAGGCACGACGAGATATCGCTTGGTTTTTGCTTGCAAATGTTACTTATACCAATGTTTAAAAACCAAGTTCAGGATTTTTAGAAATTCCACCCCTAAGGGGGTGTAAAAGGGTTAAATATGTTTTTACGTATTTCTCAATATCTCTTAGGCACGATGAGATATCGCCTTGGTTTTTGCTCGCAAAAGTTACTCATACAAATGATTAAAAACTGATATCAGGATTTTTAGAAATTCCACTCCTAAGGGGGTGTAAAAGCGTTAAACATGTTTTTACGTATTTCTAAATATCTCTTAGGCACGATCAGATATCGCCTTGGTTTCTGCTTGCAAATGTTACTCATACAAATGTTTAAAAACGGATTTCAGGATTTTTAGAAATTCCACTCCTAAGGGGGTGTAAAAGCGTTAAACATGTTTTTACGTATTTCTCAATATCTCTTAGGCACGACGAGATATCGCTTGGTTTTTGCTTGCAAATGTTACTTATACCAATGTTTAAAAACCAAGTTCAGGATTTTTAGAAATTCCACCCCTAAGGGGGTGTAAAAGGATTAAATATGTTTTTACGTATTTCTCAATATCTCTAAGGCACGATGAGATATCGCCTTGGTTTTCGCTTGCAAATGTTACTCATACAAATGTTTAAAAATTTATTCCAGGATTTTAAGAAATTCCACCCCTAAGTGGGTGTAAAAGGGTCAAATATGTTTTTACGTATTTCTCAATATCTCTTAGGCACGATGAAATATCTCCTTGATTTTCGTTTGCAAATAATACTCATACAAATGTTTAAAAACCGATTTCAGGATTTTTAGAAATTCCACCCCTGAGGGGATGTAAAAAGGTTAAATATGTTTTTACGTATTTCTCAATATCTTTTAGGCACGATGAGATATCGCCTTGGTTTTTGCTTGCAAATGTCACTCATACAAATGTTCAAAAACCAATTCCAGGATTTTTAGAAATTCCACCTCCAAGGGGGTGTAAAAGAGTTGAATATGTTTTTACGCATTTCTCAATATCTCTTAGGCACGATGAGATATCGCCTTGGTTTTCGCTCGCAAATGTTACTCATACAAATGTTTAAAAACTGATATCAGGATTTGTAGAAATTCCTTCTCTAAGGGGGTGTAAAAGGGTTAAATATGTTTTTACGTATTTCTTAATATCTCTTAGGCACGATGGGATATCGTCTTGGTTTTCGCTTGCAAATGTTACTCATACAAATGTTCAAAAACTCATTTCAGGATTTTTAGAACTTCCACCCCTAAGGGGGTGTGATAGGGTTAAATATGTTTTTACGTATTTCTCTCTATCTCTTAGGCACGATGAGATATCGCTTTCGTTTTTGCTTGCAAATGTTACTCATACAAATGTTTAAAAACTAATTTCAGGATTTTCAGAAATTCCACCCCTAAGGGGGTTTAAAAGTGTTAGAAACTCTAGAAAGTGTTTTAACGCTTTTTTTAAATTCTATCCCTAAGGGAGTGTACATGGTTGTTTTTCGCATATTCCTCAATTTTCCTTGCAAAGGTTACCAATACGAATTCCATATTCCAATCTATATATATAAAAGGCTTTGTCCTGACTGACTCATCAACGCCCAGCCCAAACCCCTGGGCCTAGAAACTTGAAATTCTAGGGATATATTCCCTTCGTGTCGTAAACGCTCACTAAAAAGGGAATTTTAGACATTCCACCCCTAAGTGGGTGTAAAAGGTTAAAATACGTTTGTTACGTATTTCTCAATATTCCTTAGGCACGATGAGATATCGCCTTGGTTTTTGTTTACAAATGTTCCTCATACAAATGTTTGAAAACCGATTTCAGGATTTTTAGAAATTCCACCCCTGAAGGGGTGTAAAAAGATTAACTATGTTTTTACGTATTTCTCAATATCTCTTGGGCACGATGAAATATCGCCTTGGTCTTCGCTTGCAAATGTTACTCATACAAATGTTCAAAAACCGATTTCAGGATTTTTAGAAATTCGGTCCTTAAGGTGATATAAAAGGGTTAAACATGTTTTTACGTATTTCTCAATATCTCTTAGGCACAATGAGATATCGCCTTGGTTTTCGCTCGCAAATGTTACTCATACAAATGTTTAAAAACTCCTTTCAGGATTTTGAGAACTTCCACCCCTAAGGAAGTGTAAAAGGGTTAAATATGTTTTTACGTATTTCTCAATATCTCTTAGGCACGAAGAGATATCGCCTCGATTTTCGTTTGCAAATGTTACTCATACAAATTTTAAAGAACCGATTCCAGGATTTTTAGAAATACCACCCCTAAGATAATAAAAAGGGTTAAATATATTTTTACGCATTTCTCAATATCTCTTAGGCACGATGAGATATCGCCTTGGTTTTTGCTTGCAAATGTTACTCATACAAATGTTTAAAAACCAAATTCAGGATTTTTAGAAATTCCACCCCTAAGGGGGTGCAAAAGAGTTAATTATGTTTTTACGTATTTCTCAATATCTCTTAGGCACGATGAGATATCGCCTTGGTTTTCGCTCGCAAATGTTACTCATACAAATGTTTAAAAACTGATATCAGGATTTGTAGAAATTCCTTCTCTAAGGGGGTGTAAAAGGGTTAAATATGTTTTTACGTATTTCTTAATATCTCTTAGGCACGATGGGATATCGTCTTGGTTTTCGCTTGCAAATGTTACTCATACAAATGTTCAAAAACTCATTTCAGGATTTTTAGAACTTCCACCCCTAAGGGGGTGTGATAGGGTTAAATATGTTTTTACGTATTTCTCTCTATCTCTTAGGCACGATGAGATATCGCTTTCGTTTTTGCTTGCAAATGTTACTCATACAAATGTTTAAAAACTAATTTCAGGATTTTCAGAAATTCCACCCCTAAGGGGGTTTAAAAGTGTTAGAAACTCTAGAAAGTGTTTTAACGCTTTTTTTAAATTCTATCCCTAAGGGAGTGTACATGGTTGTTTTTCGCATATTCCTCAATTTTCCTTGCAAAGGTTACCAATACGAATTCCATATTCCAATCTATATATATAAAAGGCTTTGTCCTGACTGACTCATCAACGCCCAGCCCAAACCCCTGGGCCTAGAAACTTGAAATTCTAGGGATATATTCCCTTCGTGTCGTAAACGCTCACTAAAAAGGGAATTTTAGACATTCCACCCCTAAGTGGGTGTAAAAGGTTAAAATACGTTTGTTACGTATTTCTCAATATTCCTTAGGCACGATGAGATATCGCCTTGGTTTTTGTTTACAAATGTTCCTCATACAAATGTTTGAAAACCGATTTCAGGATTTTTAGAAATTCCACCCCTGAAGGGGTGTAAAAAGATTAACTATGTTTTTACGTATTTCTCAATATCTCTTGGGCACGATGAAATATCGCCTTGGTCTTCGCTTGCAAATGTTACTCATACAAATGTTCAAAAACCGATTTCAGGATTTTTAGAAATTCGGTCCTTAAGGTGATATAAAAGGGTTAAACATGTTTTTACGTATTTCTCAATATCTCTTAGGCACAATGAGATATCGCCTTGGTTTTCGCTCGCAAATGTTACTCATACAAATGTTTAAAAACTCCTCTTAGGATTTTGAGAACTTCCACCCCTAAGGGGGTGTAAAAGGGTTAAATATGTTTTTACGTATTTCTCAATATCTCTTAGGCACGAAGAGATATCGCCTCGATTTTCGTTTGCAAATGTTACTCATACAAATTTTAAAGAACCGATTCCAAGATTTTTAGAAATTCCACCCCTAAGATGGTGAAAAGGGTTAAATATATTTTTACGCGTTTCTCAATATCTCTTAGGCACGATGAGATATCGCCTTGGTTTTTGCTTTCAAATGTTACTCATACAAATGTTTAAAAACCAAGTTCAGGATTTTTAGAAATTCCACCCCTAAGGGGATGCAAAAGGGTTAATTATGTTTTTACGGATTTCTCAATATCTCTTAGGCACGATGGGAAATCGCCTTGGTTTTCACTTACAAATGTTACTCATACAAATGTTCAAAAACTGATTTAAGGATTTTTAGAAATTCCACTCCTAAGGGGGTGTAAAAGCGTTAAACATGTTTTTACGTATTTCTCAATATCTCTCAAGCACGACGAGATATCGCTTGGTTTTTGCTTGCAAATGTTACTTATACCAATGTTTAAAAACCAAGTTCAGGATTTTTAGAAATTCCACCCCTAAGGGGGTGTAAAAGGGTTAAATATGTTTTTACGTATTTCTCAATATCTCTTAGGCACGATGAGATATCGCCTTGGTTTTTGCTCGCAAAAGTTACTCATACAAATGATTAAAAACTGATATCAGGATTTTTAGAAATTCCACTCCTAAGGGGGTGTAAAAGCGTTAAACATGTTTTTACGTATTTCTAAATATCTCTTAGGCACGATCAGATATCGCCTTGGTTTCTGCTTGCAAATGTTACTCATACAAATGTTTAAAAAAGGATTTCAGGATTTTTATTAATTCCATCCCTAAAGGGTTATAAAAGGATTAAATATGTTTTTACGTATTTCTTAATATCTCTTAGGCACGATGAAATATCTCCTTGATTTTCGTTTGCAAATAATACTCATAAAAATGTTTAAAAACCGATTTCAGGATTCTTAGAAATTCCACCCCTGAGGGGATGTAAAAAGGTTAAATATGTTTTTACGTATTTCTCAATATCTCTTAGGCACGATGAGATATCGCTTTCGTTTTTGCTTGCACATGTTACTCATACAAATGTTTAAAAACCTGTTTCAGGATTTTTGGAAATTCCACCCCTGAAGGGGTGTAAAAGCGTTAAATATGTTTTTACGCATTTCTTAATATCTCTTAGGCACGATGAGATATCGCCTTGGTCTTCGCTTGCAAATGTTACTCATACAAATGTCTAAAAATTAATTTCAGGATGTTTAGAAATTCCACCCCTAAGGGGGTGTAAAAGGGTTAAATATGTTTTTACGTATTTCTTAATATCTCTTAGGCACGATGGGATATCGTCTTGGTTTTCGCTTGCAAATGTTACTCATACAAATGTTTAAAAACCCATTTCAGGATTTTTAGACATTCCACCCCCAAGTGGGTGTAAAAGCTTAAAATATGTTTGTTACGTATTTCTCAATATTCCTTAGGCACGATGAGATATCGCCTTGGTTTTTGTTTGCAAATGTTACTCATACAAATGTTCAAAAATCGATTTCAGGATTTTTAGAAATTCCGTCTTTAAGGGGATATAAAAGGGTTAAACATGTTTTTACGTATTTCTCAATATCTTTTAGGCATGATGAGATATCGCCTTGGTTTTTGCTTGCATATGTTACTTATACAAATGTTTAAAGAGGAATTTTAAGATTTTTAGAAATTCCAGCCCTAAGGAGGTGTTAAAGGGTTAATTATGTTTTTACGTATTTCTAAATATCTCTTAGGCACGATCAGATATCGCCTTGGTTTCTGCTTGCAAATGTTACTCATACAAATGTTTAAAAACGGATTTCAGGATTTTTATTAATTTCACCCCTAAAGGGTTATAAAAGGATTAAATATGTTTTTACGTATTTCTCAATATATTTTAGGCACGATGAGATATCGCCTTGGTGTTTGCTTGCAAAGGTTACTTATACAAATGTTTAAAAACCAATTTCGGGATTTTCAGAAATTCCACCCCTAAGGGGGTGTAAAAGGGTCAAATATGTTTTTACGTATTTCTTAATATCTCTTAGGCACGATGGGATATCGTCTTGGTTTTCGCTTGCAAATGTTACTCATACAAATGTTCAAAAACTCATTTCAGGATTTTTAGAACTTCCACCCCTAAGGGGGTGTGATAGGGTTAAATATGTTTTTACGTATTTCTCTCTATCTCTTAGGCACGATGAGATATCGCTTTCGTTTTTGCTTGCAAATGTTACTCATACAAATGTTTAAAAACTAATTTCAGGATTTTCAGAAATTCCACCCCTAAGGGGGTTTAAAAGTGTTAGAAACTGTAGAAAGTGTTTTAACGGTTTTTTTAAATTCTATCCCTAAGGGAGTGTACATGGTTGTTTTTCGCATATTCCTCAATTTTCCTTGCAAAGGTTACCAATACGAATTCCATATTCCAATCTATATATATAAAAGGCTTTGTCCTGACTGACTCATCAACGCCCAGCCCAAACCCCTGGGCCTAGAAACTTGAAATTCTAGGGATATATTCCCTTCGTGTCGTAAACGCTCACTAAAAAGGGAATTTTAGACATTCCACCCCTAAGTGGGTGTAAAAGGTTGAAATACGTTTGTTACGTATTTCTCAATATTCCTTAGGCACGATGAGATACCGCCTTGGTTTTTGTTTACAAATGTTCCTCATACAAATGTTTGAAAACCGATTTCAGGATTTTTAGAAATTCCACCCCTGAAGGGGTGTAAAAAGATTAACTATGTTTTTACGTATTTCTCAATATCTCTTGGGCACGATGAAATATCGCCTTGGTCTTCGCTTGCAAATGTTACTCATACAAATGTTCAAAAACCGATTTCAGGATTTTTAGAAATTCGGTCCTTAAGGTGATATAAAAGGGTTAAACATGTTTTTACGTATTTCTCAATATCTCTTAGGCACGACGAGATATCGCTTGGTTTTTGCTTGCAAATGTTACTCATACCAATGTTTAAAGACCAAGTTCAGGATTTTTAGAAATTCCACCCCTAAGGGGGTGTAAAAGGGTTAAATATGTTTTTACGTATTTCTCAATATCTCTTAGGCACGATGAGATATCGCCTTGGTTTTTGCTCGCAAATGTTACTCATAAAAATGTTTAAAAATGTATTCCAGGATTTTAAGAAATTCCACCCCTAAGGGGGTGCAAAAGGGTTAAATATATTTTTACGCATTTCTCAATATCTCTTAGGCACGATGGGATATCGCCTAGGTTTTCGCTTACAAATGTTACTCGTACAAATGTCTAAAAAAACATTCCAGGATTTTCAGAAATTCCACCCTTAAGGGGGTGTAAAAGGGTTAAATATGTTTTTACGTATTTCTCAATATCTTTTAGGCACGATGAGATATTGCCTTGGTTTTTGCTTGCAAATGTCACTCATACAAATGTTCAAAAACCAATTTCAGGATTTTTAGAAATTCCACCTCCAAGGGGGTGTAAAAGAGTTGAATATGTTTTTACGCATTTCTCAATATCTCTTAGGCACGATGAGATATCGCCTTGGTTTTCGCTCGCAAATGTTACTCATACAAATGTTTAAAAACTGATATCAGGATTTGTGGAAATTCCTTCTCTAAGGGGGTGTAAAAGGGTTAAATATGTTTTTACGTATTTCTTAATATCTCTTAGGCACGATGGGATATCGTCTTGGTTTTCGCTTGCAAATGTTACTCATACAAATGTTCAAAAACTCATTTCAGGATTTTTAGAACTTCCACCCCTAAGGGGGTGTGATAGGGTTAAATATGTTTTTACGTATTTCTCTCTATCTCTTAGGCACGATGAGATATCGCTTTCGTTTTTGCTTGCAAATGTTACTCATACAAATGTTTAAAAACTAATTTCAGGATTTTCAGAAATTCCACCCCTAAGGGGGTTTAAAAGTGTTAGAAACTGTAGAAAGTGTTTTAACGGTTTTTTTAAATTCTATCCCTAAGGGAGTGTACATGGTTGTTTTTCGCATATTCCTCAATTTTCCTTGCAAAGGTTACCAATACGAATTCCATATTCCAATCTAAAAAGATTAACTATGTTTTTACGTATTTCTCAATATCTCTTGGGCACGATGAAATATCGCCTTGGTCTTCGCTTGCAAATGTTACTCATACAAATGTTCAAAAACCGATTTCAGGATTTTTAGAAATTCGGTCCTTAAGGTGATATAAAAGGGTTAAACATGTTTTTACGTATTTCTCAATATCTCTTAGGCACAATGAGATATCGCCTTGGTTTTCGCTCGCAAATGTTACTCATACAAATGTTTGAAAACTTCTCTCAGGATTTTGAGAACTTCCACCCCTAAGGGGGTGTAAAAGGGTTAAATATGTTTTTACGTATTTCTCAATATCTCTTAGGCACGAAGAGATATCGCCTCGATTTTCGTTTGCAAATGTTACTCATACAAATTTTAAAGAACCGATTCCAGGATTTTCAGAATATCCACCCCTAAGGGGGTGTAAAAAGGTTAAATATGTTTCTACATATTTCTCAATATCTCTTAGGCACGATAAGATATCGCCTTGGTTTCTGCTTGCAAATGTTACTCATACAAATGTTTAAAAACCGAGTTCAGGATTTTTAGAAATTCCGGCCCTAAGGGGGTGTATAGGGCTTAAATATGTTCTTACGTATTTCTCAATATCTATTAGGCAAGATGAGATATCGCCTTGATTTTTGTTTGCGAATGTCACTCATACAAATGTTTGAAAACCGATTTCAAGATTTTTAGAAATTTTACCCCTGAGGGGGTTTAGAGGGTTAAAAATGTTTTTACGTATTTTTCAATATCTCTTAGGCACGATGAGATATTGTTTTGGTTTTCGCTCGCAAATGTTACTCATACAAATGTTTAAAAACTGATATCAGGATTTGTAGAAATTCCACCCCTAAGGGGGTGTAAAAGGGTTAAATACGTTTTTACGTATTTCTTAATATCTCCTAGGCACGAAGAGATATCGCCTTGATTTTTGTTTTCAAATGTTACTCATACAAATGTTTAAAAACGCATTCCAGGATTTTTAGAAATTCCACCCCTAAAGGTGTGAAAAGGGTCAAATATGTTTTTACGTATTTCTCAATATATTTTAGGCACGATGAGATATCGCCTTGGTGTTTGCTTGCAAACGTTACTTATACAAATGTTTAAAAACCAATTCCGGGATTTTTAGAAATTCTACCCCTAAGGGGGTGTAAAAGGGTTAAATATGTTTTTACGTATTTCTCAATATTTCTTAGGCACGATGAGATATCGCCTTGATTTTCGTTTGCAAATGTTACTCATACAAATGTTTAAAAACCAAGCCCAGGATTTTCAGAAATTCCACCCCCAAGGGGGTGAAAAGGGTTAAATATATTTCTACGCATTTCTCAATATCTCTTAGGCACGATGAGATATCGCCTTGGTTTTTGCTTACGAATGTTACTCATACAAATGTCTAAAAAAACATTTCAGGATTTTTAGAAATTCCACCCTTGAGGGGGTGTAAAAGGGTTAAATATGTTTTTACGTATTTCTCAATATCTTTTAGGCACGATGAGATATCGCCTTGGTTTTTGCTTGCATATGTTACTTATACAAATGTTTAAAAATTATTTCAGGATTTTCAGAAATTTCACCCCTAAGAGGGTGTAAAAGGGTTAAATCTGTTTTTACGTATTTCTCAATATCTCTTAGGCACGATGAGATATCGCCTTGGTTTTCGCTTGCAAATGTTACTCATACAAATGTTCAAAAACCAAGTCCAGGATTTTTAGAAATTCCACCTTTAAAGGGGTGTAAAAGGGTAAAATATGTTTTTACGTATTTCTCAATATCTCTTAGGCACGATGAGATATCGCCTTGGTTTTCGCTTGCAAATGTTACTCATACAAATGTTTAAAAACCAAGTTCACGATTTTTAGAAATTCCACGTCTAAGGGGGTGTAAAAGGGTTAAATTCGTTTTTACGTATTTCTCAATATCTCTTAGGCACGATGGGATATCGCCTTGGTTTTCGCTTACAAATGTTACTAATACAAATGTCTAAAAAACATTTCAGGATCTTTAGAAATTCCACCCCTAAGAGGGTGTAAAAGGGTTGAATATGTTTTTACGTATTTCTCAATATCTTATAGGCACGATGGGATATCGCCTTGGTTTTCGCTTACAAATGTTACTCATACAAATGTCTAAAAAAAAATTTTAGGATTTTTAGAAATTCTACCCTTAAGGGGGTGTAAAAGAGTTAAATATGTTTTTACGTATTTCTCAATATCTTTTAGGCACGATGAGATATCGCCTTGGTTTTCGCTCGCAAATGTTACTCATACAAATGTTTAAGAACCAAGTTCACGATTTTTAGAAATTCTACCCCTAAGGGGGTATAAAAAGGTTAAATATGTTTTTACGTATTTCTCAATATCTCTTAGGGTCGATGAGATATCGCCTTGTTTTTCGCTTGCAAATGTTACTCAAACAAATGTTTAAAAATTAATTCCAGAATTTTAAGAAATTCGACCTTGAAGGGGGTCCAAAAGGATTGAATGTGTTTTTACGTATTCCTCAATATCTCTTAGGCACGATGAAATATCGCCTTGGTTTTCGCTTGCAAATGTTACTCATACAAATGTTTAAAAACCAAGTTCACGATTTTTAGAAATTCCACGTCTAAGGGGGTGTAAAAGGGTTAAATATGTTTTTACGTATTTCTCAATATCTCTTAGGCACGATGGGATATCGCCTTGGTTTTCGCTTACAAATGTTACTCATACAAATGTCTAAAAAACATTTCAGGATTTTTAGAAATTTCACCCTTAAGGGGGTGTAAAAGGGTTAAATATGTTTTTACGTATTTCTCAATATCTTTTAGGCACGATGAGATATCGCCTTGGTTTTCGCTCGCAAATGTTACTCATACAAATGTTTAAAAACCAAGTTCACGATTTTTAGATATTCCACCCCTAAGGGGGTATAAAAAGTTTAAATATGTTTTTACGTATTTCTCAATATCTCTTAGGGTCGATGAGATATCGCCTTGGTTTTCGCTTGTAAATGTTACTCAAACAAATGTTTAAAAATTAATTCCAGAATTTTAAGAAATTCGACCTTTACGGGGGTAGAAAAAGGTTAAATATATTTTTACGTATTTCTCAATATCTCTTAGGGTCGATGAGATATCGCCTTGGTTTTCGCTTGCAAATGTTACTCATACAAATGTTTAAAAACTAATATCAGGATTTTTAGAAATTCCACCCCTAAGGGGGTGTAAAAGGTTGAAATATGTTTGTTACGTATTTCTCAATATCTTTTAGGCACGATAAGATATCGCCTTGGTTTCTGCTTGCAAATGTTACTCATACAAATGTTTTAAAACCGAGTTCAGGATTTTTAGAAATTCCGGCCCTAAGGGGGTGTATAGGGCTTAAATATGTTCTTACGTATTTCTCAATATCTTTTAGGCAAAATGAGATATCGCCTTGATTTTTGTTTGCGAATGTCACTCATACAAATGTTTAAAAACCGATTTCAAGATTTTTAGAACTTTTACCCCTGAGGGGGTTTAGAGGTTTAAAAATGTTTTTACGTATTTCTCAATATCTCTTAGGCACGATGAGATATTGTTTTGGTTTTCACTTGCAAATGTTACCTATACAAATGTTTAAAAATTGATTCCAGGATTTTAAGAAATTGCACCCCTAAGGAGGTCTAAAAGGGTTTAATACGTTTTTACGTATTTCTCAATATCTCTTACGCACGAAGAGATATCGCCTTGATTTTTGTTTGCAAATGTTACTCATACAAATGTTTAAAAACGCATTCCAGGATTTTTAGAAATTCCACCCCTAAAGGTGTGAAAAGGGTCAAATATATTTTTACGCATTTCTCAATATCTTTTAGGCACGATGAGATATCGCTTTGGTTTTTCCTTGCAAATGTTACTCATACAAATGTTTAAAAACACAGTTCAGGATTTTTAGAAATTCCACCCCTAAGGGGGTGTAAAGGGGTTAAATATGTTTTTACGTATTTCTCATTATCTCTTAGGCACGATGAGTTATCGCCTTGGTTTTTGCTTGCAAATGTTACTCATACAAATATTTGAAAACAAAGTTCAGGATTTTTAGAAATTCCACCCCTAAGGGCGTGTAAAAGGGTTAAATATGTTTTTACGTATTTCTTAATATCTCTTAGGCACGATGGGATATCGCCTTGGTTTTCGCTTGCAAATGTTACTCATTCAAATGTTTAAAAATTAATTCCAGAATTTTAAGAAATTCGACCTTTACGGAGGTATAAAAGGGTTGAATGTGTTTCACGTATTTCTCAATATCTCTTAGGCACGATGAGATATCGCCTTGGTTTTTGCTTGCAAATGTTACTCATATAAATGTTCAAAAACCAGTTTCAGGATTTTTAGAAATTCAACATCTAAGGGGGTGTATAAAAGTTGAATATGTTTTTACGCATTTCTCAATATCTCTTAGTCACGATGAGATATCGCCTTGGTTTTCGCTCGTAAATGTTACTCATACAAATGTTTAAAAACTAATATCAGGATTTTTAGAAATTCCACCCCTAAGGGGGTGTAAAAGTTTAAATATGTTTGTTACGTATTTCTCAATATTACTTAGGCACGATGAGATATCGCCTTGGTTTTCGCTTGCAAATGTTACTCAAACAAATGTTTAAAAACCAAGTTCACGATTTTTAGAAATTCCACCCCTAAGGGGGTATAAAAAGTCAAATATGTTTTTACGTATTTCTCAATATCTCTTAGGCACGATGAGTTATCGCCTTGGTTTTTGCTTGCAAATGTTACTCATACAAATATTTGAAAACCAAGTTCAGGATTTTTAGAAATTCCACCCCTAAGGGCGTGTAAAATGGTTAAATATGTTTTTACGTATTTCTTAATATCTCTTAGGCACGATGGGATATCGCCTTGGTTTTCGCTTGCAAATGTTACTCATACAAATGTTTAAAAATTAATTCCAGAATTTTAAGAAATTCGACCTTTACGGAGGTATAAAAGGGTTGAATGTGTTTCACGTATTTCTCAATATCTCTTAGGCACGATGAGATATCGCCTTGGTTTTTGCTTGCAAATGTTACTCATATAAATGTTCAAAAACCAATTTCAGGATTTTTAGAAATTCAACATCTAAGGGGGTGTATAAAAGTTGAATATGTTTTCACGCATTTCTCAATATCTCTTAGTCACGATGAGATATCGCCTTGGTTTTCGCTCGCAAATGTTACTCATACAAATGTTTAAAAACTAATATCAGGATTTTTAGAAATTCCACCCCTAAGGGGGTGTAAAAGTTTGAAATATGTTTGTTACGTATTTCTCAATATCTTTTAGGCACGATGAGATATCGCCTTGGTTTTTGTTTGCAAATGTTACTCATACAAATGTTTGAACACCGAATTCAAAATTTTCAGAATATCCACCCCTAAGGGGGTGTGAAAGGGTTAAATATGTTTCTACATATTTCTCAATATCTCTTAGGCACGAAAAGATATCGCCTTGGTTTCTGCTTGCAAATGTTACTCATACAAATGTTTAAAAACCGAGTTCAGGATTTTTAGAAATTCCGGCCCTAATGGGGTGTAAAGGGCTTAAATATGTTCTTATGTATTTCTCAATATCTTTTAGGCAAGATGAGATATCGCCTTGATTTTTGTTTGCGAATGTCACTCATACAAATGTTTAAAAACCGACTTCAAGATTTTTAGAAATTTTACCCCTGAGGGGGTTTAGAGGGTTAAAAATGTTTTAACGTATTTCTCAATATCTCTTAGGCACGATGAGATATTGTTTTGGTTTTCACTTGCAAATGTTACCTATACAAATGTTTAAAAATCGATTCCAGGATTTTAAGAAATTGCACCCCTAAGGGGGTGTAAAAGAGTTTAATACGTTTTTACGTATTTCTCAATTTCTCTTAGGCACGAAGAGATATCGCCTTGATTTTTGTTTGCAAATGTTACTCATACAAATGTTCAATAACGCATTCCAGGATTTTTAGAAATTCCACCCCTAAAGGTGTGAAAAGGATCAAACATATTTTTACGCATTTCTCAATATCTTTTAGGCACGATGAGATATCACCTTGGTTTTTGCTTGCAAATATTACTCATACAAATGTTTGAAAACCCAGTTCAGGATTTTTAGAAATTCCACCCTTAAGGGGGTGTAAAGGGGTTAAATATGTTTTTACGTATTTCTCAATATCTCTTAGGCACGATGAGATATCGCCTTGGTTTTCGCTGACAAATGTTACTCATACAAATGTTTAAAAACTGATATCAGGATTTGTAGAAATTCCACCCCTAAGGGGGTGTAAAAGGGTTAAATATGTTTTTACGTATTTCTCAATATCTCTCCGGCACGATGAGATATCGCTTTCGTTTTTGCTTGCAAATGTTACTCATACAAATGTTTAAAAACGAATTTCAGGATTTTTAGAAATTCCACCTCTAAGGGGTGTAAAAGGGTTAAATATGTTTTTACGTATTTCTCAATATCTTTTAGGCACGATCAGATATCGCCTTGGTATCTGCTTGCAAATGTTACTCATACAAATGTCTAAAGAAACATTTCAGGATTTTTAGAAATTCCACCCTTAAGAAGGTGTAAAAAGGTTAAATATGTTTTTACGTATTTCTCAATATCTCTTAGGCACGATGAGATATCGCCTTGGTTTTCCCTTGCAAATGTTACTCAAACAAATGTTTAAAAATTAATTCCAGAATTTTAAGAAATTCGACCTTTACGGAGGTATAAAAAGGTTAAATATGTTTTTACGTATTTCTCAATTACTCTTAGGGTCGATGAGATATCGCCTTGGTTTTCGCTTGCAAATGTTAATCAAACAAATGTTTAAAAATTAATTCCAGAATTTTAAGAAATTCGACCTTTACGGAGGTATAAAAGGGTTGAATGTGTTTTTACGTATTCCTCAATATCTCTTAGGCACGATGAGATATCGCCTTGGTTTTTGCTTGCAAATGTTACTCATACAAATGTTCAAAAACCAATTTCAGGATTTTTAGAAATTCAACATCTAAGGGGGTGTAAAAGGGTTGAATATGTTTTTACGCATCTCTCAATATCTCTTAGTCACGATGAGATATCGCCTTGGTTTTTGTTTTCAAATGTTACTCATACAAATACTTAAACACCAAATTCAGGATTTTCAGAATATCCACCCCTAAGGGGGTGTAAAAAGGTTAAATATGTTTCTACATATTTCTCAATATCTCTTAGGCACGATAAGATATCGCCTTGGTTTCTGCTTGCAAATGTTACTCATACAAATGTTTAAAAACCGAGTTCAGGATTTTTAGAAATTCCGGCCCTAAGGGGGTGTATAGGGCTTAAATATGTTCTTACGTATTTCTCAATATCTATTAGGCAAGATGAGATATCGCCTTGATTTTTGTTTGCGAATGTCACTCATACAAATGTTTGAAAACCGATTTCAAGATTTTCAGAAATTTTACCCCTGAGGGGGTTTAGAGGGTTAAAAATGTTTTTACGTATTTTTCAATATCTCTTAGGCACGATGAGATATTGTTTTGGTTTTCGCTCGCAAATGTTACTCATACAAATGTTTAAAAACTGATATCAGGATTTGTAGAAATTCCACCCCTAAGGGGGTGTAAAAGGGTTAAATACGTTTTTACGTATTTCTTAATATCTCCTAGGCACGAAGAGATATCGCCTTGATTTTTGTTTTCAAATGTTACTCATACAAATGTTTAAAAACGCATTCCAGGATTTTTAGAAATTCCACCCCTAAAGGTGTGAAAAGGGTCAAATATGTTTTTACGTATTTCTCAATATATTTTAGGCACGATGAGATATCGCCTTGGTGTTTGCTTGCAAACGTTACTTATACAAATGTTTAAAAACCAATTCCGGGATTTTTAGAAATTCTACCCCTAAGGGGGTGTAAAAGGGTTAAATATGTTTTTACGTATTTCTCAATATTTCTTAGGCACGATGAGATATCGCCTTGATTTTCGTTTGCAAATGTTACTCATACAAATGTTTAAAAACCAAGCCCAGGATTTTCAGAAATTCCACCCCCAAGGGGGTGAAAAGGGTCAAATATATTTCTACGCATTTCTCAATATCTCTTAGGCACGATGAGATATCGCCTTGGTTTTTGCTTACAAATGTTACTCATACAAATGTCTAAAAAAACATTTCAGGATTTTTAGAAATTCCACCCTTAAGGGGGTGTAAAAGGGTTAAATATGTTTTTACGTATTTCTCAATATCTTTTAGGCACGATGAGATATCGCCTTGGTTTTTGCTTGCATATGTTACTTATACAAATGTTTAAAAATTATTTCAGGATTTTTAGAAATTTCACCCCTAAGAGGGTGTAAAAGGGTTAAATCTGTTTTTACGTATTTCTCAATATCTTTTAGGCACGATGAGATATCGCCTTGGTTTTTGCTTGCAAATGTTACTCATACAAATATTTGAAAACCAAGTTCAGGATTTTTAGAAATTCCACCCCTAAGGGCGTGTAAAATGGTTAAATATGTTTTTACGTATTTCTTAATATCTCTTAGGCACGATGGGATATCGCCTTGGTTTTCGCTTGCAAATGTTACTCATACAAATGTTTAAAAATTAATTCCAGAATTTTAAGAAATTCGACCTTTACGGGGGTATAAAAGGGTTGAATGTGTTTTTACGTATTCCTCAATATCTCTTAGGCACGATGAGATATCGCCTTGGTTTTCGCTTGCAAATGTTACTCATACAAATGTTTAAAAACCAAGTTCACGATTTTTAGAAATTCCACGTCTAAGGGGGTGTAAAAGGGTTAAATATGTTTTTACGTATTTCTCAATATCTCTTAGGCACGATGGGATATCGCCTTGGTTTTCGCTTACAAATGTTACTAATACAAATGTCTAAAAAACATTTCAGGATCTTTAGAAATTCCACCCCTAAGAGGGTGTAAAAGGGTTAAATATGTTTTTACGTATTTCTCAATATCTTATAGGCACGATGGGATATCGCCTTGGTTTTCGCTTACAAATGTTACTCATACAAATGTCTAAGAAAAAATTTTAGGATTTTTAGAAATTCTACCCTTAAGGGGGTGTAAAAGAGTTAAATATGTTTTTACGTATTTCTTAATATCTCTTAGGCACGATGGGATATCGCCTTGGTTTTCGCTTGCAAATGTTACTCATTCAAATGTTTAAAAATTAATTCCAGAATTTTAAGAAATTCGACCTTTACGGAGGTATAAAAGGGTTGAATGTGTTTCACGTATTTCTCAATATCTCTTAGGCACGATGAGATATCGCCTTGGTTTTTGCTTGCAAATGTTACTCATATAAATGTTCAAAAACCAGTTTCAGGATTTTTAGAACTTTTACCCCTGAGGGGGTTTAGAGGTTTAAAAATGTTTTTACGTATTTCTCAATATCTCTTAGGCACGATGAGATATTGTTTTGGTTTTCACTTGCAAATGTTACCTATACAAATGTTTAAAAATTGATTCCAGGATTTTAAGAAATTGCACCCCTAAGGAGGTCTAAAAGGGTTTAATACGTTTTTACGTATTTCTCAATATCTCTTACGCACGAAGAGATATCGCCTTGATTTTTGTTTGCAAATGTTACTCATACAAATGTTTAAAAACGCATTCCAGGATTTTTAGAAATTCCACCCCTAAAGGTGTGAAAAGGGTCAAATATATTTTTACGCATTTCTCAATATCTTTTAGGCACGATGAGATATCGCTTTGGTTTTTCCTTGCAAATGTTACTCATACAAATGTTTAAAAACACAGTTCAGGATTTTTAGAAATTCCACCCCTAAGGGGGTGTAAAGGGGTTAAATATGTTTTTACGTATTTCTCATTATCTCTTAGGCACGATGAGTTATCGCCTTGGTTTTTGCTTGCAAATGTTACTCATACAAATATTTGAAAACAAAGTTCAGGATTTTTAGAAATTCCACCCCTAAGGGCGTGTAAAAGGGTTAAATATGTTTTTACGTATTTCTTAATATCTCTTAGGCACGATGGGATATCGCCTTGGTTTTCGCTTGCAAATGTTACTCATTCAAATGTTTAAAAATTAATTCCAGAATTTTAAGAAATTCGACCTTTACGGAGGTATAAAAGGGTTGAATGTGTTTCACGTATTTCTCAATATCTCTTAGGCACGATGAGATATCGCCTTGGTTTTTGCTTGCAAATGTTACTCATATAAATGTTCAAAAACCAGTTTCAGGATTTTTAGAAATTCAACATCTAAGGGGGTGTATAAAAGTTGAATATGTTTTTACGCATTTCTCAATATCTCTTAGTCACGATGAGATATCGCCTTGGTTTTCGCTCGTAAATGTTACTCATACAAATGTTTAAAAACTAATATCAGGATTTTTAGAAATTCCACCCCTAAGGGGGTGTAAAAGTTTAAATATGTTTGTTACGTATTTCTCAATATTACTTAGGCACGATGAGATATCGCCTTGGTTTTCGCTTGCAAATGTTACTCAAACAAATGTTTAAAAACCAAGTTCACGATTTTTAGAAATTCCACCCCTAAGGGGGTATAAAAAGTCAAATATGTTTTTACGTATTTCTCAATATCTCTTAGGCACGATGAGTTATCGCCTTGGTTTTTGCTTGCAAATGTTACTCATACAAATATTTGAAAACGAAGTTCAGGATTTTTAGAAATTCCACCCCTAAGGGCGTGTAAAATGGTTAAATATGTTTTTACGTATTTCTTAATATCTCTTAGGCACGATGGGATATCGCCTTGGTTTTCGCTTGCAAATGTTACTCATACAAATGTTTAAAAATTAATTCCAGAATTTTAAGAAATTCGACCTTTACGGAGGTATAAAAGGGTTGAATGTGTTTCACGTATTTCTCAATATCTCTTAGGCACGATGAGATATCGCCTTGGTTTTTGCTTGCAAATGTTACTCATATAAATGTTCAAAAACCAATTTCAGGATTTTTAGAAATTCAACATCTAAGGGGGTGTATAAAAGTTGAATATGTTTTCACGCATTTCTCAATATCTCTTAGTCACGATGAGATATCGCCTTGGTTTTCGCTCGCAAATGTTACTCATACAAATGTTTAAAAACTAATATCAGGATTTTTAGAAATTCCACCCCTAAGGGGGTGTAAAAGTTTGAAATATGTTTGTTACGTATTTCTCAATATCTTTTAGGCACGATGAGATATCGCCTTGGTTTTTGTTTGCAAATGTTACTCATACAAATGTTTGAACACCGAATTCAAAATTTTCAGAATATCCACCCCTAAGGGGGTGTGAAAGGGTTAAATATGTTTCTACATATTTCTCAATATCTCTTAGGCACGAAAAGATATCGCCTTGGTTTCTGCTTGCAAATGTTACTCATACAAATGTTTAAAAACCGAGTTCAGGATTTTTAGAAATTCCGGCCCTAATGGGGTGTAAAGGGCTTAAATATGTTCTTATGTATTTCTCAATATCTTTTAGGCAAGATGAGATATCGCCTTGATTTTTGTTTGCGAATGTCACTCATACAAATGTTTAAAAACCGACTTCAAGATTTTTAGAAATTTTACCCCTGAGGGGGTTTAGAGGGTTAAAAATGTTTTAACGTATTTCTCAATATCTCTTAGGCACGATGAGATATTGTTTTGGTTTTCACTTGCAAATGTTACCTATACAAATGTTTAAAAATCGATTCCAGGATTTTAAGAAATTGCACCCCTAAGGGGGTGTAAAAGAGTTTAATACGTTTTTACGTATTTCTCAATTTCTCTTAGGCACGAAGAGATATCGCCTTGATTTTTGTTTGCAAATGTTACTCATACAAATGTTCAATAACGCATTCCAGGATTTTTAGAAATTCCACCCCTAAAGGTGTGAAAAGGATCAAACATATTTTTACGCATTTCTCAATATCTTTTAGGCACGATGAGATATCACCTTGGTTTTTGCTTGCAAATATTACTCATACAAATGTTTGAAAACCCAGTTCAGGATTTTTAGAAATTCCACCCCTAAGGGGGTGTAAAGGGGTTAAATATGTTTTTACGTATTTCTCAATATCTCTTAGGCACGATGAGATATCGCCTTGGTTTTCGCTGACAAATGTTACTCATACAAATGTTTAAAAACTGATATCAGGATTTGTAGAAATTCCACCCCTAAGGGGGTGTAAAAGGGTTAAATATGTTTTTACGTATTTCTCAATATCTCTCCGGCACGATGAGATATCGCTTTCGTTTTTGCTTGCAAATGTTACTCATACAAATGTTTAAAAACAAATTTCAGGATTTTTAGAAATTCCACCTCTAAGGGGTGTAAAAGGGTTAAATATGTTTTACGTATTTCTCAATATCTTTTAGGCACGATCAGATATCGCCTTGGTATCTGCTTGCAAATGTTACTCATACAAATGTCTAAAGAAACATTTCAGGATTTTTAGAAATTCCACCCTTAAGAAGGTGTAAAAAGGTTAAATATGTTTTTACGTATTTCTCAATATCTCTTAGGCACGATGAGATATCGCCTTGGTTTTCCCTTGCAAATGTTACTCAAACAAATGTTTAAAAATTAATTCCAGAATTTTAAGAAATTCGACCTTTACGGAGGTATAAAAAGGTTAAATATGTTTTTACGTATTTCTCAATTACTCTTAGGGTCGATGAGATATCGCCTTGGTTTTCGCTTGCAAATGTTAATCAAACAAATGTTTAAAAATTAATTCCAGAATTTTAAGAAATTCGACCTTTACGGAGGTATAAAAGGGTTGAATGTGTTTTTACGTATTCCTCAATATCTCTTAGGCACGATGAGATATCGCCTTGGTTTTTGCTTGCAAATGTTACTCATACAAATGTTCAAAAACCAATTTCAGGATTTTTAGAAATTCAACATCTAAGGGGGTGTAAAAGGGTTGAATATGTTTTTACGCATCTCTCAATATCTCTTAGTCACGATGAGATATCGCCTTGGTTTTTGTTTTCAAATGTTACTCATACAAATACTTAAACACCAAATTCAGGATTTTCAGAATATCCACCCCTAAGGGGGTGTAAAAAGGTTAAATATGTTTCTACATATTTCTCAATATCTCTTAGGCACGATAAGATATCGCCTTGGTTTCTGCTTGCAAATGTTACTCATACAAATGTTTAAAAACCGAGTTCAGGATTTTTAGAAATTCCGGCCCTAAGGGGGTGTATAGGGCTTAAATATGTTCTTACGTATTTCTCAATATCTATTAGGCAAGATGAGATATCGCCTTGATTTTTGTTTGCGAATGTCACTCATACAAATGTTTGAAAACCGATTTCAAGATTTTCAGAAATTTTACCCCTGAGGGGGTTTAGAGGGTTAAAAATGTTTTTACGTATTTTTCAATATCTCTTAGGCACGATGAGATATTGTTTTGGTTTTCGCTCGCAAATGTTACTCATACAAATGTTTAAAAACTGATATCAGGATTTGTAGAAATTCCACCCCTAAGGGGGTGTAAAAGGGTTAAATACGTTTTTACGTATTTCTTAATATCTCCTAGGCACGAAGAGATATCGCCTTGATTTTTGTTTTCAAATGTTACTCATACAAATGTTTAAAAACGCATTCCAGGATTTTTAGAAATTCCACCCCTAAAGGTGTGAAAAGGGTCAAATATGTTTTTACGTATTTCTCAATATATTTTAGGCACGATGAGATATCGCCTTGGTGTTTGCTTGCAAACGTTACTTATACAAATGTTTAAAAACCAATTCCGGGATTTTTAGAAATTCTACCCCTAAGGGGGTGTAAAAGGGTTAAATATGTTTTTACGTATTTCTCAATATTTCTTAGGCACGATGAGATATCGCCTTGATTTTCGTTTGCAAATGTTACTCATACAAATGTTTAAAAACCAAGCCCAGGATTTTCAGAAATTCCACCCCCAAGGGGGTGAAAAGGGTTAAATATATTTCTACGCATTTCTCAATATCTCTTAGGCACGATGAGATATCGCCTTGGTTTTTGCTTACAAATGTTACTCATACAAATGTCTAAAAAAACATTTCAGGATTTTTAGAAATTCCACCCTTAAGGGGGTGTAAAAGGGTTAAATATGTTTTTACGTATTTCTCAATATCTTTTAGGCACGATGAGATATCGCCTTGGTTTTTGCTCGCATATGTTACTTATACAAATGTTTAAAAATTATTTCAGGATTTTTAGAAATTTCACCCCTAAGAGGGTGTAAAAGGGTTAAATCTGTTTTTACGTATTTCTCAATATCTTTTAGGCACGATGAGATATCGCCTTGGTTTTTGCTTGCAAATGTTACTCATACAAATATTTGAAAACCAAGTTCAGGATTTTTAGAAATTCCACCCCTAAGGGCGTGTAAAATGGTTAAATATGTTTTTACGTATTTCTTAATATCTCTTAGGCACGATGGGATATCGCCTTGGTTTTCGCTTGCAAATGTTACTCATACAAATGTTTAAAAATTAATTCCAGAATTTTAAGAAATTCGACCTTTACGGGGGTATAAAAGGGTTGAATGTGTTTTTACGTATTCCTCAATATCTCTTAGGCACGATGAGATATCGCCTTGGTTTTCGCTTGCAAATGTTACTCATACAAATGTTTAAAAACCAAGTTCACGATTTTTAGAAATTCCACGTCTAAGGGGGTGTAAAAGGGTTAAATATGTTTTTACGTATTTCTCAATATCTCTTAGGCACGATGGGATATCGCCTTGGTTTTCGCTTACAAATGTTACTAATACAAATGTCTAAAAAACATTTCAGGATCTTTAGAAATTCCACCCCTAAGAGGGTGTAAAAGGGTTAAATATGTTTTTACGTATTTCTCAATATCTTATAGGCACGATGGGATATCGCCTTGGTTTTCGCTTACAAATGTTACTCATACAAATGTCTAAAAAAAAATTTTAGGATTTTTAGAAATTCTACCCTTAAGGGGGTGTAAAAGAGTTAAATATGTTTTTACGTATTTCTCAATATCTTTTAGGCACGATGAGATATCGCCTTGGTTTTCGCTCGCAAATGTTACTCATACAAATGTTTAAAAACCAAGTTCACGATTTTTAGAAATTCTACCCCTAAGGGGGTATAAAAAGGTTAAATATGTTTTTACGTATTTCTCAATATCTCTTAGGGTCGATGAGATATCGCCTTGTTTTTCGCTTGCAAATGTTACTCAAACAAATGTTTAAAAATTAATTCCAGAATTTTAAGAAATTCGACCTTGAAGGGGGTATAAAAGGATTGAATGTGTTTTTACGTATTCCTCAATATCTCTTAGGCACGATGAAATATCGCCTTGGTTTTCGCTTGCAAATGTTACTCATACAAATGTTTAAAAACCAAGTTCACGATTTTTAGAAACTCCACGTCTAAGGGGGTGTAAAAGGGTTAAATATGTTTTTACGTATTTCTCAATATCTCTTAGGCACGATGGGATATCGCCTTGGTTTTCGCTTACAAATGTTACTCATACAAATGTCTAAAAAACATTTCAGGATTTTTAGAAATTTCACCCTTAAGGGGGTGTAAAAGGGTTAAATATGTTTTTACGTATTTCTCAATATCTTTTAGGCACGATGAGATATCGCCTTGGTTTTCGCTCGCAAATGTTACTCATACATATGTTTAAAAACCAAGTTCACGATTTTTAGATATTCCACCCCTAAGGGGGTATAAAAAGTTTAAATATGTTTTAACGTATTTCTCAATATCTCTTAGGGTCGATGAGATATCGCCTTGGTTTTCGCTTGTAAATGTTACTCAAACACATGTTTAAAAATTAATTCCAGAATTTTAAGAAATTCGACCTTTACGGGGGTAGAAAAAGGTTAAATATATTTTTACGTATTTCTCAATATTTCTTAGGCACGATGAGATATCGCCTTGATTTTCGTTTGCAAATGTTACTCATACAAATGTTTAAAAACTAATATCAGGATTTTTAGAAATTCCACCCCTAAGGGGGTGTAAAAGGTTGAAATATGTTTGTTACGTATTTCTCAATATCTCTTAGGCACGATAAGATATCGCCTTGGTTTCTGCTTGCAAATGTTACTCATACAAATGTTTTAAAACCGAGTTCAGGATTTTTAGAAATTCCGGCCCTAAGGGGGTGTATAGGGCTTAAATATGTTCTTACGTATTTCTCAATATCTTTTAGGCAAGATGAGATATCGCCTTGATTTTTGTTTGCGAATGTCACTCATACAAATGTTTAAAAACCGATTTCAAGATTTTTAGAAATTTTACCCCTGAGGGGGTTTAGAGGGTTAAAAATGTTTTTACGTATTTCTCAATATCTCTTAGGCACGATGAGATATTGTTTTGGTTTTCACTTGCAAATGTTACCTATACAAATGTTTAAAAAATGATTCCAGGATTTTAAGAAATTGCACCCCTAAGGGGGTGTAAAAGGGTTTGATACGTTTTTACGTATTTCTCAATATCTCTTACGCACGAAAAGATATCGCCTTGATTTTTGTTTGCAAATGTTACTCATACAAATGTTTAGAAATGCATTCCAGGATTTTTAGAAATTCCACCCCTAAAGGTGTGTAAAGGGTCAAATATATTTTTACGCATTTCTCAATATCTTTTAGGCACGATGAGATATCGCCTTGGTTTTTCCTTGCAAATGTTACTCATACAAATGTTTGAAAACCCAGTTCAGGATTTTTAGAAATTCCACTACTAAGGGGATGTCAAGGGGTTAAATATGTTTTTACGTATTTCTCAATATCTCTTAGGCACGATGAGATATCGCTTTGGTTTTTGTTTGCAAATGTTACTCATACAAATGATTAAACGCCAAATTCAAGATTTTCAGAATATCCACCCCTAGGGGGGTGTAAAAGGGTCAAATATGTTTTCACGTATTTCTCAATATCTCTTAGGCACGATGGGATATCGCCTTGGTTTTCACTTACAAATGTTACTCATACAAATGTCTAAAAAAGGATTTCAGGATTTTTAGAAATTCCACCCTTAAAGGGGTGTAAAAGGGTTAAATATGTTTTTACGTATTTCTCAATATATTTTAGGCACGATGAGATATCGCCTTGGTGTTTGCTTGCAAACGTTACTTATACAAATGTTTAAAAACCAATTCCGGGATTTTTAGAAATTCCACCCCTAAGGGGGTGTAAAAGGGTTAAATATGTTTTTACGTATTTCTCAATATTTCTTAGGCACGATGAGATATCGCCTTGATTTTCGTTTGCAAATGTTACTCATACAAATGTTTAAAAACCAAGCCCAGGATTTTCAGAAATTTTACCCCCAAGGGGGTGAAAAGGGTTAAATATATTTCTACGCATTTCTCAATATCTCTTAGGCACGATGAGATATCGCCTTGGTTTTTGCTTACAAATGTTACTCATACAAATGTCTAAAAAAACATTTCAGGATTTTTAGAAATTCCACCCTTAAGGGGGTGTAAAAGGGTTAAATATGTTTTTACGTATTTCTCAATATCTTTTAGGCACGATGAGATATCGCCTTGGTTTTTGCTTGCATATGTTACTTATACAAATGTTTAAAAATTATTTCAGGATTTTTAGAAATTTCACCCCTAAGAGGGTGTAAAAGGGTTAAATCTGTTTTTACGTATTTCTCAATATCTCTTAGGCACGATGAGATATCGCCTTGGTTTTCGCTTGCAAATGTTACTCATACAAATGTTCAAAAACCAAGTCCAGGATTTTTAGAAATTCCACCTTTAAAGGGGTGTAAAAGGGTAAAATATGTTTTTACGTATTTCTCAATATCTCTTAGGCACGATGAGATATCGCCTTGGTTTTCGCTTGCAAATGTTACTCATACAAATGTTTAAAAACCAAGTTCACGATTTTTAGAAATTCCACGTCTAAGGGGGTGTAAAAGGGTTAAATATGTTTTTACGTATTTCTCAATATCTCTTAGGCACGATGGGATATCGCCTTGGTTTTCGCTTACAAATGTTACTAATACAAATGTCTAAAAAACATTTCAGGATTTTTAGAAATTCCACCCATAAGGGGGTGTAAAAGGGTTAAATATGTTTTTACGTATTTCTCAATATCTTTTAGGCACGATGAGATATCGCCTTGGTTTTCGCTCGCAAATGTTACTCATACAAATGTTTAAAAACAAAGTTCACGATTTTTAGATATTCCACCCCTAAGGGGGTATAAAAAGTTTAAAAATGTTTTTACGTATTTCTCAATATCTCTTAGGGTCGATGAGATATCGCCTTGGTTTTCGCTTGCAAATGTTACTCATACAAATGTTTAAAAACTAATATCAGGATTTTTAGAAATTCCACCCCTAAGGGGGTGTAAAAGGTTGAAATATGTTTGTTACGTATTTCTTAATATCTCTTAGGCACGATGAGATATCGCCTTGGTTTTTGTTTTCAAATGTTACTCATACAAATGTTTAAACACCAAATTCAGGATTTTCAGAATATTCACCCCTAAGGGGGTGTAAAAAGGTTAAAAATGTTTCTACATATTTCTCAATATCTCTTAGGCACGATAAGATATCGCCTTGGTTTCTGCTTGCAAATGTTACTCATACAAATGTTTAAAAACCGAGTTCAGGATTTTTAGAAATTCCGGCCCTAAGGGGGTGTATAGGGCTTAAATATGTTCTTACGTATTTCTCAATATCTTTTAGGCAAGATGAGATATCGTCTTGATTTTTGTTTGCGAATGTTACTCATACAAATGTTTTAAAACCGATTTCAGGATTTTTAGAAATTTTACCCCTGAGGGGGTTTATAGGGTTAAAAACGTTTTTACGTATTTCTCAATATCTCTTAGGCACGATGAGAAATTGCCTTGGTTTTCGCTTGCAAATGTTGCCTATACAAATGTTTAAAAATTGATTCCAGGATTTTAAGAAATTGCACCCCTAAGGGGGTGTAAAAGGGTTAAATACGTTTTACGTATTTCTCAATATCTGTTAGGCACGAAGAGATATCGCCTTGATTTTTGTTTGCAAATGTTACTCATACAAATGGTTAAAAACGCATTCCAGGATTTTTAGAAATTAAACCCTTAAGGGTGTGAAAAGGGTTAAATATATTTTTACGCATTTCTCAATATCTTTTAGGCACGATGAGATATCGCCTTGGTTTTTGCTTGCAAATGTTACTCATACAAATGTTTGAAAAACCCAGTTCAGGATTTTTAGAAATTCCACCTTTAAACGGGTGTAAAAGGGTAAAATATGTTTTTACGTATTTCTCAATATCTCTTAGGCACGATGAGATATCGCCTTGGTTTTCGCTTGCAAATGTTACTCATACAAATGTTTAAAAACCAAGTTCACGATTTTTAGAAATTCCACGTCTAAGGGGGTATAAAAAGTTAAATATGTTTTTACGTATTTCTCAATATCTCTTAGGCACTATGAGTTATCGCCTTGGTTTTTGCTTGCAAATGTTACTCATACAAATATTTAAAAACCAAGTTTAGGATTTTTAGAAATTCCACCCCTAAGAGGGTGTAAAAGGGTTAAATATGTTTTTACGTATTTCTCAATATCTTATAGGCACGATGGGATATCGCCTTGGTTTTCGCTTACAAATGTTACTCATACAAATGTCTAAAAAAAAATTTTAGGATTTTTAGAAATTCTACCCTTAAGGGGGTGCAAAAGAGTTAAATATGTTTTTACGTATTTCTCAATATCTTTTAGGCACGATGAGATATCGCCTTGGTTTTCGCTCGCAAATGTTACTCATACAAATGTTTAAAAACCAAGTTCACGATTTTTAGAAATTCTACCCCTAAGGGGGTATAAAAAGGTTAAATATGTTTTTACGTATTTCTCAATATCTCTTAGGGTCGATGAGATATCGCCTTGTTTTTCGCTTGCAAATGTTACTCAAACAAATGTTTAAAAATTAATTCCAGAATTTCAAGAAATTCGACCTTTAAGGGGGTATAAAAGGGTTGAATGTGTTTTTACGTATTCCTCAATATCTCTTAGGCACGATGAAATATCGCCTTGGTTTTCGCTTGCAAATGTTACTCATACAAATGTTTAAAAACCAAGTTAACGATTTTTAGAAATTCCACGTCTAAGGGGGTGTAAAAGGGTTAAATATGTTTTTACGTATTTCTCAATATCTCTTAGGCACGATGGGATATCGCCTTGGTTTTCGCTTACAAATGTTACTCATACAAATGTCTAAAAAACATTTCAGGATTTTTAGAAATTCCACTCTTAAGGGGGTGTAAAAGGGTTAAATATGTTTTTACGTATTTCTCAATATCTTTTAGGCACGATGAGATATCGCCTTGGTTTTCGCTCGCAAATGTTATTCATACAAATGTTTAAAAACCAAGTTCACGATTTTTAGATATTCCACCCCTAAGGGGGTATAAAAAGTTTAAATATGTTTTTACGTATTTCTCAATATCTCTTAGGGTCGATGAGATATCGCCTTGGTTTTCGCTTGCAAATGTTACTCATACAAATGTTTAAAAACTAATATCAGGATTTTTAGAAATTCCACCCCTAAGGGGGTGTAAAAGGTTGAAATATGTTTGTTACGTATTTCTCAATATCTCTTAGGCACGATGAGATATCGCCTTGGTTTTTGTTTTCAAATGTTACTCATACAAATGTTTAAACACCAAATTCAGGATTTTCAGAATATCCACCCCTAAGGGGGTGTAAAAAGGTTAAAAATGTTTCTACATATTTCTTAATATCTCTTAGGCACGATAAGATATCACCTTGGTTTCTGCTTGCAAATGTTACTCATACAAATGTTTAAAAACCGAGTTCAGGATTTTTAGAAATTCCGGCCCTAAGGGGGTGTATAGGGCTTAAATATGTTCTTACGTATTTCTCAATATCTTTTAGGCAAGATGAGATATCGTCTTGATTTTTGTTTGCGAATGTTACTCATACAAATGTTTTAAAACCGATTTCAGGATTTTTAGAAATTTTACCCCTGAGGGGGTTTATAGGGTGAAAAATGTTTTTACGTATTTTTCAATATCTCTTAGGCACGATGAGATATTGCCTTGGTTTTCGCTTGCAAATGTTGCCTATACAAATGTTTAAAAATTGATTCCAGGCCTTTAAGAAATTGCACCCCTAAGGGGGTGTAAAAGGGTTAAATACGTTTTACGTATTTCTCAATATCTCTTAGGCACGAAGAGATATCGCCTTGATTTTTGTTTGCAAATGTTACTCATACAAACGGTTAAAAACGCATTCCAGGATTTTTAGAAATTAAACCCCTAAGGGTGTGAAAAGGGTTAAATATGTTTTTACGCATTTCTCAATATCTTTTAGGCACGATGAGATATCGCCTTGGTTTTTGCTTGCAAATGTTACTCATACAAATGTTTGAAAACCCAGTTCAGGATTTTTAGAAATTCCACCTTTAAACGGGTGTAAAAGGGTAAAATATGTTTTTACGTATTTCTCAATATCTCTTAGGCACGATGAGATATCGCCTTGGTTTTCGCTTGCAAATGTTACTCATACAAATGTTTAAAAACCAAGTTCACGATTTTTAGAAATTCCACGTCTAAGGGGGTATAAAAAGTTAAATATGTTTTTACGTATTTCTCAATATCTCTTAGGCACGATGAGTTATCGCCTTGGTTTTTGCTTGCAAATGTTACTCATACAAATATTTAAAAACCAAGTTTAGGATTTTTAGAAATTCCACCCCTAAGAGGGTGTAAAAGGGTTAATTATGTTTTTACGTATTTCTCAATATCTTATAGGCACGATGGGATATCGCCTTGGTTTTCGCTTGCAAATGTTACTCATACAAATGTCTAAAAAAACATTTTAGGATTTTTAGAAATTCTACCCTTAAAGGGGTGTAAAAGAGTTAAATATGTTTTTACGTATTTCTCAATATCTTTTAGGCACGATGAGATATCGCCTTGGTTTTCGCTCGCAAATGTTACTCATACAAATGTTTAAAAACCAAGTTCACGATTTTTAGAAATTCTACCCCTAAGGGGGTATAAAAAGGTTAAATAAGTTTTTACGTATTTCTCAATATCTCTTAGGGTCGATGAGATATCGCCTTGTTTTTCGCTTGCAAATGTTACTCAAACAAATGTTTAAAAATGAATTCCAGAATTTTAAGAAATTCGACCTTTAAGGGGGTCTAAAAGGGTTGAATGTGTTTTTACGTATTCCTCAATATCTCTTAGGCACGATGAAATATCGCCTTGGTTTTCGCTTGCAAATGTTACTCATACAAATGTTTAAAAACCAAGTTCACGATTTTTAGAAATTCCACCTCTAAAAGGGTGTAAAAGGGTTGAATATGTTTTTACGCATTTCTCAATATCTCTTAGGCACGATGAGATATCGCCTTGGTTTTCGCTCGCAAATGTTACTCATACAAATGTTTAAAAACTCATATCATGATTTTTAGAAATTCCACCCCTAAGGGGGTGTAAAAGGTTGAAATATGTTTGTTACGTATTTCTCAATATCTCTTAGGCACGATGAGATATCGCCTTGGTTTTTGTTAGCAAATGTTACTCATACAAATGTTTAAACACCAAATTCAGGATTTTCAGAATATACACCCCTAAGGGGGTGTAAAAGGGTTAAATATGTTTCTACATATTTCTCAATATCTCTTAGGCACGATAAGATATCGACTTGATTTCTGCTTGCAAATGTTACTCATACAAATGTTTAAAAACCGAGTTCAGGATTTTCAGAAATTCCGGCCCTAAGGGGGTGTGAAGGGCTTAAATATGTTCTTACGTATTTCCCAATATCTTTTAGGCAAGATGAGATATCGCCTTGATTTTTGTTTGCGAATGTTACTCATACAAATGTTTAAAAACCGATTTCAGGATTTTTAGAAATTTTACCCCTGAGGGGGTTTATAGGGTTAAAAATGTTTTTAAGTATTTCTCAATATCTCTTAGGCACGATGAGATATTGCCTTGGTTTTCGCTTGCAAATGTTACCTATACAAATGTTTAAAAATTGATTCCAGGATTTTAAGAAATTGCACCCCTAAGGGGGTGTAAAAGGGTTAAATACGTTTTTACGTATTTCTCAATATCTCTTAGGCACGAAGAGATATCGCCTTGATTTTTGTTTGCGAATGTTACTCATACAAATGTTTAAAAACTCATTCCAGGATTTTTAGAAATTCCACCTCTAAGCGTGTGAAAAGGGTTAAATATATTTTTACGCATTTCTCAATATCTTTTAGGCACGATGAGATATCGCCTTGGTTTTTGCTTGCAAATGTTACTCATACAAATGTTTGAAAACCCAGTTCAGGATTTTTAGAAATTCCACCCCTAAGGGGGTGTAAAGGGGTTAAATATGTTTTTACGTATTTCTCAATATCTCTTAGGCACGATGAGATATCGCCTTTGTTTTTGTTTGCAAATGTTACTCATACAAATGTTTAAACACCAAATTCAGGATTTTTAGAATATCCACCCCTAAGGGGGTGTAAAAGGGTTAAATATGTTTCTACATATTTTTCAATATCTCTTAGGCACGATAAGATATCGCCTTGGTTTTTGCTTGCAAATGTTACTCATACAAATGTTTGAAAATCAAGTTTAGGATTTCCAGAAATTCCACCCCTAAGGGGGTGTAAAAGGTTTAAATATGTTTTTACGTATTTCTCAATTTCTCTTTCGCACGATGGGATATCGCCTTGGTTTTCCCTTACAAATGTTACTCATACAAATGTCTAAAAAAACATTTCAGGATTTTCAGAAATTCCACTATAAATGAAATAGAAATCCTATAGAAAGTAATGAAGACTCATTACTTTCAATATTTTTCAGATACGTTCAACACTATCGAGGAAGGAATTCTCAACAGGAATTCTCAACCTTTCCGATCTGATTCGCCTGGAAATAAGAACGGTACGTTCGTATCGCTCCTCCATTATATCACCGAATTTAGTTCGAACATCTCTATTCACGCGGTAACATCGCGGGCATCCATATCAATAGCAGCCGTGAAATTGAAGTACGTGATGGTCCCCTGCATCCACGTAGTATCCGTCGACAGCCGGTAGGCCGGTCGGAGGGCGATACTTTCTCGTGGGTCCAGCATGAGCGATAACGCAGTTGCGCTCACGCTCGAGTCATACGAGCCATACGACGGCCTGGCGCGACTTCTTATCGCCACACCGGTACCCCTCTGGTGGTAACACCACAATGCGATCTTTCTGTAGAAAATTCTTTCGAAATACTCACATACATGCTGATGCTATCGTGCACGCTTCTGTAAAGGGGCACACGCTTCCGCAACGTATAAGTAACTCTCGAAAAGCTAGACACGCTCGTCTCAAAATCGTAACATCTGTACGACAATATTGCCCAAATTGCGTCGCAAAATCAAATTTATAATCGACGCGACTCGATTCTTCCTCATGTCATTTTAAAAATTGTTTGCGATCCACTGAGAACATGGTATCGGCTGATTAAAAATGCAGAGCCGGCAGAGGACCTGTTTAATTCCGATATTTCGGTGTGCTGAATAAATGGGGAAATGTACCTTTTGCCACCTCATCAGCGAAACCGAAAGCCTTAGGTAAGCGCTAAGAGTCATGGGTAAATAGTTTAGACTGTCTAGAAAAACGACATCGCCAATCTTCATCGAGACAATCTTCATACCATTCATAATCAGAGAGGGCAACTGTGTTTTTTGCACTTCGATTAAATACCGTAGAATAAATTGCGCGTCGAAACCTCTTGCATTATGAGCAATACAGATGGTCTTTTTAAATTTTTGCGATAATGCCAATTTCACGAGCTCCCCAACAGGATCATCGATAAACACGAATTCACGTTTACCACATTCAGCACAATCGGTCTCGATATCTGTGATATCCAGACATGTCATACATACAATAACGTAAATTTGTACCCTAACGCCGTACGTTACCTATAGCTGGTCCGAGCTATTTTTCCTCCCTTTTATTTTACTCTTTCGAGCTGGGCGCCGGCGCATACGCGCCAGAAGGAAACATAACGAGGTGGTCGACCAGGCTCAGCCCAGGCTAGCTACAGCTGTTCAAGGCAGACTGGGTGGTTTGGACTGTTGTTACGTCCCCGTAACTCCACCACACTGCGCCTAGCATCCGACTACCCTTCGGGCACCAGAGCACTCCCTGAGTGGTGGCCCTGGCGCTAGAGCTAACGGAAGGCGGATGACATGGACCTTGAACGTATAGAGATAAGAGCTATTCTCCCCAACTATCTGGAAAATTAGGAAAGGGAAGACGGTAAGTTCAAGCCAATGAGATGCCTAAGAACTTGCCCTCTCCAACCCCTAATTTTAGACTAGGATAGCATCAACACTAGTATAAAAAGAGCGAAATTGTGCTCTAAAAATCAGTTCTTGTAAAATATTCAAACGACACCGGAACAAGCTGAAACCTTGTACAGCTCTCCGCTATTTTTCGAATCTCTAGTAAAGAGTAAGTTTAAATTCAGTCTTCGAAATTATCTAGAGTTGCGCGGACCGCCGCGAACTCTAACCACCTTCTCTCCCTTTCACTATAGTGTCGCGCGGACCACCGCGGACTTTAACTTCCATCTCTCCAATAGAATTGTGCGGACCACCGCAAATTCTAAATTCTTTCTTTACCATAGTGTTGCGCGGACCACCGCGAACGCTATTTTTCCTCCCTTACGATAGTGTTGCGCGGACCGCCGCGAACTCTATTTCCTTTCAAATATTAACCAGGGAATTGCGCGGACCACCGCGAATTCCTATCCTCCCCCAAAATAAGGGTGTTGCGCATACCACCGCGAACACCTCTTTTCCTTTCACTCGAACTCCCGGTTGTCGAACAGGAACTCACAATTTACATTTTTTTAATCATTTTCAAACCCCTACGTAAATTCAAATTTTTAACGATCAAATCACCGAGCCCGTATCCCAGACTAATTAGCCGTAGCTAAGGTCTAAAACAGGGCAATTTCTCATGTTACTTGGACGTAACACTGTCAAGGTGGTCATAAGTCCATAAAATCCAAACATTCAATTAATTAATAAATCATTCCATAGGTTAATCAATAAAAATAAAATAGAAGCGATAAATAAAACAAAACAAAATAATAAGACTAAATCAAGGAATAAAATCAATAAAAATAAAATCAATAACAAATAAATCAAGTCAAGAAATAAAACAATTAAATAATCCAAACAACAATGCAGGTACGGGATTCACAATGGCCCCTAGGGCAGCTCATTTGTTCATTTGAAGCGATTACTAATTTTCCAACAAAAAGAATCTCTCTCACTCCCATATGTTAACTACGCTCGATTGGCACCAACCCTCGTTTCGTATTTCAAATATTCGCAGGAACCGACAAAACAAGATCAGACAACGTCAAATAAACAGTCTCCTCAAGAATCTAGCTCGTGATACGGCCTATGCCGGGTCAATCCCACACACACAATAACGTGATTGTCGAATCACGGGACGCCGGAAGGTCACGTACGCGAAGTTTCTAATGGCTCGATTCTTCCCACTTGAAAATCTCCTAACGTATAAAAAACAAAGCCGAGCATAAGTTACCGACGAATCGATAAATAATGGATATCAATGAAATAAGATAAATAAATACAAAAAGAAAATAATAATAATAAAATAATTAATGTCAAACAAAAATAATAATTAAATAAAAGATAACAAAAGTAACGAACGATTTATCACAGCAAGATACGCTTCGAACCCTACTAATCCCTCGTGATCAAGTACAAAATACGGAACGACGGCCGAACACGCACTACACAAGCTCGCAAAATAAAATGATGTCCAATATAATAAGGAAAATAAATAAAATAAAATAAGATGAATAAAATAATGTAAATCAATAAATGTCAGTTATTCCGGAAAATACGCGACACGGCCCATAACATTCAAATCCCTCTCACACAATCGTACCACGGGATAATGTACTAACGCGTAATACATACAGATTTTCAATGCTTTACACATGCTGTACCGTCTATATTTACGAGACGTAATACCCGCGGAGCCCTCGCCCTTGTGATGAGCGAGTCAAAAAGCACCAAAGAACGAATGTTTACAGTCTGTGTAATACTCAGGCTGTGAGTCTCTATTGCCGTTGCAATAAGTGGATTTACATTGAGCCCATTGATAGCTACAGCGATGCTCGAGCACACGATTATACTTGGAATTACACTGTGTGCAGAATCCCCGACTACCTAGCGCACCAGCGAGATTTAATATTGACTGGTAGTGATGAGAGCGTTTGCTATAGATAATAAAGAGTGTATGATTAATTTTAACTATTGCAGAGAGTACGGATTTTCGCCCATCGTGCAAAGCCGGAATGCGTTTTCCGAAGGTGATAAATTCATAAACAACCATCGCTATACCCTCGTGAATCAAGTACTCCTGAAAGAGCTGAATCTCGCGCACATCGCACCCTCTAGACGGTGTCGTTACCCCTGCATTACGCGTGAGATCTATTGCTTCTGTATATTGCGCTCCTCGAAGCGTGTTCCGAATTTGACACCATCGTCTATGTAGCTCACCCGTACAAATTTAACCGCGATTGGTATGCGCTCGGGCTGTGACAGGGGATCGTTGTAGACACAAATTATCGCTATTACTTATGCGTAAAATTGATTTTTTTGCTATAGACTCATTACACTATTAATTAGTCATCATATATCATCAGGAACGATGTCACGAGCTGGTCGAAATGATAACCATACACGTCCTTGCGTGGAAGACGGTACGCTCAGAGTCATACCCACATAATGATGTCCTTCGCACGATTCTGTCCTTCGGACGATCAATACCGTGCGGTGGCAGACGAAAATAAAAATCTGTCTGCCGACCCTGCATACTAAAACGTGGACAATATCGGCTCTGTTCATTTTCGATACCGAAGCGTTCACCAGGGGGCAAAATATCACCTCCCCGTATAGCAGTCCTTCCATCGCCAGTCTGTCCACCTACAAGCATAATTAAACGATTTATTAGAATTTTTATTTAATTTAATTAAATTTTTAGATTGTCCCTAGCTATATACTATGTACATAAATTGTGTAACGTAAGAATTACGAACTTGTATTTGCTTCTAGTCCTCGAATCCGTCGGCTGCACCCACAAACCGCCAACGCATTTCGTAAACCAACTCGATTGTCGGCGGTCTCGGTACAGTGAATCGTGCAAAGCGAAAAAAGTTTGGGTCCGACTGGTACCCTGTTTTTTTATTTTACTATTTTTATCCCCGTAATTTTTTTATTTTTGTCAGCGTAATTGTATTATTAAAAGCTTACCCGAATCTACGAGGTCTTCCTCCTCCTCCTCGTCGTCATCGTCCTCCACCTGCTGCTCCTCCTCCTCCCGTTCTGCTTCTTCTTCTTCTTTCTTGTTGTCTGTATTGCTATTGGTATCATCGCTTGAACAGTATTGTCGCGATGGACCTGCGACGGCTCCAGTCGGTTCTCTCGCAGGACCGACCATGAAAAGACCGTTTGTTGGTTTATACCCGCAGAACGGCTGGGTAAAATTTATCCAACGATTCCCTGCGGTGCTGTCAACATCGTTGTCCGTGCTATGATCATCTGAATCGGTTCTACCCTCCTCATCGAAATCATAGGTGTCGGATCCCATTTCTTCTTTTTCATACCGTCGAACTATATAGAAATCTAGTAAAATAATGGAAATAAAATAAAAGTAATTAACGGAGTATATTACTTACGTTTTTCACTGAGTATGGGCTGCAAAGCAGGCTCATTCAGCCAACCGCGTCGACGAATAACACGCATCACCGAATCAGTAATTATTTGATTATCAAACAATCCCATATTATGCGCATCGACTAAATCGCGCCGATGACACTATGGTATGCATACCGCGAATTTTACGAACAACCGCTTGTGTCGGAAGTTCCCATAGGTTGATCTGTAAATTTCTTCTTCCCCACCGCGAACTCAACGACGGTCTACGCTTCAATATAAACTCTATTAATTTTCTTATCAATGAGCGCTTAACCACTCTGACCATGATTGTGCTGTTAGAGTAGTAGTAATAACAGTAAATCTGACAATTAACTAGAGATTTTTCAAAGCGGCGCGCTTTTATACTCGTTTATATATATTCGTATATATTCGTTTAATACGCTCTTTCTCTCTTTCTCTCTCTGCATATACTGCAGTGATGTAATGAATACGACTAACCAAGAAGATGGCCGCACACAACCACTTTACGAAAGCAAGACCTAGGGAAATATTTAGCGATGGTGATGTAAATGTAAGGCCCGTCATGTACTACGTTATCGAGTTTCGCTTATGAATGTCATATTGCTTTCATCTAATTTCAAGCCACTCGGCCATGAGGAAAATCATCAAATTTCGTCGACAAATATTATTTAGTTTTCATGACACATCTCATCTGTATGTCAAGGTGTGCGTATGCACATACGTGTGCGAGAGTATGCAAGAGATTTGAGATGTATTTATTGCTGCTGTTACTAGGCTGCTAAGGAGAATGCAACAAATGTCAAAGGATATTGGTGAGCAATTTTCATTCGTATGATTTGCAGTATCAAAAGAAGAAGCGATGCAATAACATGGTGGGGATAATCTGTATAAAACGGAGTATGAACACCACCGACGATTCATTCGTAAAGTTACAGTTTACAAGAAAGCAATAAAAATGGCAAATGACGGTGCTACGTCTCACACGATATCGCCAAATATAGCGAACCCCGTTATGTACGGTTTAAATAAATGCTTTGGTAAAATAATCGTCGCCGGGCTCGAGTTGAACTCTATGTGTCTTACACCAGTGGTGAAAATATTGTCGAATACTTTTACCGAAATTACACTCGGTGCGGACGAGTGGCGTGTGTTTAAAAGTGGTTTTTCTCGCGTACAACAATACTTCGAAGCTCATGGGACTGATGCCGAGAAAATGTGTAATACCCGCATAGAGCACACAACGCATTACACACTTTTAACCTCGTGTTACCAGTACAGAGCTGTATCATTTGGTAAAATAAGTGGTAGCGCTGATGAGGAATACGAGAATCAAGAGGAATTTGGAGAATCGAAACGGAAACGTTTCCGAAAATACGCTCCAAACGTTGTTCTGCAGCGGCCGACATTTGATATGTTCGTCGAAATAAGTAGAAGAATTGATATTCATACGCAGGCTCTAGAGAGCAAAAGTGAAACGATTCAGCGGTGTATGAACGAGGTGGTATCATATGCCCGTGAAAGATAGTTGTCAGTGAAACACCTCGTGCAGCAGCGGATGAGATCATCGGTTCCGAGAAATTCTTTCAAGAAGCGCTCGAGCACATCACGACCTTGCTAGCGCCGGAGGATACGGAGCTTATGAAAATTATCTTGTTCGAAATAATTGTGCTATATCGTTGTCATATCGCTGATCATGCATCGGGTGTTGCGTTGCGAACGCAATAATTCTCCGTATGTGTAGCTATTTGTGATAATGACGCAGTTGTAAATACTTGTACATAGTGTACATTTCGGTCGAAATATTATAAAGTATACACTGAGGACAGTCATAGAGAGAGAGAAAGAGAGAGAGAGAGAGAGAGAGAGAGAGAGAGAGAGAGAGAGAGAGAGAGAGAGAGAATGTGAGTTTTCACATTCCTAAAACCGAAGCATCAGCAAAGGTCTACGACAGAAAGAAGGCGGAGCTCTCGTCGTTGTTTCATTAACGCAGCAGATCATGGAATACGTGCCGATGTCGATTAGCAGCGAAGCAGCAGAGCTTGGTAAGTAAAAAATAAATAATAATTAAAAAATCGTCATTTGAAAGCATGTAATATTAATTTTTTATTATAAAAGATAATATCTTGCAGAGCGAGCAGCCCTTGCATATAAACCGACACCGAGGGTTCGTTATTCGTGTTATGGAGAGCGAGAGGAGGATAGATCCACTGTACAGATAAGTAGTATGTGTACACCTTTGCTCCATCCCACTCCTATCCCCACTCCTTCCCCCACCACGCGGCTACCCCCACCACCGCACTTTTCCACCGCCGCGCTACCCACTCTGCTTGACCAGTTTCGGTAACGTGGAGTTGGTAAAGTGAGGTGGTGTGGGTACCTTGGTGAACAAGGAAGAGTAGAGATAAGAGCAGGATGGAGCAAAGGTGTACACATACTTGGAAAAATGAATAAAATTATGTACTCACCACCGCAGCTGTTGTAGGCATCTACCCTCCTGCCAAAGCGATTTTAAACTCCTGTCTCTCGAATGTACTCGCTCACACACGCACACACACACACACACACATACACACGCATAGCGTCGTGTCTTTAATTCATTACTACCTTATATTAATATTATTAGTATTATGTCCTCGTCAAAGCCCTCGTCCACGGCATCGATATCGTAGCCGATATCTATCTCATCACCGAGGGCTTCTATAATAAACGCCGCCACGTCCGCGCGTTCACCGTTCGATAATCGAACCCGCGGAACGCTATCGCCGGCAAGAGGTCGCATCATGACAGCGATCAAGTCATCTCTACCGCACGCTTCTTCGACGAGCTGCTCGATACCTGCAACATCCACGCGTTCGAGTCCGTATATGGAAAACTCCATGACAAGAACCGGCAGCATACTTGCTAGAGGCTCCGAATGAAATAGGTGAGACCAGTCGATGTAAATAGTTTCGCCGAAATCGACTAGCAACACCTCGCAGTACCCATCAAAGTCCGGGTAAACCACTTCGCCGCGGACAACGCTATTGAAACGAGGCACAATACAGGACATGACGATATACAGCTCCCCAAGTTCAATGGGTCTTCCACGACGTTCCACTAAATACATGCTACGTAGGAGCTCTTCCAGATCGTCGTATGCATCGCACATTTCCTGTGTACGCAGAAACACGCTCATCACACTCTCGACAAACATTAATCGGCACCAAAACGCGTCGCTTAAAATCTCCTTGCCGTATCGTGGATACATATTGTTTTTTATTGTTTGCAAGTAGGATGCCAAAGACAGACTAAATGCTCGAGATGCTGCTAGAGAGTATCACGGGCATAAAGATAATAGCCTCCTATGAATCATAACTAGGTATCCATCACTTTGAATGCAACGAAAGCGGTTTTCGAACATGCATAGCCCTGCGCTATGCTCCTCGCAAAGCGCTTGCTCTGCAGTAAAAGATATAGAATATGATCCCTCACAGAGAGAGCGAGAGAGCGAGAGCGAGAGAGAGAGAGAGAAAGACTTCAATTATAATTCTTTAATTATTATGCTATAAAAATAAGAGACACAGTAAGATCAGATATTTTTAAATTAATCAATATTTTATGGAAAGCACTTTACACATTTACCGTCGTATGCAACAGCCCTGCAAACACGGTCATCCACGCTCGGAGATTCCTTCACCGTTAATTTTGTTTTTATCGTTATATGGAATTAATTTGTATTATCACTCGTAATATCGCTTTTAAATTATTTTTCGCTGTGGGTGTTGTCATCATAGTGTACTTCTGAAAAAAGAACGAAACAACTATTTAATTGAACGCACTGATCAATAAAAAACATCGTGTACAGAATAATCGATATTGTCTTACCTGATATGCCACGCCTCATTATACAAAGTTGGCAGCGTTGATGATCTTCTGCCACCGACGACAACTGTGGATGAGGATGTCGGGTGGCACTTTTCTTTCCCGTAGTTAGCTCCATCTGTACAGTATATGTATCTTCCTCTCGCTCTCCATGACACGAATAACGAACCCTCGGTATCGGCTCATATGCAGGGGCTGCTCGCTCTGCAAGACATTATTTGTTATAATTAAAAATAAATATTACATGATATAAAATTACGATTTAAAAATTATTTTATATTTTTTACTTACCAAGCTCTGCTGCTTTGCTGCTAATCGACATTGGCACGTATTCCATGATCTGCTGTGTTAATGAAACAGAGACGAGCGCTCCGTCTTCTTTCTATCGCAGACCTTTGCTGATGCCTCGGTTTTAGGGCTGTCTCTCTCTCTCTCACCGTGACTGACCTCGGTGTATACTTTATAATATTTCAAGCGAAATGTACACTATATACAATTATTTACAACAGTATATTTATCACAAATAGCTGCACATACGGAGAATTATTGCGTTCGCAACGCAACACCCGATGCATGATCAGCGATATGATCACGAAACAGCACAATTATTTCAGACAAAATAATTTTCATAAACTCCGTATCTTCCGGCGTTAGCAAGATCGCGATGTGTTCGAGCGCTTCTTCAAAGAATTCCTTGGAACCGATGATCTCATACGCTGCTGCACGAGGCATTTCACTGACAACTGTCTTTTCACGGACATATGATACCACCTCGTTCATACACCGTTGAATCGTTTCACTTTCTCTCTCTAGAGCCTGCATATAAATATCAATTCTTCTACTTATTTCGACGAGCATATCAAATGTAGGCCGCTGAAGAACAATGTTTGGAGAGTATTTTCGGAAGCGTTTCCGTTTCGATTCTCCAGATTCCTCTTCATTCTCGTATTCCTCATCAGCGCTACCGCTTATTTTACCAAATGACACAGCTCTGTGCTGGTAACACGAGGTTAAAAGTGTGTAATGCGTTGTGTGCTCTATGCGGGTATTACACATTTTCTCGGCATCAGTCCCATAAGCTTCGAAATATTGTTGTACGCGAGAAAAATCACTTTTAAACACTCGCCACTCGTCCGCACCCAGTGTAATTCCGGTAAAAGTATTCGACAATATTTTTACCACTGGTGTAAGAGTACACGTAGAGTTCAACTCGAGCCCGGCTACGATTATTTTACCAAATGATTTATTTAAACCGTACATAACGGGTTTCGCTATATATTGCGATATCGCATGAGACGTAGCACCGTTATTTGCCATTTTTATTGCTTTCGTGTAGACCGTAACTTTTCGAATGAATCGGCGGTGGTGTTCATACTCCGTTTTATACAGGTTTATCCCACCATCTAGCTGCATCACCTCTTCTTTTGATACTGCAAATTATACGACTGAAAATTGCTAGTCAATATCCTTTGATATTTGTCGCATTCTCCTCAACAGCCTAGTAACAGCAGCAAATATATCCCAAAACTCTTGCATACTCTCGCACACTTATGTGCACACGCACAAATCGACATACAGATAAGATGTGCCATGAAAACTAAATAATATTCGTCGACGAAATTCGATGATTTTCCTCATGGCCGAGTGCCTTGAAATTAGATGAAATCAATATGACTTTTATCAGTGAAACTCGATAACTAAATACATCACCATCGCTAAATATTTCCCTAGGTCTTGCTTTTGTAAAGTGATCGCGTGCGGCCATCTTCTTGGTAAGTCGTATTCATTACATCGCTGCAGTATATGCAGAGAGAGAGAGAGAGAGAGAGAGAGAGAGAGAGAGAGAGAGAGAGAGAGAGAGAGAGAGAGAGAGAGAGAGAGAGAGAGAGAGAGAGAAAGAAAGAAAGAGCTTGTTAAAGGAATATATATAAAAGTGAGCCGCTTTGAAAATTCTCTAGTTAATTGTCTGATTTACTGTGGTTATTACTACTACTACTCTAACAGCACAATCATGGTCAGAGTGGTAAAGCGTTCATTGATAAGAAAATTGATAGAGTTTATATTGAAGCGTAGACCGTCGTTGCGTTCGCGCTGGGGGAGAAGAAATTTACAGATCACCCTATGAAAACTTCCGACACAGGCGGTTGTTCGTAAAATTCGCGGTATGCTGTGCAAGTGTCATCAGCGCGATTTCGTTGACGTGTATAATATTGGATTGTTTGATAATCAAGTAATTATTGATTCGGTGGTGCGTGTTATTCGTCGACGCGGTTGGCTGAATGAGCCTGCTCTGCAACCCATACTCAATGAAAGACGTAAGTACTATACAGCGGTAATTACTTTTATTTTATTTTTTTTATTTCATAAGATTTTTATATAGTTCGACGGTATGAGGACGCAGAAATGGGATCCGACACCTATGATTTCGATGAGGAGTGTAGAACCGATTCAGATGATCATAGCAGGGACAACGATGGCGACAGCTCCGCAGGGAATCGTTGTATAAATTTTACCTAGCCATTCTGCGGCTATAAACCTACAAACGGTCTTTTCATGGCAGGCCCCTCGAGAGGACCAGATGAATCCGTCGCAGGCCCATCGCGACAATATAGTTCAAACGATGATACCAACAGCAATGCAGACAATGAAGAAGAAGAAGAAGAAGAAGAAGAGGAAGGAGAAGAAGAAGAAGAGGAGGAGGAGGATGAGCAAGACGTAGACGATGACGACGAGGATGAGGAGGAAGAGGAGGAGGACCCTGTAGATTCAGGTAAGCTTTTAATAATACAACTACGCTGACAAAAATAAAAAAATTACGCGGATAATAATAGTAAAATGAAAAAACAGGGTACGAGACGGACCCAAACGTTTTTCGCTTTGCACGATTCACTGTGCCGAGACCGCCGACAATTGAGTTGGTTTACGAAATGCGTCGGCGGTTCCCGGGTGCAGTCGACGGATTCGAGGACTAGAAACAAATATAAGTTTGTAATTCTTACGTTACACGAATTATATGCATAGTATATAGCTAGCGACAAACAAAAATTTAAAGTAAATGAAATAAAAATTCTAATAAATGGCTTAATTATGTTTGCAGTTGGACAGACTGGCGATGGAAGGACTGCTGCACGGGGTGGTGATATTTTGCCGCCTGGTGAACGTTTCGGTTTCGACAAAGAGCAGAGACGCTATTTTCCACGCTTTAGGATGCAGGGTCGAGAGACAGATTTTTATTTTCGTCAGCCACCGGTCGGTATCGATCATCTGACATGGTTTGAGGGAGGTGTACGAGATGTTCTCACACACCTTACAGAATCGTGCGAAGGACATGATTATGTGGGTATGGTTATCATTTCGATCAGCTCGTGACATCGTTCCCGAGGATATATGGCGACTAATTAATAGTGTAGCTCAGAGCGCGCGCGAATTTCGAATAGACGCTGGTCCATGTAGAATGATGACATGTATAGTACGAGGCGTCGAAGCAGCTGGTGCGGGCACTAGGATTACACACGAGTCTATAGCAAAAAAGTCAATTTTACGCATAAGTAATCGCGATAATTTGTGTCTACAACGATCCCTTATCACTGCCCGAGCGCATGCCGAACGCGGTCAAATACGTGCGGGCGTGCTACACAGACGATAGTGTCAAATTCGGAACGGGCTTCGAGGTGCGCAATATACAGCAGCGATAGAGCTCACGCGTAATGCAGGGGTAACGATACCGTCTAGGGGGTGTGGTGCGCGCGAAATTCAGCTCTTTTAGGAATACTTGGTTCACGAGGGTATAGCAATTATAGTTTATGAATTTCTCACCTTCGGAAAACGCGTTCCGGCTCTGTACGATGGGCGAAAATACGTACTCACCGCAACAGGTAAAATTAATCATAGACTCTTTATTCTCTATTACGAGCGTTCTCATCACTATCAACCGATATTAAATCTCGCCGGTGCGCTAGGTAGTCGAGGGTTCTGCACACAATGTAATTCCGAGTATATTCGAGTACTCGAGCATCGATATAGCTATCAATGTGCTCGATGTAAATCCACTTATTGCAACGGCAATAGAGACTCTCAGCCTGAGTATTGCGCAGAATGTAATCGTGCGTTTTTGGTGCTTTTTGCCTCGCTCATCACAAGGGTAAGGGCTTTGCGGGTATTACGTCTCGTAAATATAGACGGTACAGCGTCTGTAACGCATTGAAAATCTGTAGAGGCTGCTCGCGTATGATGAAAACCACAGATAAAAAGATGCATGTATGTGGTATATCGTTTTGTACTGCATGCAAACAAACGCGGCCGACTACGCATGCGTGTTTTATAGCACCTCTTAAGAAACCAGAGCCGCAAAAGGAGAAGAAAAAAGACAAGTCTTCCACGAGATTTTCGTTTTATGATTTTGAGACGCAGCAATACGAGCAATTGCATGATGAGAAATCGACAGGAATTCACGAGCCGAATTTTTGTGTTGCGCAATGCGTATGTATGGCATGTCTGGATATCACAGATATAGAGACCGATTGTGCTAACTGTGGTAAACGTGAATTCGTGTTTATCGATGATCCTGTTGGGGAGCTCGTGAAATTGGCATTATCGCAAAAATTTAAAAAGACCATCTGCATCGCCCATGATGCTAGAGGTTTCGACGCACAATTTATTCTACGGTATTTAATCGAGGTGCAAAAAACACAGCTGCCCTCTCTGATTATGAATGGTACGAAGATTGTCTCGATGAAAATTGGCGATGTCGTTTTTCTCGATAGTATAAGCTATTTACCCATGGCTCTTAGCGCTTTACCTAAGGCCTTTGGTTTCGCTGATGAGGTGGCAAATGGTACATTTCCCCATTTATTCAACACACCGGAATATCAGAATTACTCAGGTCCTCTGCCGGCTTTGCATTTTTACTCACCCGATACCATGTTCTCAGCGGATCGCGAGCGCTTTTTAAAATGGTATGAGAAAGAATCGAGTCGCGTAGATTATAAGATTGATTTTGCGACGCAATTTGTGCAATATTGTCGTACAGATGTTACGGTTTTGAGACGAGCGTGTTTAGCTTTTCGAGAGTTACTTATACGTTGTGGGAGCGTGTGCCCCTTTACAGAAGCATTTACGATAGCATCAGCATGTATGAGAGTATTTCAAAAGAATTTTCTACAGAAAGATCGCATTGCGGTGTTACCACCAGCGGGGTATCGCTGGGGCGATAAGCAATCGCGCAAGGCCGTCGTATGGCTCGTATGACTCGAGCGTGAGCTCAACTGCGTTATCGCTCATGCTGGACGCACGAAAGAGTATCGCCCTCCGGCCGGCCTACCGGCTGTCGACGGTTACTACGTGGATGCGGGGGTCCATCACGTTCTTCAATTTCACGGCTGCTTTTGGCATGGTTGTCCGCGATGTTATCGCGTGAATAGAGATGCTCGAACTAAATTCGGCGATACAATGGATGAGCGATACGAGCGTACCGTTCTTATTTCCGGGCGAATCAGATCGAAAGGGTGCACTCTAACGGAAATATGGGAATGCGATTTTGACAGATTACTCGAGAATAACGAGGAAATGTCGATATACGTGAAAAATCACGCCATGGTCAAGCAGGCGTCTCTCGAACCACGCGATGCATTCTTTGGCAGTCGAACGGAAAATTTTCTAAGCTTGTACGACGTCGTGAATGGGGAGCAGATACGCTACGTGGATGTTTGCTCGCTGTATCCATGTGTGTGTAAGAATGGAAAATATCCCGTTGGACACCCGAAATTGTACGTAGGTGATGAGTGTCGAGAACTCGTAGGACTTGAAAACGATCTAAGTGTCGTCGAAAGTCTCGTGAAGTGCACCGTAGTGGCACCGCGCATTTTATATACCCGTACTGCCTGTTCGCATGCATGGGAAACTACTGTTCCCCCTGTGTAGAACGTGCTGTACAGATATGGACACATCCGAGGTTTGTACACACGATGACACGACTGAGCGAGCGTTTGACGGCACATGGGTCGTGGACGAACTGAGAAAAGCTGTGTCACTCGGATATAAAGTGACGTGTATGTATGAAATTTGGCAATACGTTGTTACGTAAAGGGTGGTTAAATTTTAAGGGCCGATGTTGATTTTGAATAAAACACAAATTATTTAGGAAATTATTGTCAATTCTTTTTATTATGATAATATGGTATGATTTAATTATGTATGGAACAAAATATTGGCCAAATGGCCGCCGCGACCTCGGCAACACACCTCCATCCGATGGTCCAAATTTTCGATGACGCTTAGGCATAATTGAGGTTCTATGCCGTTAATGTGCCGAATTATCTCATCCTTTAGCTCTTGAGTTGTTGCTGGCTTATCGACGTACACCTTTTTTTTCAAATAACCCCAAAGAAAGAAGTCCAACGGTGTCAAATCACATGATCTTGGCGGCCAATTGACATCGCCACCACGTGAGATAACATGGCCATTGAATTTGTCGCGTAAAAGAGCCATTGTTTCGTTAGCTGTGTGGCAAGTAGCACCGTCCTGTTGAAACCACATATCGCCCACATCCATATCTTCCAATTCGGGCCATAAAAAGTTCGTTATCATCTCACGATAGCGAACACCATTCACAGTAACTGCCTGACCGGCCTCATTTTGGAAAAAATACGGCCCGATGATGCCGCCAGCCCATAAACCGCACCAAACAGTCACTCTTGGTTTTTCGACAATCACTCTTGAATTATGATTCGCCCAAATGCGGCAATTCTGCTTATTGACGAATCCACTGAGGTGAAAATGTGCCTCATCACTGAAGATGATTTTCTTCGAAAATTGATCATCCACTGTTGCCATTTCTTGCCACCATTCTGACCATTGACGACGTTTGGAATAGTCAAGAGGCTTTAGTTCTTGAGTCAATTGCACCTTATAAGCGTGTAAATGCAAGTCTTTATGCATAATGTTCATCAACGACGAGCGTGAGAGGTGCAATTGCTGGGCACGACGACGAGTTGAGGTGGACGGCTCTTCAGCCACACTATCGCGAACAGCAGCAATATTTTCTGCAGTACGAGCTGTACGAGCATGCACTGGTGTTTTAATATCTCCTACAGACCCGGTTTGCTCAAATTTTTGCACGATTTTTCCGATTGTACGCACATTTGGACGATTAAATTGACCGAAAAAATCACGAAGTGCATGATATGCATTTTGATTTGAACGCCCATTTTCATAATAAGCCTGAATAATTTTAACGCGTTGCTCGATTGTGTATCTTTCCATGGTTCAAATTGAGTTAGTCTGAAATTGAGAAATGTCAAATGAAATGCAGAAAAAAACTTGACGTTTAGGTGTGGTTCACATTCAACATCGGCCCTTAAAATTTAACTACCCTTTAGTATGACTCGACAACGCGACGAGGCGGTCATTTTGCCGAGTACATCGATACATTCCTAAAAATAAAACAGGAGGTGAGTGGACCGCCAACAGAGTGTAACGATGAAGAGGAAGCAATAGAGCGTTTTATAGCATTGTACAAGGAGTCTGAGGGTGTATATCTCGAGCTAAGTGCTTGGAAGCCAAATCCGGGTTTACGTTCACTAGCGAAATTGGCTCTTAATTTATTCTGGGGAAAGTTTGGTCAACGAGAGAATCTCACGAAAACCGTTATCGTTTTCACGCGCGCGGAGCTAATGAATTTACTACCGAGTCCGGAGATTGAGGTGACGGGGATGCTACCGGTTAATCACAAGATTATGTATGTAAACTATGTGAGCAACCGCAATGCTATCCAACCATCCCCGACATCAAATGCCGTGATTGCAGCATACACGACGGCACAGGCACGCCTAAAATTATACAGTTATCTTGAGGGGCTCGGGCGACGAATATTGTACTGTGATACGGACTCCTGTATATACGTGAGCCGCCCCGGCGGTAACGAGAATGAGCCGCCAATCGGTCAATTTCTAGGAGATCTTACGGATGAATTAAGCGAATACGAGCCTGGTAGTTATATAACTTCGTTCGTTTCGGGTGGACCAAAATTTTACGCATACCTTGTTCGTAAACCCGACGGTACGATTATTGAAAAATGTAAAGTAAAGGGTATCACGCTAAACTTTGCGAATAGCCGTCACGTAAATTATAGCGCATTACGATCTTTCGTGACAGGAGCAAGGAGCGTACCTATTATTTTAAAATTCGACGCTATCCGACGTACGGAATTTCATCATGTAGTAACACGTAAAGAAACGAAATCATCCGAACCTGTTAACACGGAGCGAAAACGGCACGGGATGTACTCTACTGTACCGTACGGCTATTGTGAAATACGCTAATTAGCATAACGCAAAAAAGTATATAGTTTTACGGGTGAATTCGCGATATTTAAAAATAATCTTTTTGTCTAATTTCATGTATCATATTTACTGTGTACAATACATTGAAAAAAAATTGATTTATTATGTATAAAACCGTTGTCGGCTCGTTATTTTTGTGCTGTTATTCGTAGCAGTAACTGCTATCTCTCTACCGTTCCCTTTTGTTCTGACTTTCTCATCGTTGATTCCTTTTGTCCCGTCTTTCTTATCGAGTGTTTCCTTTTGTTCTGACTTTCTCGTGCTACATCCGTGGATATAATATTGCAGTTTGGAATTTGATGATTCGTAAAATTTATATATAGAGATGTATGCATAGTGAAATAAAAATATTACTTTATTTGTGAGAAATATAAAAACTATCGTTATTTAATTTACATACGGCGTAAACACCAGCTTATACCGCGGGCCTGTGCCTCATCAGCTAGTGCAGGCGCGCCGCGCCTTATCAGCTCTTTAAGGCCGCGAAAATAGCTGGTGCCGCGGGGTCGCCGCCGCCGCCGCCGCCGCGGTATAAGCTTATTTAAGAGTCTGTTGATTGATTTTGATAGACACTCATCGATACGGATACACTTTGGAAACATCCATGGACAGCTGTGATAAGCGGTCCTACGGGTTGTGGTAAAATATATTTTGTAAAAAAATTCTTTAAATACATGCGCGAAATGACGGATGTCCCGTTCGAGCGTATACTTTTTTATAACTCAGAGTGGCAGTCCGGGTATTCAGAGTACGGTGATAAAATCGACTTTCACGAGGGTTTACCGAAAGCAGCAGACTACTCGAATGATACAAGACCTAAACTTGTGGTCATTGACGATCTAATGCGCGAGGCATCCAACAATACTGTGGTCGATCTTTTCACCAAGGGTAACCATCATAAAAATCTTAGTGTCATTTTCATCACGCAAAATCTCTTCCATCAGGGTCACGGGCAACGCGATATCTCCTTAAACGCTAATTATATCGTTGTCTTCAAAAATCCGCGAGATCGCGCGCAAATTCAGCACCTAGCCCGTCAGGTATGTCCCGAGAATCCGCGATTGTTGCAGGAGGTATATTTTGTTGCAGCGGCTGCACCGCACGGCTATTTATTATTCGACTTGAAACAATCGACGCCTGATAATTGTTGATTTCGCGCCTGTCTATTTCCCGATGACCAATACCATTACGTTTACGTGCCTCAGAAAGCAATAAAAGTTTGCGATGTGACGCGCGATGTACCAGTAATGCGTTTGTAATGGCGTTGCGCGGACCTCTCGATAAAAAGCAGATAATTATATTGCAAGCGCTGTGTTATCTGAAGCAAGAGCAACGACGTGCAATTTTACGCAAAGCAGATGTAACGCTCGTACGCTGTATATGCGAGTGTGCTCTAAACGTTTTACAGGGAAAAGTGAGTCTGAACAACGTGCAAAAGAATCATCTTCGGAGGCACGCGACAATTCGTCGACGACTAGTCGCCAAAAGGGGAAATTGGAGCGGTAAGAGGAAGATCATCGTCGAGCACTGTGTCGGATTTTACAAGTTGCTTCTTGTGCCTGTCTTGGCCTACGCGAGACATGGAATATGCCAGAAAGATGGTACTTATTCCTCATGATAACATACATCGTCTCGCTGGACTCGCCACTACTGCTGCTGCTAGTACTACTACTAGTGCCCACTCGTTGCCTTCCGTACAGACTACCGGTAGGCCATTATCGTGCCTCGACTCTGAGCTGAGTGAAATTCTAAACTCTCACTCGTACAAGAGCGAGAGAGAGAAATGGATAGCGTACCCACAGGTTTTACAGCGTTATCTTCACATGGTCGAGTACGATAATGCAGTACCGAATATTTCATCAAAACGAAAAGTAGCAATACTCGATAGCCACGAGAATAAATCCGACGACGTTTTAATAAAAAAAGTTAAATCTTGACTCAATGACACACTTATTATCGATAGCGTACCAAAAAAATTTTTATCTAAAGCAATATCGTTGCTTTGCAATTTGCATCGCAGCGCCGTTGGTAAAAAAATGACATGGGATCGTAACGGCGTTGTTTCCATAGACGGCAGAAGAATTTCAAATTCCAATATCGTTGATTTTGTAACGATGCTATGCGAGCTAGAAAACGCGAGAAACCCATCGGTCGATCTCAGTTTGCCAAACTCCTGCGGGCGATACAGATGCCACGCGAATTTATCGGCAATCCCGAGTTACTACACGAGCCTACACCTACATCATCCTCGACACCACAGCGGCGTCTTATTTTACCGCGCGATAACGATAGTAGCAGCAGCAACAGCAGCAACGGTAGCAACAACAACGACGAGGCCGAGACCGCACACTCAAACAGAGATTTAATGCTCACGGCTGAAAACGACATCATCGAGAGGTAGGAGGGGGATGAAGAAGAGGACGAACAATTGCAAAACATCGCACAAGCAGAATATCGACCCCCCACACAGTTAGAACTGGTCATCGCTAAAATTATGAAAATTCTTTAAAAAATCTATTATGACACCGCTCATCCTGCTTGCTATTCTCGAGCAAAAAATTTGGCCCAGGTGGATCGAAGAGTAGCGCGAAAAAATGTTTTACCATGGCTCGAGACACAGGATTCATATAACATGCATCGCCTCGTGCGACGACGATTTCCCCGTCGTACGTACAGCGTGAGTAATATAGACGATGTATGGGAGGCTGATTTAGCTGATCTTCGCTCGATAGCCACGTACAACGATGGGTACGCGTATCTGCTTTTTGTTATCGATGTGTTGAGCAAATACGCGTGGGTCGAGGCTTTGCGTGACAAAACGAGCGCAAACGTGGCCCGCGGTCTCACACGCATACTCGCGCGCAGTAACAATCGTCGCCCGCAGCAATTGCACACTGATCGAGGCAAAGAATTTATCGGCGCTCCGTTTCAGCAAATTCTCAAGAAAAAGAATATCGATTTTCGCGCTGCTCGTAACCCTGATATAAAAGCCTCGATTTCCGAACGCTTTAATCGAACAATAAAAGAGCGAATGTGGCGCTACTTTACATACACGCGAAATAAGCGTTACATCGATGTTTTACAACATTTTTTATATGCTTATAATCACCTTAGACACAGCGGAACGCGTATTCCTCCGAGCGAAGTAACCCTCGAAATTGCCTCTATAGCCCGAGACAATTTAGCACGGCGTTACGAGCGTAACGCGAAAAAAATTAAAAAGCCTAAATACAGCGTCGGTGACTTGGTACGTATCAGTACAGCTAAAGCAGCTTTCGTGAAAGGATATGAGCGTGGTTGGAGTAACGAATTATTCGAGATTCAACGAATATCGGTGAATCGAGAACCATTCGTGTATATTTTACACGATCTGAATAACGAGACTATCGACGGTATTTTCTACGTGGGAGAATTATCACGAGTACGAGTGTCTCCGTCATCTGAGAAGACGAAAGAGAAAAAGAGGACAAAGAAGAAGAACGCTCGGGTTCATCGTCCGTGATATATATGAGCTCCAAGAATAGCTCTTTCTTTGTCGTACTACCGAGCAACAGTAGTATGCAGTATTTTTCGGATAATACGACGACGAAATTTATTACAAAACTACCGCGTCAGATACGCTTGCACGGAGAATGGTCTGTTTCTCTTGTGGAAATTACTTATCCGATGACTCTTTTACATGTTCCTACTGTAGAAAATCTCGTAACTTTTGAGGATGGTGATTATGATTTATCGGGTTCAAATCTTTTAACACGGAGACGCGCTGATAGAGACCAAGTAGCATCTGGTGTATATCGCTCTATAGACGCTCTTTTGGAGAGTATAAATCAGTTACCTCACGTGGCCGATCATTTGCACTTTAAATCGCTTCCGAGCGGGCAGTTCGAAGTGGCACGCGTATGCGACGATCTACGCTACCACGACTTTCGCGTATCACCCGCTATCGCAAGGCTATTAGGATTCTCGGAAGAGGCCTGTAGGTCAGTAATGATAGAACCACATTGCGAATACACAGGGTCGAGGCCTGCATCTCTCACCGGTGCTATACTGGGCAACATGTTTTTATACCCAGATATCTGTGAGAGCTATATTACAGGCGATGTACAAACACCCCTCTTACGAGTTGTTCCCATTGATACTGATGACTGTCCGTATGGTTCGATAAAAATTTAATCTTTTTCAACGCCACGATATATACCTCTCTTGCGCAATAATTTACACACTATCGAGATCGATATAAGAAACGAATTTGGGGATCCTATACCATTCGAGCAGGGAACGAGGACTGTGACACTACATTTCAAAAGGTCCCACGATTGATTACACCACTATGGATGATATTGACAGTGTGCAGCACGGATGGGGTCGTCGCGGGTACGGTGGCATTAACCATGTTTATATCAGAACACCTTATCAACGAGGACACGGTATCGGCAGCTTTCTCGGGGGCCTGTTTCGTCGAGTGTTACCACTTTTAAAGAAGGGCGCTAAAGCAGTTGGAAAAGAGGCGTTGCGCGCTGGTGTAAACGTAGCCGGTGATATCCTCGATAGAAATATAGCTGTGAAAGATGCTATTCACGAGAGAGCGCGAGAATCAGGCAGTTGTCTTAAACGCAAAGCCTCTGAAAAAATTGACACTCTCATGCGGGGTTCTGGTTATAAAAAGCGCAAAATTTCACGAACTCCTCATTCATCGAACGAACGTAAACCACGACGTATCTCCCGTAAAAATAAAAGTGTAATAAAGATAAAAGTAATAAAGAAGAAGAAGAAGAATAAGAACAATAAGAAGAAGAAGACTCGTCAACGAACAGTTGCAGATATTTTTGGATAGCTGAAACAAGATGGCTTTTCTACATGCGCACTCGTGCGAGTGTCTTAAATCGGAACTTGAATTATTTTCACTCCCACCGACGCAAACTACTATCGAAGGCTCCAATTGGGTGTATTACAAACCAATATCTTCGCTAACAGCTGATTCACCGATTAAATTTGTTATTCCTGGACAGAGTGATGAGTATATCGATCTCGCGCATACTATGCTTAGTCTGAGAGTGAAAATAACATCTCCTACCACTAAGGTAATTGCCGCGGGCACATCGTCGAAAGTAAGTGCCGGCCCTGTAAACAATCTCTTGCATTCTATGTTTAATCAGGTGGATGTATACCTGAATCAAAAATTAGTTTCACCTCCAAATAATGCCTACGCTTATCGAGCGTACATAGAAACACTTTCAAATTACGGTCCAGCAGCAAAAAATTCGCATCTCACGAGCGTTCTCTGGTACGACGATACACCTGGAAAAATGGATGATATAACATCGGAAAATACGGGTCTTGTGAAGAGAAAACAATTTTTAAATGTCAAAAAAACTGTAGACTTGCTCGGTCATCTGCATTGCGATATATTCAGTCAGGAGCGGTTCCTATTAAATGGCGTCGAGATGCGACTACGGTTGGTGCGATCTAGAGATTCATTTTGTCTTGTGGGGGATACAAAGAATGGTCAATACGGCTTAAAGATTCTCGAGGCATCGCTTCTCGTTCGTAGAACAAAAATAGCTCTTGGTGTGCTGCTTTCGCATGCTAGAACTCTGGCAAAATCTACGGCTAAATATCCTCTTACGAGAATCGAGGTAAAAGCCGTTTCAATACACTCTGGTGTTCATGGGGAGACTATCGATAATATCGTGTTAGGTCAATTGCCGCAGCGTATAATTATCGGTTTTGTCGATAACAAGGCATTTAACGGCGACTTCAGTATGAATCCATTCAATTTCCAAAATTACAAGATAAATTATCTCTCGTTGTATGTAGATGGTGCTCAAATACCTTCAAAACCGATACAACCTGATTTCACGAAAAATCATCTATATGTGGATGCTTTTCAAACGTTGTTTTCGGGAACTGGAATACATTTCTTGAACGACGGTAATTCGATCGGTCGTGATAATTATCGCGATGGATACTGTCTGTTTGCTTTTGATTTGATACCCGATCTTTCGGCGAACAGCAATACACATTGGAATTTAATAAAGCACAGTAGTGTGAGAATAGAGGTACGATTTGAGGATGCGCTTTGTTGGAAAATCAGCTGGCGCACGGCGATCGATAATCGTCGTGCGCCTACCTGTTGCGCTGCTTTACTACGCGGTGTTCGGTTGAGTCGAAGATAGCCGAAGCATGGGCTTCGCGAAGCCGAGGATGTGCCTCGTTGGCACACCGCGTCGAGCGAGAGGATGTCTCTCTCGCTTGACTTCGGTTTCGCTCACCGGCTATCTCGCTCAACTGACTCCAGCGCCCAACGAAACTTTCATACTCGCAGCCATCTTGAGAATTCGGCACTTTTTCGACACACATCCACTGGACAGCATGCGCATCCATAGGACTCTTACGCATATTTCTCGGACATTATTCATCGGATTTGCTCAACCTCTCGCTCATCAGGACTCATTGCTCAAGGTAAGAGTGCTCTGGCATAATTACGTAATTAATTCACTGTCAGAGAGGAGAAAATGGTACATCAGCACTTGGTCTCACTCGTGGCGTGCGTTGCAGCACATGCTGTACCACGTTCTCCTCATGTCATTTTGCCGGCTTAATTAATATAATTAAGCATGTGCCTCATATTCACTGTATTTTCCCGCAGTAAATCTGCTGGGAGAGTACAGTGAATAATTTTTGCTCAACCATATAGCCTCAATATCTGTTTGCAGTGTGCTAAGCAGTGCTGATTGCGTAGCTGGTCGCACACAAAATCACTGCACTCAAACACAGGTTATTGTACATTCTCTCATTAATTCACTACAATCACTTTGCAATACAGTGCTGAGTGGTTGCAGTGAATTACACACAAAGTTTCGCACTCAATGGCATCGGCGTGTCGTGCTGCGTAGCTGTTGCTACGTTGCACGCACCGCTGTCTCAAATTCATATTCAGCACACAATTGATATAATTGTGTGCTGCTCACATTATAATGCCAGATTCAAATTACTAAATCATTTGTGTTTTTTGCACTCACCAGTCGGAGCGTGTCATGCAGCGTAGCTATCACTACGTTGCATGCACCGCTTGTTCATGTATTCACTCAGCGCACAATTAATATAATTGTGCGCTGCTCAAACTATGACAATTTACTGCTCAACTTGTTACTCTTTTTCATGACTTGTATTTGTTGACAAAATTTATATTGTGGATAATTTTCTGATTTAAAGTCTTTTTGGTCTTAATTTTATATGTTTTTCGACTGGTGTTATTATAAAAATTGTATTTCTATAATAAAAGAGGAAGGTAGCAAACCGCTTCCTCAATATAACATCTCGGTGTCTGGTTTTATTTTCCTCTTGCCTCGAGTGAGTCTTCATCATGGTCCGATATATTCACAGGTCGGTCGAGGTACATCCGGAAGGGAATTCTCAACATTTGGTCCTTCGAGCCGGATACTCGACTTGCGCAAGAGAGACCAGGGTCTCTACCTTCCGCTCTCATCTCTGCATTCATCGGCTCATCTGGAGTAGGACTCTGCGTAGCCCATCGCAGGATCCTCATCGACTCATCACCTCGTCAAGCGGAGCAGCAAGTGGGGTAAAGTACATCTCTGCGGAGAATCTTCGTTTCTATCTATCACTTTCTCTACTTGTACCGTTTGCAACAGGACTAGCAATGTCTGAGGGCAATCCGACGGACTCTGGGGTGGCGCCTGGAGATCTTGAGGAAAAAAGGACATTGTTGGTTCCTGGGGCCGGCGTCGTTCCGAAGAAGACCCGATCGCCAACTCGACTTACAACCGAGATGGCGTTGAAGGTCCAATCCCAACGGCGCCGGATTGCTCATCTGCAAACGGTGATAGCTCTGCTTAACGAGGGCGGAGATACCCTCACCGTGGAGTCGCTTGACGCTTACGTCGAGCAGGTCACGGAGATCCACAGCGATTTCCGGAAGGAAAACGAGCTGTTGGAGTCTTCGTGCCCTTCGAGCTGTGTCGACCATGATTATTTTGCAGATGATTTGCAAAGCCTTGAGGCGCAGGTCGCCCTCAAGGCCAAGGTCACAGCTCGGGAAGCCATGGGGAGGGTGGCTCAAGGGCGCCTTCCTGCACCGGCACCCGCAGCGTCGCCGCGCCCCCACACAAGTCTGCCGGAGATAAAGCTGCCGACGTTTGGGGGGGACTATTCCGGATGGCCGGCGTTCCGTGACGTGTTCACGTCGCTGGTCATCCGAAATGCCCGCCTTGCTGATGTCGACCGGCTATTGTATCTGCGTGGCTGCGTGTCGGGCACGGCGGCGCAGCTCATTCAGGGGTTCGCAGTCACTTGCGAATCGTTTAATCAGGCATGGGAGACACTGGTCTCCCGTTACGAGAACAAGCGGCTGCTGGTGCAGGAGCGCCTGGATAGGCTCTTCGCACTCAAGTCCTGCTCATCCGACGTAAAATCACTCTCATCTATCCTGGCTTCGTTGTCCGAGGCGTACAGGGCTCTTTCTTCGCTGGCAACGAAGGAAGAGCACTGGGATTGCGTGATGGTGAGGTTTCTGGCAAAACAGCTTGACCAAACCACGCGTGAGGCCTGGGAGACGAAGCTAGGACGCACACCGAACTTCCCGGCCTTTGCTGAGCTCGAGGAATTTGCGGAGACCAAGGTGAGAGCGTTGGAGATGGCGAAGGCCACTCCCAAGACCGGGACAACCTCAAGCCGACCGTCTTCTGCGAATCCTCCCCCAGCGAAGGCCGGGACGCACAGTGCCGCGGCGCATCACGCAGGTAGCGCAGCACGTGGCGCTCCGTCATCGACCTTCACCGCGAATGATTACCCCTGTGACTGCTGTCGGGCTCGTGGGCACTTCATTGTTATGTGTCCCGAGTTCCGGCGGCTCACTGTGGGTGATCGTCGCAAGATGGCGGAGAAAGCACGGCTGTGCTACAACTGCCTTGGTCGGCATAACGCGTCGGCCTGTCGATCGAGCCGGAAGTGCAAGGAGTGTTCAGGGCGGCACCACACGATGCTGCATCCGGCAGCGCCCCCTGCAACAGCCTCCGACGTGCAACCGGCTCAGTCACAGGCTTTAGCTCAATAGGATGTCGTTGCGGTCGTTCTCTCATCGGCACAGCTCACATGGAACTGCTCAACATTATTGGCAACTGCATTAGCAGATATACACACATCGGTCTCAGCTCATCAAGCAAGACTTCTCATCGATCCTGGGTCAGAATTGACTTTCATTATGGAAGAACTCTTTCGTAAGCTCAACGCAACACGCAAGCACTCATCAATTCCGATCACAGGGGTCGATGGAAGGCGCTCAACGCAGACACATGGCTCGGTACAGCTCACACTGTGTTCCACATACACTAAGGAGAAAGTCACGGTACTGGCTCACATTCTCAACACGGTTACTACTCACTTGCCATCCTTTGAGTCGTCAGTTCGTACATGGCCTCACATAGTGAAGCTGAAACTGGCTGACCCTGACTTTCTCACACCACGACCAATCGATATCATAATTGGAGCAGATATTTATGGACAGGTTATTAAACCAAATATTCTCAAGGGCACATCATCTGCACCTATTGCACAATTATCGATATTTGGGTCGCTTATCATTGGACCAACAAACTCATGCCAATCTGACGCACTCACTGTTCATCATGCTGCGGTGCAACATGACGATCAGGAATTACAAAATGTGCTAACGAAATTTTGGATTCAGGAAGAGCCACCAAAGGACACAGTAAGTCAACTCACACCAGAGGAGCAGGCATGCGAGGATCATTTTCGCGACACGCATCAGCGTGATTCTACAGGCCGGTACATCGTTTGGCTTCCTCTCATATCATCGCCTGCGAATCTTGGAAACTCACACTCACGAGCACTTCAGTGTCTGCAACACACGCTACGGAAAATCTCAAGAAATGCTGAATACGGTCAGCTCTATACAACGTTCATGGACGAATATGAGCAACTTGGTCATATGGTGAAGGCATCAAAATCATCTCCAAGTGAAAAACATTATTACTTGCCTCACCACGGTGTTCTCAGACCAGACAGTACTACCACGAAATTACGTGTTGTATTCAATGGGTCGAGTTCAACTTCATCAGGAAAATCTCTCAATGACATCATGCACACCGGACCGAATTTATTGCTCAACATTTCGGACGTGCTCATTTGGATCCGTCAACATAGACACATCTTCGCCACTGACATAACAAAAATGTATCGTCAGATCCGAGTTCATCCTGAGGATTGGAATCTTCAACGGATTCTATGGAAAGATGGTCAACTCAATCCTATGCCTTTTCAACTAACTACGGTTACATATGGTACCAAAGCTGCGCCATATTTGGCAGTTCGAACACTCATGCAGCTGACCGAAGATGAAGGCCATCGTTTTCCGCTTGCTGTGCCAGCTATAAAATTTGGCAAGTATGTGGATGACATCTTCGGTGGGGCGGATTCAACTCAACAGCTCATTGAAATAGCTCAACAGCTCAAGGACTTGTGCATGGCGGGCGGTTTTCCACTCGCCAAGTGGCACTCGTCAGACCTCAAAGTATTTGCCAATATCTCATCATCAAGGTCAAGCTCAGCTATCTCAATGGACGACTGCGAGACAAAGATTCTTGGTTTGACTTGGCTTCCTAGTGAAGACAAGTTCAAGTTCGCATCCCGGTTCAACTCAGCTCAAGAAAGTTTTACAAAACGCCTCATTCTCTCTGAGGTGGCTCAGCTCTTTGATCCACTCGGTTTCGTCTCACCGGTTGTGATAAGAGCCAAGATTCTGTTACAAGAGCTTTGGCTTCACAAGCTCACTTGGGATGAACCACTGCCATCCCAAGTCTCAGCACAATGGACTGCAATCAGGGAAGATCTCAAATGTCTGGCCAGACTCTCAATTCCTCGTTGGTTTAACACATAGAGCAACTCAAAAGTGGAATTGCACGGCTTCTCTAATGCATCTCAATTGGCCATGGCCGCTGTGATTTATATCACAGTCGACTCAACTACCACAGGAAAGGTGGCTTCACTTGTTTGCTCAAAAACGCGCGTGGCACCACTCAAGAAGCTCACCATACCAAGGCTCGAACTGACTGCAGCATTGTTGTTAGCTAAGCTGGTTGCATACGTTCAAGCCACGCTCAAGATGAAAATTTCATCTACTCACCTGTGGACGGACTCATCAGTAACTCTCACCTGGATCAAAGCGCATCCTTCTCGATGGAAGGACTATGTCCGAAATAGAGTCGCTCAAATACAAGAGCTCACACCCAGTGCTCAATGGCGTCACGTGGCAGGCACAAGTAATCCAGCTGACTGTGCCTCGAGGGGCATATCAGCATCTCAATTATGTTCTCATCAGTTGTGGTGGTCAGGTCCACCGTGGATGGTGAAGCCTGCTGAATGTTGGCCGAAAGTCTCAGCTGACTCAGAGAATTTGAGCATTTTGGAAGCCCGACCGGGGGTAGCTCTCCTCGCGGCAACACAGGCGCCAGAGTGTCATTGGGAACTCATACATCGCTGTTCAACGCTCTCTAAATTATGTCGTCTCACCTCATTTTTTGTCAGGGCGGTGGCAAAAATGAGGGGGAGGTTAGAATCGGCAGGAAACGCTCCACTCACTGCGAGAGAAATGGCTGCAGCTAAAATGTTTTGGACAAAAGCAACACAAGCCGTGTTTTTCAAGCACGAGATACAAGTGCTGCAGTCAGGCTCGCATGTTCCATCTGCTCACCCCTTCAGTCGACTAACAGCTTTTATCGACGAGGAGGGTGTAATAAGAGTTAGAGGTCGTCTTTCACAATCAGCACTCACTTATGAAGGAATGCATCCTGCTATTCTGCCTCGCCATTCTCGATTTACGACTCTCATAATAGAGCAAGCTCACTTGCGTACTCTTCACGGAGGCACGCAGCTCACACTAGCTCAAGTCAGGCTAACGCATTGGATCATTGGCGGTAGGGCTCCTGTGAAATCAGAGTGACATCACAGTGACAGAGAGGAGTTCGTGCACAACAATTGATGGGCCAGCTTCCTCTGTCACGAGTCACACCATCGCGCACATTTACTCACACAGGAGTAGACTACGCCGGTCCTCTCACGCTCAAAACTTGGAAGGGTCGAGGCAGCAAAACACACAAAGGCTGGATCTGCGTTTTTGTGTGTCTCACCACTTCGGCTCTGCATCTTGAGGCCGTCAGTGACTACTCAGCTGACGGCTTCCTCTCAACGTTCAGGCGATTCTCATCGAGGTGTGGCATTCCTCACACCATCTATTCTGACTGTGGCACCAACTTCGTTGGTGCACACAAATTCATACGCCAGATGTTTAGGAAGGCTTCGCAAGAGCATCATCTCATCGCTTCTTCTCTCGCAAATCAACAGATTACGTGGAAGTTTAACCCACCTGCGGCACCACATATGGGTGGAAAATGGGAAGCAGCTGTGAAGTCCGTTAAATTCCATCTGCGGCGAACGGTGGGTGATACAGCACTCACGTTCGAAGAGCTCTCAACGCTGCTTGCTCAAATCGAGGCTATACTTAACTCAAGGCCTCTGGAACCGCTCAGCGATGATCCAGATGACTCATCAGCACTCACGCCTGGACATTTTCTCATTGGTGGAGCACTCACAATGGTCCCAGAACCGAATATGGAAGATTTGGCAACCTCACGGCTCTCAAGGTGGCAATTGTTGCAGCAAAAAATACATCAATTTTGGCGACAGTGGTCTGCACATTATTTACAACGGGAGCAGTCAATTTCAAAGTGGCACCATCCTAACAACATTATCCAAGTTGGCTCGTTGGTTCTGCTCACAGATGAGCGCTTTCCACCGTGCAAGTGGCCACTTGCACGAGTCACCGAGTTGCATCCGGGCGAAGACGGGCTCACCAGGGTGGTGACCCTCAAAATTGCTACCACCACGCTCACCAGGCCAATCTCAAAACTTGCTGTTCTGCCAATCTCATCCAACACCCAGCAATGAATAATTAATCATCAACCCCGTTGCTGATGGCGGGCGGAATGTTGGAAAATCAGCTGGCGCACGGCGATCGATAATCGTCGTGCGCCTACCTGTTGCGCTGCTTTACTACGCGGTGTTCGGTTGAGTCGAAGATAGCCGAAGCATGGGCTTCGCGAAGCCGAGGATGTGCCTCGTTGGCACACCGCGTCGAGCGAGAGGATGTCTCTCTCGCTTGACTTCGGTTTCGCTCACCGGCTATCTCGCTCAACTGACTCCAGCGCCCAACGAAACTTTCATACTCGCAGCCATCTTGAGAATTCGGCACTTTTTCGACACACATCCACTGGACAGCACGCGCATCCATAGGACTCTCACGCATATTTCTCGGACATTATTCATCGGATTTGCTCAACCTCTCGCTCATCAGGACTCATTGCTCAAGGTAAGAGTGCTCTGGCATAATTACGTAATTAATTCACAGTCAGAGGGGAGAAAATGGTACATCAGCACTTGGTCTCACTCGTGGCGTGCGTTGCAGCACATGCTGTACCACGTTCTCCTCATGTCATTTTGCCGGCTTAATTAATATAATTAAGCATGTGCCTTATATTCACTGTATTTTCCCGCAGTAAATCTGCTGGGAGAGTACAGTGAATAATTTTTGCTCAACCATATAGCCTCAATATCTGTTTGCAGTGTGCTAAGCAGTGCTGATTGCGTAGCTGGTCGCACACGAAATCACTGCACTCAAACACAGGTTATTGTACATTCTCTCATTAATTCACTGCAATCACTTTGCAATACAGTGCTGAGTGGTTGCAGTGAATTACACACAAAGTTTCGCACTCAATGGCATCGGCGTGTCGTGCTGCGTAGCTGTTGCTACGTTGCACGCACCGCTGTCTCAAATTCATATTCAGCACACAATTGATGAAATTGTGTGCTGCTCACATTATAATGCCAGATTCAAATTACTAAATCATTTGTGTTTTTTGCACTCACCAGTCGGAGCGTGTCATGCAGCGTAGCTATCACTACGTTGCATGCACCGCTTGTTCATGTATTCACTCAGCGCACAATTAATATAATTGTGTGCTGCTCAAACTATGACAATTTACTGCTCAACTTGTTACTCTTTTTCATGACTTGTATTTGTTGACAAAATTCATATTGTGGATAATTTTCTGATTTAAAGTTTTTTTGGTCTTAATTTTATATGTTTTTCGACTGGTGTTATTATAAAAATTGTATTTCTATAATAAAAGAGGAAGGTAGCAAACCGCTTCCTCAATATAACATCTCGGTGTCTGGTTTTATTTTCCTCTTGCCTCGAGTGAGTCTTCATCGTGGTCCGATATATTCACAGGTCGGTCAAGGTACATCCGGAAGGAAATTCTCAACACGCTTGCTTCAACGATGAATTGTGTAGTCTACGCGGAATATGGTAATGTCCTTGAAATTGATGCCTCTCAGCAAGTAATGATGGATTTTACCGGATAAGCGAAAACTGTGCTGATGTCGGCATAAAATTATTTCGTGTTAAGAGACGTAGAAGCGTGTCTGTGAGTAATTAATCAGTCGAACTCGAGCATCTGTACGGATTAGACATGAAAATGGATATCGTCGTGGATATACAGGGAATGCGCGGTAAAGACTCGGAATTTATTCCGAAAGAAATTTCCGTGGTAGCAGTAGATAGACCGTACTCTTCTCATTGGATCGTCGCACCGCCGTGTCACTTTGCCGAATTACCACAGCATTCGAGAAGCCAGAATAATTTTCTCTCGAAATATTTTCACGGTCTGGAATGGTACGAGGGCGACGTGAGCTGTACACAGGCATATGCTAACTTGCGTGAAATTTCGCGAAAATCAAAACGTATCTATACTCGCGGTCACGAGAAGGCTATACTTCTTTGCGATATCACGGTTCGTGATGGAGGCATTGCTGCCCTCGCCCTCTGAATTATCAGCCTCATCATCGTCATCCCTTTCGCTTTCGGAGCCACTGCTATCCGTGTCCAGTATCTCTTTACTCAACTGTTTGTACTTTTCCTCGCTAACTATGTAGTCCGGATCAAATTTGAAGACATTAAGGATATCTTGAGAGTCCATAGCCTCGTCCAAGGTAATCAGATGCGTATATTGATTTTCCTCCTCAACAAGATCGAGCTCAACGTTGACAGCCTCGTGATCCTTGAAGCCATCCTTACGAATTTGAACCATCACTTCTATCATGTATTGCACCCTTCTGTCAAGCTGACCCTCGTGGAGGATGAGGAGGGCGCCCCTGCGAAAATGCTTCAGACACGCTATGATAAACGATACAGCGTCTTCGCATTGTGCAATGCGCCAGGCTTTCCAAATAAAAAATTGGCTTCGCGAGCACCCGTTTAAAGGAGAATCATACATGGATGTTTGGTCAGCAGACGAAGAGGAAGAGAATAAGAAAGAGGAGAAATCTTCATCATGTAGTCGTGACACGATCGACGATGCTGTGAAATGAATTTTGCATATATACGTCTTTCAAAGCGTATCGGTCATCATTTAATCATTGACTATGTGTTCAGCATGAACACTGGACAAATCTACGAGAGTCTGCAGAATCTACTGCTTTCAACCGTTGGCGTATACCCAGCTGACAGAATTCCTCGTGTATGGTCGTTATCTGCCGGACTCGTAGTTAACACGGATAACCACAACGGACCTGGAGAGCATTGGATCGCCATGTACGTTAACCATCATGGAAAAGGAATGTACTTTAATAGCTACGGGCTACCACCGGTTATACCGCAACATCTCGCACGACTACGAAGAAACTGCAAGTTCTATCGGTACGGCCTCAAGCAGCTACAGAGTAATACGTCGGATGTGTGTGGACAATTTTGCATCGTATTCCTACATCTTATGTCATGCGGCTTCACCATGTCACAATTTAATAATCTCTTTAGCGATAATGTAATGACAAACGACAGATTAGTACGTGAATATTACAATACTTTTGCCTCTCAACGATCAGGCAGTGATAAAAATAAATTTAACGGCGGAGGAGTTTCCGAGCGAAGATTACCATGTTTGCAGGGATGCTGCATACGACGGTAAATATGTGTAAAGTGATTTAAATAAAATATTGATTAATTAAAAACAAATACATCGGCTTATTGTGTCTCTTATTTTATAATTATATATAAATTATAATCGAGGTCTCTCGCGGTACGGTATCATATTCTGCGTCTTTTACTGCTGAGCATTCGCTTCACGAGAAGCACAGCGCAAAGCGGCACGCCCATGCGAAACCGCTGACATTGCATTCAGAGCGCTGGACACCTAGTTATGATTCAGAGGGGCGTTTGTTATCTTTAAACGCTGTGACTCCCGCCAGCATCATCCGGAGCATTCAGTCTGACTTTAACTTCGTGATCGTGTTTTTCGCGATGTATCCTCGTTACGATGCAAGTATTCTGGGTGTTGCGTTTTGGTGCAGTGTATTCCATATAGACTTGGACATGGTGGTTCACCTACGAACGGATGAAATGTGGGACGCGTACGAGGAGATGGTAAAAATTCTCCATCGTACTTTTTACGAGTGGGATCGCGAGTTTTTTAGTATCGCCATGGAGAATCTTTACGCGGGCATGAGGTGCGTGGTCGTGCATAATGGTCGTGTGGATCGCGGTGAGTTGATCTATGCAGACAGTGACGGATATTCGGAGGTACTCCTAATCGATGAGGGGTACCCAATATTTGTCAATTGGGATCATTTGTATTCTCCTGACACCCTCACCGGTATGATACCTGCATTATGCATGGGGTGCCGTCTGCATAGGTTGGATCGGATTGACGACTCTGGCTTGATACCACTCCTGGAGTCGATGAGTGGTTCCGCCGCATCATTGCACGGTGTTATGGTGAGAAGCGAGAGCCGTTCGCCTAGCGTTCGGCTAACGACGGTGGATAATGTGGACATAGTGGCGTATGTATTCGGGGTCCTCGGTGAGGAAATAGCAATCGGCTACGATGGCGGCGAGGTGGACGAAGGCTTCGAGGACCCCGAGTTCCCGAGCTCGCGCGTGCGTGTGTGTGTATATGTGTTCGCGTATGCATGTGCGTGTGAAAGTGAGAGAGAGACAGGAGTTAAAATCGCCCTAGAAGGAAGACGGTACAACAACAGCGGTCAACAACAGCAGAGATGGTGAGTGCATGAATTTATTTTGTTAGTATGTGTACACCTATGCTCCATCCCACTCTTATCTCTACTCTTCCTTGTTCACCAAGGTACCCACACCACCTCATTTTACTATCTCTACGTTACCGACACTGGTCAAGCAGAGTGGGTAGCGCGGCGGTGGAAAAGTGAGGTGGTGGGGGTCGCCGCGTGGTGGGGGAAGGAGTGGGGATAGGAGTGGGATGGAGCAAAGGTGTACACATACTATTCAGATAGATCTAGCTTCGGAAAAGAAAAGTGTCACCTGCCATCCTCATCCGCAGTTGACGTCGGTGATAGCAGATCATCAACGCTGCCAACTTTGTACAATGAGACGAGGCATATCAGGTAAGACAGTATCGATTATTCTGTACACGTTGTTTTTATTGACCAGTGCCTTCAATTAAATACTTGTTTTATTCTTTTTTTTAGAAGTACACTGTGATGATAACACCCCAAATAAATAATTTAAGAGCAATATTACGAGTGACACTACAAATTAATTCCTTATAGCGATAAAAATAAAATTAACGGTGGAGGAATCTCCGGACGCGGATTACCGTGTTTGCAGGGCTGTTGCACACGGCGGTAAATGTGTAAAGTAATTTCCATAAAATATTGATTAATTTTCTAAAAATATCTGATCTGAATGTGTCTTTTATTTTCATAGCGTAATAATTAGAGACTTATAATTGAAGTCTCTCTTTCTCTCTTTCTCTCTCTCTCTCTCTCTCTCTCTCTCTCTCTCTCTCTCTCTCTCCCTCCCTCTCTCTCTATACTTATTGTTAGCAGCAAAGGCTGTGATTAGTCAAGAAATAGGCCTAGCGACCATGGCTCACGTTTTGTGTGATGATATTTGTAATCTTTATCCTGTTGTACTTTACCAGGTCGTAATCGAAGAAGGAAGGTCTGCTTCTATTTGGTAGACTAATAGCGATATTTGGTGGTAATTGATAAGCGTATGCGATATAAAAAATAGTACGTGTGCAGTCCATCTAGCAGCGAAGCCTGATATTGACTTACGTTTTTTTTTATAAGATTTGTAAATCTCATCCGGCTGTGCGGAATAAGGTCTTCATTGAAGAAGGTACTTGTTACTATTTGGTAGACTAATTGCAACTTTTGGTGGTAATTGATGAGCGCATGCGATATAAAAAACGGTACGTATGCTATACAACTAGCAGCGAAGGCTGTGATTAGCTGAGCAATAAACCTAGTGACAATTACTTACGATATGCCTCATAAACTTTGTAAATCTTATTCGTCTGTGCGGTTTAATGTCTTAATGGATTCAGGGCGGTGTGCTACTATCGGGTACAGAAACTGCAACATTTATTATCCATTGATGAGCGCACGCGATATTTAAAAACAGTTCATTTCCAGTACAACTAACAGCGAATGCTGTGATTAGTGAGAAATGGACCTTACCACAATGAGTCACGTTTTGCTTGATAAAAACAACCGTTCATGACATTGAAAAACAGTACGTGTGCAGTACAATTAGCAGCAAAGGCTGTGATTAGCCGAGAAATAGACTTAGTGTCAATGCCTCACGGTTTGCTTGATAAAATTTGTAAATCTCATCTGGCTGTGATCTACGAGATCTTAATCAAAGCAGAAAAGTCCGCTTCGATTTGGTATATCAATTGCAACACTTGGTGTTTGTTGATAAGCGTACGCGATATTGAAAACCAGTACTTTTTCAGTACAACAAACAGCGAAGGCTGTTATTGGCCAAGAAATAAACCTATCGTCAATGACTCACGTTTTGCTGGAAAAATTTTGTATACCTCATCCACCTGTGCTCTACGAGTCATTAACCGAAGCAGGAAGTTGTGCTAAGATTTGGTAGACTAACTGCAACATTTGGTGTTTACTGATAAGCGTTCTCGATATTGAGAAACAGTACGTGTGCAGTATAACTAGCAGCGAAGGCTGTGATTGGCCGGAACATTGGCCTAGCGGCAATGCCTTACGTTTTGCTTGATAAAAAAAAAGCAGTCACGATATAGATAAACAGTTCGTGTACAGTACAATTAGCAGTAAAGGCTGTGCTTATCCGAAGAATAGACGTAGCAACAATGCCTCATGTTTTGCTTGATAGTATTTGTAATGCTCATCCGGCTGTGCACTACCAGGTCGTAATCGATGCAAGAAAGTGTGCTTCTATTTGGTAGACTAATTGCAACCTTTGGTAGTAATTGATGAGCGCATGCAATATAAAATACAGTACGCGTGCAGTCCTACTAGCAGCGAAGGCTGAGATTGACTCACGTCTTGCTTGATAAAATTTGTAAATTTCATCCGCTTGCGCTCTACGAAGTCTCAATCGAAGCAGAAAGGTGTGCTTCTATTTGGTAGACTGATTGAGATATTTGGTGGTTATTGAGGAGCTCACACTATATTGAAAAACAGTACATGTATAGTACGACTAGCCTCGAAGGCTGTGATTAGCCGAGAAATAGACCTATCGTCACTGATTCACGTTTTGCTTGAAAAAATTTGTAAATTTCATCGGCCAGCGACCATCTTCTTGGTTAGTCGTATTCATTACTTCGTTGCAGTATATGCAAATAGAAATAGACGAAGAGTGTATTAAACGAATATATATTCATATATGTATAAAAATATGTATAAGCGTGTCGCTTCGAAAAATCTCTAGTTAATTGTCTGATTTACTGTGGTTACTACTACTCCAACAGCACAGTCACGGTCAGGGTGGTTAAACTCTCATTGATAAAAAAATAGATCGAGTTTATATTAAAGCGTAGACCGTCATTGAGTTCGCGATGTGTGAGAAGAAATTTGCAGATGACGCAATGAGAACTTCCGATGCAAGCGGTTGCTCTTAAGATTCGCTTGCGATATGCTGTGCGAGTGTCATCAGTGCGATTTAGTTAACGCGCATAATATTGGACTGTTTTGTAATAAAATAATTATTGGTTCGGGGGTGCGTTTTATTCGTCGATGCAGGTGGTTGAATGAGCCTGAAATGCAGCCTATATTCAGTGGAAGGTGTAAGTAATATACTGCGATATTTACTTCTCTTTGATTTTTTTTATTTTACAAGATTTTCATATAGTTCGACGATATGAAATAGGAGAATGCAATCCGACACCTATGCTTTCAATGAGGAGCGTATAACCGATTTAGATGAACATAGCAGAGATAACGATAGTGACAACGCTACAGGGAATCGTTGTATAAATTTTACTTAGTCGTTCTGCGGATATAAGCCAACAAACGATCTTTTCATGGTAGGTCGTACGGAACATCCCGATGAAGCCGTCGCAGGTCCGTCGCGACAATACAGTTCAAGCGATGATACCGATAGCAATACAGACGAGGAGGAAGAAGAAAGGGAAGAAGAAGAAAAAGAAGCACAGGTGGAGAAGCAGAAGGAGGACGAGGAGGAGGACGGGGAGAGTGAGTAGAATGAGCAGGAGCAGGAGGAGGAAGAGGAGGGAGATCCGGTAGATTCAGGTAAGCTTTTAATGTTACAATTACAGTATAATATAAAAATTACAGTAACTATTTTTTAAATAGTCTACAAATCGGACCCAAACGTTTTTCGCTTTGTATGATTCACTGTGCCGAAACGGCCGAAAATCGAGTTGGTTTACGAAATGCGTCGGCAGTTCCCGGGTCCCTCGAGGGGTTCGAGGACTAGAAGCAAGAATAAGTTCGTAATTCATACACTTGTAGCGTTCCCGTCACGCCAAACTTCACCACATATTACCGACCAAGCCAACATACCTACGCAACTAGCTCTGCCATCCACCACTCGGCATGCGTGCACCTCCGATGCACTGCCACGCCACCGACGGAAGCAAATGCTAACTCCACGCCCGGATTACTAGCGAGATTCTCATCGCGGTCCGGCTTTCTAGTTGCTGGTGGTTTAGAGCCTGAAAAAGCATTACGTACTTCCATATTTGTAACGCACGAGTCTACAGCACGGCATCCACCATTACACGTCTTTTCTTTAACGAGTCTTGTTAATTATATTGTACGAGAATTATAATAAATATTCGGTAATTAATGTCCACGAGTGTCTACTCAGCTCTTATAGATAACCAAAATATCTATACACTACATTATCTATATACACGGTATATATCTAGCAGCACAAAAAAATAAAAAATTCGAATAAATTTTTTAATTATGCTTTCAGGTGGGCAAACTATCTGCGGAAAGACTGCGATACAGAAACTCGTCATTTTACTCCCTGGTGAACGCTTCGGTATACACATTGAGAAGAGGCTATATTTTCCACGCTTTAGGGTGCAGGGACGGGAGACAGATTTTTATTTTTGCCAAAGTAGAATGGGACCAAGATAGCGAGACCTGTGGGCGTGGCCTCCCCTCTCCCTGCTGGCTTGTGATTGGTCCCTCACCTTCTTACCCCCACCCCTCCCTGCATCTGATTGGTCCTTATACCGCCTTACGCCTACCCCTCCCCTGCACCTGATTGGTTACCCCACCCTGAGCCCCAGATTGACGCGCTACCTAGGCGACACGTCGGACGCTTGTTGCCGATGCACCATCTATTGTAAATATTCGACAGCAGGTATTTTACTGACAGCAGGTAAAACAGAGCGACTCACCGACGGACGGTAATATAGCTTTGGTGCAGCTATCGATAAGTAAATTGGCTCCTACATGCGATACCACAGATAGGGCCCTACCATCGAAAAAGAAAATTGTAGCTTGACATCGGTAAAAAGATTTGCGTCCGGTCGTGTCCTTCCACATCCGAGGTTTTACTTTTTTACTATTTGACACTAATTAAAAATAAATCTTTCGAATCACTCAAACCAGTTATTGATATTAATAGTAATAATAATAGGTAAAAAATATTTGAAGAACAAATATGTTTATTGACAATAGCATTATGTATACAGCTTTAATAACTCTAAGAGTGATAAATCTAAGCGACAATGATTTGACCAAATTTTTGATGGAAAATTTTTGGCAGTTCGCAACCCGGTTAGAGTCAGCGCCACCTAAGATTCCTGTGTTATCGATCTCAGAAAGATCTTAGGTGGCGCTGACTCTAACCGGGTTGCGAACTGCCAAAAATTTTCCATCAAAAATTTGGTCAAATCATTGTCGCTTAGATTTATCACTCTTAAGAAACATATGACCGCGTATAATAAAATAACAAAGGTGCATTAATTGACATTAAAATAGAGATCGTGAATTGATGTTGCTAGAGCCGCGGTGGCGTAATTGGTAACGTACCAGGCTAGAATTCTGGAGTTCCCGGTTCGAACCCGGGCTGTGGCAATATTTTTTCACGATTTCTTTAAAAAGTAAAAAATCGTCAGTTCTGGTTGCCTCATTAATTCTTAATGAATGAGTGAGGCAATCAGAGTTGACAAAAATAATTAATGATTCGATTGTTAAAGATCTTTCTGAGATCGATAACACAGGGATCTTAGGTGGCGCTGACTCTAACCGGGTTGCGAACTGCCAAAAATTTTCCATCAAAAATTTGGTCAAATCATTGTCGCTTAGATTTATCACTCTTAAGAAACATATGACCGCGTATAATAAAATAACAAAGGTGCATTAATTGACATTAAAATAGAGATCGTGAATTGATGTTGCTAGAGCTGCGGTGGCGTAATTGGTAACGTACCAGGCTAGAATTCTGGAGTTCCCGGTTCGAACCCGGGCTGTGGCAATATTTTTTCACGATTTCTTTAAAAAGTAAAAAATCATCAGTTCTGGTTGCCTCATTAATTCTTAATGAATGAGTGAGGCAATCAGAGTTGACAAAAATAATTAATGATTCGATTGTTAAAGATCTTTCTGAGATCGATAACACAGGGATCTTAGGTGGCGCTGACTCTAACCGGGTTGCGAACTGCCAAAAATTTTCCATCAAAAATTTGGTCAAATCATTGTCGCTTAGATTTATCACTCTTAAGAAACATATGACCGCGTATAATAAAATAACAAAGGTTAATAACTCTAATTTAGATTAAGCGAAATAGGGGATGGCGACGAGACGGGGCAGCACATAATTAATACAAAGTCATACAATATTTATCGTATCATTTACAATTAGTAAAATTTATTATTATCTTTTATAAATATGTGTTATTATGTGAATTATTAAATACTAGTTTTTAACTAGTTTGTACACTCGTTGTCCGATTATAATTCGATCAGATTTGTAGCTACTAGAGAAATGTCTGTGAATGATTTTTTCACTTCATGTGTTATGAATGGAATATAAAATACCTTCAACTCCAAGAACAGTATATCGAAATATTCAATGAATGAAGGATCAACTCGATGGCGTACAGCCTCACAGAGATTAGAGCCATTCTGTGTTAAGAGTTCTCTAACGCGCACTCGATCCACATTTTCGGCTAGCTCTTTAGCGGGAATATGAATAAGTAATTCAGCACATAGAATTTTGATGCAGTTTTTCACATAAGAGGTGTAGCGTTGGAGCCGTCTCAAGCGCTCTTCCACACACACTGTTATGGCGCATAACCCGTCAAATGATTTCTTTTGCATCACTATAGACGGTAAATAGATGTTCTTCTTCTTCTTCGCTGGCGGTGGTTCCACTTGACTCTCCTCGTTCTGGTCGACACTGTCTTCAGTGGTTGCCTTATCAATGCATCGATCGAATACAATGGATTTGAACCCAAACGATGTTGTGACGTATACCTCGAAGTCTCCAAATTGGAGGGTCTTTGGGGTACGGTGATCGGTCCGCTTACCATAATTCCTACACTCCTTGAAGTATAAGTCTATTTCCGGCAGTGCATCTTGTAGTTTACCCCAGGTAGTGATATCGAGGATAATTCCTCCCGGTGAGTTATTATTCTGTAGCTTGATGATTGGTACGACATCACCGTTTATACGCGGTTGAAGTCCCACACTTATCTTCTTTGTTTCTGAATAATTCAAATTGTATGTTGTACCGAGAAGCAGTGGTATCTCGAGATTTTTCTTCTCATCGACAGATATAAGTCGGTACATGGTGGCCACACCCATATCGGCGGAACTCATATTTAACAATACGCGTAAACTTGACGAAACAGATGGTGGTCGGGAATCTATTGCTGATAGTGGTAGTTTCTAGTGTGTAACGGGCCTGACTGCCGGTTAGCCCTTTCTACGATTCGTTTTATAGGTAAGTATGGATAACCATATTGTATATTATAGAATGGAGAGGGGAGAGGAAAACAGGTGTACAGCTTCCTGCGCGACCCTCTGCTAGCATCGTATTAGTCACATTGTAAACACACTGTTCAGATGAATATTTAAATTATGTATGTTCGTTTTGAGAATACAGCTTGATTCCAGAATGCAAGAGTCCAAGGCGTCATATGCACTGTCTTGTAGACAGACTGTGTTGGTGTATACATACATTAAAATTAGGGATACGCGGACTGACAATACAGACTGCTACCGAAAATGAAGGAGTTCGAGGGCTTGTATTTACTGTTATGTAAACAAGTCAACGTTACTGTAGACAGAAAGTGCAGGTATATACATAAATTATATTAGGGATGATCGTTCTGACAATACAGGTTGCTTTCGAAAATATAGAAGTAGGAGAGCTCGTATTTACTGTCTTGTGAACAGATGTATATAAAAATTGAAATGACGAATGCTCGGCCCTGAACTTGTTACAGAAAACGTTGGAATGCAAAGTGTTGTGCCGCGAACTAATTCTTTGTTATTATTTCGCCATTGTTCTTCTTTGCATGAGGCCCACTCACTAAAGTAGAAAAATGTGTAAACGTAAGCGTCGAGCTGCCCGCAATGACTGCAATGAGCTCGAGCTACGACTTGTTCGAATTTTGAAGCCAAGATTATTATGAAATCCATTTACACTCAATTTCGGTCAATGGGGCAAATTAGCTGCTTTACCGAAATCAGTCTAAAGTTTGACATCAACCTGAACGGTTGATCGCGGGTCAGACTCGCCCGAAATATCAGATTCTAACAGTAGATTCAGACGCGAGAGATTGGTTCCTCGTACGGGCTCGTAACCACGAATTGTTGTATTAAACTCTGATTGACTTTTCAATAGACAACGGAAAGTTGCCGTTGCCTATAATAAACATTTCCATATTACATAAATTCACGTTTACACGAATTACTCGAGTTCCTTCTTCTAATCGGCAGACGATCCCAAAATAACAACTTTTTAATATTATACCGATTACCGAGTTACCCAATTACGCGGTACTGGTATAAAGTTTGGTGGCAGCGGTGGGATCTGCTGAAGTGATAAGTGCTACGTAATTTATTTGGACAAAAAGCGTTTTGGACAAAGTTAAGAGTGTCTCTATAGTGACGACTACGACTCGCGCAAAGGACGCCAGTATAGTTCGTGAAAACCCGACTAATCTTACGCGAAGACGCGAAGTGAACGTCGGTGCGGTGTGACGTATCGGTCAACCGTTTAAAGCCCCGATTGACGGTGTCACGTCAAGTCGCGGAAAACCGCACAAAGTGTGCAACCGAGTACCCGAAGCGGTAACTTGTGACAAAGCCGTCGCGCTGATATTGCCGACGAACAGAAGACGAGCCCAGGAACTACCAAGAGACGGGTCAACGGTACTAGGGAGGACAACTGGACCAACCTTCGAAGAGAGCTTCGAGACAACAGGTCGACAGCACCGAAGGAATAGCACCCGAGGAACAACGCCATGGAGAGGACCGTCACACAGTGGGGCCGATTCCCGAAAGGCTGGTCTAAAGTCCAAAACGTAGTTCATTCTGTTTGAGATATAGTATATAAGGGTTTTTGGGATCGCTGATTACGAATCTGAAGTCAAAATTGTAAAAAAACAAAATGGCGGGTTCAAAATGGCGTTAGTAAACCTAAAATACTTAGTTATAATACGGAATGTTTATCGAATTTGTATGAAACTTGGTTGCTGTAAGTTTTCGAGGGCGCTGAATACGAATCCGGTGTAAAAAAAACAAAATTCAAAATGGCGGATCGAATATGGCGGACGCAATTTTTGTAATCGGCCGGATTCGCTTAAAACTTGTTATTTAGGAGTTTTCGAGGTCGCTGAATACGAATCCGGTGTGAAAAAAACAAAATTCAAAATGGCGGATCTAATATGGCGGACGCAATTTTCGTAATCGGCCGGATTCGCTTGAAACTTCTTATTTGGGGGTTTTCGAGGTCGCTGAATACGAATCTGGTGTGAAACAAACAAAATTCAAAATGGTGGATCCAATATGGCGGACGCAATTTTCGAAATAAATTGGATTTGCTTGAAACTTGTTACTCGGGGGTTTTAAGGTCGCTGAACATAAATCCGATGTGAAAAAAACAAAATTCAAAATGGCAGATCCAAAATAGCGATTATAAAATCTTATTAACTTTTTATAAATCTGTAAGTAAATTATGATATATATTTGATAAAAAGTAATAAAATATCTACTTTTACATCTATAATTGTATTGATTAAAATCACTTTTGAAAGACTTACTTTATACTATTTACAAGTTATATTTCCTTTTTTTATTGAAGTGAAGGTACTTCAGTTACATGCAAGTAATTTTTTCTTTGAAGCTGTTTGAGATTCCATCCGTTGTTATTTGACAGCTCTGAAATATATTAAAAATTATAAGTCTTCACTCACGACAGGGTGAAAATAAACCAGACGCATAGATGGTATTCAGAGAAAGTGGTTTATTATACCTTCCGCCACTTAGTATACAAAATAATATAATTTGGAGAAATATAAAAGTTAAGAATAAATGCAAAAATAGGTTAAATTTGAAAAGAATAAAAATGATATAAATAAACACACCAAAAAAAAAACAGATAATTGACAAATATATAAATAAACAAACTGAATTGAATTTTGTCTGTGAGACTTGAGCAGCACACAATTCTATTAATGGTGTGCAGTATGTACTGAGAACGGTATGCTTGCAGCAGTCAGTGCTGCGTAGCACGTCACGCTGGAGAGAATGAGTGCGTAAGGAGACATAACAATTCACAGCAAACTCTTAGCAGCTTAATGAAGTGAGGTTGCAGTGAACAAATGAGAGCACTTGCAATTGAAACTGCTTGAGTGCTCTACATGTGTGAGACAAGCTATGCAGGCAGCACTGCGTAGCACAATACAACACATAATGAGGATGCACAAAATGAGCAGTGTATAGTCGCTGTACTCTTCCAGCAGATGTCCTGAGGAAAAGTACAGCGAATATAGTACACCTGCATAATTATATTAATTATACCGGCAAATTAAGCTGAGAAGAAACGCGGCGCGATATGTGCTGCGATGCCGCCATAAAGTGAGACCACGAAAGTTGATGCACCGATGAGAATCCAACTCCTCATTGCCATTGAATTTATGGTAAATTATAACAATGCACTCGTACCTGATTTTGAGTCCTGTTGAGTACTAGTGATGAGTTGATCCAGTGACAGAAGCCAACGAGAAAGGTCCAAAAGTGTGCTGTGTGTGCCGTTCCTCGATGCCGTTGCGAAAGTATCTAATTTTTCAACATGGCTGCGAGTATGAAAGCGTCGTTGGGCGCTGAAGTCAGTTGAGCGAGATAGCCGGTGAGCGAAACCGAAGTCAAGCGAGAGAGACATTCTCTCGCTCGACGTGGCCTGCCAACGAGGCACAGCCTCGGCTCCGCGAAGCCCTGCTTCGGCCATCCTCGGCTCAACTGAGAGTCATGTGCTCAGGCACAGCAACAGGTAGGCGCACGACGAATATCGATCGCCGTGCGCCAGCTAATTATCCAACAGAAACACATATTTCTTAAAATCATTTTCTGAAACAAAATAGATTTTGTGAAATAAAATAAACATGTTCAAAGAGTTAATTTATAATTATTTTAGTTTAAGTAAACATTTTTTAAGATTACTGTATAATAATTTGATTTACAGTTTAGCAGTTTATTAAGCAGTAATAAATTATTGAGCGACAGTAATTTATTATTAGTTGATTTATCATAGCCGGTATTAAATTTCTATAAAAATAACATCTCTCTTTCAAAATGAGGGCTATGTATACCTTTAAATAGTTGAACTAAGTACTTCACTGATGAACACGTGGATGCCAAACTGAATGGGCATGCGCGAAAAAGATACGTATCAGGCAACTCTGCTCGTAACTGCCACAGGCCCACAGGTAGGCCTATCGACCCTTTGTGACGTGATCGACCCTTTTCAAATACTCCATTACCCTCGCAAAAAGTCTATCTGTTCCACTATGTATAGGTAGACCTATATATTGCAGGTAGGTCTATGTATACAGTCGACTCTTTTCAAATGTTCCGTTATCCTCTATAAATGTTAGAATCCAACAATATATACTCTAAAACGAAATAAGTTATTTATAACATTAAAATAATTATGAAAATTATAAAAATTGCTGAATTAATTTAACTACAATTTTATTAAATAATTATTATGCAAAATAAAAAAAATCACCTACACGAGATTTGAACCGAGAACAATAATGTACGAGTCCAGCGTGTATGCCACTACGCTACGGAACTATTCACGTTGCATAGCCAAGAAAAAACAAAATTGAAAATGGTGGTTTTATTTCGAAAATTATGTTCGCCGTATTGGATCCGCTATTTTGAATTTTGTTTTTTTGACACCGGATTCGTATTCAGCGACCCCAAAAACCCCCGAGTGACAAGTTTCAAGCGAATCCGACCGATTTCGAAAATTGCGCCTGCCATATTGGATCCGCCATTTTGAATTTTGGTTTGTTGACACCGGATTCGTATTCAGCGACCCCCAAAACCCCCGAGTAACAAGTTTTAAGCGAATTCAATCGATTGCGAAAATTGCGTCCGCCATATTGGATCCGCCATTTTGAATTTAGTTTCTTTGACACCGAATTCGTATTCAACGACCCCAAAAACCCCCGAGTAACAAGTTTCACAAAATTATATTCATTTGAAAAAAAACGTGCAACAAGCGGTTAATGTGAATTTGTATTTTTTTATATTCAAATGTGCACTAAAAATAAAGTTGCAGCTAGCTGCAGCTGATTTTTACTTATTTTGTTACATAACAGTACAAACTTTAATTTAAAACTTGTTTCGTTGCGGAACACTGCGGAACTTTTAACTTTTTCCCTGTTTTTCTAAAATGATTGCACATAATTTTTCATTTTTTTCTACTTTAGACATTGTTTAGCTATTAATTTATATGTATCTGTTATAATTTTCGACGCATATGATAATAAACTACTTTCTTCAACCTGAAACCTCCATTTTGCAGAATTAAGAAACACCAATTTTACGATTTTCTACGAATTTTTTAATATGACGCTTGAATATGAGCTCGAACGATCGAGCTATTACTTGCGCGAAGGTCTCTTTTGTACTGGCTTATACTTGCCAGGTATGCTTCACTACCCCTTATAAAATGTTCCATTATATTCTTTAAACATTACTCTATCCACCTATGTACTCTAAATCCTATAAAATGAAACTTCATTTTTCGACTTGTGACCAGCTTTTCGGGAATCGGCCCCACTGTGCGTCAGCCAGATCATCTTCCTGTAAGTGGCGGTTACGTTATACATATACTCGTACATATAGCCTCGTAAAGTCAAAGCCAGTCGAGTCAAAGCCGTAAATTGGGTAAAATTGCAACGGATATATGTATTTCTCGTGAGATTATTTTTTTTGAAAACATTAAAGTAAAAAGCTCTTCGCGAAATAAACATGTCGGAATTCCGATCAAGACGTAGGGGCAACTCGTTAGAGACGACGTGGCCTGGCGCAGGGGTAGACCCCACAACCGGATTAGCTGCGGCTGTAGGGGATATAGTTTACGAAGCGCGCAGGGCATTATCGTAGCTCTCGCTGACAGGAAGAATCCCTGCGGCCAGACAAGAGGTCCTCGCAGGCCGTCAGACAGCCCAGTTTGGCGTGATCCCACTCAGGGGTGCGTCGTTCGGGGATCACGAAAGCGACGATAGCGACGACATTTTCAATATGGCTACTGGTGGCAGAACTCCTGAGTGCATCACCCCGGAAATGGTCGAGCGAGAAATTGAAAACATGCAAACAATAAATCGCGTAGGTTTCCCTGCAGCCACCGGTACGGGAGCCCGGTCGGTACGTTCACGAGTACGAGATCGGTTGGAGGCGGTCGACCGGAGCCACCGTGAATTGGAAAGAGCTCGACGGCAGTGCGAAAGGCTACAGCGCGAATACGATCAATATCAACGCGAACTCGATCGCGAATTCAGGGAGGCTGAAACACCGTCGGCAAGACGGAACTTGGCAGATACGTTAAACGAGGTTGAAGCGGACGAGTACGAGCTCATCCACTCCTTAAGAGAGCAAATTGCTGAACTCCAGCGACGGTTAGGAGGAGCAGGGATGGAGGACTATCCGCCCCCCGCACAGCTCCAGAGACGCACGCGGTTCAAGGAGACGCGGACGCCCTCAAATATGCTCAGCCTCAGCCTAGGAATCAAAACAGTGAAAACATTCGACGACAAGGATTCAAAGGTGTTGCCGCTCTTCTTAAAGTCCTGCGAGACGATATTCCGCAGGGTAGCACAGGAGGAGCATGACACCCTCCTGGAGTTGATAGTCATGAGTAAGTTACAGGGTGCAGCAGCAAGAACTGCAGCACAAGACCATCAGTACCATGACGCAACTCAAAAGTGAGTTGGAAGCGTTGTACGGACAACGGAAGTCCCTGGCCGCGCTGCAGATGGAGTTCAGCTCCCTCCGGCAGGGACAGAATGAGGACATCGCCGCCTACGCGGCAAAAACGGAGAGGATTCCGATAGACATAACCGAAATACTCTGTGAACTGTTAAGACCGGAGGATCAGAAGATCACCGTAGAGAGTGTCACTCGACAAAGTGCACAGGCTAACTTCGAAAACGGCCTGCACGGCCAGGTGCAAGTGCTGGAGCGTGCGAGAAATTACCAAACGCTGCATGACTCTGTGGCAGGGGCCATAGAGATAACCAACATGGTGCAGCCAAAGGGAAGGGTAGGTGGAGCATTAAGCCACCCCAGAAGGTCCCAAGGCGCGCCATCCCGGCAGGGAGATAATTGCTTCACCTGAGGAGGACCGGAGCACGTGGCTCGAGACTGCACCCGCAGATCGGGAAGAGTGAGCCTACCGATGCCCAGTGAGGATAAATCCATACACCACGTCGATGTTGTATGCAACTATTGCAAAAAAAGGGCCACTTGTGGAAAAACTGCAGGAAGAGATTGTCGCAAAACAAGAGCGAGCCTGCTCAGTCTTCACAGCATCCCCGACGTCTAAGGGACTCAGGGGACAAGAGTGAAAGGTCTACGGTGAATGCAGGTACAAGTCAATGAAATACCGATGCCAGCCTGCTGGGAACGATAAGAATAAATACGCTCACGGCCCAGCAGAGACCCGCGCGCAAAAGGAGGAAAACGACGCAGTAGTTACTACAGGTAACGCTGCCAGCGTCCAGCGCTACGGCCAGCGACTTTGACATCGTCGCATCATTGGCCGAAACCGGGGTACTCACCCTTTAAGCGGACACAAGGGCCCAGTGCAGTGTACTGAAGGAAGAATGCCTCAAATTCGAGACCATGGTGAGTAGATGCTCCGTGGAGTCGCAGGGTGTGGCAGGTGAAAAATGTCCCCCAGCAGTAAAAAGCAAGCAGCTCACGCAGGAATAATGTGCGAATACAAGCGTGTATTCCATCTACGAGGGAACGAGCGACAGCGCACGCACGAGGTGCAATTTCGCGTACCCTTTAAGTTCGGAACGAAGAACCGAGAATCGCAACCCTTGCCTGGGAAGAACGTAAAATCGGGGCATGGGTCCGGTAATGCATAAAGCATGCATAAAGCCTGAAAAAGAAATACTGATGCAGACGCTGTGAGTCGCATATACGCGACTACACGAGCCCAAGTGGAACAGGAAAGAAAGTCCCACAAAAAAGAGAAAGATAGCGCAATCGGGTATACGAACAGCCGCACAAAGCGGAGAGTCGAAGATACTCAAGGCAACCATGATAACTCGTCGAAGCGAGAGGCTAAACTCATCCACGAGAAAGAGAAGTCGAGAGGCCGATAGACAAAATGCTAGCGGAAGGAATTGTCCAACCTAGCCGGAGTCAGAGGAACGCGCCGCTGCTGGTTGTAGCAAAGAAACCTGATGCAACTGGAGTGAGGAAAATGCGCGTTGTAGTGGACTTTCGGAAGTTGAATGAAGCCACAATCGGGGACTCATACCCACTGCCCAATATCACCGAAATATTGGACCAGCTGGGACGGGCCCGATACTATACGACCTTGGATCTCGCCTCTGGATTTCATCAAATCGCGATGGCGCAGCAAGACAAAGAAAAGACCGCATTTTCCACACCACAGGGCCATTTCGAGTACAACCGCATGCCATTTGGACTCAAGAACGCTCCACCGACTTTTCAGAGGTTGATGAACTCCGCGCTGGCTGGAATACAGGGAGTAAAATGTATACTTGGACGACATAGTAATCCATGGCAAGACCTTCAAAGAGCACAATGACAAGCTGCGAGAGGTACTGCAGCGGCTACAGGAAGCGAAATTCTACCGGAATACTACCGGAAATTCATTAGAGATTTCTCGAAAACCGCGAAGCCACTCACTGAATTAACATAGAAAGGGGTTAAATTCGAGTGGACCGCAGTATGGTACGAGATGCTGCCTTCGAAGACCTGAAGACAGCACTTACCTCAGCACCAATACTGCAATATCACGACTTCACGAAGCCGTTTCTTGTAAGAACAGATGCCTCAGACAGGGCGCTTGGCACAATCTTATCACAAGGCTAGATCGGAGACTATTTGCCCATATGCTACGCGAGCCGTACCATGTCAAAGGCCAAGCTAAATTATACAACAACGGAAAAAGAGCTACTCGCCATAGTTTGGGCTCTCGCTCAATTTCGACCAAATATTTATGGTACACGTTTTACGGTAGTGACGGACCACCAACCGCTCACCTAGCTGTTCGGAGTAAAGGACCCAGGTTCGAGACTAATGCGTTGGAAAATAAAATTGGCGGAACATGAGTTTAACGTCGAATATGAGGCAGGAAAGCGTAATACAAATGCAGATGCACTCAGCCGTATATTCCTCACTACGAGGGCCCAAGCGAGAGCTAAGAACAAAGTCCGTGAGTCGGAAGAGGACAGCACGACGGGATAACTCGACACATCGAATGACCGCACAAAGCGGAGGGCCGAAGATATACCCCTTACAGCCGTGGTAGCTCGTCGAAGCGAGACATCGAGCTCGTCCACGAGACAGAAAAGGACAGCATGCGCCCGGGTACGGACAGCCGCACAAAGCGGAGAGCCGAGAATACCCCGGGCTAGCCCAGCAACGAGGCAGAGCGAGAGACAGCGCCTGCCAATGCTACAGACAAGGATAGAGAGATCCACAGCGTGCATGCAGATCGCTCTACTGAACCTCACAGCCCCACCGAAAAGCCGTGCGGTCGGGGAAGGGGCAGACCACGCAAGGTACATACGCAAGCCACTGGTAAGACTGCGAGCACCGCTGACAAGGACGGAGCGGGCCCAGCACAGCATGGCGGACCCGCGAAGTGCGGAAGGCCGCGAAAAGCAAACGTTGCAAGGCCGCTCGAGACAGAGAGCGACGCAACGGCGGAGTTACCGGTGGGCACACCGAGCGACGAAACTGCGGACAGACCACCGCAAAGGCCCGCTGAGGAAGCGAGGCACTGCGGGGCTCGTAGCCCACAAACTTCCTGCAGCGCGGACGAAGACAGCGTTATAAACAAGTATAGCGACTGCCGCAGTGGCGTAGCTACTCTTTTTGCCGATGACCGCCTGAAATTAATTAAAGAATACTACGACACCCCCATAGGAGGGCATCAGGGTAAACGGTGTACGTTGCATCGGATCCCCACCAAGTATGACTGGCCCGGCCTGAGAAAGGATTTGGAAAATTACATATCGTCCTGCGAATCCTGCCAAAAGAATAAAATCAGGAACAAGGAACGAGTGCCGATGGTGGTAACGGACTCCCCATTGAGGTCATTTGAAAAAGTTGCGGTCGACATCGTAGGACCGCTACCGGAAAGTACTTCCTAGTAGATAGATAGCTAGTAGAGAAGAGGCCCCCCGTCAATTACGTCGTCCGAAGGGGACGAAAAACTCAGGCGGTGCATGCAAACTGCCTGAAGCTCTTTATTGAGCACTAATAGATAAAGGCCTCACAGCAGACCCTGCAGGAAGGGTTGAAAAACTAAAAATAAGTGGTAAGGACCACCTTCAGCCTATATAATGAAAGCGTACATCATATACAGGCCAACGAACAGGCCCTGCTGGCACAGATACAGCGTATCAATCACACACTCAACGGAAAACTGTACTATGTAACGAGGCGCCAACACTTGTCGACGCACTACCACACATATCGCAACAAAGGCAACGCGGTAGTGCTCGTGCGAGAGATACCGCTGATCGGGCAGCAATAGTACTGAATACATAAAGTACCGTATACAAAAATACTTTAAAAATTGCAAGGTACTGAACAAATCTTACATTTGCTCGTTGACACACGCTACAATTTCGGTTACAAACAACGGACCCTGCTAAGTCCTCATCTACACGAAAATGGACACCGATAACGGCGAGAAATACGGAAAAAGGGTCATCGAACTAAACCATCCCCTTATCGTCCCAGTGCAACAGCAAGGGAGATGGATATACGTCGCGCCAACCTCTGAACTCGTAGGAATAAATTGCGAAAAAAAACCCACGCAGCACAAAATACTATACAATTCAGGTATACTGGCTTTGGTAGGCGTATGCATAGTAACCCCCCGAGATTTCAGCATCAAAACCATCGGACGAACATCGCAGATCATCCGGGAAAACTACTTTCCGTCGTTCAATTTGAAATTAACGGAGATTGAAGCTCAGGCACCCCCTACGCAGACCGAGAGGACAATTCCACTACAGAGCGTGCTGCGAGATCCAGAAGAGCTTCAAAAGCTCGGAGCTCGAGCCGACCAAATCATGGACAACCTCAACACTGCCGGAGACGGCATGCAACACATCCACAACCTGAGTTTCTACTCCTTGGGCGCTATAGCGCCGATAGCCTTGGTTGGCTACGTTCTGCTTAAATGTTACAGGTACAGAAGAAACAGAACACCTTCGAGAACTAGTGAGGCAACAACCCCGGCAGCCGCCGAGGTAACCATCCAGGCCAGGATACCATGGCCAGGATATGCAATCGTCCCCCCAATCGAGAACGACTTGCTCGACCCGAACGACATTGACAAACGAAAAAACATTATATGTAATTGGGAAAAACATTATATGTAATTGGGAAAAACATTATATGTAAACGGGAAACCAAATGAAGATAAAATTTTTTTGAAAAATTTTTCCTTTTAAAGGGGGAGGGATGTTGCATCGCAGCATACAAGGTAGGCGCCGACACAGCTAGATACAGAATTCTAAAATATAGAGTTCGTTCAAGACAGGATGCGAGGTAGACGCCGATGCAGCATGAGGCGACTCGCTAGGTAATCTACGATTGGCTAAAAAAAGCTGCCAACTAAGGGATCTTAGCAAACGCAGTTGCTAACTGCTTTGCTAAAATCAGAATTAAATTAGACTCAATAGAGAACGGTTGGTTCCTCGTCAAATGCTCGAAACTACGAAATATTGTACATTCCTTTATTGACTTTCAGATAGACAACGGAAAGTTACCGTTGCCTATAATAGATACTTCCATTTATATAAATTCGCGTTTTCATCGATAACTCGAGATCCATCTCCTTATCGGCAAACGATCCCAAAAAATAATAACTTTTTAATATTATACCGAATACCGAATACCGAATAATCCAATTACCCGGTACCGGCATAACAATACAGTTTTGCATCTTGTTGGTCTACGATTTTCTTCATCATCATTATCAATAGCAATGTGGATTTGAATAAGTGAAAAATAATGGATGTGCGCTGGAAACATCCGTGGACATCGCTGGTTTGTGGCCCAACAGGATGTGGGAAAACAGTTTTTGTGCGAAAATTTCTAAAGTTTCTCAATTCAATGAGCAACGTTGAATTTGATCAAATTATATTTTATTATGGTGATACTCTCGATCCTGATACCGCTTCTCTGAATACCATATGTCTACAACAGCCGTCGTCATCGTCGTCGTCGTCGTCATCGGTAATTACTAAGAGCATCAGTAATAAAAAATGTAAAATACCAAACATTGAATTTAACGAGGGCCTACCGCAACAGGAAGATTATTCGGGTGATAATAACTTGAAAAAATTGGTTATCGTCGATGATTTAATGCGTGAATCCTCAAATAATACAATTGTTGACCTTTTCACAAAAGGTAGCCATCATAAAAATATTAGTGTAATTTTTATCACACACAATATTTTCCATCAGGGTCATGGACAACGTGATATATCTTTAAACGCCAATTTCATCGTTATATTTAAAAACCCACGTGATCGAGCACAAATTAGACATCTAGCGAGGCAAGTATACCCCAAAAAACCGCGATTTTTAACTGAGTCATATCACGATGCTACCACACAGCTGCACGGATATCTACTCTTGGATCTTAAACAATCGACACCTGATTATTGTCGTTGTCGCACAATGATATTTCCCGATGATCCACAAATGTTGGTCTACACGCCGAAAAACTCTCGTCAACGTATTTAATTGGAAGCACAAGTAGATACCGTATCAGTCAGTAATGGGGATGACTCGTGTACGCATAATCATCATCATCATACAAGGAGTTGTTTTTCAATGAACCCACCTATTGTGAAACTGCGCTAATGATGGATAGCAGCAGCAAGAAGAAAAAGAAGAAAAATAATACGCATTACATTCCATTCGATGAACGTTGTATAGCCCTGCTTAACGCTATTTGTCATTCGAATAAAAAACAGCGAAAAGCAATATTGCGTAATGCCGATAAACCTTTAATCAATTGTATCTGTGAATGTGCGTTAAATATTTTACAAGGAGTCATTTGTGTCAAGTCAAGTGTTAAAAAACGTTAAAAAAAATATTAAAATATACTTCGACAGCTTGTTTTAGGGTGTGTGACAGAACAGAGTGGTGGTGGTGGTGGTGGTGGTGGTGGTGGTGGTGGTGGTGGTGGTGGTGGTGGTGGTGGTGGTGGTGGTTGTGGTCGTGGTGGTGGTCGTGGTTGTAGTAGAGGCGGTCGTAAGAAACGGCAATATAATTGGCGAGCGAAGAAACGCTTGATAATTAAAAAAGGGAGTGGCGTTTATTTACCACTTTTACTGGCTCCCATCTTCACAACTTTGGTTAGTAAATTTTTTGATCGTAGTGGCACTTGAGGAAACAGTTATGTGTTACGGATAAAATTATTATCCATTTCCATTCACGTATTGGAACATGCGAAAAAAATGTTTTTAGTGCCAATGTCCGAGGTAAACGATGGTAATACCGATGCCGACGGTCGTTACGACGAAATTCAGAAGTTAAAAAATCGTCAGGTCTGGTTGCCTCATTAATTCTTAATGAATGAGTGAGGCAATCAGAGCTGACAAAAATAATTAATGATTCGATTGTTAGAGCTGCTAGAACTGTCAGAAATATTCCATCGTAAAATTTGGTCAATAACATTGTCGCTTAGATTTATCACTCTTACGACGAAATTCCTATGAGCGGTTCTGGCAACGATCATACACCAGCAGCTAACGAGAAAACAGTGCAGACACAAGGTGATCCTGTTTCAAGACTGGACACTGAGTTATACAAAATTTTTTAATCAAACCAGTATGGTAAAGCCGACGCTAGTAAATAGAAAGAGCATTTACAAGTATTGCAGCGTTATATATATCTCGTTGGTTCGAAAAATGAATCGTTTTCACTACCGACTCCATCACTGCCTGAAACGACGTCTGAGCTGAATAATACAGAATTCACGAACGATGCTGACATCGTTAATAGCGTTCCAAATATGTATAAACGTCGAGCTACTGCGCTATTAAAGTTTCTACGCAAACCGACGAGTGATGAATCAAAAAGCATAAGATGGGACAAAAAAGGTTGTTTGACAATAGACAGTATTCTCGTTCCAAATTCTAATATTGTCGACCTTATAAACGATGCTGTACGAGGTAGAAAAAATTTTAAAGCAACAGGTAGACGTGAGTTCATCGTTAGTCTACAAGCAAAGAGCGTTCCGCGTGAATTCATAGGAAACAGTGCATTGTAGGATTTAGGTATATCTAGAGATACTAAACGACCAAGAAAAGATTATCAGATGTTGCAGCATAACGATACGCATTCTATGGATGTGAGTGCGATCGACGATAACTCTAACGACGACTATGACGGCATCGACGAAATACACCCTTTTTCAAAACGTCGGAAAACAAAAGTAATAAAAGCGTTTCAAAAGTGGAAAAAGATTTAGAACAAGTTGTACAACGAGAGGTGAAATATGACTTTCGAAAAAGTGTACTATGACCCTTCGCATCCAGCTGGATACGCGACGTTTGATCAGTGGCAAAAATAAAGCAGACTGTGTGTACGACTGGCTGACTCAGCAGGATAGTTATAGCATTCATAGACCTGTGCGGCGTGTCTTTCCACGACTGTATAATAATGTTACAAATGGCTGACTCAGCAGGATAGTTATACCATTCATAGACCTGTGCGGCGTGTCTTTCCACGACTGTATAATAATGTTACAAATATTGACGACGTCTGGGAGGCTGATCTCGTAGATGTACGTTCTTTGAGGAGCTATAACGACAACGTCTCCTACCTGCTTATGGTGATCGCCGTCCTCAGCAAATACGCATGGGTCGAGCCCGTGCAGGACAAAACTGTGCGCGAGGTAACAAAGGCTTTGAAACGTATTCTCGAGCGTAACGAGGGGCGTACAGCTGTTTTACTACAAACCGACCGCGGTAAAGAATTCCTCGGCAGTGAACTCCAAAAATTTCTCAAAGATAAAAACATACAATTTCGCATTGCTCGTAATTCTGGTGTAAAAGCCTCGATTGTCGAGCGTTGTAATCGCACTCTCAAGGAGCGGATGTGGCGTTACTTCACACATCGTAATACTCATCGTTACATCGATATACTACAACAAATGGTTTATGCGTACAATCATGCTATACACTCGACCATAAAATGCAGCCGGCTGCCGTGACACTGTATAATGCCGATACATCAATGCGTAATATGACAATTAGTGCCGTGAAGCGACGTGAAAAGAGACGTTTCACAACGTATAAATACAAACCCGGGGGTTACGTTCGAATCAGTAGAACTAAAGGTACCTTCGAAAAAGGTTTCGAGAAAAATTGGAGTGAAGAAATTTTCCGTATCAAAAAAGCTTTACATGAGTGAGTTGGGTAGGATATCCGGCAAAATTTAACTTGTGGATACCAGCGTCAAGCGTTCACGGTCTCGAATAAATAGAAATTTGTGCAAAATGCATGACGATGATACTTTTTTTCTTGTTCTGCCGAGTGTGAAGTATTTTCCCGAAAATAAAGGGTGGTTAAATTGTAAGGGCCGATGTTGAATGTGAACCACACCTAAACGTCAAGTTTTTTTCTGCATTTCATTTGACATTTCTCAATTTCAGACTAACTCAATTTGAACCATGGAAAGATACACAATCGAGCAACGCTTCAAAGTTATTCAGGCTTATTATGAAAATGGGCGTTTAAATCAAAATGCATATCGTGCACTTCGTGATTTTTTCGGTCAATTTAATCGTCCAAATGTGCGTACAATCGGAAAAATCGTGCAAAAATTTGAGCAAACCGGGTCTGTAGGAGATATTAAAACACCAGTGCATGCTCGTACAGCTCGTACTGCAGAAAATATTGCTGCTGTTCGCGATAGTGTGGCTGAAGAGCCGTCCACCTCAACTCGTCGTCGTGCCCAACAATTGCACCTCTCACGCTCGTCGTTGATGAACATTATGCATAAAGACTTGCATTTACACGCTTATAAGGTGCAATTGACTCAAGAACTAAAGCCTCTTGACCATTCCAAACGTCGTCAATGGTCAGAATGGTGGCAAGAAATGGCAACAGTGGATGATCAATTTTCGAAGAAAATCATCTTCAGTGATGAGGCACATTTTCACCTCAGTGGATTCGTCAATAAGCAGAATTGCCGCATTTGGGCGAATCATAATCCAAGAGTGATTGTCGAAAAACCAATGCACCCACAAAGAGTGGCTGTTTGGTGCGGTTTATGGGCTGGCGGCATCATCGGGCCGTATTTTTTCCAAAATGAGGCCGGTCAGGCAGTTACTGTGAATGATGTTCGCTATCGTGAGATGATAACGAACTTTTTATGGCCCGAATTGGAAGATATGGATGTGGGCGATATGTGGTTTCAACAGGACGGTGCCACTTGCCACACAGCTAACGAAACAATGGCTCTTTTGCGCGACAAATTCAATAACCGTGTTATCTCACGTGGTGGCGATGTCAATTGGCCGCCAAGATCATGTGATTTGACACCGTTGGACCTCTTTCTTTGGGGTTATTTGAAAGAAAAGGTGTACGTCGATAAGCCAGCAACAATTCAAGAGCTAAAGGATGAGATAATTCGGCACATTAACGGCATAGAACCTCAATTATGCCTAAGCGTCATCGAAAATTTGGACCATCGGATGGAGGTGTGCCGCCGAGGTCGCGGCGGCCATTTGGCCGATATTTTGTTCCATACATAATTGAACCATACCATATTATCATAATAAAAAGAATTGACAATAATTTCCTAAATAATTTGTGTTTGATTCAAAATCAACATCGGCCCTTAAAATTTAACCACCCTTTACAACATATTTTACAACTCAATTGCCACGCGAAATATCGTTAAAGGGCCACTCGATTGTGGGCTTATCGGAAATTCATATACCCTGTACAATGCCGCATTTACGAGAAGACAATACGATAATCGGTTGGGTGGTTTGTGAGAATAAAGAAGTTACTACAAACCGAATACCTCGAGGTTTGTATAAAAATCATGAGTAAATTGTGGAAAATATTAATAATTTACCGGGGCTGCGAGAAGCAAGCATAAAAATTGTAAATGACGAAAGGGCCAAAGGCTACGTTGCTATTGAGGCTGAGGTAACAGTTGTCCCATCTTATGCTTTTTGATTTATCACTCGTGGGTTTGCGTAGAAACTTTAATAGCGCAGTAGCTTGACGTTTATACATATTTGGAACGCTATTAATGATGTCAGTATTGTTCGTAGATTCTGTATTATTCAGCTCAGACGAAAGATATTCATCTAATGAATAAACATGTATACCATCTAAACGTATTGCTACCTACCATCATTATTAAGAATAATTAGAACCAAAGATTCGAAAAATCTATTTAATATTATAGTAGAATCGTCGAAAAGTAAAAAATTTGGATATAAAGGGCCTAATCTGTTTATCGACGGTATCTACTATAAGAGTGGTGGAAGACTATTGAAAGAACGACCAGGTGAATATATAACCGCAGCAGCTGAGAAAGGGTCAGTTGAAAAAAAAACGCCGTGGTAAAATCATCTTTTACTCTTTTCGTAACCATAATGGATCCCACTGACGGTATACTCGTGATCGACTGCTCCAAGGATCTCTGGAAACTCACTAAACAGGAGCTCGAGTACATCCCTAAACCCCTACTGTTGAAACATTGGTGAGCAAAAATATCCATTCTGTGGGCACTAGCTCGCAGGTACTGTACAGGATGTAATTACCAGGTCTATAAGTATGAAACCGGAATTTTTGTATAGAAAATACATGTTTATTGTATAAAAATGCTAAAAAATATATTATTCGAAGTATTTCCCATCGCTAGCTATGCATTTTTCCCACCTGTCTGACAATTTGTGGATGCCACGCCAAAAAAACTGTTGCTCTTTTGAGGCAAACCAGTCATCGAGCCATTTTCGTACATTTTCGTAAGAAGTAAAGCGCTGCTCAGCAAGTGCGTGTCCCATCGATGCAAATAAGTAGTAATCAGACGGAGCCAAGTCTGGTGAGTAAGCCGCATCCGAAAGTATTTCCCAACTAAATGCCTCAATCGTTTCCTTGACCAGTTTTGCTGTGTGTGATGATGCATTATCATGAAGCAAAATCATTTTGTGTTGCCTTTTTTGATATTCTGGTCGTTTTTCACGCAAAGCTTGATTCAAATCGATCATTTGTTGTCGGTAGCGTTCAGTATTAACGGTTTCGCCAGGTTTTAGCAGCTCATAATAGATCACACCCTTCTGATCCCACCAAACACAGACCATTGTCTTCTGTCCATAGCGATTTGGCCTTGCAGTCGATGTCGGTGGTTCGCCTGGAGTTACCCATGATCTTTTACGCTTACGATTCTCAAAATATATCCACTTTTCATCGCTAGTCACAATTCGATGGAGAAATGACTTTCTTTTGTACCTGGCGAGCAGCATTTCGCAAGTGGTTTTTCGGTTTTCCTGCTGTCTTTCATTCAGTTCATGTGGAACCCATTTTCCGATCTTCTGGATCTTTCCCATGGCTTTCAAACGTACGGAGACGGATTCTTGTCTCACATTTAATTGATCCGCGAGTTGTTGTTGCGTTTGAGCGTCATCCTCATCCAACAATGCTTGCAATTCGCTGTCTTCAAACTTTTTCGGTGGTCTTCCACGTTCTTCGTTTCTCACGTCAAAATCGCCAGTTTTTAATTTTTTAAACCACTCAAAGCACTGTGATTTACCAAGAGCATGCTCACCGTAAGCTTCGACAAGCATTCGATGTGATTCTGCACCAGTTTTCTTCAAATGGTAACAGAAAATCAATGCTGTTGTATGAAACTTGTATTGTTGTGAGTTGAAAATCTTTGTCAGAGATGTCAACAAGGAAATGGCGCCAATGACGCGGTTTGACGGTAACTACATTGACAGCTAGGGCCATCTATGGGCAAATTCCGGTTTCATATTTATAGACCTGGTATAAATCATCAGTTCCGCGAAAATGAGACAAGCATTTCTTATATGTCTGGCAATCTTTTAAACTAAACAAAACAGTTTTTATCAAATTTCAAGAATTACACGTGTTTTTACTTACCATAATTATTTTAGCTGCTTTTAAAGTTTCGAAAGATTTTTTCAAAATTAGTGTCAAATAGTGAAAAGCAAAACCTCGTATGTGTAGGGCCCGAATCTGTTTATCGCTGATAGGACACGACCGGACGCCAATCATTTTACCGATGTCAAGCTACAATCTTCTTTTTCGGTGGTAGGGCCCAATCTGTGGTATCGCCTGTAGGACACAACCTACTTATCGATAGCTGCAAAAATCTACATTACCGACCGTCTGGTAAGTCATTCTGTTTACATGCTGTCGGTAACATACCTCCTGTCGATTATTTACAATAGATGGCGCATCGGCAACATCCGCCGGTCCAGCGTCCAACAGATGGCGCACGAGTCGCCTAGGTAGCACGTCAGTCAGGGGCTTAGGGTGGGGTGACCAATCAGGTGCAGGGGAGAGGTGGGGGTAAGAAAGTGGGGAACCAATCACATGCCAGCAGGGAGAGGGGAGGCCACGCCCACAGGTCTCGCTATCTTGGTCCTATTCTACTCGCCAATCACCGGACGGTACTGATCCCTTGACTTGGTTCAAGGGCGGTGTACGAGATGCTGTTATTTATCTTACAGAATCGTGCAGGGGTCATGATTATGTGGGTATGACTCTGAGCTCAATTTTACGCATAATTATTAGTGAAAATTTATGTCCACAACGTCATAGCTCGAGCGCATGCCGAACTTGCTAAAATTCGTACGGATGCGTTACACAGACGATGGTGTCAAATTCGGAACGCACTTCGAGGAGCACAACATACAATAGCGATAGAGCTCAAACGTAATGCGGTGGTAACGACACCGTCTAGATGATGCGTTGTGCGCGAGATTCAACTCTTTCAGGAGTACATGGGTCACGATAGTATATCGATCGTTATTTATGAATTTTTTGCCTTCGGAAAACGCGTCCGGCTCTGTACGACGGGTGAAGATCCGTACTCTCGGCAATAGGTAAAACTAATCATACACTCTTTGTTTCCTATTACGAGCGTTCTCACCACTACGGGCCGATATTAAATCTCGTTGGTGCACTAGGTAGTCGGGGATTCTGCACAAAGTGTAACTTTAGGTATATTCGAGCACTCGAGCATTGCTGTAGCTATCAATGTGCTCGGTGTGAATCCATTTATTGCAACGGCAATAGAGACACTTGACCTGAGTATTGTGCACACTGTAATCGCTCGTTGTTTGGCGTTTTTTGCCTAGCTCATCACAAAGATGAGGGCTTCGCGGGTATTACGTCTCGTAAATGTATACGGTTCAGTATCTGTAAAGCATTGAAAATACGTTAACACTGCTCGCGTATGATTAAAACCACGAATAAAACGATGCATGCATGCGGTATATCCTTTTGTATTACATGCAAACAAACTCGATCGAATACTCATGTGTGTTTTATGGCACCTTTTAAGAAACCAGAGCCGTCAATGGAAAAGAAAAAAGACGAGCCTTCGACGAGATTTTTGTTTTATGATTTTGAGACACGGTTTGAGACATGATTTTGAGAGTTCGGCAATAATTCATTAAGATGTTCAAATTTTATAGAATTAGAAGTTTATGTGATATTTCGAAAAAAAAAATATATTTCGCTCTTACAGTAAAAATACTTGGTTTTAAATTTGGTGAGAGTCAAACCAGGAGTTCATACGTTATTAAAAGTGCAACATTGCTAAATATTTTACTCAACTGAAAAAAAATTGTTTTCCATCTTTGACAAGGCTTTCTCTATTAGAAAGCCAAAATCGATGAATGTATTTCGTCATAAAAGAAACTTTGTGAAAAGTTGAAAATAATGTCCAAGCGCCGTGCAAGGTTCTACTTTGCATCCTCGTGTATTCAGAATTCTATACTATTGAATTATGGACTCTAAAACTATATACATTCACAACATCGGAAAGAAATTATTTTTTCCCCTGGTAAGAAAAAAAAATTAACACAATCCGGGGATCGAACACGGCACTTCCCCATAATCATGATCAATCAGAGCACCTTATCTAAAGATTCAGGTATCCGCTATTCATTTTACGCTTTTACGCTGTTATGCTTACGCCAAAACCAATTTTTCGCGGAACTACGTGCATGTGTACTAGTGTATCTATGTACTACTGTATTCAAAAAGTAAGGTGAATTTTGTTTTAAAATTAAAATTTTTTATTTATTCTTCCAAATCGATTTCGTCCCCCTCAAAATAATCCCCCCTAGCTACAATACACTTATGCCAACGTTTTTTCCAATCTTTGAAGCATGGTAAAAAGTCGTCCTCAGGTATAGCCTTCAATGCGCGTAGCGATTCACGTTTGATCTCTTCAATCGACTCAAAACGATTTCCCCGGAGTGGTCTCTTGAGCTTTGGGAACAGCCAGAAGTCACACGGTGCTAAATCAGGCGAATACGGTGGTTGTCGAGCGAGTGGAGTTTTTAGCGAAAAACTCACGAAGAACTAAACGCGAATTTTGGCACCAAACGCGATTTGACTCTTCTGAGGCAGAAATGATCCTTCAAAATTGCTTGCACTGATCCAATTGATATTGCAAGCATGTCGGCAAGGTCTCGAATTGTTAATCGACGATTTTTAAGCACCAATTCCTTGATTTTCTTGATGTGTTGCTCATCAATTGACGTCGATGGTCGTCCAGAGAGTTCCAAATCATCAACACGTTCTCTGCCTTCTTTGAAGTCTTTGTACCACTTGTAAACATTTTTCTGTGACATAGTCTCGTCACCGAAGGCCTTTTGTAACATTCGATACGTTTCAGCGGCGGAAATTTCATTGCGCAAGCAAAATTTAATAGCACTTCTTTGCTCAACAAAATTCGACATCGTAAAAATCGCCAAATTCACTTTTCTTTGTTCACAAAACCAAGCGTAAACTAAAAACTAATGATGATATTGACATGTAATTTATCACAGATGTCACTAACAGTCCTACCAACTTGAAAAAAAATTCATTTGTCCGATTCGGTTAACGCGGGAAGTTTAAATTAAAAATTCACCTTACTTTTTGAACACAGTAGTATTAACAGCTATTTGTTTTAACTGGTTTGGCACGTAGGCAGAGCCGATATATGTCTCATTGTTAAATAGCACTCGATATTGTAACGGTATTTATCGTTAGCATCACCCTTAAAGGGTTTGTTCAGACTCGAGCAGGGAGGAAAAAAATCTTAGGCTTTAATAATAGGTAAAAGTAGGGTTTATTCAAGAAGACAGAGAAGAAATTGTGTGATATATTAAATCAGAGAAATCAGATTTACGCTTTGATCCCGGTTCCCTGGTATTTTGGCTACCACGCGCCTTACAATAAGTTTTTCCCGGGCTCTCGAATGACTTTATGATCGTATCCGCTCGTGAATCTGAAGAATTCGTGAGGAACTTATAATTAAAAAATAGTGGTTAGTTGAGAATATATAATTGATCGAGAACATAATTTATAGTCGGAATCTATTGATAACCTGTTTCTTATAATGCTTGTTTAGAATGTAATTTATAAAGTAAAGATAAACAGTAGTTGATAATTCTTTTTGCCCGTTGCGTTCGCTAGGTAGGAGATTTAGCACGCGTACCGTCGGTAAGTAGCCGGCCGCTAGACCAGGCTCGAATTTCTACTGAGTTGATCGATACTTTGCTTCTTACATCGCAGGTCCGTTGGTGGGAGTGGAGCTCCCGTCTGGTACTCTGTGAAGGCCGACTCGCTCGTCTACGTACGCCTTTCATGTTTTCCCTGAGATTTCCTGATTTTTACTTAAATTCTTGATTTATACTTAAATTACTTTCCTATCTTATTCCCTATGCTATCGTGTAATTTCTATATAATGTATCTTCGCTATTTAAAATATGTGGAGATTATTTTCGGTCAGAGAGCATAGTCTGTTGGCTCGCTCTATCCTTGGCTACCAGGGAGAAAGACTGCTTTGTTGATGTTTGGGTCTGCGGTGCGTTGGCCTCAAACAAAGCACCGACTCAGCTACTTCCCATCAAATATGTATGTCAGGTATCACAGCTGGGCTCTCCTGGTATCAGTGCGGTTGCACCTAGCGAGGGCTCGTTTGTCTTCCTTCCTGGACTTCTGCGTTGGCGGGACCTGCGAACAAAACTGTTCCCCGAATGCCGAATTTCTGGTCTTTTTATACCAATCTCCCCTCCGTCCGGCCCATGCTTTTGGTATTACTATAGCTGGTGGCGGTTCTGTAGCCCATTGGTAGCCTTGGTACTTCTTTTTAAAAATCGTCGTTGGTCCTTTTAATGCTTCGTTATTCGTATGATATACAGCATGGGACTCTATACGGTAACACTCAACAAATACGGGTGAGCTCTGATAACCTTGATCGTGAAGAAAAACATCCAAATCTTTATTGGAATGTGGTTAAGGAACCTCGGCGACGACTTGAATAACAAGTTTTTCTATCATCCGCTCGACACACTGTTTTCTCCTTGCTCTTCGATGGGTTGTTGACTTTGTTTCATATCTACCTATATTTGTCAAGTCAAGAGAGTATTAGAGGCGGGAAAAAACTCATATGAGTATGTGCGTTTATTTGATATAATCTGAAATGTTATACTGAAGGAGAATATTATTTCGCTATGTAGCGGGGATCATTGTTTTTGATCAGATGTTATCACCATCTTTATGAATGTGATGTTACTCGTCAAACACTAATATTATGTGCCATCGGGCCATCGAATTAAATTGACGTTTCTATCTTGATATTGTAACACAAATTTTTTATATTCTGTAAGAAAATAGAGAACTTCTGTATATTAGAGGGATCTCCTTATACAACCTCCATTGGTAAGGTAGGATCCGTTTTATTTTTACTAAACATGCGGATCTATAAGTATTTATCACAGGTCGTTAATAACGTAGATTGGATGGTAACAGACTAGCTTCAGTAGTATAGTGGTTTTTTCGTGACAGATATGTTATACTCACTACGGTAATAGAATCATTTAAAACAACTCAGACATTTTCTATAGCTTCAGTAGTATAGTGACATTTACACAAACTTAAATATCAACTACCACTTGTAGTATAGTGGCATTTCGATGCCGTTAGTAAGAATGGATAACAACTGCGGTAGTATATCAGCCACCGCGACTCTATTATTCTACTAGTACGAACCGTTTGAATTTGATACACCGATACTCACAAATAGACCTTAGCCAACCTACTCCGGCAATCAATAACATACACATATATTCACGAATAAACCTCCGCGGGCATACCACGGCACGCAATGTTATATACCTATGATAATGCAATGACATTTATTATAAGAAATATACTTCGACATTCAATATAAGAAATATAAATCAACATTCAATATAAGAAATACAAGATAGCACACTACCTCGCAAGACAATAGTTTCCATAACAATCGTTCAACGCTAGAACCAACAACTCTCATTGATGGGGTTAAACCGAACTAGGGATAGGCGATGTTTTTCGATTAATCGAAGCAGCCGATATTTTGACTCGATTAATCGATTATATTTGTTCGATGTTTTCGTCAGTCGATTAATCGATTTTCGATTTTTTTTCGGTGACATCGATAACGCCATATTGTCGTTTTCACGTAAGAGACCACCTATTGCGTCATATTGCGTATCGTAAATTAAAATTCTGGTGGACCGGCCGGCATCCGGCATTCGATAACCCGGCAGGACAGCAGCTCAGGTGAACACCTTATTTGAAGTGAAAAATAAAAAATCTATATAATTACGCCCGGCTCGTGCGCGAGAAATTTAAGAATCGAGCCAAGAACACACGAATAAAAAAGCCGGAATGAATGCTGATGAAGGTAAGTAATAAGATGTATATATTCGTCGAGTGTATATCATAACCTCGACCACATGAAATTGCATCCGCTCGTTTATACTTTCGTACACAAAGGTACTGCAGAAAGTGCTGGAGATTCACAATTTGAACCCCGAGTTCAGGATCAGCCATCTTTGTCTCGGCCGAATGATTTCAACACAACAAAGGGTATAACAAAGTGAGTGTTACAAAGTGAGGGACAAACGGACAATCAAAGCAGACTATCAGGTGAGCATTTGAACAAGCTGCTGTTTCTCAGCTCGCTCACACGTGAAGATTGGGGTTTCGGACGGTCTTAGTTCCTTTTTCGTGATAGATTATATGTTCCTATATTTACGTAATTGCAGCCTGCAACTACGTACTTTAGTTCCTCTTTTGTAATACACTATATGTTTATATGTTCCTAGAGAAAAAATGTGATAAAGTATATAGACGTGTTACAGCTAAAAATGGTTATTTTGTTATACCCGGAACCTCTCATTCATTTTCCTTTTTATTCATTTTAATCTCATTCATCTTTTCGTTATCAATGGCAATATAAATTTCGTATTGAAAGATCTTGTATTAAAAAATCTTCCATTTTTAGTATTGGTATAAATTGGTATACTTATGCTTCGATACAGTTAATTATTTTTTTCAGGTGGACAAACTTTCGACGGAACATAAAACTGCATTGAACCCATAAATGATGACGATGGAGCGTTTTTATGATAATAAAGCTTTAATGACAATAAATTCTACGTTTTTTTTCGCAACTTTGTTCATCTCCAATCTTTGTACGAAAAATTGGCTCCCTCTCGTCTCCAGCAAGCGTTCGTTCCTTATCGCCAGCCACCCTTTTCCCATTACCGTAATCGTACAAGTCATACACTATGTTTCCACTGATACCGATAGGGTCAATTTGGGGTTCGGCGTGAGTGCGAGAGGGACATACAAGCTGACCTTTCTCTCGCACTCACGCTGAACCCCGCTCGGTGAAAACATAGTCGATGACAGTACACCCGTACTATTTTACCCGTAGTATTCTACCCGGTTTTTTCGACTAATTGAGTCGTCGATGTAATAAAGAAAATAATCGATTTCCAACATCGATAACTTTTTTTAAATCAATTTTGGAAACATCGATTTCATTTAGAATATCGCCCATACCTAAACCGAACCCATATTCTCTCATCGGACAAAGGTATTATGATCGCTAATATTCAAAGGAATACACATTTAACTGTAGCATAACGGGTTAGGCCAGCAAGTAAATTCCGAGTTTAGAAGAACTGGCTCAATATACACTGTTTATGTCTCGCCCTGCGAGAGACGGTACTTGCGACCTTCACTTGGCGTGGCACGATTCCGAGTATTTCGGTTCCGATAAATATGCACAGGACTCGTTACCTTGATTAACGTAGACTTCGAGAATGTTCGATACGATGACATATTTTATCTATCATATCCGGAAAACTCCGTATGTAGGAACTTCCAGGAATAACGAGGTTGAATCTGAGGTCTCAGGCAGCTCCCAGATGTTAATTCGAGTCCTCATCGGTCGCATAGCCCATCGTCCGTCCTCGGAATGTCGCGATTACAGATCTGGCGTCGCAACCGCCGTTCAATGCACCGTAGACGCATGCAATGCTTCCCGCGCCAAGGGAAAAAGCGCAACAAGCCAAGTGAAGTAGAAAAATGCATACGCTGTAGAAAAGCAGTACGCTTTACGCAGTAGAAAAGCGCGATCCGCCGTGCGGCGAGCGCCCAGTCGTCCGACTATTCTATTAACCGAGACAATGGTATCAGTACCCCTGTTGGATAATCAGCTGGCGCACAGCGATCGATATTCGCCGTGCGTCGACCTGTTGCTGTGCACGAGCACGCAGCGTTCGGTTGAGCGGAGATAGCCGAGCAAAGGCTTCGCGGAGCCGAGGTTGTGCCTCGCTGGCATGCCGCGTCGAGCGAGAGGATGTCTCTCTCGCTTGACTCCAGTTTCGCTCACCGGCTATCTCGCTCAACTGACTTCAGCGCCCAATGACGCTTTCAGATCCGGCAGCCATATTGCTAAATTTGACACTTTTTTCGTGAAGACCGCATGGAACAGCACTCATCTCTGCTTCTCGTGGATATTCTACATCAATTTTCTCTGGATCAACTCAGCTATCGTGCTCAACCGGACTCAAATAAAGGTAAGAGAACACCGTCATAATTAACCATAATTCACTGACGGTGAGGAGATTCATTAATATCGGTATATCAGCATAAAAGGTCTCACACTGTGGCGTGCTCGGCAGCGCGGGCTGCGCCACGTTTTTTCTCACTTTGCTTTGCCTGCTTGATTAATACAATTACGCATGTGCCTCATGTTCACTGTAGTTTTCCACAGTAAACCTGCTGGAAAAATACTGTGAATGTTTTCTGCTCAATTGAGCATCCTCATTCTATGTTGTATTGTGCTACGCAGTGCTGCCTGCGTAGCTTATCTTATGCATGTAGAGCACTCAAGCAATTTTAATTGCAAGTGCTCTCATTTATTCACTGCAACTCTCTTCGTCAATCTGCTGAGAGCTTGCAGTGGAAGGTTAATATCATATTACGCACTCATTGTCTCTAAGGTGGCGTGCTACGCAGCACTGGCTGCTGCACACATACTGATCTCGATACTCAAGCTCAATTGCACTCAGCACAATTAATAGAATTGTATGCCGTCTGAAAACTCAATTCCAAATTCAATATGTTATTTCGTTGTATTGTGTATTTTTCTAAATTTAACTTGTTTTGTATTAGTTTTTATTTTGAAATTCATTTTAAATTATACCAAAAATTATATTATTTGTTGTGAAATGCGGAAGGCATAATAAACCGCGTTCTCAAATTACCATTTATGTGTCTGGTTTATTTTGACCCTGTCGTGGGTGAAGACTCATAGTTTTCAATATATTTCAGATTTGTCAAATAACATCAGGCGGAATCTCAAACAACCCCAATACTAATAATATTAACGAGCGCAGACACATACCTGTATAATTATCGAAGAACACTTTTCACACAAGACAATTTGATATTACTTATATCAGGAGTACAAATTGAAAATGCGGGATTTTTTTCTATTTTTGAACTTTTATTCTGAAAAAATGGTAACAAATGAATTATTCAAAGTATTGTCCATCGCTAGCCACAACTTTTTCCCATCTTTCTGGCAATTTACGGATACCGTCGCGAAAAAATTCGGCCGGCTTGGCTGCTATCCAGTCATCGACCCATTTTTGGGCTTCTTCGTAAGAATGGAAGCGCTGGTCAGCTAGGCCATGTGTCATCGATCGGAAAAGGTGGTAATCGGAAGGAGCAATATCTGGGCTATACGGCGGGTGGGGTAAGACTTCCCATTTCAGCGTTTGTAGGTATGTTTTGACCGGCGCTGCAACATGTGGCCGAGCGTTGTCATGTTGCAAAATTACTTTGTCGTGTCTTTGCTCGTATTGTGGCCGTTTTTCTTTGAGTGCGCGGCTCAAACGCATCAATTGAGTTCGGTATAGTGCTCCTGTGATGGTTTCGTTCGATTTCAATAGCTCATAATACACCACACCCAGCTGGTCCCACCAAATACAGAGCATGAGCTTGGCGCCGTGAATATTTGGTTTGGCCGTCGATGATGATGCATGGCCGGGGTAACCATATGATTTTTTGTGCTTCGGGTTATCGTAATGGATCCACTTTTCATCACCAGTGACAATGCGATGCAAAAAACCCTTCCGTTTTTGCCGTTCGAGCAGCAGTTCGCATGCAAAAAAACGGCGCTCGACGTCTCTCGGCTTCAGCTCATACGGCACCCAATGTCCTTGCTTTTGGATCATTCCGAGGGCTTTTATACGATGGAAAATGGCTTGTTGTGTCACTCCCAATGAATCTGCGAGCTCTTGTTGAGTTTGACACGAGTCTTCATTGAGTATTGCCTCCAATTCAGCATTCTCAAACTTTTTCACTTGGCCCGGCCGCTCTTTGTCCTCAACGTCAAAATCACCACTTCTAAACCGCACAAACCATCTCTCGCACGTTGAAACCGATGGAACATGACTCGGATAAGCCTCGGAGACCAATCGATGTGCTTCAGCAGCACTTTTCTTCAAATTAAAGAAGTAAATTAAAACTTCCCGCAAATGCTGTTTTGTTGGCACGAAACTCGACATATTGAGAGCTCAAAAAAACTATGAATTTGACACTGCGACAAATTGACACATACTGAAAATTAAAGCTATAAGACGTAGCTTTGACATGAACATAGTCACAGTACTGCCTGATGCGTATAGCGTTAGTAACGCCATCTGTTATCAAACCCGCATTTTCAATTTGTACCCCTGATATAAATACTTATTAGGTTTAATCACACTTGTGGTCGTCGAACGACTGGGACGAACCCATGGGGAATCTCGTCGTTCACGCGGCAAACTTCGGAGATTTAGTTCGACCACGAGGATAGCCGAAGGGGCGCCAGCATCGTTCGGCGAAACCAGGGGGGCGGCAACTCGCACCGTGAAAGGGGTAACGAATCGACGGTAACGCCAACTACCTGTGGTCTCAGCTCTGAACGAACTAAAACGAGTCACGTGACGCGGAGTGTGAAATTGAGCCAGAGTGCGACAGACAAAAAAAAGTTGCTGCCGTTGTGTTTTTTAGACTTTTAAAAGTTTTTGTGATTTAAGTTTGTTTAGGTTTTCCTGTGTAACATCATGGTTAAAAGGTGTTGCGTACCAGGCTGTAAATCCTCTTCACGGGTTCCTAACCATAGGATACCCAAAGAAGATTGGAAAGCACAAGCATGGCTAAGCAGAATCGGATTGAACAACATGATTGGTAAGTCTATAACAAATCAATGAAAAATTTGCATTGTTTAATATGCTAATTACATAGTCAAGTTAAATTTTGATGTTACAGATGCACCAAGCGAAGAAAAGAGAAAATTAAGAATTTGTTCTCTACATTTTGCAGACGAAACGATAGTTTGTCATGGGCAAAAACGATGTCTTATGGACAATGCAATGCCTACATTATATTTATCAAATGTAAGCATTGCAGTAGATTGTGCCAGTACTGACAGTACTATAGAGAATTCTGAAAATGTTAGAGACAATTCTAATTTTGAGCCAGTGGGTCTCCGACCTGTAAACGTTTTGACAATTCGTTCTACAAATGTTTATAATATTCGTAACAAGGTGAAACGTTGTCGAGCACTACTTAAAAATCAAAAGCGTGTTATCCAACGCACGAGACAACGAACACTGGAGCATAGCAAGAATGAGGAAACATGGGACAAGATAACAGCGGATTTTCCTAGCATCCAGAAAATGTTCCTGAATATGATATGTAGCAACTTTAAACGTGCCCTACAGGTATGTATATATTTAGATATTTAGGCCTGTATTCTTAACTTTCTTTTATTAAATATATCAGGAGTACAAATTGAAAATGCGGGATTTTTTTCTATTTTTGAACGTTTATTCTGAAAAAATGGTAACAAATGAATTATTCAAAGTATTGTCCATCGCTAGCCACAACTTTTTCCCATCTTTCTGGCAATTTACGGATACCGTCGCGAAAAAATTCGGCCGGCTTGGCTGCTATCCAGTCATCGACCCATTTTTGGGCTTCTTCGTAAGAATGGAAGCGCTGGTCAGCTAGGCCATGTGTCATCGATCGGAAAAGGTGGTAATCGGAAGGAGCAATATCTGGGCTATACGGCGGGTGGGGTAAGACTTCCCATTTCAGCGTTTGTAGGTATGTTTTGACCGGCGCTGCAACATGTGGCCGAGCGTTGTCATGTTGCAAAATTACTTTGTCGTGTCTTTGCTCGTATTGTGGCCGTTTTTCTTTGAGTGCGCGGCTCAAACGCATCAATTGAGTTCGGTATAGTGCTCCTGTGATGGTTTCGTTCGATTTCAATAGCTCATAATACACCACACCCAGCTGGTCCCACCAAATACAGAGCATGAGCTTGGCGCCGTGAATATTTGGTTTGGCCGTCGATGATGATGCATGGCCGGGGTAACCATATGATTTTTTGCGCTTCGGGTTATCGTAATGGATCCACTTTTCATCACCAGTGACAATGCGATGCAAAAAACCCTTCCGTTTTTGCCGTTCGAGCAGCAGTTCGCATGCAAAAAAACGGCGCTCGACGTCTCTCGGCTTCAGCTCATACGGCACCCAATGTCCTTGCTTTTGGATCATTCCGAGGGCTTTTATACGATGGGAAATGGCTTGTTGTGTCACTCCCAATGAATCTGCGAGCTCTTGTTGAGTTTGACACGAGTCTTCATTGAGTATTGCCTCCAATTCAGCATTCTCAAACTTTTTCACTTGGCCCGGCCGCTCTTTGTCCTCAACGTCAAAATCACCACTTCTAAACCGCACAAACCATCTCTCGCACGTTGAAACCGATGGAACATGACTCGGATAAGCCTCGGAGACCAATCGATGTGCTTCAGCAGCACTTTTCTTCAAATTAAAGAAGTAAATTAAAACTTCCCGCAAATGCTGTTTTGTTGGCACGAAACTCGACATATTGAGAGCTCAAAAAAACTATGAATTTGACACTGCGACAAATTGACACATACTGAAAATTAAAGCTATAAGACGTAGCTTTGACATGAACATAGTCACAGTACTGCCTGATGCGTATAGCGTTAGTAACGCCATCTGTTATCAAACCCGCATTTTCAATTTGTACCCCTGATATATATTCATGTTTATATGCGATTCAGATGCCATCTATACTCCTGCAACAAGTGAGTCTTAATGAGTTATGAGTAACCAATGAGAATGAGTAACCATTACATAAGTAACATCCATTTTATATTTGGAAAGTTTCATACATTATTATTGCATGCTTATATGTTACATAACAATATGTTTTTTGATATATGTATTTATATATGTTGCTTTTTATAGTATAGTTGTCAAAAAGTGACATATATGAATAATATTTTGTTTTTGATGTCTAGTAAAAGTTCGTATAGTAGTAGTAGTTGTAGAACATTTTTTGCGTAGTGCATGTCTACAATAATAAATAACAGGTTTTATGGCGTGTGTCTACTAACAAATAAAATATTTATTCCATATTCTCATTTCATCTTTAATATAATAGGGACATCGATACGAAACGAAACAAAAAGCTTTGGCTCTGACGATATATAAAACGATGGGGAAGCGTGCTTACACATGTTTGCGAGAAGTTTTTCCTGACATTCCATGCACACAAACACTAAAGTCGATGCTTCATAAGATACCTTTGGTTCCGGGTTTGAACTCTTTGATCTTGAGACATTTGGAGAACATGTCTCGGAAAATGTCGAGCAAAGATAAAGTATGCATACTGATGTGGGACGAGATATCAATTCAATCAAAAGTCATGTATGATACTCGAAAGGATATCATATGTGGCTTTGAAGATTGGGGCAACAACCGTACTAATAAATTGGCAGACCATGTATTAGTTTTTATGCTGCGTGGTCTAAACACTGGCTGGAAGATGCCTATTTCATATAATTTTTGTGCAAAAGCGACTAACAGTATACAATTACTGCGCTGTATCAAGGAACATGTAAATGCAATACACAAAGCAGGCTTCCGCATAGTTGCAACTGTATGCGATCAGGGATCTCCAAATGTCTCTGCAATGAAGCAATTGTCCCTACAGACAGAAATGAACCGCCATTGCGAAGGAAGAGCACTAAGTAAGTAATGTCCACTTGTAACTAAAGGATGGTTAAATTTTAAGGGCCGATGTTGATTTTGAATCAAACACAAATTATTTAGGAAATTATTGTCAATTCTTTTTATTATGATAATATGGTATGGTTCAATTATGTATGGAACAAAATATCGGCCAAATGGCCGCCGCGACCTCGGCGGCACACCTCCATCCGATGGTCCAAATTTTCGATGACGCTTAGGCATAATTGAGGTTCTATGCCGTTAATGTGCCGAATTATCTCATCCTTTAGCTCTTGAATTGTTGCTGGCTTATCGACGTACACCTTTTCTTTCAAATAACCCCAAAGAAAGAGGTCCAACGGTGTCAAATCACATGATCTTGGCGGCCAATTGACATGGCCACCACGTGAGATAACACGGCCATTGAATTTGTCGCGCAAAAGAGCCATTGTTTCGTTAGCTGTGTGGCAAGTGGCACCGTCCTGTTGAAACCACATATCGCCCACATCCATATCTTCCAATTCGGGCCATAAAAAGTTCGTTATCATCTCACGATAGCGAACATCATTCACAGTAACTGCCTGACCGGCCTCATTTTGGAAAAAATACGGCCCGATGATGCCGCCAGCCCATAAACCGCACCAAACAGCCACTCTTTGTGGGTGCATTGGTTTTTCGACAATCACTCTTGGATTATGATTCGCCCAAATGCGGCAATTCTGCTTATTGACGAATCCACTGAGGTGAAAATGTGCCTCATCACTGAAGATGATTTTCTTCGAAAATTGATCATCCACTGTTGCCATTTCTTGCCACCATTCTGACCATTGACGACGTTTGGAATGGTCAAGAGGCTTTAGTTCTTGAGTCAATTGCACCTTATAAGCGTGTAAATGCAAGTCTTTATGCATAATGTTCATCAACGACGAGCGTGAGAGGTGCAATTGTTGGGCACGACGACGAGTTGAGGTGGACGGCTCTTCAGCCACACTATCGCGAACAGCAGCAATATTTTCTGCAGTACGAGCTGTACGAGCATACACTGGTGTTTTAATATCTCCTACAGACCCGGTTTGCTCAAATTTTTGCACGATTTTTCCGATTGTACGCACATTTGGACGATTAAATTGACCGAAAAAATCACGAAGTGCATGATATGCATTTTGATTTGAACGCCCATTTTCATAATAAGCCTGAATAATTTTAACGCGTTGCTCGATTGTGTATCTTTCCATGGTTCAAATTGAGTTAGTCTGAAATTGAGAAATGTCAAATGAAATGCAGAAAAAAACTTGACGTTTAGGTGTGGTTCACATTCAACATCGGCCCTTACAATTTAACCACCCTTTATATAGCATATATGAATCACATCTTATGTATTATGTTTTATTTGCAGCCTCAACTTACGAGATAGGAAAGTACGAAATTGTGCATTTATTTGATCCTCCACATCTTGAGAAGTGTTTTCGGAATGGCTTATTAACAAAAGATCTTGCGATGAGCTGCGAAAATAACATACCGAGTCGTATAGCATCGTGGGATGTCATCAAGACAGCATGGATTATTGACAGAAATATTAATACTATTCGGCCACTACTGAAGAAAATTACTAAGGAACATATAATGGAAAATAAAATAAAGAAAATGCGTGTTAAATATGCAACGCAAGTTCTAAGTGGAACAGTAGCGAGCTGTATTGAGACTTTTGCAAGGTTTAAATGTAAGTAGTAATATCATTATTGTATAGTCAGGAAAGATACACATGCATATATTGTTATACAAATATACATATTAAGAATAAATTTGTTTTATTAAAAACAGGTGGAGCAACAATGGAAGACGAAAGTACCATTACAATAGACGAAGAAGAAGGTATTGCTACAGCGGAAATGGTTAATTTTTTAAGTGATCTCTTTGACTCCGTAAACGGTACTGCGAATAGTGACAATGAATTGCGATGCGAAGTAACTGTGGATAGTGCGCACCATGCATTTTGGTCAGACGCGAAAAATGTATTAAGAGGTATGTGTTATGTGGACAAGCTTACGCATGAAATTGTTAGAGCGGGTCCTACGTTAAAAAATTGGATCTCAACTATAGAGGGTTTCGAAAAATTGTGGGAGATATTGAAATGTAAATACGATTTCAAAAGTCTAAAAACGCGTTATTGTAATCAAGACCCAATAGAAAATTTTTTCGGACAAGTAAGAAGTCATGCCGTTCGAAATATAAACCCAACACCTCGGCAATTTGAAGACTCATTCATAACTTTACTAGTGAATAACATGAAGTCTATTAAGATTGTTGGTGGTAATTGCGAAACAGATGAAGATACCTTCATGCTGCATTCATTGGAAGAATATTTAGAATCTGAGCCTGAACTTCAAAATGCTGATGTGAGTAATGTGAGCGAAAACGAGGAAGACGACGAACCGGTTGAAATGGAATGAGTAGATGCGCGCGATGATTCATTTGTATTAGCTTATGGTAATGATATTATTAATTCTATCATAAAACGGTTCAATAACTGCGAAGAATGTAATAATTGGCTTAGAAATAGTAGCTTCTTTTCTACTTACACGAAACAAATTATACATAGAGTATTTAAATTGCTAAAAACGCGAAGCCATCAACGAAATATTCTCAAAGTGTTACTACAACACTTTGAGAATTGGGAAATAAACATCGAGTGCCATGAGTGCGTGGAGCATTGTGGAAACATGTTTATGACGATGGTTCACGTAATCGCGGTTAAAATATTAATATGGTGGTGCGATAAAAAAAATTTAGTTAGTAATTTTATTACATTGTTATGAATGTATTAATGAAAAAATATCAATAAACTATAATTTTCACCTATATTCCTTGTTATTTATAATTATACCTTTACAAATATAATCAAATATTTATATATATATTATATATATATATAGGGGTTCGCGTTCCCATGAATTTCAATATCCCGCCCAATGTCACGTGACCGTTTTTAGTTCCTTCAAGTGAGACCAAGGATAGAGGCGGTGAAAATCGAGACCATTTTTCCAAGAGAGGAGTTGGCCCCCCCTGGGCGAAACATAGTTGATATACGCGCGAGATTTAAACATAGATCAAATTTCTTACAATATGTTGTATATTCGCTGTGAATTTGACTACCTCGAAGACTTGGTATAATAACTATGTTGGCTCCATGATTATGGATATTGAATATTGTATATGGCTCTCGGTGGTAGTCTAGTCCCGTTATAAGTTATAATTGTGAACTTTGCGTTTATACAAAGAGGAAGATGTCACTTTTAGGTTGCGCCTCATCGGTAGCACACAACCCGCACCTTCCGCTTTGGAATCATTCATGTGTTAACATTGTCTCCTAATCAATGGTCCAGGAACTAATGTTTTTATGATGCTTATAGCTTTGTTAATGTGTGAAGGATGAATTTAAAGGTATCGCAATAGAATTAACACGTGTATTTTATTAACTTTACAATAATGGCTTCTCGCCTACGACTCTATCTTTTATTATCTCTATAATATACGTCCGCTTGCGTTGGCATACGTTGCGACACACCGTAGCCGAGAGCGCGCTTACACGTAGCTGCCTCGATGCTCTCGAACATTCCCGAGAGAGCCCGAACGACGATCTTTCGTGGCACGCCTATTTACACCAACAGCATGCATAACCGAAAGGCCCGATCACATTGGCCAAGGGATGTGTGATAAACTTACATTAACATGTTTTATCTGAATATAACTGAATATAAGTTGTTTTTCGAAGCTCCATTAAATAAACTATGTGACATTGATAACACCATAGCCTGACGGAGTTTATTTGCCAATCACCATTATATTCTCCTATATCCTTTTAAGAACGGTAGGAATGACCAATCCTGGTGTTATATTCGAATCCAGTAACACGATAAAAAATTAAACCCTTATAACATAAATTGGTCGTAGAGAAGCTGGCTTCAATAAATATTTATTCTGTATTTTTGAGAGATTACAGTCGAGATGATGGATTATTGTTTACAGGTTATAACTCTTATTGTTACAGGTTATAACTCCGATCAACTCCGATTATTTGCGTACATGGCACATACATTCCGCTGCAAGCACTCTCTCACGTGAAAATACTTAATTTTCCATGACGCGTATTCAACGCAACGCTACTTTATAACATCCAATGATAATTCCGATTACGGTTTTCGTTCTAATACTACATATATTTGGAAATCTGCGATTCGTTGTGCCAAATACGCTTTACGTAATCTTTATAGAAATACCTGCCATGGGGATTCGGGGCTAAATAATAGCGTAATCTGCTAGGGATTTTTCGACATATAACTAACATTTGCAAGATACGCGTACGTTGGCGTACGCAATTTACGCGGCATGGGGAGCACCCTCAGCCTGCTCGATCATTAACGCTTCATATAATATAAACGGCATTGAAGTGTCTGAAAAATTATGAGTCCGCTTGGTTTGAACGCTGCGCGAGCTTATCAACTATTTCATTTTTTATTATACTAATATTAAACAATGGTGCCATTGATATTTGATACACGCTTATTTGGTGAAACACGATCACCGCAAATATTAGTATTACGATGCATGAGTTTTAGAGAGACCGGGAAACTATGGCTACGGTCCGAATCGCGCTCACAGCGATTACAATGCACAAGCTCCTAACATGCGGTCCAATTCAGTGACCGCGCTAACGTCTGTTTACAGTACTAATAATTCAGACCACTTGTGAATGGTAAAAGTTAGGTGCTACGAACTATTGAGTTTTATTCTTTCTATGACGTTTTAAACTGAACGCAGTTTATATGAGGTAAAACATGTATTTACTGATTAACAAATACTGAACTTTCTTTTATTGAAAACGCAGACAGTGAGTATATTTTATAGAACTAAACGAAACGCACATTAAAATAAGAAAGCGTCTTTCTTTGGCGTCTCTATCTATCTGTAAATCACCTGAGAGCTTTTTCTCTCTTAGAAAAAAGCGAGAAGAAAAGATTCCTTGACTGTATTGACACGCCATCGAACAGCGGTTTTCTCGTACTTTAAATTCACATTTTGAATCTCTGTTTTACCTTAACACGAACACGGTGCTGACGATCTGACCCGTGAGTATCGTGAATGCTTAAAAATGACGTCATAACGTTCGCAGCACAAATGGTGAGCGCTGAAAGCACAAATCGGGCCGTGCGTTAGTATGCTATGTGCGCTATGAACGCGATTCGGACCGTAGGCTATGTGTTTGAGAAATCCGTCCGATGGTGTAGTTTGACAGATCTTGAACCTGTGAATGTATTGGAAATAATGAGTCTTCACTCAAGACAGGGTGAAATAAAACCATACTTGTAGATGGAAAACAGAGAAAGTGGTTTATTTTGTACCTTCCTTAGTTGCACTCAAAAATACAATTTGATTATAAATTTAGAAAACAAAAAGGACACATGTCAAAATAAGTTAAATTTAGAAAATAACAAAATAATGAAAATAAATGCACCAAAATTGGAAAATGAGAAATTGGATATAAACAGAATAAATGGTTTTGAATTTAAATGTGAGCAGCACACAATTATATTAATTGCGTGCTGAATTTAAACTTGAGACAGCGGTGCGTGCAACGTAGCGAGAGCTACGCAGCACGACACGCTGATACCATTGAGTGCGAAAATGTTTGTGTGTAATTCACTGCAACCACTCAGCAGTGTATTGCAAAGTGGCTGCAGTGAATTAATGAGAGCATTTGCAATAACCTTGCTTGAGTGCTAAGCCTGTGTGTGAAACCAGCTACGCAGTCAGTACTGCGTAGCACAATACAACATAGAATGAGGATGCACGAAATGAGCAAGGATAGTCACTGTGCTTTCCCAGCAGATTTCCGGGAGGAAAGCACAGTGAATATAAACTCCAGCATAATTGTATTAATTATCTGGCAAAAGAATTGATGCAAAACGTGGTGCAGCATGTGCTGCAGCGCACGCCAAGAGTGAGGCCAAGTGCTGATGTACCGTATTTCTCTCCTCACTGACAGTGAATTTCTACCAAATTATGTCAATGTACTCTTACCTTGAGCAAATGAGTCCTGATGAGCGAGATGTTGAGCGAGTCCGATGTATAAAACCATGGAACAGTCCGCGAGTCTGGATGCGTGCTGTTCTTGCCGGTGTGTGCGAAAAAGTGCCGAATTCTCAAGATGGCTGCGAGTATGAAAGTTTCGTTGGGCGCTGGAGTCAGTTGAGCGAGACAGCCGGTGAGAGAAACCGAAGTCAAGCGAGAGAGACACCCTCTCGCTTGACGCGGCGTGCCAATGAGGCACATCCTCGGCTTCGCGAAGCCCATGCTTCGGCTGTCTTCGACTCAACCGAACACCGCGTAGCAAAGCAGCGCAACAGGTAGGCGCACGACGCTTATCGATCGCCGTGCGCCAGCTGATTTTCCAACACTATGTGTTTTCCAATTGAACGACACTGTCGCACTGCGCAGTGCGCGGCACGCTGCGACCCTGCGATATGGTGCTTGTTGGAACGCCATTCGTGTCCTAAGATCTCCACCAGACGGCGTTCAGAACGTATTGCGCGAGGAGTTTCGATTGTTACGCTGTTTAGGTTTAGGACGGTAAGGACTGAGAAAAAGTTCAAAAATAGAGTCGAAGAGATTAAGTTCTTCCACAAACTGTTGTGAGTGTAGTGACTGTCATGAGTTCGTCTCTGATTTTAACAAAACATTCTGAAAAAGAACTCAAAAAGAACAAAAGACCTTAATAATGCCACTTTTAGAAAGAAAAAAATTACTCCAATTGTTGCTACCCTAAAGCTTGGATTTAACAATTCGCTGTGTCCAAGCGTGCGGCACAGTGCCGTATTTGGAACACTCAGTGCTGGACACAATGTCGCACTGTGCCCGACTGTGCTCTAATCGAAAAACACCCTATTCCACAGGATTCCTGTTCAAGCATTGATTTAACCTTACACCATTTGGGTGAGAGACAATGCATGGTGCCTGTTAGGCATGAGTACGAGAGAGACGACAGAAAAAGGGCGTGCCACGATATTCGGTTTATGCGTGCGTCACATCGATACATCGCCACGCCGTCTTTAGACAGAAATGGTAACTATGTTTTCTTTGGCAATTCTTAACACGGGCCCTAAGCTTCTATGTAAATCTGTGTTCTCTGGCGTCGGTTTCCTGCAAATCCATTAAGGTTGACGACCATTTGGTTTCTGTCTTTCCGATCAGCGCATTCACAGAAGTCTGTCGTATTACGCTACAAACGATAACGAATAAATGAAGTAATAAAATTTCGTATAAAATTAATAAAGGTCTGTATTTTCTTTCAACTCTTACGCTTTTCTAAATATCAAAATTTACGGAGTTGCTGAATCTTATATACGACTGCATTCGCACGTTTATCTCGACAACGCTACCATGAGGCTCGCGTTCACAAAAATTAGAATGTATTTCGGATTAACAAATGATTTTTCTTTTGTAGATGCCAAGTGTTACGCTTAAGGACGTTGACCAACACAAATTTGTGAAGGCCTTCGCCGCCTTTCTCAAAAAGTAAGTGGAATCATCTTAACGATCATATGCATGAGCCTAACTGGATTCGAAGTGCTGATCGGATTCCGTTAAGCTAATCCAATCGACTGAGAGATATTTGATGTTTATGAAAAAGGAACGTGTTCCACTACATAATAGACAAAGTGAAACCAAAATTAGTTTTGTCCAAAATATTAAGTGACAATAAATATGAAATACTATAATAAATATATAATAGTATATTATTATGTAATCAATACATTATATAATAATATAATAAATAAATATAAATAACTAGGATTACAGTTTCTGTTACCAGTTGTAGTTTCTGCAAGTATGTCAAATCACATTATTGGAAGGCTAGATACTGATATTTTCAATTAAATCTTTCGACACCAGTTTTTTTTACTGGTTGTGGAATATTCTATCTTGAGTAGGGACTGTAATAGCTATCTTGCTGGAAAAATTAAAGATGTATATTAACACGTTGACGGACAGTTGCGTCTATAGCCGTCAAGTTCAACCGTCCGTTCAGCCGTCTTGTTTCTACTGTCCGTCAACGTGTTAATACGTTTTCGTCAAAATTATTATCAATGGAATCAAAATCTAATAGTTCGGCTGTTTGTGCAATTCAATCTTGCAATTGACCCTACTTCACCATGTACCTTCCACGAAGCTGCTGAGAAAGCTGTGTTTAACAATATTTACTCCATCTTTATAGCACTGATTTTTTATGTTCCTCTTAACTAAATGTGACATGTGCGTCTTACTGTATCCATAACAACTGTTTTCCCATTTTCTCCAATATGGTTTGCTTATGAGGTAAAAGCAAAATTAATTTCGAAGCATAGACAGTTGAATGGTATTACTTTTGCTGCAAATATCAATGTCTGAAAGAACAAAAGAAACAGTTTTGTGTTACTGTAGTACTTAACCTCTCATTCCTAATATTGGTCCGAATTAAGATAATATGTTGCTCCTGTTGATAACAAAACTTTCGAATAAAAAAGTGGTAAAGTATGTCCCACAAATCTAGTGTGTACCATTATTGTCTTTCATCTGAAGGATCAACCATGGCCAAATTATTTATAAAGGAAGATTTCTGCTATTTCTCGGAAGTATGATGGCCTTAAACAGATGACCTGTAGCACATCGTCTTATATTTGTCCATTCAGTTTCCTTCAAAAATTTCTTCTGAAAGCCGATTTGATGGATGAGAATCAAAAAGAAAATGCTGTCCATAATTAAAAATTCTCAATAGTAGCCTTTTTGATTTTGATTCCTATTAGTTCATCTTAGATAAAAATGTGTTGAAGATTCACCCCATGTTTCTGACGGTAACAGACTTGAAATTGAATGTTTAGGCTTGCTTGCAGGTTGCAACTTTTATTTATTCATTTCAATTGATATAATACTTTTACAATCATATATATAATTTATAATGAAATTCTATGTTACATGACACTAAGTAATAGTCATCAACAATAAATATAATATATTTACGAAAAACGATTTTGCATATAATATTCAATTCATCGATTTTGTATTACACCTTTTTTGCCTGGTAAAAATAGTTATTAAGTACAAGTGTTGCATTCTTTTCTTAGGCTTGTAAAATTTGTTCACATAGTTTCAAATCACATTTACAATACAGTTTAAATTTCATTCAAAAATTCGTTTCCATACTTTATTTACAATATTTGTAACCGGTTACATTTTGAAGCCCATGGCAAGGATGGTCAATAACATACAAATTTATTGCATTTAGACCTCTAGGAATATGAATTCTCAATTATGTCTGTAACATATTTATTAATAATTTTCATGCGCTTCGCACAGAACTGGCAAGATGCGTGTACCCGAATGGGTGGACATTGTCAAATCGGCACGCTTCAAGGAGTTGGCACCGTACGATCCTGACTGGTACTACATTCGTTGTGCTGCTCTGGTTCGGCACGTTTACATCCGCAGTCCAATTGGTGTCGGGGCAGTGACAAAAATCTTTGGTGGTCGCAAACGCAATGGTACGCACCCTAGCCACTTCTGCAGATCTGCTGGTGGTGTTGCACGTAAAGCTCTACAGAGTTTGGAACAACTAAAACTCATTGAGAAAGCCCCCCTTGGTGGCCGAAAACTCACCAGCCAAGGCCGTAGGGATCTGGATCGTATCGCCGCTCAGGTCAAAGCCAAAACCAAAAAACAATTGAAACTCCAAGAAACCCTTGTTCTTTGAGGACATTTCAATAATAAATAAAATGTAAAGATATAGCTATCTGAACCATTTGTATAATCCTTGATAAACCAAATCACAAATTCTATTACTAATGGAAAAGATAAATCATGGTGGAGAAATTTGCAAGACAAACGTTCAAGTAACATAATGCTTTAAGTCCAGCGACTATTTTTCCATACAAAAACTGTCCGTCTCTACCTTCTATGTACGATTTTAAGGTGAAAAATGCAATAAAACAACTCGCTTAATAGCAGTACTCCAGATTGGCATGCACCTATAAAGTACCGATATGGTGGCGGTGCGGTACACGTCAGCAGAAAGCAGATATGTATAATTGGACGATAGCCTTTGCGCCAGCACACTGATGGCACTATCATATCAATAATGAGCACATGCAATACCTATACCGAACTCAATTTACGGTTTGGAGACCACACATATTCTTGGGAAGGTGGCAAGTCCCATTATCCCAACGCTTATCTTTTCAATTCCTAAAGATTTGAACATCTATATCGCTGTGCTATATACAAATCTGTATCAGTTGGAAGAGGGAATGACCCAAATAGAAATGTGTGCGTCCCAACATAACTGTATTCATGCCGTCACATGTCAGCACGTGCTAACTACCAGCACCTTCACAGTTCGACGTGCTGGAACCGCGAGGATAACGCACTTGCCACTGTCCCATATCCAGATCATCGTGAAACCTTAAAATGTAATATGCCGTGAAGGAAGCGTGGTACATTGATTATCATTAACTAACTTTATTTCGGTCAGGGTTATATAATTGTTAAGCATAAGATTTTTTTACTTTCGTTCCAAGTCTGGTAGGTAATTTAGGTTGTCAGGTTCTACATTTAAGCGGCTGGTTGGATCGCAAGTAATATTAGCACGAGGTAGAATATGTTATAGGTTTATAGTGGAAGTTTTATTAATAATCGACAAGTTAGCCAAAGTAATTCACTGGATAAATTTTATAAGCTGTCTCAATGTCTATCGTCGCCCGGTTACGAAGCCGCTCAAATCTCGATAAGTCGACAAAGACCGTCCCGCCCTTTATTGTGCTTATTTCTTTTTACCATAGACATATAATAGACTGCGCGGTTCTGTAAGAGGCGCTGTCCGCAACACCCGAAAGAGACAGCAATATGAAAAGTACCTGTGTCTCATTCTAACGCGCCAGTTGGGGATGTGAAAAAAGAACAGGAGAGTACATGGAAGAGAGCAGAAGAGAGAACTGGCAAACTGTTCTAACCTCTAACCCTGTGTAGACAGCTCGTAAAATACATTTATTTTAAAAAATGGTTCACTTGTGCTGCATTTGCAAATTACAAGCTTGTGCTATTACGGATGTTTCTTTCCACAAGCAAGTATCTTGACAAAGTGTTAGATTATATAATTAATAACTTAACCAGTGTCCGATGTATGGAAGTATCAATATCCCCAGTAGCACGCAATGGTTTTACATACGTTTTTAAAACATATCTAACATTTCATAAACGTTTGTAAAACGTGCTACCTGGGATATAACATGTGCATATAAAAAACTCGTAAGTTTATAAAGTTTATAATAAGATTTTTATAATAAGTTTATAAAGTTTATAATAAGATTTTTATATTGTACACTGAAGAAGTTTTAATTGTCAAATTGGAATTTATCCTATAAGAATGTATTTTAATAAATGTCTTGGGTACGTTATATTGGTTGTATTATATTAAAAACGATCTCCCCAGAATACCCACATAGCAATGTAATATTACAAATATCGCAGAAATGTTACAGCGACATATTAATATAGTGGCAATATTACAGTAATATTTCTGCGATATTGTAATATTACATTGCTATGTTGGTGTTATATATTAATATTTTATAAATTGTAATTACGCCAAAATTTTTTTTTAATATAACGTTAATTCTTTTAATTTAAAGTTGAATATAATACTGATATGTTGGCGTTTTCACTTTTTCCCCTTACCACCTGCTACACCTTTCCTCGACAACTCCCCTCAAATTTCCTCCCCACTCTCTGCGATGTGCGAGAGAGAGAGTGGTACTTTTAGACTATCTCTGTCCTCCGGTCCCTCGGACAGTCGGCCCATAAGAACGCGCAGTCTATTATATAAGTCTGCTTTTTACCTTTGCGGTTCGGGCTGGCTCCGACTTCTACAGCTACACTAGTGTAATCATACGACCATGGGAAAAATGAATTGCGGGAGATGGTTTGAAGTTGTGGTGTATGGCGTATGACTGTTTTCCAATCGAACGACATCGTGTCGCACCGTGCGGCACGATGCGACTGCGATGTGGTGGTTATTGGAACGCATTTTGTATACTAAAATCTCCACCAGAATGCGCTTAGAACATATTGTTCGCGAAGTTTCGATTCTTAAGTAGTTTAGATTTAGGACAGAAAAAAAGTTCAAATATAGAGTCCAAGTGATTACATTTTTTCACAAACTGTCGAAATCGTAAGTATAAGTGCTAAGTCAGTCAGTCAGTATAAGTATTTGATAAATTGCGGAACATATGCTGTCTTCATTGTGTTTGCTAAAAATTAATCTATTATAACATATATACATAGTACAAGTACATTATTAAAACCTGTGTTTAATCTAAAATGGGAATAAAGTTTTTTTCATGCTAAGAAACATTGTTTATACTGTGATCGATTCTTACAATTTAATGTGGACTGGGTCAACAAAGAAAATTAAACAAATACACGTAATTTATAAAATAATAATGTGTTTGTATTTCGATGTGAAATAAAAGAAATGAAACCAGAAGTAAAATTAAACCCAGAAATATTATTATATTTCTCGTGTGGACGAAGCCAAAAACAAATAATTATAAAATGAAACTATAACCATATCTGAACGTAGAAATAAGAAAATAAAGACGGATGGCAAACCAATAGTAACAAAAAAATAGGTGCGGATGAGAATATAACGGAGTAATAAATTCAACTAAAAACTCGAATTATACTCCAAATAAATCTTAAATTATAATGTAAGATAAATTTCTAATGATAATTCAAAGGGGACAGCAAATGATACATAATGCCAACAACTTTATAGACTAATTGAATACTGCAAGCTAAATTTTCGATAATCGCGAAAAATAAATGAAACGTAATTAATAATGCGAAAATTAATCGGGAATAACAACTCGAAAGTAATGTGAAGAAGGGCCAAATAATAATATCGATTGAAATTCAATTAATTCTTCAAATAATATTACTGACTCATTGTTATGGAAGGAGAGACTATACGGGAGGGAGAGAGACGGCAAAAATAAAATGCTAATAATAATATAAAACATTTCTCACAAGGTTTCTCGGGCGTCATCTACTGTGCGGTGTAGCACCGTGACAGCTTTCTCGCTCGTCGCGCGAAGACACTCAATGCCAAAACAATAATACGAGGCCTGTGCGACTGTAACGCTGTAACAAATTGTTCTACCGAGAAGTCCTTATCACCCTGGACCTCGTCAGCAGTTCTCACCGGCGCGGTGCAGCTCCTAACGACGAGAGCCAGTTCGACTAGTACTCTCCAATATACCACTTGGTCACTCTGCTCGATCACGGTCAGCAGACTGCATTTGTACTATCAACCCACAATTGTTTATCAAAGTGAATAAATCAGTGACGGACTGTCACGACAGTTCGTATTTGAAGTGAAAATCACGCTATAACATTTTTCCGCGTAACAAATTGGCGATCCTGCCAGGATAGACTCACGTGACGTTATTTCATCAAACCGTGGACCCTGAACGATCGAACGGAGCTATCTTCGATTACGGACCTTGGACCAACACTGAAGAGGGTGGAGACACACTGTCATCTACAATACAGTCCCTGAGCTATACTACAAGGAATTCAGAATCCAACGATAAGGTAAATATCGTAAAGAAAAAATAAATGAATAAATAAATAAATAAAATAAAGTGTTTAAATTCGTGAGACTGAGCCCGCGAGCCCAGATCTCTCGTCAAAAAAAATCGAAACGCACTTTTGTATATCCAAATAAGCTGATTAGCAGCTTACGCGGATTGCATAGTTTAAAAATAAAGGCAGGAGACAAGGCTATCACCAACTACTGTCCACGATTACTAAATAATAAATAAAAGAACTTATGAAAAAGAAGAACGAAGAAAGATAAAATAAAACTGGCATTTAACAAATATCGCGTTACTCGAGACTATTCTACGGAAAGCCTTGACAGTTCAGACACTAACGTGATCGATAGAATCCAAAATCCATTTTTAACCGCAGAAACCATGTCTCGAGCCGCATCACCGACGGGATCCCACGTCACAAACGATGAACCAATAATGGCAATTATGCGAAAACTAGAATCTTTGGAAGTATCCATACTCGCACTAGGCGAAGAAAATAAAAAACGATCTGATGAGAATAAAGATGTGTGGAAACACTTGGGAATGGCATTTACCGAAGACGAAACAGAAGATCTAAAGAGAGTTCCGAAAACGCAGCGAGGTGACAAACGCACGCCCGAGTCGACACCGGATCGTAGCCCCGATAGAGTCACACGCAATCCGATCGGCAACGGAGACGGTAACAGAGATAAGGAGCTCGGCACAGCGAAAGAAATTATTCGCGTTATGCGAACGCTCAAAGGAAGTGATGACGGGGGAGTCGAAGAATTCATCTTATCAGTAAAGCGAGCTCGACTTCAATGCTCCGAACCTCAACGGCTTCTGGACTTTTTCTTAAACGAAAAAATAAAGGACAATGCAGAACGAGCTATTCGCTTCACCCCCATATACACGTATGAAGAACTGTATCAAGCAATTCGACAGAATGTGGGTGGTACAACATTATATGAATTAGCACGTGCAAAACTGGCACAGACAAAACAACTAAACACAGAGAGCATACAGATGTACAGCCCCCGCTTCAGACAAAAATTGAACAAACTTAAATACGCAATCCAGAATGAAGTACGATCGACCGAGCGGCGTGTAGCCATGAAAATAGAAGAACGACACGCAATAAAATCATACATCATGGGCTTACGCGACGATATAGCACTCAAGTAAGAAGTCTAAGACCAAGTGACATAAACGAAGCGCAGACCGACGCCATGGAAACCGAAGTGTGGCTACGTGAAAAAACAAGTTGCAGGCGATCGTCTGCGGTGCAGTCATCACGACCCAGTAGAGATGGGCGATGTTCTAAATTAAATCGATGTTTCAAAAATCGATTTTAAAAAAAGGTATCGATGTTCGAAATCGATTATTTTCCTTATAACATCGACGAGTTGATTAATCGAAAAAAGTGGGTAGAATACTACGGATGCACTGTCATCGACTATGTTTTCACCGAGCGGGGCTCTGCGTGAGTGCGAGAGAAAGGTCCACTTGTATGTCCCTCTCGCACTCATGCCGAACCCCAAATTGACCCTATCGGTATCGGTGGAAACATAGTGTATGACTTGTACGATTACGGTAATAGGAAAAAGGGTGGCTGGCGATAAGGAACGAACTTTTGCTGGAGACGAAAGGGAGCCAATTTTTCGTACAAAGATTGGAGATGAACAAAGTTGCGACAAAAAGCGTAGAATTTATTGTCATTAAAGCTTTATTATCATAAAAACGCTCCATCGTCATCATTTATGGGTTCAATGCAGTATTATGTTCTGTCCAAAGTTTGTGTACCTGAAAAAAATAATTAACTGTTATCGAAGCATGAGTATTTATATCAATACTAATAATGGAAGATTTTTTAATACAAGATCTTTCAATGCTAAATTTATATTTCCATTGATAACAAAATGAGGAATGAGATGAAAATGAATAAAAAGGAAAATGAATGAGAGGTTCCGGGTATAACAAAATAATCATTTTTAGCTGTAACGCGTCTATATACTTTACCACATTTATTTTCTAGGAATATATTAACATATGGTATATTACAAAAGAGGAACTACAGTACGTAGTTGCAAGCTGCAATTACGTAAATATATTGGGTGTGGGAATGAGTTCCCGCTGTTTCGGTGAAATAAAAAACGTTTGTTTGAATCGAAAACGAATGACTGGTTTATTCAAAGTATGCTCCATCGGTAGCTGCAACCTTCGCCCATCTTTCGGGCAATAAACGAATTCCGCGACAGAAGAACTCCGGTTCCTTGGAAGCAATCTAGTCATCGACCCATTTTTTGACATCTTCGTATGATGTGAAGTGCTGCTCTGCCAGGGCTGACTGCATCGACCGAAACAAGTGGTAGTCTGAGGGAGCAATGTCTGGTGAATACGGCGGGTGGGGTAGAATCTCCCAGTTTTGCCCCTCCAAGTAGTTCTTGACAACTAAAGCAACGTGTGGCCGAGCGCTGTCGTGCTGCAAAATCAGCTTGTCATGCCGATTGTCCCATTCCGGCCGTTCTCGACCCAGAGCTTGCTTCAGGGGTTATACGCAGTTATGATTTTAAAAAAATCGATTTTTTTGTTATTGCATTTTTGTAATGTACATATATTTAAAAGTGTACACACAAAATTTCAAGTCGATCCGAGCAATACTTTCGGAGTTATACCTATATATGTAGAGACGCCTCGGCGCGTTTGAAAGTACAGGGTGTCCGCCGGGAAGGTATACTACTTTGTTTTGCCGCCATTTTGGTAAACGTTAGTCTTGACAGTTCATATTTGGCAGTCGTGAAGTAGACACGTGGCAAATTTATTATGGAAAAATATTCGATAAACCAACGTGTTTTAATCGTTAAAACATTTTATCAAAATCAATCATCGATTACTGTGACGATGAGAAAGTTACGTGAAATTTTTGGGAGAAACAAATGGATATGTGAATAAACAGAATAGTCGGTTCTGGGCAATGGAAAACCCTCAAATTATTCATCAGTTACCTTTACATCCATTAAAAGTGACAGTCTGGTGTGTAATTTGGTCAGGAGGAATCATTGGACCTTACTTCTTTGAAAATCAAAACGGCGTAACGGTAACTGTGAATGGGGAGCGATATCGTGATATGATTGAAAACTTTTTAATGCCACAACTGCATGCTTTGGGCTTGATTAACATGTGGTATCAACAAGACGGTGCCACATCGCATACAGCCAGGATTACAATGGAATTACTGCGAGACCTCTTTCCACAACAAGTTATTTAAAAAAATGGTGATGTTGATTGGCCTCCACGGTTGCCTGATTTGACTGCTCCGGACTTCTTTTTGTGGGGATATCTAAAAAGCAAGGCTTATGCAAACAAACCATTAACGCTTGAGCAACTCAAACAAAATATTCGTGATGAAATTAATGAAATACTGCGTGAAATGTGTGAGAATGTAATGAAAAATGTGCTCAAAAGGGCTCGCATTTGTGAGGCTAACAGAGGCGGACATTTATCTGATATTGTATTCCATACATAATTGCCGACATTAAATAAAACATTTATCAATATAAGATCCATTCTCTTTCATTTGATCAAAAATTATAAACAAACAAAGTAGTATACCTTCCCGGCGGACACCCTGTAGGTGGGGCAGAGGATCAAGCGGGGCAGCTGTTTACCTGGACCTTGCTCCTTTTATATCCTTTTATATACCTGTGTATTGTATTCTTACACATTGGGTGAGAGTGTAGTAATGTTTTCCTTGTACCTGAGAGCAAAATTCAACGGTTTCTAGATGCTCATTCAGTATATACAGCCGAGGCAAGCAGTGAAGTCGTGCCTCCGTTTCCGTATTTTCTGCAATATTTCGTTCGAATTTCTAAGATAATTGTGAATTATAGTATAATAATTCAATATGATGTTAAAGCATTAGTTAGTGAAGAGAGGATCGGAGAGGATAATAGACACAATACGATTAATTAGATAATACGATTTATTAAAGACACACGAGATATAAAATATAAAAGAATGAACGCGTGACCATCTCGGTTCGCGATCGCTGGGCAACAAGATCGAGCGCTCGCTTGCTATCGAGAGCTCGTATATAACTCGAAGCTGTGCGCGCACGCATATAACGACGCCATGTATACCAACGCGAGAACTCACGCTTTAACATATGAAAGTAAGTAGAGAACGGCGTTCTGTTACAAGCGCGTACAAATCTAGAAATCGAAAACGGAAAAACGTTTTTAATCCGAATAAAGCTGAGATGGACGAAAGCAGCTTCAGCGCATCTGCGAAAAAATTCAAAATGCAGGAGAAAATTATTGTGCCTCGTGACACTTCGATAGAATATAGAATTCTAGCGAGACATTATTGGAACGATGTGTAGGCGGCTTTACACAAAATAATAACGAGAGTTACAACCAAATCATCTGGAAAATTACGCCGAAAATCATTCCGAGTGGCTCAAAAATTGTTGAAATGGCCGCAAATATCGCCGCCGGTATGTTTAATGAAGGTTCAATTTCACTTTTGTACCATATGAATGCAATGGGACTGTCTTTGGGGCCCAATGCGCATGCATATGTACAAAAGGAGGACGAAGAGCGCGTTACGCTATCCGAGCGCAGAGCGCACGAAGCGACACGAGAGGGAAGGATGGCTCGAAGACAGCACCAAATTGAATTGCTGGAGGCTGCTGAAGGAATGGAGGGTTTATTATATGGCCCTGGAATAGACGACACCATGTAGGTTGAAAAAAAATTTTTTTTCTTTGTGTGAATCGGTTTTGAAACTTTAAACGCGTTTTTCTCAAAACAGCATTTTTCAAGTCGGTGAATCACGATATCTCAAAAACGGCTTGTTCGATCGGTCTAAAATTTTAACACAATCTTCTCAGATACATTTTCTAGTAATTAATCGTTCCTTTTGTCAATCCGATACTTATTTTCCATTTTATAAACAATTTAAGGCCAAATTTTACATAAAAAATCGATAACATTTTTTTGAGAAGCCGCCATTTTGTGAAAATTCAATATTTTGATTAGCCGAACGATTAATTACTAGATAATCTAATATATTAACGAAATTTGTTTGGTTTCTTGATTTCAGATAATCCAATCTTGAGTTACGATGATCACCGTAAATCGTCTTTTTTAGAGGAGGTTCCGGAAATCGCCTGCAGCGCCCTCTATAATCAAAATTTTTATAAATAAAAAATTTGTTTACGTTCTTGAAGGATGCTTTTATAACCACAAAAATTTTCAAATTAATAAATTCAAAAGTCTCTTCAGGATAAATTCTTGAAAAAACCGTCTTTTTTGCCTCATAACTGCGTATAAGCCCTTCAAACGGATCAGTTGTCGTCGGTAACGATCCCCAGTGATGGTTTCGTTCTGTTTCAGCAGCTCGTAGTACACGACGCCGCTCTGATCCCACCATATGCACAACATAACCTTACTTCCATGAATATTTGCTTTTGGCGTCGATGATCCCGGTTCCCCTGGCTGACCCATGCTGGTTTGCGCTTCGGATTGTCGTATCGAATCCACTTTTCATCTCCAGTGATGATCCGATGTAAAAAACCCTTTCTTTGCTGGCGTTGAAGCAAGAGTTCGCAGATGGTTTTTCGGCGCACGATGTCCCGTTCTTTCAATTCGTGTGGGACCCAATTTCCGAACTTGCGAACGAGTCCCAATGCATGTAAACGCTTGCCAATAGTAGAGCGGTCCACATTCAACTGTTCTGCCAATAATTTTTCGGTCTGACATGGATCGTCATCCAGCAATGCTTCCAATTCTGCATCTTCAAACTTTTTTGGTACGCCTTCACGTTTCTTGTCTCCTACTTCAAAATCACCATCTTTGAATCGTCGGAACCAGTCTCTACAGGTTGTATTCGATGGAGCATACTTACCATAAGCTTCTACGAGCAACCGATGCGTTTCCACTGCACTTTTCTTTAACAAAAAATAATGAAGTAAAACTTCCCGCAAATGCTGTTTTTTTGGCACAAAATTCGACATTTTCAATGAGACGCAAAAAATTGTTGTTTATGTTCTGAACAAATGTCACTAGTGATTATTGAAGCTTGACATCTAACCTTCAAAGAACATGTATTGCCCGATTAAATAAAATGAAGGCAAAGCTACTCACGACATCTAAGTAAAAACAGCAGGAACTCATTCCCACACGCAATAGGAATATATAATGTATTAGGAAAGAGGAACTAAGACGGTCCGAAACTCCAATCTTCACGTGTGAGCGAGCTGAGAAACAGCAGCTTGTTCAAATGCTCACCGGATAGTCTGCTTCGATTGTCAGTTTTTATGTCGCCAGCTTGAGAAAAAAGCCGTTCAGATGGTACGGACGTTCCGACAATGCCGATATATTTCACTGCCAACTTGTAGAGAGACGGAAACGCGAGCTTCATCGATGACCAATACTGAAGAGGGTCTTCATGGCGCTTGATACTTGGCTGACTCAAATACTGACGTATTTCGAGACTGACATCTTCGCTATGCCTGTTAGAGTCAGCTTTGGACGCAATCAAGTGGTCATGATGACTCCACAGACTATTCTGTTCAGTCGGTTCCTCGAGTACTTTTGATGTAGTATTCGTAATTTGAACTTCGTCGCTCTTGATAAAATTATTGATTCGAGTTATTGCAGAAGAAGCAGCCAGGACACTCTGGAAGTGGATCTTCTTAAATCTCGGATCCAGTAAGCTCGATATAGCCAATATTTTGTTGAGCTCGAAGTCCTTGAATCGCCAATCAATCGTTGCTAGGATTTTTTTTTTGGAACTCGTTTCCGCACTGTGTTGAAGGCTTGTATCTTTGGATACTGTCTTTGAGTTTTTGTTTGTCTTGCTCCAGTAAGTCACGCATAGCTTTTTTGATGTTGGCCGCACTGTCTGTAATTACTGCCGTGATTTTCGACAGGTCCAGCTTGAAGTCCTCGATCGCCGATTTCAAGCAATCGGTAAGATGCTCTGATGTATGAGTTTCATTCGTCGGAAAAACTCCGATACATCCGTTCTTCATTTTCATCTCTTCGGTAAGGTAATGAATCGTAACGCCAAGGTAACTTTGATTGCTCACGTCCGTCCAGTTATCGCAAGTAATTGAATACCACTGAGCTTCGTGAACTTTGGCTACGTAGCGTTCTTTTAAATCATCGTACCGAGCGTCTATCAATCTCGTGATAGTTTTTCGGCTAGACACAGTGTACCGCGCAGAGACTGTTCTCATCAGCAATTTGAAGCCTTCGTTATAAACAGTCGATAGTGGCATTTTGTCATGCGTGATCATAAACAAAATAGCGTTGGTTATTTTATCCGAGGCCTCCCCCACCCTCTGTAACGAAAAAAAAGATATTTCGCAAAATGACAAGAAGTCTAAATAAAACAATGAACTCTAAGGTCTGCATACCTCGGAACGAATTCGTACGCTCGAATGCCTTGTCGATTCCTGTCAACTTCCCCTGCAATAATAAGTTCTAGTCATTTTCGTACTTTTTTGTTAGATTTATATATTATTCGCATTTATTTATTATTATTATGATTATTATTATTATTGTTGTTGTTGTTGTTGTTGTTGTCAACATCATCATCATTATTAATTTATTTCTTTGCTTTTTATACTTAGTTATTCATTTTCGTACCTGTTGCTTTATTTTCATGCGTTTTCACTGCGGAGAGTTTTTATCATTAATCGATTCGTCGCTAGATTCGGAAGTTGCATCTCATTTATGTCTTTGTGCGATCAATGTAGAGCCAACCACTGCATGGAATCGATTGAGATGCTGAATCAAGTTCGTTGTGTTACCACTGTGTTTGCATACTTTGTTGCATATCGTACAACACGCTGTAACATGACTCTTTCGTTCAAAGTATTTCCACGTTATACTTGATTGCTTTGAACTGTGAAATAGAAACCAATGAGTGAGAAAATGTTTTAGGCGACCTTTTAAAAAAGTAAGTTTGTAAAAAATGACAAAATAAACTCACTTTGTTACACTCTTTGTTGTGTTGAAATCATTTGGTCGAGACAAAGATAGCTGATCCTGAACTCGGAGTTCCAATTGTGAATCTCGAGCACTCTCTGTAGTACCTTTGTGTACGAAAGTATAAACGAGCGCATGCAATTTTATGTGGTCGAGGTTATGATATATACTCGACAAATATATACATCTTATTACTTACCTTCATCAGCATTCATTTCGGCTTTTTTATTCGTGTGTTCTTGGTCTCGATTCTATAATTTCTCGCGCACGAGCCGGGCGTAATTATATAGATTTTTTTATTTTCACTTCAAATAAGTTGTTCACTTGAGCTGCTGTCCTGCCGGGAAACCGAATGCCAGATGCCGGCCGGTTCACCAGAATTTCAATTTACGATACGCAATATGACGCAATACATGGTCTCTTACGTGAAAACGACAATATGGCGTTATCGATGTCACCGAAAAAAAATCGAAAATCGATTAATCGACTGACTAAAACATCGAAGAAATATAATCGATTAATCGAGCCAAAACATCGGCTGCTTCGATTAATCGAAAAACATCGCTCATCCCTACGACCCAGCTTCAGTGGAAACAAGACGTATAACGACCGCCGTTCAAATGAACGAACACCCACCAAACGCAACGACAATCCACCAAACCATGACAAGTCACTGAGCGATCGCATGAAGCTCAATTGCAATTATTGCAAAAAACCAGGCCACACAGAAGATCAGTGCTTCAGGAAGGCAAATTTTCGCAAGGATCGAAACCAAACACGTCCACCTCAGCGGGTCAGGATCAATGGAACGACGAAATGGATGACGAGCTAGTCGATCAGCTGCAGGAAATGTACCTGATAGAGTTACTGCAATTTCCGCCAGATTACAGTCCTGTCAATGGAGATTGGGAGGAACAGGAGGAACAGCACGATACCTTGTCGACAGCGGATCCTCAATAAATATCATCAAAGAAACACTCGTCCCACCTACCACAGCGCGACACGAAGAGGAAAAGGAATGTATGGTGGGAAATGACAAACACGTATCACACGAGACCGTCAGCTTGAAGCTGCATAGAAAAGAACATAAATTCCACATAGTATCTCCCGAGTTCCCTATACCGGAAGATGGAATCGTCGGACAAGCACTTCTACAATCCTTCAAGTACAATCTGAGCAACGATATCCTCTCACTCGACGGAATTCATCATCGCTTGTATGATGACGGATACTTTATCCCGGGTCGTTCAACTCGCATACTGGATATCCAGTGCAGCATGAAGAAAGGACACGTCAGCATTTTCGACCATCCATAAATTCCTGACTTCATTTATCTCGTCAAAGACTACACGATACGAGTACCTATCAGCAACGACTTGACAGAAGGCATACATCTGGAACACCAAGAAATGTGCATCGAACCTGTCCACGTACGAAAATCTCGAATTACGACATTAACACCGACCAAGATAAGCCTCAGAATTCAACTCTTAATGGAGAACACCCGCTACAACCACATGGAAGATACCAACCACGAAACGCTTTGGAAAATTATCTCGAATTATCACGACATTTTTACGTTACAAGGGATCCCTACCTTCTTCAGAACTTACTGGGCACATCATCACTTTGAAGGACAATAAGCCAATTAACAATGCTTCATATAAACCACCAGAATGCCATCGTCGTGAGATATCTCGACAAGTCGGCGAGATGTTAAACAAACGAATCATAAAACACTCAAAGTCACCATACAACTCACCTATATGGGTAGTACCTAAGAAAAGTGACGCATCTGGAGAAAAGAAATGGCGAATAGTAATCGACTTCAGGAAATTGAATGAAAAAACGGATCAAGATGCTTATCTTATTCCTGTGATTCACGACATTCTTGATCACCTGGGGAACGCGAAGTTCTTTTCAGCATTCGATCACAGCTCTGGGTTTCACCAGATACGAATGGAAGAGAATTCAAAAAAAATACACTGCGTTCTCAACACCAGGACATTTTGAGTACGAGCGCATGCCGTTTGGTCTCAAAAACGCGCCCGCAACTTTCCAGCGGATGATGGATACTGCACAGAGGACTAATCGGCAAGATATGTTTCGTATATTTGGACGACATCATAGTCTTTGGATCCACGTTAAAGGAACACAACGAAAATCTCGTGCTATTGTTTGATCGATTACGACAAACCGGATTAAAACTATAACCCGACAAATGCGAACACCTTCGACCTGAACTGGAATACCTTGGTCATCTCATCACCAAGGATGGAATAAAACCGAATCGAGCAAAGTTAAAAGCCGTCACGGAGTTTAAACAACCAAGAAACCCCAAGGAGGTGAAATCCTTCCTCGGGCTAGCTGGATAATAACCGGAAATTTATTAGGAATTTTTCGACAATCGGAACGAAATGAAGTAAATAACAACACTCAGAACATTTTCATTTCGAATCACATCACGATATGCTCTATGACATTAAGCGAACTTAACGAAGATGTGAACCCACTTCTAAATGCAATTGGCGAAGGAAAACATGGGATAATACATCCTCAAGTCTTATCTCCAGAAACCCTCATGGGAGGAATAAAATATTTTGAACATTTTTACGTCAAGTACTCGATTCCACTGGAGATTCACAACTATCAAAAAATACTCGACATTAGTGAAAAGTCAATTAATTTAATGAAAGACAAATTAGTTTATATTTTAAGAATTCCTTTGCTTGAACCCGACGAATATGAAATTCAGCGACTATCCCGATACCATTCAGACACGGATCAAATTTTATTGCTGTCATACCTGAATCCGAAATTTTGCTAATCAATGCACAGTACACCAATTACATAGCAGCAAGCCAAAAATACATCAACGATTGTAGCGAAACTCACGCAATACGTATATGCAAATGCCCTCAACCAACGCTACTTATGTCCGAAACCGATTCATGCGACAATCAAATTCTGCACGACGAACCGATTTAATTTCTCATCCTAAATGTCAAACATCTTTGTTCACAATTCGAGAAATTGCTTACCTCACGTTAACGAACGAAAAAGCTTACATAGCTATTCCAGAGCACGAGATGACATTCACTACTGTCTGTTCCAACAAAGGAGGGCAAGTAACAATAAATTCAGCGGCACTCATAGAGGCAGACACAGACTGCATTCTAAGCGGTGCAGGAGCCACCATAAATTTGAGTCGTTCAAGCAATCATTCTCTTGACGTTAAATATGGCAAAAACATCTCGTTAGAAATTCCGATAGAAGATCTCAATCTCATAACTGATAAATTAATACCTTTGCAACATAATATCAACCCTGAAGAATTACGTGGACTCGATCATGACATTGACGATATCCAGCGAGCTATTAATAGTATCAAAAATGTACACAGAACACGTTCATGGTCCGAAAACACTGTTAGTATTCTAACCTATCTAGGGTATGCATCCTTAGGCTTAATAACTCTATGGTCCTTAAAAAAAATTGGAGTTTTCGACTGAATTGGAAAATGTATGCCGAAATTATGTTTCAAAATTTGCTGTAACAAACAAATCAATGTAACCGAAAACTTCAGCGAATCTCATCGTTGCGACCATCGAAACAATATAATGGAATTGACAACGCCGGAATCGATGATCCGACCGATAAAGCGCATCAACCCTCGTCTTCTAGGAGTAAGACCAGTCTAACCAGGGGGGTGTAACGCTGTAACAAATTGTTCTACCGAAAAGTCCTTATCACCCTGGGCCTCGTCAGCAGTTCTCACCGGCGCGGTGCAGCTCCTAACGACGAGAGCCAGTTCGACTAGTACTCTCCAACATACGACTTGGTCACTCTGCTCGACCACGGTCAGCAGACTGCATTTGTACTATCAACCCACAATTGTTTATTAAAGTGAATAAATCAGTGACGGACTGTCACGACAGTTCGTATTTGAAGTGAAAATCACGCTATAACATTTTTCCGCGTAACAGCGACCGCACAACGGCCGACTAACTGACGGGATGGCACAAGTGGTTACCTCTCGGGTACGAGTTTCTAAACACGATAGCTACTTAAAATATTACCTCGGTACAAGAGGGTTTCTTCCCAGGGGGGGGGATCACTCTATAATCAGTTCTACGGTATTTCCTCCAATTTTCGAAATACTCGATAATTTCTCTGAAACCCAAAATTACATATTTTATCTAAAACTCCAAAATCTCAATAGGGTCTATATTTCTCGATACTCACGACGCGCGCTTCCTATCGTGACTTAAACGCGTGGCCGTGGTTTCTCAAAAAAACTAATTATCTTGCACAAATTCTCTTAAGGGGTTTGGGGCCGGGGCAAGGGATTGGACGGGAATTATTTGCACGGTACTCACTCAATCTCGCAATACTCGTCTCGTCTCGATTTTCTCCCTGGGATTTTCCAAAAGATATGCGGTTCCTTGATAATATCGGCTTCCTTCTGAGGGTACGATTCGCTGATAGAAAAATTGATCAAGTCAAGTCCTGTCTCACTCCCTACCTGCAGCAGGATTCTGTAACTCGTTACGAATATAACGATTCGAAACGTTATGGTAACGATACCGAATTCCGCCGCGTGTAGCGATAATCCCATAACGACGGTATGATTCTGTAACTCTGGATGGTGATGCTTTGACGTTACAGAATACGATAACGAAAAGTTTTCATTATGTTTGTAATGACAGGGGAAGTGACGTGACTTGCTGGAAATACACCAAAAGTATAGGAACTTTCTAAAAGTCGCTCGTTATTTATTTTGAGTTTCCATTCTTCGTTTGTCCGCTCTCTTGTGCGAAACTTGTATCTTGTGTGCTTCCACGAACTTCAATCTACTTTTATGTCTTTATTGCAATAAGTATATACAGTTGCCATTAAATATGAAAATAAAAATACTACAAATCGCTTTTCTATCATATTATAATAGAGACATTAGGCATGCCCATTCCTATGTATTATGATAGGTATAACGAAATTAGAGGTTATGATGCATGCTCATGTCAGCTTGCAGATTAAATCTATTTGTTTACTTTAAGGAAACATATTTCTTTTGGTACTTCTTATCATTAAGATATATATATTATTTATAAAATAAAGTTTTCGTTTTTACAAACTGTGCTGATAATTTATTTTCCTTCGATTACTCATAAACACAATATTTGTTGTACATTTTTTATAATTTTTAAAGTAATTTCACACAGAATATATATAAAATTTCAATATGCAATATACATTGCCATTTAAAATTGAATTCATATTGTTAGTTTCTTTCATCTTCGGCATCCCAGTAGTTGTGAAATCCCTCTCCCATGATTTGGCATTGGATACTCCGAGCTAAAGCCCATGGGCCTCTTTGTGCTAAATTATCATTGATATCCATGTGTTGGAAAATCAGCTGGCGCACGGCGATCGATAATCGTCGTGCGCCTACCTGTTGCGCTGCATTGCTACACGGTGTTCGGTTGAGTCGAAGACAGCCGAAGCATGGGCTTCGCAAAGCCGAGGATGTGCCTCACTGGCACGCCGCGTCAAGCGAGAGGGTGTCTCTCTCGCTTGACTTCGGTTTCGCTCACCGGCTGTCTCGCTCAACTGACTCCAGCGCCCAACGAAATTTTCATACTCGCAGCCATCTTGAGAATTCGGCACTTTTTCGCACACACCGGCAAGAACAGCACGCATCCAGACTCTCGGACTGTTTCATGGATTTATACATCGGACTCGCTCAACATCTCACTCACCAGGACTCATTTGCTCAAGGTAAGAGTACATTGACATAATTTGGCATAAATTCAATGTCAGTGAGGAGAGAGATACGGTGCATCACCACTTTGGCTCACTCGTGGCATGCGCTGCAGCACATGTGGCGTCATGCTCTCCTCACTTGCTTTAGCCGGTATAATTAATACAATTATACCAGTGTGGTCTATTCACTGTGCTTTCCTCCAGAAACTCTGCTGGGAAAGCACAGTGACTACACGCAGTTCATTTGTATAGCCTCAGTGTCTGTTTGCAGTGTGCTATGCAGTGCTGATTGCATAGCTGGTCGCACACAAAATCACTGTACTCAGACACGGGTTATTGTACATCCTCTCATTAATTCGCTGCAACCACTCTGCAATACAGTGCTGAGTGGTTGCAGTGAATTACGCACAAAGTTTCAAACTCAATGGCATCGGCGTGTCGTGCTGCGTAGCTGTTGCTACGTTGCACGTACCGCTATCTCAAATTCACATTCAGCACACAATTGAGATAATTGTGTGCTGCTCACATTATCATTCCAAATTCTAAGTCTAAAATTCTATTTGATTGTTAAATTTTATAATTCTGTATTTTAACTAAATGTACATTTTAGACAATTTTCAAAATTAAAGCCTTTTTATGTAAATTTTCAATTATTGAGTTAAACTGGTATTATTTAAAATTGTATTTCTATAATAAAAGAGGAAGGTAGCAAACCGCTTCCTCAATATAACATCTCGGTATCTGGTTTTATTTTCCTCTTGCCTCGAGTGAGTTTTCATCATGTTCCGATACATTCACAGGTCGGTCAAGGTACATCCGGAAGGAATTCTCAACATTTGGTCCTTCGAGCCGGATACTCGACTCGAGCAAAGAGAGAACCAGGGTTCTCTACCTTCCGCTCTCACCTCTACACATTCTTCGGCTCATCTTGGGATAGGACTCTGCGTAGCCTGTCGCAGGATCCTCATCAGCTCATCGCCTCGTCCAGCGGAGCAGCAAGTAGGGTAAAGTACTTCTCTGCGGAGAATCTTCGTTACTGTCTAACTTTCTCTACTTGTTCCGTGTGCAACAGGACTAACAATGTCTGAGGGCACTCCGAAAGACTCTGGGGTGGCACCTGGAGTTCTGGACGAGAAAATGATATTGGTGGTTCCTGGGGCCGGCGTCATTCCGAGGAAGACCCGATCACCGTCTCGACTGACAACCGAGATGGTGCTAAAGGTCCAATCGCAGCGGCGCCGGATTGCTCATTTGCACACAGTCATTGCTCTGCTTCATGAGGGCGCAGACTCCTTCTTGCACTCAACTGTAAGATCATAGCACGGAAAGCCATGGAGAGGTTGTGCTATAACTGCCTCGGTCGACACAACGCATCGGCTTGCCGATCTACCTGGACGTGCAAGGAGTGTGCAGGGCGGCATCACACCATCCTGCATCCAGCAGCGCCCCCTGCAACGACTTCCAACGCACAACCAACACATTCTCAGACGTCGACGCACTAGGATGTCGCCGCGATCGTTCTCTCATCGGCACAGCTCACATGGAACTGCTCAACATTATTGGCAACTGCATTAGCAGATATACACACATCGGTCTCAGCTCATCAGGCAAGATTTCTCATCGATCCTGGATCGGAATTGACATTTATTACGAAAGAACTCTTCCGTAAACTCAACACCACACGCAAGCACTCATCAATTTCGATCACAGGGATCGGTGGAAGGCACTCAACGCAGACACGTGGTTCGGTTCAACTCACAATGTGCTCCACACACACCGAGGGGAAAGTCACGGTATTGGCTCACATTCTCAACACGATTATTACTTATTTGCCATCATTTGAGTCGCCAGCACGACATGGTCTCACATAGTGAAGCTGAAGCTGGCGGATCCGGACTTTCTGACACCACGATCGATCGACATCATAATTGGAGCAGATATCTATTGACAGGTTATTAAACCTAGTATTCTCAAGGGCACACCATCATCGCCTATCGCACAATTATCGATATTTGGATGGCTTATCATTGGACCAATTTACTCATGCCAACCTGAAGCACTTACTGTTCTTCATGCTGCCATGCAGCACGATGATCAGGAATTACAGAACGTGCTCAGACAATTTTGGGTTCAAGAAGAGCCACCAAAGGACACAGTCAGTCAACTCACACCAGAGGAGCAGGCATGCGAGGATCAGTTTCGCAACACGCATCAGTGTGTTACTACAGGCCGATACATCGTTCGGCTTTCTCTCACATTTTTGCCTGCAAACCTGGAAACTCATACTCAAAAGCACATCGGTGTCGGCAGCACATTATACGTAAAATCTCAAAGGATGCTGAATACTGTCAGCTCTACTCACAATTCACGGACAAATACAAACAAGTTGGTCATATGGTGAAGGCTTCAAGGTCATCTTGAAGTAAAATACAATTATCGGCCTCACCACGGTGTTCTCAGACCAGACAGTACTACCACGAAATTACGTGTTGTATTCAATGGGTCGAGTTCAACTTCATCAGGAAAATCTCTCAATGACATCATGCACACCGGACCGAATTTATTGCTCAACATTTCGGACGTGCTCATTTGGATCCGTCAACATAGACACATCTTCGCCACTGACATAACAAAAATGTATCGTCAGATCCGAGTTCATCCTGAGGATTGGAATCTTCAACGGATTCTATGGAAAGATGGTCAACTCAATCCTGTGCCTTTTCAACTAACTACGGTTACATATGGTACCAAAGCTGCGCCATATTTGGCAGTTCGAACACTCATGCAGCTGACCGAAGATGAAGGCCATCGGTTTCCGCTTGCTGTGCCAGCTATAAAATTTGGCAGGTATGTGGATGACATCTTCGGTGGGGCGGATTCAACTCAACAGCTCATTGAAATAGCTCAACAGCTCAAGGACTTGTGCATGGCGGGCGGTTTTCCACTCGCCAAGTGACACTCGTCAGACCTCAAATTATTTGCCAATATCTCATCATCAAGGTCAAGGTCAGCTATCTCAATGGACGACTGCGAGACAAAGATTCTTGGTTTGACTTGGTTTCCTAGTGAAGACAAGTTCAAGTTCGCATCCCGGTTCAACTCAGCTCAAGAAAGTTTTACAAAACGCCTCATTCTCTCTGAGGTGGCTCAGCTCTTTGATCCACTTGGTTTCGTCTCATCAGTTGTGATAAGAGCCAAGAGACTCTTGTAAGAGCCTTGGCGTCACAAGCTCAACTGGGATGGTCCACTGCCATCCCAGGTCTCAACACGAAGGATTGCACTCAGAGAAGATCTCACTTCTCTGGCCAGAGTCTCAATTCCTCGTTGGTTTAACACATGGAGCAACTCAACAGTGGAATTGCACGGCTTCTCTGATGCATCTCAACTGGCCATGGCCGCAGTGATTTATATCACTGTTGACTCAACTTCCACAGGAAAGGTGGCTTCACTTGTTTGCTCAAAAACGCGCGTGGCACCACTCAAGAAGCTCACCATACCAAGGCTTGAATTGACTGCAGCTTTGTTATTAGCTAAGCTGGTTGCATACGTTCCAACCACACTCAAGGTTAAAATCTCATCGACTCACCTGTGGACGGACTCATCAGTAACTCTCACCTGGATCAAAGCACATCCTTCTCGATGGAAGGACTATGTCCGAAATAGAGTCGCTCAGGTACAGGAACTCACACCCAATGCTCAGTGGCGTCATGTGGCAGGCACAAACAATCCAGCTGATTGTGCCTCACGCGGTATTTCAACATCTCAACTGGCTTCTCATCAGTTGTGGTGGTCGGGTCCACCGTGGATGGTGAAACCTAGTCAATCTTGGCCAAAATCCACTACTGATTCAGAAGATTTGAGCATCATGGAAGCCCGACCGGGGGTAGCTCTCCTCGCGGCAACACAGATGCCAGAGTATCACTGGGAACTAATTCATCGCTGTTCTTCTCTCTCAAAATTATGTCGTCTTACCTCATATTGTGTGAGAGTAGTGGAAAAAATGAGAAAGAGGTTAGAATCGGCAGGAAACGCTCCGCTCACTGCTAGAGAAATGGCTGCAGCAAACACATTTTGGACAAAAGCAACACAAGCCGTGTTTTTCAAGCACGAGATACAAGTGTTGCAGTCAGGCTCGCATCTTTCATCGGCTCACCCCTTCAGTCGACTAACAGCTTTTATCGACGAGGAGGGTGTACTTAGAGTAGGAGGACGCCTTGCTCAATCAGCACTCACTTATGAAGAAAGGCATCCTGCCATTCTACCTCGTCATTCGAGATTCACGACTCTCATTATCGATCAAGCTCACGTGCGAACTCTTCACGGAGGCACGCAGCTCACACTAGCTCAAGTTCGGCTAACACATTGGATCGTAGGCGGTAGAGCTCCTGTGAAGTCTCATATATTACATTGCGTGGTGTGTGCTCGACAGAGAGGAGTTCGTGCACAACAGTTGATGGGTCAACTGCCTCTGTCACGAGTCACACCATCGCGCGCATTTTCTCACACAGGAGTAGACTACGCCGGTCCTCTCACGCTCAAAACTTGGAAGGGTCGAGGCAGCAAAACACACAAAGGCTGGATCTGCGTTTTTGTGTGTCTCGCCACTTCGGCTCTGCATCTTGAGGCCGTCAGTGACTACTCAGCTGACGGCTTCCTCTCAACATTCAGGCGATTCTCATCGAGACGTGGCATTCCTCACACCATCTACTCTGACTGTGGCACCAACTTCGTTGGTGCACACAAATTTATATGTCAGATGTTCAGTAAGGCTTCGCAAGAGCATCATCTCATCGCTGCTTCTCTCGCAAATCAACAGATTGCGTGGAAGTTTAACCCGCCTGCGGCACCTCATATGGGTGGAAAATGGGAAGCAGCTGTAAAGTCCGTTAAATTTCATCTGCGGCGGACGGTGGGTGATACAGCACTCACCTTTGAAGAGCTCTCAACGCTGCTTGCTCAAATCGAGGCTATACTTAACTCAAGGCCTCTGGAACCGCTCAGCGATGATCCAGATGACTCATCAGCACTCACGCCTGGACATTTTCTCATTGGTGGAGCACTCACAATGGTCCCAGAACCGAATCTGGAAGATTTGGCAGTCTCACGGCTCTCAAGGTGGCAATTGTTGCAGCAAAGGATTCAACAATTTTGGCGACAATGGTCTGCACACTATTTACAACGGCAGCAGTCGATTTCAAAATGGCATCACCCTGATAACATCATTAAAATTGGCTCGTTGGTCCTGCTCACGGATGAACGCTTTCCACCGTGCAAATGGCCACTTGCACGTGTCACCGCGTTGCATCCAGGCAAAGACGGGCTCACCAGGGTGGTAACACTCAAGACTGCTACCACCACGCTCACCAGGCCGATCTCAGAACTTGCTGTTCTGCCAATCTCATCCAACACCCAGCAATGAATAATTAATCATCAACCCCGTTGCTGATGGCGGGCGGAATGTTGGAAAATCAGCTGGCGCACGGCGATCGATAATCGTCGTGCGCCTACCTGTTGCGCTGCATTGCTACACGGTGTTCGGTTGAGTCGAAGACAGCCGAAGCATGGGCTTCGCGAAGCCGAGGATGTGCCTCACTGGCACGCCGCGTCAAGCGAGAGGGTGTCTCTCTCGCTTGACTTCGGTTTCGCTCACCGGCTGTCTCGCTCAACTGACTCCAGCGCCCAACGAAATTTTCATACTCGCAGCCATCTTGAGAATTCGGCACTTTTTCGCACACACCGGCAAGAACAGCACGCATCCAGACTCTCGGACTGTTTCATGGATTTATACATCGGACTCGCTCAACATCTCACTCACCAGGACTCATTTGCTCAAGGTAAGAGTACATTGACATAATTTGGCATAAATTCAATGTCAGTGAGGAGAGAGATACGGTGCATCACCACTTTGGCTCACTCGTGGCATGCGCTGCAGCACATGTGGCGTCATGCTCTCCTCACTTGCTTTAGCCGGTATAATTAATACAATTATACCGGTGTGGTCTATTCACTGTGCTTTCCTCCAGAAACTCTGCTGGGAAAGCACAGTGACTACACGCAGTTCATTTGTATAGCCTCAGTGTCTGTTTGCAGTGTGCTATGCAGTGCTGATTGCATAGCTGGTCGCACACAAAATCACTGTACTCAGACACGGGTTATTGTACATCCTCTCATTAATTCGCTGCAACCACTCTGCAATACAGTGCTGAGTGGTTGCAGTGAATTACGCACAAAGTTTCAAACTCAATGGCATCGGCGTGTCGTGCTGCGTAGCTGTTGCTACGTTGCACGTACCGCTATCTCAAATTCACATTCAGCACACAATTGAGATAATTGTGTGCTGCTCACATTATCATTCCAAATTCTAAGTCTAAAATTCTATTTGATTGTTAAATTTTATAATTCTGTATTTTAACTAAATGTACATTTTAGACAATTTTCAAAATTAAAGCCTTTTTATGTAAATTTTCAATTATTGAGTTAAACTGGTATTATTTAAAATTGTATTTCTATAATAAAAGAGGAAGGTAGCAAACCGCTTCCTCAATATAACATCTCGGTATCTGGTTTTATTTTCCTCTTGCCTCGAGTGAGTTTTCATCATGTTCCGATACATTCACAGATCGGTCAAGGTACATCCGGAAGGAATTCTCAACACCATGGTATCAACATTTTCATTTTGACGATAATCAGCAGCTATTGGTGCACAATATTCTTCATCATTCAAACCATGATGAATTCTCATATTATGCAGTACTGCACATGCATTTACTATTTTTAAGCAAATGCAGGTTTGTACATTAGCACACACTGGTAAGAAAGACATCTCTATACCGATTTGAAGACACCAAAGAAACGTTCATCGTTCCTTGCCTTACGAAGCTGTCGCGTGTATTGGGATTGTTGAGTACCATCAGGAAAATTAGCCAAGTGTGTCATGAGCCATGGTTCTAAGGGGTACCCAGCATCACCTGATAAGAACAATAATGATACGGCAAATTATAATATGTCATCAATATGTATGGAAGGTCATTTGTTTTAGTAGTGCAAATTATGTACCTTTGCTGTACTTTAAAGCTCAAATCTCTTTACACTATCAAACTTACCAATAAACCAATTTTTGTGTTCCCCTCGATTGTAATGAAATTCCATAGCTCGGTGGATTGGTAATGTACTCCAGATGTATGCATCAATTTATTTGGGTTAACAATCAAAAACAAAATACGTTGGTAATGTAACAGTCGAAAATAAACTATCTAGCAAGATAACGCAGCAAGCTCATTGTAAAAAGTTTAGCAAGCAAGAGTATAGAGTATTCTTACACGTATGAGTAAAGACAATAGACACTATTATTTAGTCGAACTATTGGTATTTTTTCTACGTATCATTTTAGAAAGTAACGTATGTAGATAAGTACAAACCGCTAAAAAAAAGCAAATGATTACCCAAATGGAGATAATTAGATATATATTTTACGAAATCATGATATTTGATGTGCTAAATCTATCGCTCATTGGTGTACAAATCCCTTTTAGACTCACCAAAGGCTTGTTATGCCTATATATTTACCGCTTGAGCATTCAAAGAATGTCGACCGTGGTGATTCATGAATGCTTCATGCTCAGAAGGGGCGGAAATGTGAATAAAAATGCAAACTTTAGCACCGACAGCACCCTGAAATGGCTATGCAGCAGTTAAGAATTTTGCACGTGCTTGCTGTCGATCTTCGTTAGTCATTGGAAATTTGACCCATCTGCGAAGCAACCACTGATTTACACCTTTGGTTACAGCATGGAGGCAGGGACTTGTTGTTGTGTGACTAACATTAAAATGAAATTGATTGTCAACACTTCTTTGATAGTTGCCTTAAGCATAAAATTAAATGGCGATCAACAACACTCATAATAAACATCTCTACATGGTAGTAATAATTTTAAAAAATGTATTGCAATGATAGTAACATGCATTTATAAAAAAATTATGTTAAAAGGTTACCTTTATTTCTGGGCTCAATCCAGTAATTCGTGGACTCTGCAAATCTTCTCATTGTACATTAACAATATCAATAATGAGTGTAGAAGTGAGGCGAATATAATCTATGAATACGTCTTGCGACACATGAAAAGGGTTCTGCGCATCTCTTAGCTGTCTCCTTCGACTACGTCGTTTTATCTGATGCACCCTTTCAGCGAGAAATTCCATTTCTCAAGCCAAATATTCAAGGGCTATTTTTGCTACAAAAAACAGACATTAATTAACCCTTTGCACTCCAGCCTAGTAGGGCATAGAGGCTTTAATGTCGCAAATACGGCGACAACGGAGTGCAAAGGGTTAATAATATGCGTAATCCAAAATAAGAAAAAAATTAGAGTACTTAAATATTTGGGTGTTACGTCCAACAAATAAATCTTGATTGTTTCTTAAAACAACACATGAATGCGCAGAAGGACGCTACAGGATTCCGAGCATAAATTTAGTCTCGCTTGAACTGAGCTTCACCGGTAGGGAGGACTCTCACTAATCTTGGAAATTCTAGGGAACGAAGAACATGGGCTGACTGAAAGTTCCCTACTGCTCGAAATGAATGGTAATATGATAAGAATGGTAATATTTGGTTACTCACCGGTTACAGCCGTTCATTGGATGTCTTCGCTGGACCACCCTGGTGAATTGTCGACGGGGCGCCGGTTGTTACTGAATAGCTACGGGCTTCTTCTTTGGGACCGGAACAGCAGGTTCCTTGGAGGGCGATGCTGGTGGTGCTGGTTCAGGAACCGGATGGTCCAGAACAACAATGTTGTAACTCGTAATGTATATTACCGGCTTACCGATAGACGCACGTTACTAACCTTGACGAACGACTCCTCGTTGGCACGAACAGACGCCACTCGGCGTAGGCCGGGGGTTCAATAACACGAATGAGAGCGAGAGAGATAGCATATATGAACAGGAACGTATTTATTCAAATTACAGGTTATTGATATTTATGAACAGGTAAGTATTTCGTAGGAACAATATAATAATGCGAACAACTCAATCGCAATCAATACGTTTAACGACGTTAACCGAGATTAGCAATTTCAACCCGTAACACAATGTACTTAAGCTTTGTTAACGCAACCTTCAGTGCACACAGCGATAGGTATTCAATCGTTATTTGCTGCACACAGCAATAGTTTACTCAACAGTATTTAATACACACTTCAACAGTTTACTCAACGATATTCAATGCACACAGCGATTTGCAAGCTAGTCATACCAAGGCAAACCGAGTCCGGTCTCTACCCACGATACCACGCGCGGCAGGCTACCCTTCGACCGCTCGTCGCTAACTGCCTCTGGTCGGCGTCCTCGCTTGCCCCTTGAGCCATTGATGCCAGAAGCGGGATTTTTGGTCCCGCTTGGGTACCCTCTCCACTGGATCTGCTTTAGCGCTCACTGCGCGCGCACCCGGCGCACCGACTAATCAGCAGTCAGGCAGCGTGTGACGTCACACACTACGCCGTGCGCAGACTCGGCTCACCGACCAATCAACAGTATGCAGCGACCTCCACGTGGTAGGACCTGGGACGTGAGTAGAGCATTACAATTCCGTTTTATTCAATAAATTGTAATGAACCTTTCGTGTAAAGGACTACAATTTGGTGTTGGATATTGTAATGCACTATTCATTTGCTGACGGCTGCAAAATTAGTGAGCGTTTTATATATTTCTTCACTTTCATCATTTATTTATATATATATTGAAACGTTTCGCGATTTTCAACACTTCTTTTTTATACGGTTACGATCCGCGAGAGTTCGGTTACGGTGTAAAATCGCGTTAAGTTTGAGTTTTGTTCCGAGTGGTCTCTACCGTGATCGTGTGGAGAGGCGGTTTGCTCGAAACTAGTTCGTGCACTGGGCTGGAGGGAGCGAGAGGATCCGTGGAAGTTTTAGATTTGCAATCAATACTAGGTTGTTATTAGTAATTTTTATTGTTTTTTTTGGACAGACCTCAGTTTAGGTTTATTTTGCGTCGCATTTGTCCATGACAAACATGCGGTTTTGTTTACCCTTTCATCATTGGTCTTTTCTTTTTGTTTGGGTAATTCTTTTCTTTATTTGTTCTGGGCGGAAGGCCCGTGATTGCTGGAGAAGCTTTTGTTCGATAATTAGGGCAACTAAGGTAGGGAGGATGGTATGTGGAACGATCTCGTTGTTCTTCTGCACTCACGCTCGCTTTACATTCGGTACTTAACGTCTACCTATGAGGAATCTTTTCCAATTCCTTTTCTGTTGGTTTCGACTCTAATATTCGTACAGTGATAAGGTATCACTGGTACGGAGCTTGACACTCAATTTATCAATTTCAAGAGGATCGCGGCTGCTTAGTACGCGATTTTTCTTATTCTACGTATGTGGAATTTAAGAAGTTCCATGTATAATCAGGTTTTTGACTTTATAATTCATAAAGTGATTAGATATCAGCTTTATGGAGCTCAACACTCAATTTATTTAGTTTTAAGGGGTTCGCGTTCGCTAGTACGCGATTTTTCTAATCCTACGTATGTGGAATTTATAAGATTCCAGTTCAAATCAGGTTTTTGACTTTATAATTCATAAAGTGATTAGATATCAGCTTTATGGAGATCAACACTCAATTTATCAAGTTTTTTAAGGGGCTCGCGTTCGCCAGTCCGCGATTTTGCTTATCCTACGTATGTGGAATATATGAGATTCCGTTCAAATCAGGGTTTTGACTTTATAATTCATAAAGTGATTAGATATCATCTTTATGGAGCTCTACACTCAATTTATCAGTTTTTAGGGGGTCGCGTTCGCTAGTACGCGTGTTTGTTTATCCTACGTATGTGGAATATATGAGATTCCAGTTCTAATCAGGTTTTGAATTTATAATTCGCAAAGTGATTAGGTATCATCTTTACAAAGCTCAACACTCAATTTATTTAGTTTTTTAAGGTTTGTTGAATCTGGTATAATTTTGATGTTAATCGATCTCTATTAGGATAGGGTTGTCAGACTCTTGTTGGCCATTTTTGTGTATCTCTATTTGAAAAGGGGGGGGGGCCTAGTCGCAGGCTTGGTCCTCATACGGGGCGTTCCTTCGTACTTTCATTAGATGTACTGGTTCGCCTTATTTTAATCATTGGACGTTAGCTGGTGTTGTGCTATTTCGAATGTTGTTGTTTCGAACTGCTCGTTTGCGGACTTGCCTCTTGAGGCTCCTCCCTATCAATGGTCGCGCGAGAATTCTATAGTAGGGACGCGAGTGTAGTGTGGTGGTGTGGTGTGGATGATTTTACCTACCTATCGTTTCTCGCTTTGTTATTGTTTGGGGTCCCTAGCTATAGCTTTCTGTTCGCAAGAGACACCGGGTTCGCAGCTTGACCAGCTAGCTCTTCCTAGACCCCGGATACTGAAGCTTTTATTCGCAATTAATTAAGCACCTTCTCGCGCCATTAAGAGGCATACGATTGGGTTCCCGATTAATTGAGACCAGCCGAGGTATCCGCGAGATGCAGGTGGTAACTGGTGCTGGCCCTAACGTGGTCCCACCCACGCAGGTACACCCTACGAGTCTAATGCGCGGTGCACTCAGTCGGGATGCCACTCCCTTGACCTTGTGTCACTCGTGCTGCTTCACACTCCAAGAGACGGATAGCCACGACGCCGTGCGTGGGGACCCGTTAGTGGAGTGTGCCCTGACGCTGTGAGTAGGGGCGGCCAAGCGCAGTGCAGGGGAGCCTTACTCCTCACAGAGTATCCTAATGAGTTCGTTTACTCAACCGACGGCCAAGCGCAATGCAGGGGAATCGGTTGAGAAAAAGAACACTCGTGTTAACATGGTGTTTCCCAAACTATTAGTATTGTTCTTAATCGGTTCGTTCGGTCAAACGACGGCCAAGCGCAATGCAGGGGAATCGAATTGATCGAAAGAACACGTCTTTGTTACATGTAGATTTTACGTGTGATTTTTATGTTCTCGGTGTGCTGTCGAGCAGCACTTCGTCTTGACTTATTAGATTTGACAAGAGCCCCGAGGCTTATCCTGTCGCGGTTTATATAGGTTGGCAGATGGACCCCGGGAGGGTGTTTTGGGGTAGGTCACGTGATGTTTGTCGCACTTCAATCACTAGGTGAGAGAGGTGAGGGGTGACGTGTAGGGGTACCGTTATTTCTCGAAATTCTATTATTAGCCGATCTTTGTCCCTCTAGGGTTTCAAGCGAGGTTTCTGCGAGGTTGAAATTCGTTGGATAGTGTTATTTTCCTACTCGTGGTAGGTTCAAACTTTTTATGTGATTTTTCTCCGGTTTGCTTATGGTTTTTCCAGATTCAGGCCCCTATTGGTCTTCCTCGGTTTTGTAAGCTGCTGTCCTGCTGTTTGGTTGACGACTAATTGCCTAGGATAATTAATTGTAATTAATTATCTCTTCCTTGGTGTGTTTTGGACCGATTTCTCGTGGATTTATATGTTTTTGGTTCTTTTTAGGTGTTCTCCTACGTGAGGATCGTTTATCTCTATGTTTTTTATTTGGTTTTTTTGGCCGATATGAGTTTGTTTTATGTGTTTTATTAATATTAATGTTTCATTCATGAGTGGGGGTATGTAGCGACGTTTCATGAGGATTTACTTTGTTGATCTTTCTCTATGTGCCGTGATATCTCGATAGTTCCATGAATTCTTTCCTACGTTAGCCGGGCCGTGGCGTTCCCGATGTTCTCGCCTTTTGGATAGAGTGGCCTATTTGGGGGTTGTGCCGTATGTTTGAGGCTTGGTCTGGTGAGTGTGTGGGATGGGGCTACTACGCTTGTCTAGTAGGCCGGTGTGTTTTGGTTGTTACGCCTACTGTCCTGTTTACATCGTGATCTTGGCTAGGCAGGCCTCTTATTTACGCCATTACTTTTAGGGTGTGTACTTGTAATCTGCGTGTGTACCTACTAGTTCTTCCTATTCTCCTCGTCCGGTCGATACTTCTTTTGGTCCGGTCTGGAGTATTTTGTCTTATTTTGGTATATTTTATGTCTTATTACAGTTTGTGTAGGTTGGTTGAGATGTGGTGGAGGTTGTGTGTTCTAATAGCGGATCGCCTTAATGCGTTCCGTTACAATATATATAATATTTATATATATTCATTAAGAAATCTTCCATAACTCGGTTCATAAAAGCCCGCGCGGTGGCTGTTGTGAAGTGGGTGGGGCGAGACAATGTAAAGCGCAATCGAGATGAGATTTGTTACGAGCGGCGCAAGCCTTCCCCTGACGCGCCTAGCACGGGCAGCGAGATAGGGGCAAAAATCCCGCTTCTCGCATCACTGCCTTGAGCTCGTGCTGCACGGGCTGGCGCATGCGCCCGTTGTTCGCGTGGTTGCTCGTCACGCCTTGTTCCCGCGCACAGGGGCCGTGGTTTACAACAGCAAGTACCGCGGCAATGGTCGTATGTCCCACGTATATCACGTTACTGACTATGGCAGGCGTTGAAGGAGGCTGTATTGCACGCGCTCGTTGACCTACCCTTGCAATAGTACGATTGTCGCCCCTTGGCAACCTCACGGACACTTAATTCATGAGATAGACTACGATCTATTTCTAGCTTGGCAGTAGCGTCGCTTAACGACGCTTTCGAATAACTCAGCCGTCCTGATAATTTTCGCTACTCTCGTGACAACCGCCAAATGAGCATTACCTGCCTCTACTCGACTGGATATATATGCATTTCTCGGACCTTCTCAATCTCAACAGTGCTCAACAGGACTCAAAATCAACGGTAAGGTGGCACCTTGACATTTAAACAAATTCAAGGTGAGATGGAAAATGATCATTATGTGCATCCTCAAACGTCTCACCTCGTGCCGTGCTTTGCAACACAGTCTGCTTCACGCTATCTCACCCTTTATTAACTGGCACGAAATCAATATAATTGTATGTGCAGCTCACCAGTGAATTCAGTGATCAATTTTCTTTCATTTTATATTATTTGTGTAATTTTTTGAGTGCATATAGACCATTTTTTCTTCCAACATCAATTGTCATTTATTTGTTATTTTCCCTGTCGCGAGTGAGTATTCATCCCTTTTTCAATATATTACAGCTCACACACATCAGGCCATCAGGATTTTCAAACAGTAAGGTTATCTTGGTAGATTTTGGTTGCATAGGAGTCCTTATTGGTGCCGCCTACACCAATAGTATTAGATCGGCCGACAACACAGTTCCTCACCATGAATGTCATGGAGTTATACATGCATAAGTCCCTTTTAGAACGAAGCGGGGGTGCTAAGGAATGATGTATAGTAGAGGCAGCTACGGGCGAACCCCCTCACTTCGTTCCTAATAGTGGCCAACCACTATACTGCAATTATTTTGGTACAGTGGTTTGAGACTTCCCAGATTTGGATAGCCATGGGCTGTAGATAAAGGGTAGCCCAACCCTCTGAGATTTTTGGTTTTCGAGATAATGCAGCAAATATGAATCAAACGAGAAGAGAGTGCTTCGACTATTTGTGTCTTCACTCCTCTCGCTGTATTCTCTATAGAGAATTACGTATAGGTATGTAATATGTTAGATTTATGTCTGCGTACTTCAATATAAATGAGTATGGGTAATTTATCCTTAATTGAATAGTAAAGTAAAATCATAATTATTACCGATGAATATAACAAGTAAGATCATAGAGAAATACTAGTATTTATTCGTTATGGGTGACAGAAATGGTAGTTATATTATGGTCAGCAAAGTCGCATACGGGCATCGCAGTGCTGACGTATTTATAAAAATATTATATTCGTATGAAGACACTGGACGTAACACCTCCCCCGTTCTAGACAGTAGCAGTGCCGTGGCTCTGCTGATGGGAGGCGTTCAACCGGTACTGATGTTCAGTGTCCACTCCACTGATGGCGGGTATTGTTTGATGAAGGTCAGAATAGACAGGCGGAGGTACGTCTGACGAGGTGGTAATGTTGACATCGTGTAGACTGATGTCTCTATTTGAGGGTTTTTTCGTATTGGTGTTTTTGTTATTCCCCAATATGAGCAGAAGATGTGTGAGCGAATTCCATATGGCAGCCAGCAATATAAGGAGTGCAAGGCATAGCCGTGGATAATCGTGTCGATCACAAGTTTTACAAGTCGGACAACTATAAAAATTCTGAGTACTCCGGCGCTGGCACTTCCAAACTTGGTAGATACTCCCCAAATTATGTTTGCAGCATTTTCTGCATTGTTCATTGTCATAATCAAACAATTATTCATCGTTTTTAACGTGGATTCATCGATTAATTCATTGCTTTTCACACATCCAGGCGGAATGTGATACCCCATTGAACCCCTTGTAATGTAATTAAGCATTGCTGGTCTCTCTGCAGGAAACATAATTCTATCCCTTAGCTTGTTGATGTCAGATTCTTGATATATACCGCTCGAGGCGAAATTTCCTGGTGATGCATACTTTCAGGTGGGTTTTGTCAACGGCGGTAATTTCTGAGTTTCTAGCTCTTCCATAGGGTGTGGAGAGAGACGGTACCATATACCCTCGATGTCGTATTGTCCAGGTAGCATGGGGTCGCTTCACTTCCGTCGCAGTTTTTATCAGCATCCTTGATGTGGTAGTTAGGAAAGGCGACGTGTTCCTATAAGTTGCCAGACGTTTATTATAACACTCGCTGATTTTGCGGAGTTTATACTCGATTGGTATGCACTTAACAACGTGCACCACCTCCCCTGCAACTATGGCTATGTAACCTGGTCCGTTCATGATAGTTCGGGCGAAACGTTCAGGTAGGAGCGCAGCCGTTGTTATCGTGTTTTGCAATACTTTTCTCTGGAGCGAATAACGCTGGGTCATCACATCTCGGTACAATCACTTCATCTAGGTGCGTACATGCTTTTCAACATATATACATTTCTAATTGATGTACGAGAAGCGGTCCAAGTTGTTGATTGATATCCTCTTTCCTGTTGCTGGTGAGTTGTTTCCATTCGTTTCTAGTATGAACAGCTGTGGATGTTTGGTTCGCATCAGTGTATGGTCGCACACTTGGTACTGGCCCTGTTTTGCCAAAGCGAACGTCGTTGAGTCGGAGTTCAATGAATATACCATGAGCAGCCTGTCATCGCCCTCCTTTGACTTTAGTTTCATCGTCGGTCCCTCGTATAGAACGTCGTACTGGTAAAAACTGTATGAGTCAGTTGGTGCCGTTCTCCAGAAGGCGCTGTTTCCGTGAAAATCTATGCAGTGTTTGTCGCTGACTGCCCATTGCACTTCCGATTGTAGAAGTATTAGCCCCGCTTTGGAATTTACCGTTGTATGGTAATTGTATAAGGCTATTTTTACGGAAGCCTGTACAACCACTCCGTCCCAAGTTCCACACGGATCGCTGTACTTGATACCCTGGCAAGATCCGTTAACACTAACGCTTTCTCCCATGTTACTCCGCGCGTAGTTGTTTCATTTTTTTTTCAACCCTACCAAATTGGCGGTGAAACTTTGATGTCTCTCGTTGACAATGGAGTTATGGGATCCCATTCCGCAATGATAAATGATACGGTCGATCTCTACCCTGCACTGCAAAATTTCTGCGGTATTAAATTCCGAGAGTTGCAGGAGCTATATCTGCATTGTTTTGGCGACAAGTTCGGATAACCGGATCTCGCATTCAACGACCTGAATTAAGGAGATCGTGGTTATATTGAGGGTTATATTGATCACCCACAGTCATAATCAACAAAGGCTGTTGTCGATCCGAAAAATAGTGCCATCATCACGAGAGCCCAGACGACGCCCGCGAAATACACTTCACCGGCTATGGATTTTTCAAAAACTCCACAAGCTCCGTGTGGTTTCCCTAGCAGTAATATGCGTTAAGGTTATTGAGGAAGATGTGCAAAAATTCGTCGTAGTCCCTTGGTATGGAATAGTAGTCTCCATTTAATAACAGGAGCTCTACGTCCGCGATATCGACACCTCTAACCCTGGTCTCGTGATAATTTCTGATTTTAAATATGCTCAAATATCGATCAAAGTATAGTCCTTCAGATACCTTGTAGATTCCTCGTGAATTGGTGTAACCCACTCGAAAATCCCCAAATTTTATACTGCTCTCCGAGGGTTGATCCGACGATCTGCTGGATTTGTTTTTACAATGGAATGTTCTTCTGTAACAATGAGTGTTCCTTGTCAGAGCCTTGTCGATGGTAGTTGACCATATGTCCGTAATGGTTCAAATAATTATCAGGGGTCAGATTAATAATCTGCAAAATTACTTTTCACAGCACAGTCTGGGGACTTTCGGCATTCATCACGACCGCTGTGTAGGTTACAAAATCGTCTATGTTAATTGGTGTAGGCGCTTGTGACTATCGCCTTGGTTCCCCGACCACATCTGCGTTGGTTTGCTCCGCCTCTTGAAGATCGTAGTAGTGTTGGTTTTTTTGTTTTGATGCGCATTATTTGTTGGCTGCGCAAAGTTTTGTTGGTGGTAATTTGTTCGTATGTACGATCCTATCTCGACCGTGATATTTAATTTTTACATTGCCGCCTGATAATAGCTCTACCACTTCACAAGGCTCCGAATAGTGGTCAGCAAATTTTCCCCGTCGGGGTCCCTTCATCATGACAACTCTGTCACCCACTCCAAATTCTTGGGGGTTTATACGTTCGTCATAATAATGCTTGGTATTAAACAGGTCTCGTAAATATTCCGATTACGGTGGTTCATTAACGTCCTCCACTGGGGGGATGCTGGATAGCAGCTTCGTCAATTTTCCAAATACCAGTTTGTGATGTGAGTATTTAGTAACTTCATGTTTGCTTGTATTGTACGAATACATAGCCATTTCTATGAATTCGTCCCATTCCTTGTGACGATCGATGTATTATTTTAGGTGTTCCGTCAGGACGTGATGTGATCTTTCAAATGATCCATTACTTTGTGGGTGAAAAGCGGTAGTCTTGTACAACTTGATGCAAAATTGTTTGGCAAACCCCTTCATGAGGTGGCTACAAAAATTCGTGCCTTGATCTGTTAATATGGCTCGAGGTGCATCAAACCGGGTAAAAAAAAAAGTTTTTACAGAAATCGTCGTCGATGTCCGCAAAGGTCATGCGCTCCAGATGTATTCCCGAAAAAATATTTGGTACGGAGATCCTGAATTGTCAGTATAGGCAATGGGCCGACAATGTCCATTGCAATATTGTCGTAAGCACTGCCAGGCGTGTCGGTCAAAATCATCGGCTGCTTAGTTTTGATCCTGACGAGCTTCTTTAATTGGCACTCTTTGCATCGTTGGCTATACTCCTGGATGCCCTTATTCATTCCTTTCCAGGCATACCTCTCCTGGATCCTTTTATACGTCTTGGTGACGCCTTTGTGCCCTCCGATGTGAGAATCATGAGTCTCTTCGATGATGACGCGGCGAGAGATGCCATCCGATATTACGATTAACATTTTACAAATAGTGACCATTATAGGTATTGTTATTAAACATGTTACCAATTCTTTCGCAATTATTTCCCATTCGATCGTATTTATTGTCTGGGTCTTGGTGATGCTGATTGAATCTAGCGTGAACTCTCTTACCATATCTCTAAGTGACTGGAAAGCTTCCTTTATGTCGTCAATATGAGCAATTACTCTTAGATCGTTTTTGATCGGCAAACAGATTAACAGTATATGTTTAAGGTGGCATATTTTGGTTCTCGATAAATTCAATTTGTCGAGCGAAGGAAGCAGCTTAGCTTCTTAAAAATCTGTGATACCACCGCCCACCGGTTGCCTCTTTGTCGTTACTAACATTTCACGATCATCTGGACGCATGGTTAATCTGTCCGGCGTTTTCTTAAGTATAAAAGCATGCATCGTAATTTTTTTCGTTTCCTGAAAGAGAATTCTGGTTTTTCGAATGTATTGCTTTCTGCGTTCGAACCTGTATTATCGCTGTCGTCGCTAATATCGTCGATCGACTCGGGCGCCACTGATTCGGTTTCGCTTTGATTTTCATTGGTCACTGCATCGGAACTGATCCCAGGATCCTTGTTTACCTTTGAATGAGTAGTGATCTCAGGATATTTTTGTGTAGATGGGTCCTTCCGACATATGGAAGGCCCTGGATTTGTCTCGAAGGATAATGACTCTAAATCATCGTCTTTATAACTTAAATTTAAAGGGGCGAGGTTGTATTGTATTGAGGTTACTATGAATACTGTTTTTTCAGGCGAATTCTGGGATAAAGCATCAATATTGCTGTTCACTTAACCCAGTTTGTAAATTATTTTGTATTTATAATTTTCAAGTTTGAGTCTCCAGTGGACCAACCTATTGGTATCCTTTATATTATGTAGCCATACTAAAGGCTTGTGGTATGTCAAAAATAAAAATTCTTGGCCATAAACGTAATGCCGGAACTATGTTGTTACGTCGGGCCCTAGATTTAGGGTCTGGCGAACACGGTCGGTCTCGCTTGTGCGTCAAGGCTTGGCAGCCCTTTACAGCGGGGACGGAGACCTCGCCTTTTCCAATTAGAAGTGAGAGAATTGTACCGGGTGAGCTCTGAGTAGAGGTGGGCTCGAAGGCGTGCTGTTGACACTTGTCCTCTTTTGTGGTAGGCCTTCTTCCTTGTCGTGTTGTCGATCTCTGCTTGCAGGTGGTTATCTTCGGCTCGTGCCCTTTTTATTGGCAATGGGAAGAGAAACACTTGTTGATCGTATGCAGGTTGATAGTTGTATTGTTTATTTGTAAGCGTATCGTACGCCACTCACAAAACGCGTATTAAGTACATACAAGATTTTGTACAATATCGTAGCGAAGGCAACTTGGCCTATTACAGCTTAGAAGGATAGTTCGTTCGCGACACACGTTAAATTATATGTGACTGGACAATTGTACCGTATACACTTTACAAAACACAAGTTAATAAATATATAGTATTCAAGACAATATCGTAAGAGAGGCACCCTGGCCTATTGTGGTTAAAGAGAATCGGTTATTCGCGATAATAAGTTACGCGACGCGACCGCGGGCAATAATGATGGAAAACTGAGCTGGCGTCGTTGTGGAAACTCTTCCTTATATATCCTAGATTTTAGTGGTAATATTGATTTGGAAGACTCGTGAATTAGGGTGTGACGCTATGCTAGGCTTCGAATCCCCTTATGCTAACATGACTCAGCTTATGTGCCCTCGTGGAAGGAGGTTCCCCTTCCTAGAGGCGCGAGTCCACTGGTCTAGTTTCGTGATTCCGCTTATGTGCCCTCACAAGGGGTGGTTCCCCTTCCAAGAGACGCGAGTCCACCGGTCTAGTTTCGTGATTCAGCTTATGTGCCCTCACAAGGGGTGGTTCCCCTTCCAAGAGACGCGAGTTCCTAGTTCAAGCTTATGACTAATCCATTAACAGGTTTTCCCTTTGAATTGTACCTTATTCTATCTCTATTTGTCCTCGATGCCGAGTATTGTAATAAGGGAGTTTGCGAAAAAGGGTAGGTGTAGAGGTAGTCAGAACTATGCGAGTATCTATTATAATTACTCTGACTGCCTTGTTTGCTCGTCGCAGCTAGCTTGTATCTACAAGACAAGAAGGAGAAAGAGAATCTTACATGACGTATGTCGTGACCCTATTTAGATTGTTACTGGTTTTATATTCGCACGTTAAGGACCTTGACGATGATCTACTATGTCGGCGCGAACAGACGCCCTTCGGCGTAGGCCGGGAGCTCGAACGCGTGTGAGAGAGAGAGAGAGGTAATGTCGCAGGTACACAGCGTATTTATTTGATTAACAACACATATATATATTTAACTCGATAGGAACACAGGTAAGTATACTAGTAATAGTGTTTTAACAATTATAAGAATTATAATACTACGCACAGTCGGTCGCACCGTTACACCGCGTTATTTGACCAAACTAATCGACGCTGTACCACAATGTACTCGAAACTTCTAGACGCGTATCGTTAATACGCGACAACCGTTAGCTCTACGTATTCGGTATGCACCCAGCAATACGTTATTCACTACTTGGATGCACGCAGCAATCCGTTCTATCGTTCTATCGTTCGTAATCGTGCAACCGATCGACCCCTCTGCCTGCGATGACACGCGTGCAGTCGCTTGCGTCGACCCTCGTTGCTTACTGACGCTGGTCGGCGTCTTCGCTTGCCTGCCCGGCTCGTTGCTACGCAGGCTGGCGCATGCGCTCGTCGCTTGCCATGCCGTGATCACGTGACTGTATCCTAGGTCCACGACATGTAACAAAGTTATACTATAAACAATTGCCAATAACTCTTTTTAAATAGTGCTGCACTTGAGTTCTGCTCCATTTAGTGTATGACATCGGTCTATCCTTACCGTGTTCTTACTGATCTTTCCCTAGCTGATCACTCCCGCTATTGCCCCATTTGAAGCGTCAGTTGTGTTCAGGAAGGTTTGCGTGAAATCCGGATATTGCGATGTTACAGAGGATTGTTTTCAATTTGTCGAATGCTTCTTGTTATTTTATCGTCCGTTGAAAATTTGTTCCATTTTTAAGCAATGTCGTGAGAGGTTTCGCAATTCCGGACAAATTTCCAATAAAGCGTCTATAATATCCCGCCAGCCCAAGAAATAGTTTAATTTTTGTGGGGCTGATTGATTGTGGAAAACGATCCACGGATTCAAACTTTACAATTATTTTTTTGTCGATAAGGTCACTGATCTGTTTACTTATTTCATCCTTGTGTACTAGGGAAATCTATATTGACGCGTAGAAACAGGCTGATCGTCCGTTACTGGTAACTTATATTGTATCGCGTTCGTATAATCTAACCAATCGCCTGGTATGTGGAAGAGATTAGCATTCTCTTCTATGAGGAGGTCCACGCACTTTCTTTCCTCCTCGTTAAAATGTTTCATTCGCAGGAATTCTCTTACCTGCTTTGCGCTTGTCGACGGATTGTTGTTATTTTTTACAAATGTTACTCTTTTGTAATAATCACGATCTGGATAGCTTTTGGGTATCTTCTCAAATAGTCCATCCATACCCGTATCAGTGTTGTTCTGATCGGCGGATTTTTGTAAATCGTAACAATATAGGTCAACTATTGGCGGAACAATTTGTACGTCCCGCTCGGTGGTATTGAGTACGCGTACGTGTACCACGTTATCCTCATTACTGACCACTGCCTCCCCAGCATATATACCGTGGCCTAAGTATATTCTAGGAAGGTATCCGGTGGTGAGTTATGTTTTATTTGCGTGTATTTTGCACATAGTACAGGTCCGTGCTGCAAGTGAAATACTTTCTTTCTTTTTAAATGGTAAATTTCCATTGTCAGTTCTTTCGGCAATAATTTCTTAACAGCCTTGAAAATAAATATACACACATTATAATACAGTCTCTGTCTCACACTCATAAACTGAACCGCTTGTAACATATCGTCTACCTTCGTATACCGGCTGCATTGCAATATGAATCGCATCGCTCTGTTCTGCGCTATCTGCAGTTTATTCAACTCTGTCTCACCCATACCCACTAGCAGTGTTGCGCAATACTCAAAGTGCGATGCTATGATTGCCTTATATACGACACATCTGGTGTATGCCGATATATATTGCCCTGTCCTGTTTAGAAAACTCGTTATTTTACCTATTTTTTTCAACATATACTCACAGTGGTCTTTAAATCGTAGCTTATCATCTATCATTACACCTAAATTTTTAATTACCTCCACTCGCTCTAACTCGGTTCCATCCCTGCATTTCAGTACAATATTCCCTGTCAATACTTTTCTTGCACTCCTCACAATCAAATATTTGGTTTTTTCCGCATTCATTTTCAGTTTGTTCCTATTCATCCATCTTTCCACTATGTTTATTGCCCCATTCATCTTTCTTTCCACCTCCGCACTACTGTCTCCAGTAACATATACTAGTGTATCATCAGTAAACTCTTTCACGTCAATTTTACTATAGTTCCTGGTATTATATTCTCTCTGTTTACTCTCTGTATTGCTCGTTCCTAATACTACTTTTACCCACGCATGGTCTGTTATTTTTGGGTCGTGTTCCACATGCACTTGCACGCTTGTATTTGCAAATAGAAGATCAATAATTGTTCGACTATCCTGCGTTATTCTCGTTGGCTCGTTTACATATTGTTTCATCCCTAAGCTAACATTCCTAATAATAGTTGTTTTTATAGACCGAGTTTACCTTGACATCTGTGTTAAAATCTCCTATTATTATTCTCTATTATTATATCTCCTTTTATTGTTAACTCCTCAGTTATATCCTCTATGAATCTTATAAATTCCTCATCTGACGCCCTCGGTGAATGGTACACCACTATTATAACTCCTTTATATATCTTATCATTGACCTCTATTGCTAAACTCCAGCAGTTTGACTCTATTTTATTCTTCCTTACTAATTCACATTTAATACAATCTCTTACGTATACTATGGCCCTTCCTGTGTTTCTATTTTCTGCATCGCACCTAATTGCACTATAACCCGGCATATATACTTCACTGTCCCCGATTTCAGCAGTCACCTTCGTCTCCGATAACGCTATGATAGCAGGTTATGTGCTAAAAGACTTTGCGCATACGTGTACCATATCGTCTCTTCCTTCTGTGGTTGCTACTCTATTCAGCCCGTTCTCTTCTTTTCCTTTTGCAACGCTCTTTTGTATGTTGGACATACCCGTTCGAGTGCACTATGTTCTACATTTATTTTCAGATTGTACGTTTGGTTTTTAAACGTACAGTTTACACACTTACTCTTATTTATTGTACACTCTCTTGCGTTGTGTTTTCCTGCACATTTGTAGCAGGTTTCTTCCCTTGTACAATTCTTCGTTATATGATAATAGCCCCAGCATTTGAAGCACGGCTTTACGTTAACATGATTGAAAACCGGACATTTTCTCCATCCCACGCTGAGCTTACCTTTTCTCAGTAGCTCCTCGTGACTTACTTCATCTACTTCTTGTATTATTGAGCCATGGTCGATTTCTTTTTTGTTTCGCTCCTGTTCCCTTCCCTTCATTAATCTTTTCACGATCTTCATCTCTCTTCCTTCCGTTTCATCTATCCCATTCTGCTTTTTAATTGTGTCAACTAGTTGTTCATCGGTCAATTTAAATTCATCTTCTTCCACATTTATCTGTGTTGACTCAGTAACTTTAAAACCCTCACCCATTCTATCCTGCACTGCAGCCTTCAGTATGTCACTTTTTTCTCCCGATTCATAGCCCAGGATCACAGTTCCATTACTGCTTTTTTCAGTTTTGTTATTCCCACTGCATACTCTCCATACTCACACCCAGGGTGGTAAAAAAGTTTCGGACAAATTTTGCATCGTATTACATGGCTTTTCCAATTTTGTATTTAGCACATCCGATAAGTTGTGGTAGACTAGGCAGCAATAATCTAGTTGAGGAAAAATAAGAGAAGTGATTAGTAACTTCTTTACTTCCATGGAAAGAGCATTGCGATGAAATTTCAACTTGTGAATAATAAAATGCATTTTTTGTGATATATGCTGTACATGAGATTTCCAAGACAAATTACACTCCATAGTGACACCCAGATTGCGGGCTTCATTAACGAATGAAAGAATAACACCATTTAATGAGATCGGTAATATTTCAGAGAAATCCAGCTGATGGGTGTAAGAATTACTACCTAGTATAAGAACCTTAGACTTAGAAATATTGAGCTTAAGACCATTTGCTACCGCAAAATTAGCAATAGCATGGACATCTTCAGATATCAACCTAATTCCTTGGTTGAGTTGTGACGGACAACAATCAAGATAGATTTGAGTGTCATCGGCAAATATCATGTGCTGTGAATTTTGTAGTACAGAACCGATGTCATTGATATATAACGAGAACAAAAGAGGTCGGAGGACAGAACCCTGCGGAACTCCATACGTCGTAGGTAGCCAGGCAGAGCAGTTGACGTGATCATCGATGACTGCTTGAGTCCTTCCTGACAGATATGAGAAAATCCAGTCAAGAACCGAATAAGAAAATCCGATCTTCTTTAGTTTCAAGAGAAGTTGCAGGTGCGGAACTGTATCGAATGCCTTACTAAAACCAAACAAAATTAGAAGGGTCATGCGTCTACTATCTATATTCCGTCTAACATCTTCGCAAATACGTAGGAGGGCGGACTGAGTATTAAACCCGCTACGGTATCCTGATTGACGTGGATCAAATATTTTATTGCTTTCTATCCAATCGGTTAATTGTCTATGAACAAGCTGCTCAAACACTTTTGACACTTCAGACACATTAGCTATTGGTCGCGTGTCTGATTGTGAAAGAAGCTTTTTTATTTTGGACAAAGGCCGAAGAAAGGCCCTCTTCCAGTACTGAGATAACTCTGAAGACACAAGAGAGAGGTTAAACATAGCCGTCAGAATAGGGCATGATACCGTAAGCGATTTAACTAAAGAAAACATGGAAATGCTATCGGGATCAGCTGCATACGATGTTGAATTGGAGTTGCCAGAGATAACAAGACGCACTTGAGAGCATGAAATTTCAGAAAAACTAAACGTTGGACGAATTTTTTGCTTGTCTGAGATCGTTCTTAAGCGTGTCTCGATACTCTCTAAATATCGCCATGTCGAGTACATTACTCGATCTTTTCGCAAGTGTATATACGGCATTACGTTGAGCCATACGATTTGTCAAATCAGGTGTGATCCACGGTACTGGCGGCCGACATATACGGAATGAACGGAATGGAGCGTGATAGTCTAATGACGTGAGATACGCTTTGGATACTGTTTCAACGATCGAGTTTATATCTAATGACATATTATCTATGAGACCGGAGTCAAAACTAAATCTAGTACTAAAATGGAATAATTTAGTAATATTAAATATATGAGAAAAAGATTCGCAAAAGCTGGTTTCATTTAAATTACGGTACGCTTGCCGTGAGATAATACGATCTTCAGGAGGCTCAACGTCAAGACGGTAAACGAGTTCAAGAAGATTGTTACATCGAGCCCAAGATTTAGGGCCTGGCGAACAGCCACGGTCGGTCTCGCTTACGCGTCAAGGCTTGGCAGCCCTTTACAGCGGAGACGGACACCTCGCCTTTCTCAATTAGAAATGGGAGAATTTTACCTGGTGAGCTTTGGATAGAGGTGGGCTCGAAGGTGTACTGTTGATACTTGTCCTCTTTTGTGGTAGTTCTTCTTCCTTGTCGTTTTGTCGATCTCTGTTCGCAGGTAGTTCTCTTCGACTCGTACCCTTTTGTTGGTGATGGAAGGAGAAAGATTTGCTGATCGTATTCAAGTAGATGATCGTATTGTTTATTTGTAAGCGTATCGTACGCAACCCACAAAACACAAGTTAGGTATACACGAAGTTTTGAACAATATCGTAGAAAAGGTAACTTGGCCTATTACAGTTCAGACGAATGGCTTATTCGTGACACATGCTAATTATATGTTGCCGGACAATTGTACCATACACAAACCACAGAACACAAGTTATAAATATAGAATGTTCAGAACAATAACGTAGGAGAGGCAACTTGGCCTGTTACGGTTAAGTAGAATGGTTTATTCGCGACAATACGTTACGCGACGCGACCGCGGCAAATAGTAGTAGTAAACTGAGCATCCGTGCTGTGGAAACTCTTCCTTATATACCCTAGATTTTAGTGGTAGTATTGATTAGGAAAACTCGTTAATTAGAGTGAAACGCTATACTAGTTTTCGAATCCCCTTTCCCAAAGGTTGATCCTCCCCTTGAGGTTTGCATGACTCAACTTATCCACCTTCGTCGAAGGTGGTTCCCCTCCTAGAGGACGTGAGTCACTGGTCTAGTTCTATGACTAACCCCGTTAACGAGTTTTTCCTTTGAAACTATACTCTATCTTATCTCTATTTGCCCTTAGTGCCGAGTGTCACGATTAGAGAGTTCGCGAAAAGGGCGGATGCAGAGGCAATCATAAACTACAAGAGTTGATCAATGAATAGTCGGCCTTGCGTCATCTGTTGGTCAAGGAAAGAAATCAATAGCGACGTTTAGTAGTGCCATCCTTCACTTGACTGTTGTCAAAGCTTCAGCTCGCTGCGATGCTTAGTTTGCGTTTGACAGCGTCAAAAGACAAACAACTTTTCTGTTTTTACAAAAATGGAAAAAATTGATTATCGTGCAGTGATTCGATTTTTGTTTTTGAAAAAGAAAACGAACAATGAAATCAAAGCGGATCTAACGAAGTTTATATGGACCTTGCACCTTCGTTATCAACCATTAAATATTGGACAGCTGAATTTATACGCGGTCGTACGAGCATTGTTGACGATGAACGTCCGGGTCGTCCAAATTAGGTCGTCATACCAGAAACAATTGAAAAAGTCCACGATATGGTGTTAAATGATCGGAGACTAAAAGTGCGTGAGATTTCTGAGGCCATAGGCATATCATATTGCTCAGTGATTTCAATCCTGAGTGATCAGTTGGATATGAAAAAGTTATCCGCAAGATGGGTGCCGCGTTTGCTCACTGTCGACCATAAAAGAGAACGTGTAGCTGATGGCCAAAATTCATGAATTTAAATACGAATTGCTTTCGCATCCACCGTATTCTCCCGATTTGGCCCTCTCCGACTACTTTCTGTTTCCAAATCTGAAAAAATGGCTTGGCAGAAAGAGATTTGGTTCCAGAGATGACCTCATCGCCGAAACAGAGACCTATATTGAGGACCTTCTGAAATCGTATTATTCGGAGGGCATTAAAAAATTGGAAAATCGTTGGAATAAGTGTATCGAGCTAAAAGGAGATTATGTTGAGAAATAAAAAGATTTTTGTCCAAAAAAACGCGATTTTCTTTACCAAGCCGATTATTTATTGATGGACCTCGTATATCTATTATGACTAATGCTAGTTGGGCGCCGCCCGCCACAAAAGGAAATCGTAGAAGGAGAGGGGGGAATGACACAAGTGAAAGGAATAACTACTCCGACTGCCTCGCTTGCTCATCGTGACCGGTTCATACCTATGAAACAATAAAGGAAGAAAGAGGATCCCGCAGGACGTAGTAAGATCATGACCCACTATGAATGGGGCTTCTGATTTAACAAAGGAATGTTTTTTTTCCTCATTATCAATAATGCACATATCAATCCATGTATCAGTCAGCTAGGTGATGAGTAGGTGCAGAATCAACAATATTAAATGAGAGAAAGAAAGCTAATTGGCGCAAGTATGACGATTGATAATCAATGCTACTTAAGTCACAATCAAGATAATCTGCAATAATTATATTCCCATAAACGTGTGAAAAATTAGATAAGACTTGAATGAAGTCATCAAACTTAAGTCCTTGTGGTCGCCTATATACTGAAGCAAAAAGTAGCTTCTTTGCATTGGAACTGGTAATTTCAACGATCAAATATTCTGGCGCATTGGAAAACTGATTCGGAGAAGACGCCAATACTTTTGCTTTAAGGGAATTATGGATGTAGCAAGCAACCCCACCTCTTTCTTTGCCTTCTCGATCATTGCGAATAAGAAAATATTCGTTGATGCTTACTAGGTCGTCAGCAACGTATGAATGAAACCATGTTTCGCATATAGAAACTATATGGTAGCTTCGTTCAATTATGGTCGATTGAATAAGTTCAATGTGACCACGAACAGAATCAGCATTGAATTGGGCAACCTTTAAAAGCGACGAAGATGGTGAGGGGAGCGAAAGAACCGGATTTGACTGTGATAGTCAAACTAATTTTTGCAGGTCAGTTTCCTCAGTAATTATAGTACCCCCACATATTTATAGATGCATTCAAAAGCACGAGTTTTAGTGAGGCGTAGAAGCTTATAGACTGCTGCAGGAAGAAACTCATTGATAAATACCACTCCTTTACTGTCCAAACCAAAATCTTCTCTGAGGGACAGATTCTTTTTCGTTCGTTTTTTGTCGATTATATAATCCTTAACCTGGTAAGATTTTAATGTCAATATCAAAGACTTCGATGTTCTGTGGCTCAGCGCTGATGAAGAAGATTCACTTTTATTTTGCCCAATAGTCGAAAAATTCCTCTTTGTATTGAAACAACGAATGTCTAGAACATCACCGAGAAGGTTTGAGATACCGAGGGCATGAAAACTTTTTCAACTATTACCTCATTAGAATCGTCGATAGAGAGAGGCACACCGGAAAGGATTATCTCAGCAGAGAGAAACGATGTGATCGCCGAAACTGAGGAGTTAGCTCTCATCATCGCAAGCTCAGTCGATAGGTCAGCATTCTGCTGAGATAGCTAAACATTGTTTGATTCGAGGCGTGAAATTCTTAACTCATGCGCTTCTAGCAATTTAGCCTATCCGTGTGATCATTATTGACAATTGTCTGCTGAGCGATGAAAGCACAGAGATTGGCATGCATGGTCATGAGAAGTTCTGTATCTGAGATGTTGAGCGCGTGTTGTTGACTCATAGGCGAACACTGCCGAGCAACGTTCGTAACATCAACTGGCGAACCGATTAAAGTAGTATGTGTACACCTTTGCTCCATCCCACTCCTATCCCCACTCCTTCCCCCACCACGCGGCTACCCCCACCACCTCACTTTTCCACAGCCGCGCTACCCGCTCTGCTTGACCAGTGCCGGTAACATGGAGATGGTAAAGTGAGGTGGTGTGGGTACCTTGGTGAACAAGGAAGAGTAGAGATAAAAGTAGGATAGAGCAAAGGTGTACACATACTTGGAATAAAATTTTCAACTCACCCTTGTGTTGGCGGCATCTGCGACGACTCTCCAGGGTGACGGGCACAATATTTAGTCCAGGACACACACATATGCACTCTCTCTCTCTCTCTCTCTCTCTCTCTCTCTCTCTCTCTCTCACTCACTCACTCACTCAGTCACGCACGCACACGCTCACCCACGCATCAAAAGCCGCAGCTACGCGCCCTGGTAATACGAATTACCCGCACCCATGGAGCGTGGGCATCGGCAGGGGTGGGGATACGTATCCCGATCAACGTATCGTTACCGCGCGTTACATCGATTCGATCTAGATTTCCGTCCTCGTCAATTAAATGATCGAGGCCGAATATCGTGCACTCCACGAGCAACACGGGTAACTCGCTAATCAGTGGCTCGGGGTGATATAGTTGCTGCCAATCGACGTATACCGATTCATCGATATCGACAAGCAGCACCTCGCAGCACCCGTCATCGTCCATGTTTACGATCTCACCGCGCAGAGCCCTTTGATGCCGCACAACGACGCATGAGGCTCCCGCACACAACTCCTCAAATTTAAAAACACTCCTGTCCACAATTCTGTCAATATATAGTCGCTCCAAATCGTCCTCTAATCTCAGCCACGCAGCACACATTAACTCAGTGCGCAGGAATAACGCGTTATCCCACGCACCGCAAACCACCCGAAACACAAAAGCCGCGGCTAGCGCGAAGTTATCATTTCGCGGATACATTTTTTATATTTAAACTAGCGACGTACACTGCTAAAGACAGACTGAATGCTCCGGATGAGTCTGGCGGTGATCATAGTGTTTGAAGATAACAAACCCCCCTCTGAGTCATAACTAGGTGTGCAACGCTTTGAATGCAATGTCAGCGGTTTTGCACGTGCGTACCGCTTTGCGCTGTGCTTCTCGTGAAGCGAATGCTCTGCAGTAAAAGACGCAGAATATGATACCGTGCCGCGAGAGACCTCGATTATAATGTATATATAATTATAAAAGAAGAGACACAGTAAACCGATGTATTTGTTTTTAATTAATCAATATTTTATTTAAATCACTTTACAGATATTTACCGTCGTATGCAACATCCCTGCAAACACGGTAATCTTCGTTCGGGGACTCCTCTACCGCTAAATTTATTTTTATCACTGTCTGATCGTCGAGAGGCAAAAGCATTGTAATATTCACGCACTAATCTGTCGTTTTTCGTTACATTATCGCTAAAGAGATTATTAAATCGCGACATGGTAAAGCCGCACGACATAAGGTGTAGGAATACGATGCAAAATTGTCCACACACATCCGACGTATTACTCTGTAGCTGCTTGAGGCCGTACCGATAGAACTTGCAGTTTCTTCGTAGTCGGGCGAGATGTTGCGGTATAACCGGTGGTAGCCCGTAGCTATCAAAGTACATTCCTTTTCCATGATGGTTAACGTACATGGCGATCCAATGCTCCCCAGGTCCGTCGTGGTTATCCGTGTTAACTACGAGTCCGGCTGGTAACGACCATACACGCGGAATTCTGTCAGCCGGGTATACGCCAACGGTTGAAAGTGGTAGATACTGCAGACTCTCGTAGATTTGTCTAGTGTTCATGCTGAACACATAGTCAATGATTAAATGATGACCGATACGCTTTGAAAGACGTATATATGCAAAATTTATTTCACAGCATCGTCGATCGTGTCACGACCACACGATGAAGATTTCTCCTCTTTTTTATTCTCTTCCTCTTCGTCTGCTGACCAAACATCCATGTATGATTCTCCTTTGAATGGATGTTCGCGAAGCCAATTTTTTATTTGGAAAGCCTGGCGCATTGCACAATGCGAAGACGCTGTATCGTTTATCATAGCGTGTCTGAAGCATTTTCGCAAAGATTTCGGCATAAATGTGTACGATGGGGCGCCCTCCTCATCCTCCAGGTTGGAAATTTCACGACTCGTGATATCGCAAAGAAGTATAGCCTTCTCGTGACCGCGCGTATAGATGCGTCTTGATTTTCGCGAAATTTCACGCAAGTTAGCGTATACCTGTTTACAGCTCACATCGCCCTCGTACCACTCCATACCGTGAAAATATTTCGAGAGAAAATTATTCTGGCTTCTCGATTGCTGTGGTAATTCGGCAAAGTGACACGGCGGTGCAACGATCCAATGAGCAGAGTACGGTCTATCCACTGCTACCACGGCAATTTCTTTCGGAATAAATTCCGAGTCTTTACCACGCATTCCCTGTATATCCACGACGATATCCATTTTCGCGTCTAATCCGTACAGATGACCGAGTTCGACTGATTAGTTACTCGCGGACACGCTTCTACGTGTCTTAACACGAAATAATTTTATGCCGACATCAGCACATTTTCGCTTATCCGGTAAAATCCACCATTACCTGCCGAGAGGCATCAATTTCAAGGACATTATCATATTCCGCGTAGACTACACAATTTATCGTTGAAGCAAGCGCATCCTCAAATCGTACCTCTATTCTCACACTACCGTGCTTTATTAAATTCCAATGTGTATTGCTGTTCGCCGAAAGATCGGGTGTCAAATCAAAAGCAAACAGACAGTATCCATCGCGATAATTATCGCGATCGATCGAATTACCGTCGTTCAAGAAATGTATTCCAGTGCCCGAAAACAACGTTTGAAAAGCATCCACATATAGATGATTTTTCGTGAAATCAGGTTGTAACGGTTTCGAAGGTATTTGAGCACCATCTACATACAACGAGAGATAATTTATCTTGTAATTTTGGAAATTGAACGGATTCATACTGAAGTCACCGTTAAACGCTTTGTTATCGACAAAACCGATAATTATACGCTTCGGCAACTGACCTAACACGATATTATCGATAGTCTCTCCATGAACACCCGAGTGTATTGAAACGGCTTTTACCTCGACTCTCGTAAGAGGATATTTAGCCGTAGATTTTGCCAGAGTTCTAGCATGTGAGAGCAGCACACCAGGAGCTATTTTTGTTCTACGAACGAGAAGCGATGCCTCGAGAATCTTTAAGCCGCATTGACCATTCTTTGTATTCCCCACAAGACAAAATGAATCTCTAGACCGAACCAGCCGTAGACGCATCTCGACACCGTTTAATAGGAACCGCTCCTGATTGAATATATCGCAATGCAGATGCCCGAGCAAGTCTACAGTTTTTTCGACATTTAAAAATTGTTTTCTCTTCGCAAGCCCCGTATTTTCCGATGTTATATCATCCATTTTCCCAGGCGTATCGTCGTACCAGAGAACGCTCGTGAGATGCGAATTTTTTGCTGCTGGACCGTAATTCAAAAGTGTTTCTATGTACGCTCGATAAGCGTAGGCATTATTTGGAGGTGAAACTAATTTTTGATTCAGGTATACATCCACCTGATTAAACATAGAATGCAAGAGATTGTTTACAGGGCCCGCACTTACTTTCGACGATGTGTCCGCGGCAATTTCCGTAACGGTAGGAGATGTTATTTTCACTCTCAGACTAAGCATAGTATGCGCGAGATCGATATACTCATCACCCTGTCCGGGGATAACAAATTCAATCGGTGAATCATCTGTTAGCGAAGATATTGGTTTGTAATACACCCAATTGGAGCCTTCGATAGTAGTTTGCGTCGGTGGGAGTGAAAATAATTCAAGTTCCGATTTAAGACACTCGCACGAGTGCGCATGTAGAAAAGCCATCTTGTTTCAGCTATCCAAAAATATCTGCAACTGTTCGTTGACGCGTCTTCTTCTTCTTATTGTTCTTATTATTCTTCTTCTTCTTTATTGTTTTTCTCTTTATTACACTTTTATTTTTACGAGAGATACGTCGTGGTTTACGTTCGTTCGATGAATGAGGAGTACGTGAAATTTTGCGCTTTTTATAACCAGACCCCCGCATGAGAGTGTCAATTTTTTCAGAGGCTTTGCGTTTGAGATTACTGCCTGATTCTCGCGCTCTCTCGCGAATAGCATCTTTCACAGCTATATTTCTATCGAGGATATCACCGGCCACGTTTACACCAGCACGCAACGCCTCTTTTCCAACTGCTTTAGCGCCCTTCTTTAAAAGCGGTAACACTCGACGAAACAGGCCCCCGAGAAAGCTACCGATACCGTGTCCTCGCTGATTAGGTGTTCCGATATAAACATGGCTAATACCACCGTACCCACGACGACCCCATCCGTGCTGCACACTGTCAATATCATCCATAGTGGTGTAATCAATCGCGGGACCTTTTGAAATGTAGTGTCACAGTCAACGTTCCCTGCTCGAATGGTATAGGATCCCCAAATTCGTCTCTTATATCGATCTCGATAGTGTGTAAATTATTGCGCAAGAGAGGTATATATCGTGGCGTTGAAAACGATTTAATTTTTATCGAACCATACGGACAGTCATCAGTATCAATGGGTACAACTCGTAAGAGGGGTGTTTGTACATCGCCTGTAATATAGCTCTCGCAGATATCTGTGTATAAAAACATGCTGCCCGGTATAGCACCGGTGAGAGATGCAGGCCTCGACCCTGTGTATTCGCAATGCGGTTCTATCATTACGGGGCTACAAGCCTCTTCTGAGAATCCTAGTAGCCTTGCGATAGCGGGCGATACGCGAAAGTCGTGGTAGCGTAGATCGTCGCATACGCGTGCCACTTCGACCTGCCCGCTCGGAAGCGATTTAAAGCGCAAATGATCGGCCACGTGAGGTAACTGATTTATACTCTCCAAAAGAGCGTCTATAGAGCGATATACACCAGGTGCTACTTGGTCTCTATCAGTGCTCCTCCGTGTTAAAAGATTAAAACCCGATAAATCATAATCACCATCCTCAAAAGTTACGAGATTTTCTACAGTAGGAACATGTAAAAGAGTCATCGGATAAGCAATTTCCACAAGAGAAACAGCCCATTCTCCGTGCAGGCGTATCTGACGTGGTAGTTTTGTAATAAATTTCGTCGTCGTATTATCCGGAAAATACTGCATACTACTGTTGCTCGGTAGTACGACAAAGAAAGAGCTATCCTTGGAGCTCATATTTATCACGGACGATGATCCCGAGCGTTCTTCTTCTTCTTCTTTGTCCTCTTCTTCTCTTCCGTCTTCTCGGATGACGGAGGCGCTCGTACTCGTGATAATTCTGCCTCGTAGAAAATACCGTCGATAGTCTCGTTATTCAGATCGTGTAAAATATACACGAATGGCTCTCGATTCACCGATATTCGTTGAATCTTGAATAATTCGTTACTCCAACCACGCTCGTATCCTTTCACGAAAGCTGCTTTAGCTGTACTGATACGTACCAAGTCACCGACGCTGTATTTAGGCTTTTTAATTTTTTTCGCGTTACGCTCGTAACGCCGTGCTAAATTGTCTCGGGCTATAGAGGCATTTTCGAGGGTTACCTCGCTCGGAGGAATACGCGTTCCGCTGTGTCTAGTGTGATTATAAGCATATAAAAAATTTTGTAAAACATCGATGTAACGCTTATTTCGCGTGTATGTAAAGTAGCGCCACATTCGCTCTTTTATTGTTCGATTAAAGCGTTCGGCAATCGAGGCTTTTATATCAGGGTTACGAGCAGCGCGAAAATCGATATTCTTTTTCTTGAGAATTTGCTGAAACGGTGCGCCGATAAATTCTTTGCCTCGATCAGTTTGCAATTGTTGAGGGCGACGATTGTTACTGCGCGCGAGTATGCGTGTGAGACCGCGGGCCACGTTTGCGCTCGTTTTGTCACGCAAAGCCTCGACCCACGCGTATTTGCTCAACACATCAATAACAACAAGCAGATACGCGTACCCATCGTTGTACGTGGCTATCGAGCGAAGATCAGCTAAATCAGCCTCCCATACATCGTCTATATTACTCACACTGTACGTACGACGGGGAAATCGTCGTCGTACGAGGCGATGCATGTTATATGAATCCTGTGTCTCGAGCCATGGTAAAACATTTTTTCGCGCTACTCTACGATCCACCTGGGCCAAATTTTTTGCTCGAGAATAGGAAGCAGGATGAGCGGTGTCATAATAGATTTTTTGAAGAATTTTCATAATTTTAGCGATGACCAGTTAAATGGATGCTTTTTCTTTTTCTTTTCTAACTGTGTGGGTGGTCGATATTCTACTTGTGCAAAGTTTTGCAATTGTTCGTCCTCTTCTTCATTCCCCTCCTCCCCCTCGATGATGTCGTTTTCAGCCGTGAGCATTAAATCTCTGTTTGAGTGTGCGGTCTCGGCCTCGTCGTCGTCGTTGTTGTTGTTGTTGCTACCGTTGCTGCTGCTGCTACTATCGTTTTCGCGCGGTAAAATAAGACGCCGCTGTGGTGTCGACGATGATGTAGGTGTAGGCTCGTGTAGTAACGCGGGGTTACCGATAAATTCACGCGGCATCTGTATCGCTCGCAGGAGTTTGGCAAAGTGAGATCGTCCGATGGGTTTCTCGCGTTTTCTAGCTCGCATAGCATCGTTAACAAGATCAACGATATTGGAATTTGAAATTCTTCTGCCGTCTATGGAAACAACGCCGTTACGATCCCATGTCATTTTTTTACCAACGGCGCTGCGATGCAAATTGCGAAGCAACGATATTGCTTTAGATTTAAATTTTTTTGGTACGCTATCGATAATAAGTGTGTCATTGAGCCGCGATTTAACTTTGTTCATTAAATCGTCGTCGGATTTATTCTCGTGGCTATCGAGTGTTGCTACTTTTCGTTTTGATGAAATATTCGGTACGGCATTATCGTATTCGACCATGTGAAGATAACGCTGTAAAACCTGTTGGTACGCTATCCACTTCTCTCTCTCGCTCTTGTACGAGTGAGAGTTTAGAATTTCACTCAGCTCAGAGTCGAGGCGCGATAATGGCGTACCGGTAGTCTGTACGGAAGGCAGCGGGTCTGCACTAGTAGTAGTAGTAGTAGTAGCAGCAGCGGCAGTAGTGGCGAGTCCAGCGAGACGTTGTATGTTATCATGAGGAATAAGTACCATCTTTCTGGCATACTCCATGTCTCGCGTAGGCCAAGACAGGCGCAAGAAGCAACTTGAGAAATCCGACACAGTGCTCGACGATGATCTTCCTCTTACCGCTCCAATTTCCCCTTTTGGCGGCTAGTCGTCGAAGAATTGTCGCGTGCCTCCGAAGATGATTCTTTTGCACGTTGTTCAGACTCACGTTTCCCTGTAAAACGTTTAGAGCACACTCGCATATACAGCGTACAAGCGCTACATCTGCTTTGCGCAAAATTGCACGTCGTTGCTCTTGCTTCAGATAACACAACGCTTGCAATATAATTATCTGCTTTTTATCGAGAGGTCCGCGCAACGCCATTACAAGCGCATTACTGGTACATCGCGCGATGCATCGCGAACTTTTATTGCTTTTTGAGGCACGTAAACGTAATGGTATTGGTCATCGGGAAATATACAGGCGCGAAATCGACAATTATCAGGCGTCGATTGTTTCAAGTCGAATAATAGATAGCCGTGCGGTGCGGCTGTTGCATCGAAATATACTTCCTGCAAAAATCGCGGATTCTCGGGACATACCTGGCGGGCTAGGTGCTGAATTTGCGCGCGATCTCGCGGATTTTTGAAGACAATGATATAATTAGCGTTTAAGGAGATATCGCGCTGCCCGTGACCCTGATGGAAGAGATTTTGCGTGATGAAAATGACACTAAGATTTTTATGATGGCTACCCTTGGTGAAAAGATCGACCACAGTATTGTTGGATGCCTCGCGCATTAGATCGTCAATGACCACAAGTTTAGGTCTTGCGTCATTCGAGTAGTCTACTGCTTGCGGTAAACCCTCGCGAAATTCGATTTTATCACCGTACTCTGAATACCCGGACTGCCACTCTGAGTAATAAAAAAGTATACGCTCGAACGGGACATCCGTCATTTCGCGCATGTATTTAAAGAATTTTTTTACAAAATATGTTTTACCACATCCCGTAGGACCGCTTATCACAGCTGTCCATGGATGTTTCCAACGTGTATCCATATCGATGAGTGTCTATCAAAATCAATCAGCATACTCTTAAATAAGCTTATACCGCGGCTGCGGCTGCGGCGGCGGCGGCGGGGGCGACCCCGCGGCATCAGCTATTTTCGCGGCCTTAAAGAGCTGATAAGACGCGGCGCGCCTGCACTAGCTGATGAGGCGCGGGCCCGCGGTATAAGCTGGCGTTTACGCTGTATGTATATTAAATAACGATAATTTTTATATTTCTCACAAATAAAGCAATATTTTTATTTCACTATGCATACATCTCTATATACAAATTTTACGAATCATCAAATTCTAAACAACGATATTATATCCACGGATGTGGCACTAGAAAGCCAGAACAAAAGGAAACACTCGATAAGAAAGACGGGACAAAAGGAATCAACGATGAGAAAGTCAGCACAAAAGGGAACGGTAGAGAGATAGCAGCTACTGTTACGAATAGCAGCACAAAAAGAACGATCCGATAACGATTTTATACATGATAAATCAATTTTTCAATGTATTGTACACAGTAAATATGTTACATGAAATTAGACAAAAAGATTATTTTTAAATATCGCGAATTCACCCGTAAAACTATATACTTTTTGCGTTATACTAATTAGCGTGTTTCACAATAGCCATACGGTACAGTAGAGTACAGCCCGTGCCGTTTTCGCTTCGTGTTAACAGGCTCGCATGATTTCGTTTCTTTACGCGTTACTACATGATGAAATTCCGTACGTCGAATAGCGTCGAATTTTAAAATAATAGGTACGCTCCTTGCTCCTGTCACGAAAGATCGTAATGCGTTATAATTTACGTGACGACTATTCGCAAAGTTTAGCGTGATACCCTTCACTTTACATTTTTCAATAATCGTACCGTCGGGTTTACGAACAAGGTATGCGTAAAATTTTGGTCCACCCGAAACGAACGAAGTTATATAACTACCAGGCCCGTATTCACTTAATTCATCCGTAAGATCTCCTAGAAATTGACCGATTGGTGGCTCATACTCGTTACCACCGGGATGGCTCACGTAAATACAGGAGTCCGTATCGCAGTACAATATTCGCCGCCCGAGCCCCTCAAGATAACTGTATAATTTTAGGCGTGCCTGTGCCGTCGTGTATGCTGCAATCACGGCGTTTGATGTCGGTGATGGTTGGATAGCATCGCGGTTGCTCACATAGTTTACATACATAATCTTGTGATTAACCGGTAGCACCCCCGTCACCTCAATCTCCGGACTCGTTAGTAAATTCATTAACTCCGCGCGCGTGAAGACGATAACGGTTTTCGTGAGATTCTCTCGTTGACCAAACTTTCCCCAGAATGAATTAAGAGCCAATTTCGCTAGTGAACGTAAACCCGGATTTGGCTGCAAAGCACTTCGCTCGAGATATACACCCTCAGACTCCTTGTACAATGCTATAAAACGCTCTATTGCTTCCTCGTCATCGTTACACTCTGTTGGCGGACCACTCGCCTCCTGTTTTATTTTAAGGAATGTATCGATGTACTCGGCAAAATGACCGCCTCGTCGCGTTGTCGAGTCATACTGCGTAACAACGTATTGCCAAATTTCATAGATACGCGTCACTTTATATCCGAGCGACACAGCTTTTCTCAGTTCGTCCACGACCCATGTGCCGTCAAACGCTCGCTCAGTCGTGTCATCGTGTGTACAAACCTCGGATGTGTCCATATCTGTACAGCACGTTCTACACAGGGGGAACAGTAGTTTCCCATGCATGCGAACAGGCAGTACGGGTATATACAAATCGCGCGGTGCCAGCACGGTACACTTCACGAGACCCTCGACGACACTTAGATCGTTTTCAAGTCCTACGAGTTCTCGACACTCGTCACCTACGTACAATTTCGGGTGTCCAACGGGATATTTTCCATTCTTACATACCCACGGATACAGCGAGCAAACATCCACATAGCGTATCTGCTCCCCGTTCGCGACGTCGTACAAGCTTACAAAATTTTCCGTTCGACCGCCAAAGAATGCATCGCGTGGTTCGAGAGGCGCCTGCTTGACCATGGCGTGATTTTTCACGTATATCGACATTTCCTCGTTATTCTCGAGTAATCTGTCAAAATCGCATTCCCATATTTCGGTTAGAGTGTACCCTTTCGATCTGATTCGCCCGGAAATAAGAATGGTACGCTCGTATCGCTCATCCATTGTATCACCGAATTTAGTTCGAGCATCTCTATTCACGCGATAACATCGTGGACAACCATGCCAAAAGCAGCCATGAAATTGAAGAACGTGATGGACCCCCGCATCCACGTAGTAACCGTCCACGGCCGGTAGGCCGGCCGGAGGGCGATACTCTCTCGTGCGTCCAGCATGAGCGATAACGCAGTTGAGCTCACGCTCGAGCCATACGAGCCATACGACGGCCTTGCGCGATTGCTTATCGCCCCAGCGATATCCTCCTGGTGGTAACACCGCAATGCGATCTTTCTGTAGAAAATTCTTTCGAAATACTCTCATACATGCTGATGCTATCGTGCATGCTTCTGTAAAGGGGCACACGCTCCCACAACGTATAAGTAACTCTCGAAAAGCTAAACACGCTCGTCTCAAAACCGTAACATCTGTACGACAATATTGCACAAATTGCGTCGCAAAATCAAATTTATAATCTACGCGACTCGATTCTTCCTCATACCATTTTAAAAAGCGCTCGCGATCCGCTGAGAACATGGTATCGGGTGAGTAAAAATGCAAAGCCGGCAGAGGACCTGAGTAATTCTGATATTCCGGTGTGTTGAATAAATGGGGAAATGTACCTTTTGCCATCTCATCAGCGAAACCAAAGGCCTTAGGTAAAGCACTAAGAGCCATGGGTAAATAGTTTAGACTATCGAGAAAAACGACATCGCCAATTTTCATCGAGACAATCTTCGTACCGTTCATAATCAGAGAGGGCAGCTGTGTTTTTTGCACCTCGATTAAATACCGTAGAATAAATTGTGCGTCGAAACCTCTAGCATTATGGGCGATGCAGATGGTCTTTTTAAATTTTTGCGATAATGCCAATTTTACGAGATCCCCAACAGGATCATCGATAAACACGAATTCACGTTTACCACAGTTAGCACAATCTGTCTCTATATCTGTGATATCCAGACATGCCATACATACGCATTGTACGACACATAAATTCGGTTCGTGAATTCGTGTCGATTTATCATCATGCAATTGCGCGTGTTGCTGCGTCTCAAAATCATAAAATAAAAATCTCGTGCAAGACTTGTCTTTTTTCTTCTCCTTTTGCGCATCTGATTTCTTAAGAGGTGCTATAAAACATGCATGCGTAGTCGGCCGCGTTTGTTTGCATGTAGTACAAAACGATATACCACATACATGCATCTTTTTATCTGTGGTTTTAATCATACGCGAGCAGCCTCTACAGATTTTCAATGCGTTACAGACGCTGTACCGTCTATATTTACGAGACGTGATGCCCGCGGAGCCCTCACTCTTGTGATGAGCGAGGCAAAAAGCACCAAAGAACGAACGATTACAGTCTGCGCAATACTCAGGCTGAGAGTCTCTATTACCGTTGCAATAAGTGGATTTACAGCGAGCACATTGATAGCTACATCGATGCTCGAGTACTCGAATATACTTGGAATTACATTGCGTACAGAACCCCCGACTACCTAGCGCACCGGCGAGATTTAATATCGGTTGATAGTGATGAGAACGCTCGTAATAGAGAATAAAGAGTGTATGATTAATTTTACCTGTTGCAGTGAGTACGTATTTTCGCCCATCGTACAGAGCCGGAACGCGTTTTCCGAAGGTGAGAAATTCATAAACAACAATCGCTATACCCTCGTGAACCAAGTACTCCTGAAAGAGCTGAATTTCGCGCGCACCACACCCCCTAGACGGTGTCGTTACCCCTGCATTACGTGTGAGCTCTATCGCCGCTGTATATTGCGCACCTCGAAGCCCGTTCCGAATTTGACACCATCGTCTGTGTAGCACACCCGTACGTATTTGACCGCGTTCGGCATGCGCTCGGGCAGTGACAAGGGATCGTTGTAGACACAAATTATCGCGATTACTTATGCGTAAAATTGACTTTTTTGCTATAGACTCGTGTGTAAGCCTAGTGCCCACACCGGCTCCTTCGACGCCTCGTACTATACACGTCGTCATTCTACATGTACCAGCGTCTATTCGAAATTCGCGCGCGCTCTGAGCTACACTATTAATTAGTCGCCATATATCGTCGGGAACGATGTCACGAGCTGGTCGAAATGATAACCATACAGGTCCTTGCGCAAAAGACGGTACGCTCAGAGTCATACCCACATAATCATGTCCTTCGCACGATTCTGTAAGACGTGTGAGAACATCTCGTACACCTCCCTCGAACCATGTCAGATGATCGATACCGACCGGTGGCTGACGAAAATAAAAATCTGTCTCTCGACCCTGCATCCTAAAGCGTGAAAAATAACGTCTTTGCTCGTTGTCGATACCGAAACGTTCACCAGGAGGCAAAATATCACCACCCCGTGCAACAGTCCTTCCATCGCCGGTCTGTCCACCTGCAGGCATAATTAAACCATTTATTAGAATTTTTATTTAATTTACTTTAAATTTTTGTTTGTCGCTGGCTATATACTATGCATATAATTCGTGTAACGTAAGAATTACAAACTTATATTTGCTTCTAGTCCTCGAATCCGTCGACTGCACCCGGGAACCGCCGACGCATTTCGTAAACCAACTCGATTGTCGGCGGTCTCGGCACAGTGAATCGTGCAAAGCGAAAAACGTTTGGGTCCGTCTCGTACCCTGCTTTTTCATTTTACTATTATTATCCGCGTAATTTTTTTATTTTTGTCAGCGTAGTTGTATTATTAAAAGCTTACCTGAATCTACAGGGTCCTCCTCCTCCTCTTCCTCCTCCTCCTCGTCGTCATCGTCTACGTCTTGCTCCTCCTCCTCCTCCTCCTCCTCTTCTTCTTCTTCTTCTTCTTCTTGCTCCTCCTCCTCCTCTTCTTCTTCTTCTTCTTCTTCTTCTTCTTCTTCTTCTTCTTCTTCTTCTTCTTCTTCCTCGCTGTCTGTATTGCTGCTGGCATCATCGTTTGAACTGTATTGTCGCGATGGGCCTGCGACGGATTCATCTGGTTCTCTCGAGGGGCCTGCCATGAAAAGACCGTTTGTAGGTTTATAACCGCAGAATGGCTGGGTAAAATTTATCCAGCGATTCCCTACGGTGCTGTCGCCATCGTTGTCCCTGCTATGATCATCTGAATCGGTTCTACCCTCCTCATCGAAATCATAGGTGTCGGATCCCATTTCTGCGTCCTCATACCGTCGAACTATATAAAAATCTTATGAAATAAAGGAAATAAAATAAAAGTAATTAGCGCTGTATATTACTTACGTCTTTCATTGAGTATGGGTTGCAGAGCAGTCTCATTCAGCCAACCTCGTCGACGAATAACACGCACCACCGAATCAATAATTATTTGATTATCAAACAATCCAATATTATACGCGTCAACTAAATCGCGCTGATGACACTCGCACAGCATACCGCGAATTTTACGAACAACCGCCTGTGTCGGAAGTTCCCATAGGGTGATCTGTAAATTTCTTCTACCCCAGCGCGAACGCAACGACGGTCTACGCTTCAATATAAACTCTATCAATTTTCTTATCAATGAGCGCTTTACCACTCTGACCATGATTATGCTGTCACAGTAGTAGTAGTAGTAGTAACCACAGTAAATCAGACAATTAACTAGAGAATTTTCAAAGCGGCTCACTTTTATATATATTCCTTTAACAAGCTCTCTCTCTCTCTCTCTCTCTCTCTCTCTCTCTCTCTGCATATACTGCAACGATGTAATGAATACGACTAACCAAGAAGATGGCCGCACGCGATCGCTTTACAAAAGCAAGACCTAGGGAAATATTTAGCGATGATGATGTACTTAGTTATCGAGTTTCGCTGCTGAAAGTCATATTGTTTTCATCTAATTTCAAGGCACTCGCCCATGAGGAAAATCATCAAATTTCACCGACGAATATTATTTAGTTTTCATGGTACATATTATCTGTATGTCAATGTGTGCGTGTGCGCATAAGTGTGCGCGAGTATGCAAGAGTTTTGGGATATATCTGCTGCTGTTACTAGGCTGTTGAGGAGAATGCGACAAATATCAAAGGATATTGGCTAGCAATTTTCAGGCGTATGATTTGCAGTATCAAAAGAAGAGGCAATGCAATTAGGTGGTGGGGGAAATCTGTATAAAACGGAGTATGAACACGACCGACGATTCATTCGAAAAGTTACAGTCTACAGGAAAGCAATAAAAATGGCAAATAACGGTGCTAAGTCTCATGCGATATCGCAGTATATAGTGAACCCCGTTATGTACGGTTTAAATAAATCATTTGGTAAAATAATCGTAGCCGGGTTCGAGTTGAACTCTACGTGTACGCTTACACCGGTGGTGAAAATATTGTCGAATACTTTTACCGGAATTACACTCGGTGCGGACGAGTGGCGAGTGTTTAAAAGTGATTTTTCTCGCGTTCAACAATATTTCGAAGCTCATGGGACTGATGCCGAGAAAATGTGTAATACCCGCATAGAGCACACAACGCATTACACACTTTTAACCTCGTGTTACCAGCACAGAGCTGTGTCATTTGGTAAAATAAGCGGTAGCGTTGATGAGGAATACGAGAATCAAGAGGAATCTGGAGAATCGAAACGGAAACGCTTCCGAAAATACTCTCCAAACATTGTTCTTCAGCGGTCTACATTTGATATGCTCGTCGAAATAAGTAGAAGAATTGATATTCATATGCAGGCTCTAGAGAGCAAAAGTGAAACGATTCAGAGGTGTATGCACGAGGTGGTATCATATGTCCGTGAAAAAATAGTTGTCAGTGAAATGCCTCGTGCAGTAGCGTATGAGATCATCGGTTCCAAGGACTTCTTTGAAGAAGCGCTCGAACACATCGCGATCTTGCTAACGCCAGAGGATACGGAGTTTATAAAAATTATTTTGTCCGAAATAATTGTGCTGTTTCGTGGTCATATCGCTGATCATGCATCGGGTGTTGCGTCGCGAACGCAATAATTCTACGTATGTGCAGCTATTTGTGATAAAGAAACTGTTGTAAATAATTGTATATAGTGTACATTTCGCTCGAAATATTATAAAGTATACGCCGATGTCAGTCACAGTGAGAGAGAGAGAGACAGTCGTAAAACCGAAGCATCAGCAAAGGTCTGCGCTAGAAAGAAGACGGATCGCTCGTCTCTGCTTCATTAACACAGCAGATCATGGAATACGTGCCAATGTCGATTAGCAGCAAAGCAGCAGAACTTGGTAAGTAAAAAATATAAAATAATTTAAAATCATGTGATATTTATTTTTAATTAAAAAATGCTTTGCAGAGCGAGCAACCCCTGCATATGAGCCGACACCGAGGGTTCGTTATTCGTGTCATGGAGAGCGAGAGGAAGATACATATACTGTACAGATAGAGCTAACTTCGGGAAAGAAAAGGGCCACCCGACATCCTCATCCGCAGTTGTCGTCGGTAGCAGAAGATCATCAACGCTGCCAACTTTGTATAATGAGGCGTGGCATATCAGGTAAGACAATATCGATTATTCTGTACACGATGTTTTTTATTGATCAGTGCGCTCAATTAAATAGTTGTTTCGTTCTTTTTCCAGAAGTACACTATGATGACAACGTCCACAGCGTAAAATAATTTAAAACCAATATTACGAGTGATAATACAAATTAATTCCATATAGCGATAGAAATAAAATTAACGGTGAAGGAATCTCCGAGCGTGGATGACCGTGTTTGCAGGGCTGTTGCATACGACGGTAAATGTATAAAGTGCTTTCCATAAAATATTGGTTAGTTTAAAAATATCTGATCTTACTGCGTCTCTTATTTTTATAGCATAATAATTGAAGTCTTTCTCTCTCTCTCTCTGTGAGGGATCATATTCTATATCTTTTACTGCAGAGCAAGCACTTTGCGAGGAGCATAGCGCCGGGGTATGCATGCTCGAATACCTCTTTCGTTGCATTCAAAGTGATGGATACCTAGTTATGATTCATAGGAGGTTGTTATCTTTATGCCCGTGATACTCTCTAGTAGCATCTCGAGCATTTAGTCTGTCTTTGGCATCCTACTTGGAAACAATAAAAAGCAATATGTATCCACGATACGGCAAGGAGATTTTAAGCGACGCGTTTTGGTGCCGATTAATGTTTGTCGAGAGTGTAATGAGTGTGTTTCTGCGTACGCAGGAAATGTGCGATGCATACGACGAGCTGGAAGAACTCCTGCGTAGTGTGTATTTAGTGGAACGTCGTGGAAGACCCATTGAACTTGGGGAGTTGCATATCGGCATGTCCTGTATTGTGCCTCGTTTCAATAACGTTGTCCGCGGGGAAGTGGTTTACCCGGACTTTGATGGGTACTGCGAGGTGTTGCTAGTCGATTTCGGCGAAACTATTTACATCGACTGGTCTCACCTATTTCATCCGGATCCTCTAGCAAGTATGCTGCCGGTTCTTGTCATGGAGTTTTCCATATACGGACTCGAACGCGTGGATGTTGCAGGTATCGAGCAGCTCGTCGAAGAAGCGTGCGGCGGAGATGAATTGATCGCTGTCATGATGCGACCTCTTGCCGGCGATAACGTTCCGCGGGTTCGCTTATCGAACGGTGAACGCGTGGATGTGGCTGCGTTTATTATAGAAGCCCTCGGTGATGAGATAGATATCGGCTACGATATCGACGCCGTGGACGAGGGCTTTGACGAGGACGTAGTAATGAATTAAAGACGCTGTGCATGTGTATGTGTGTGTGTGTGCGTGTGTGAGAGAGTACATTCGAGAGACAGGAGTTTAAAATCGCTTTGGCAGGAGGGTAGATGCCTACAACAGCTGCGGTGGTGGTGAGTACATAATTTTATTCATTTTTCCAAGTATGTGTACACCTTTGCTCCATCCTACTCTTATCTCTACTCTTCCTTGTTCACCAAGGTACCCACACCACCTCACTTTACCATCTCCATGTTACCGGCACTGGTCAAGCAGAGCGGGTAGCGCGGCGGTGGAAAAGTGAGGTGGTGGGGGTAGCCGCGTGGTGGGGGAAGGAGTGGGGATAGGAGTGGGATGGAGCAAAGGTGTACACATACTACTGATTAAATCTTCAGACGTATCCAGTGTGCATCGATGATCCTCGTGAGATGATTGCTATATATTCGAAGATATCATTGAAGTAGAAGCAGAACGTTTAGGGGATGACGGTGGTGATCGCATCAAATTAGGCATATTAAAAAGATGCAAGGCACCGCAAGCGTTAGCTGATTTAGACGAGAGATAAGCTTTACCGCAACCAGGGTGAAAATATTTCAAACAAATTGAGCACGAGGCACCGTTATTTGCAATGCACTTGTTGCACTTGTCACACTAAAGATAAGACATACAGAATGCTAGATAACTAGAATACAAATAATAAAATATTGCTCCGCACAATGCCTTCTTCAAGGTTGGCTCGACAATGCTACGACGCGTGTATATATAGAAGATAGTGTATACACATGCTCGCACACAATTAACGTTCACAAAGTAGACAAAGATAGAGCGCGGTAGGAGTCCGGTAGGCCCGTTGTCGAGATATGTATAAAGGCATACGTATATCAGAAAATAGCTCGGCCCCTGCACAGTGAGAACAATCGAGGCACTGCAATGCACTTACATATTCCAATATTTCAACGTAAAGTTGGATGCGTTGATGCTGAGAGAGTAGGCGCAAGTTGTATGACGGAGACAATCACTTAGGAACGTGGTGCCCGTAAGTGCGATCAATGTGGTGACAGAAAGGTGTTATCGATGTAGCTGTGACAGTAATGGTGACGTTGCTACATGGTCGATGAAAATGTGATGGTGATCGTTTCAGAGACTGACTGCGGTGAGAACCGATGTGCCATAATATCGTGCATGCGTCGTCGAAAATTGATGGGATCCAGTGGTCAAGCTCTGCGAAGAGAATTATCCGTTGTGCAGTTAGTAATCTTATCAAACTTTTCATCCATTTACACTGAGCATGAATGTTTCCCAGTAAAGATTAATAGCTCAATGGGTGAAAAGCTGAATTGTGCAAGCTTTTGTCCTCAAACAAGATGCCCGGAGGCAGACCGAAGCAGAACCAAGCCAAAATTTGAAGACCGAAAAAGTAAGCGTTCTGTTATACTTACAGACACAGAGAGAGAGAGAGAGAGAGAGAGAGATTGATTGATTGATGTTTATTATTTTTACCATAATTTTTTGTTCTCAGCTATTTGATGGACATAATTTATATGTTTATCTTAGGTTTATATTGAACTTATTTAATTTCGCTTATAATAAATGCTTTCAACATACTCTTGTACTGAACCAGTTTTACACAGCCTTTAACCTCTGCTGGCAACGCATTATACATTTTCACTTCTTCGTAAAACATACTCTTTTGCGCACTTCTCGTTCCTCTAAATTGACTTACAATATTTTCCGCTTGACGCGTTTCCCGACTAGTTCAAGATTTAACAACTTGGAATTTACTTGTCGGATCTTTCGGCAATATTTTCTTAACAGCCTTGAAAATAAATATACACATATTATAATACAGTCTCTGCCTCACACTCAAAAACTGAACCGATTGTAACATATCGTCTACCTTCGTATACCGGCTGCATTGCAATATGACTCGCATCGCTCTGTTCTGCGCTATCTGCAGTTAATTCAATTCTGCCGCACCCATACCCACTAGCAGTGTTGCGCAATACTCAAAGTGCGGTGCTATGATTGCCTTATATACGACACATCTGGTGTATGCTGATATATATTGCCCTATGCTGTTCAGAAAACTCGTTTTTTACCTATTTTTTTGAAACTATACTTACAGTGGTCTTTAAATCGTAGCTTATCATCTATCATTACACCTAAATATTTAATTACCTCCACTGGCTCTAACTCGGTTCCATCCCTGCATTTCAGTACAATATTCCCTCTCAATTCTTTTCTTACACTCCTCATAATCATATATTTGGTTTTTTTCCGCATTCATTTTCAGTTTGTTCCTATTCATCAATCTTTCTTACTATGTTTAATGCCCCATTCATCTTTCTTTGCACCTCCGCACTACTGTCTCCAGTAACATACTACTAGTGTATCATCAGCAAACATTTTTATTTTACAGTCTTCTGGACATATTCCGACTATATCATTTATATATATAATGAATAGCAGAGGCCCTAATACGGATCCTTCTGGTACCCCGTATTTCGTTGTAATACTTTCCGAAAATTCCTCATTAAACCGTACTCTTTGCGTTCTATTGTTTAAGTACGACCTAAACCAATCTAACACTTTACTTCTAATTCCATATTGCAACATTTTTTCTGTTAACAATTCTCTATCCACTGTCTTAAATGCTCGTTTTACCAGGTATATATATATGAAACCGGAATTTTTGTATAGAAAATACACGTTTATTGTATGAAAATGATAAAAAATATTTTATTCGAAGTATTGCTCATCGCTAGCTATACATTTTTCCCTTTTCTGACAATTTGTGGATGCCACGCCAAAAAAACTGTCGCTCTTTTGAGGCAAACCAGTCATCGAGCCATTCTCGTACATTTTTGTAAGAAGGAAAGCGCTGCTCAGCAAGTGCGTGTCCTATCGATGCAAATAAGTAGAAATCGAACTAGGTCTGGTGAGTAAGCCGCATACGAAAGTATTTCCCAACTAAACGCCTCAATCGTTTCCTTGACCGGTTTTGCTGTGTGTGATGGTGCATTATCATGAAGCGAAATCACTTTGTGTTGTCTTTTTTGATATTCTGGTCGTTTTTCACGTAAAGCTTGATTCAAATCGATCATTTGTTGTCGGTAGCGTTTAGTATTAACGGTTTCGCCAGGTTTTAGCAGCTCATAATAGGTCACACCCTTCTGATCCCACCAAACACAGAGCATTGTCTTCCGTCCATAGCGATTTGGCCTTGCAGTCGATGTCGATGGTTCGCCTGGAGTTACCCATGATCTTTTACGCTTAGGATTCTCAAAATATATCCACTTTTCATCGACAGTCACAGTTCGATGGAGAAATGACTTTCTTTTGTACCTGGCGAGCAGCATTTCGCAAGTGGTTTTTCGGTTTTCCTTCTGTCTTTCATTCAGTTCATGTGGAACCCATTTTCCCATCTTCTGGATCTTTCCCATAGCTTTCGAACGTATGGAGACGGCTTCTTGTGTCACATTTAATTGATCCGCGAGATGTTGTTGCGTTTGAGCGTCATCCTCAACCAACAATGCTTGCAATTCGCTGTCTTCAAACTTTTTCGGTGGTCTTCCACGTTCTTCGTTTCTCACGTCAAAATCACCACTTTTGAATTTTTTAAACCACTCAAAGTACTGTGATTTACCAAGAGCATGCTCACCGTAAGCTTCGATAAGCATTCGATGCGATTCTGTAGCAGTTTACTTCAAATGGTAACAGAAAATCATTGCTGTCCGCAAATCGTAGTTCCCAGGCACAAAATTCGACATGTTCAACGCTATTATGATACAAACTATGCTGTTGTATGAAACTTGTATTGTTGTGAGTTGAAAATCTTTGTCAGAGATGTCAACAAGGAAATGGCGCCAATGACGCGGTTTGACCGCAACTACATTGACAGCTAGGGCCATCTATGGGCGAATTCCGGTTTCATATTTATAGACCTGGTAAGTCCATGAACATTACTCCTACTATTTTCTCTTCGCTAATGTTTAATTTCCATTCGTCTATCACGGTTTGAATCGCCGTTTCACACGAAAATTGTTTTCTAAAACCCGACTGATGCTCTGTTATAACCTCATTTGATTCAAAATACTTTTCGATTTGACACTTTACTACCAACTCTAGGACCTTCTCGTACAATGGCAACATATTAATTGGCCGGAAATCCTTCGCGTTATTGGCTTTCTCTGTCTTTAGTATCGGTATGATCGTGGATGTTTTCCAACTATTAGGGCAGCAGCCCTCCCTTACGGATTCGTTGATTACATCAACAAACTCCTGTTCAATTGCACTGAACGCCAACTGCAGTATTTCGCTTGATATTTCTTCTTCTGTACCTTTCTTCTTCTGAGGCCATTAACTATTTTATCGAGTTCCTCTATTCCGATATTCTCGAAATATTCTATGCTTCTTTCGTTTCCCACGCCACCACCCATCAAGATGCCGTCCATATCGTCCAATATTTCAAAATGTATATTTCCAATTTCTCTCTCTTTGGCAAAAACGATACATACAAAAGTAAATTAAGAATAAAGTAAGATTAAATATATAATATAAAATAACTAAAATTAGAATACAAAATAAAATGAAAATATAAACTAAGAATACGCAATAAAAACAATCTAAACTACATATGTACCAAAACAAGAAAAAATAAAAGTAAAAAGTAAAATAACTTCAGGAGAATAGCAACTTAGCTCTTGAGTGGCAATATAAAATATATTGAATTTATGAAATATTTTTAACGCTAACATGTATCTACATGGTTGAATAAATGAGCATAGAGACGATTCTTAAAAACATCTAAACTCGGCGAAAAAGTAATATGGGATGGTAAAGAGTTCCAGAAATAAATGCCAGATAGCGAAAACCCCTCATGGTATGTCACAGTACGATGTGTAGGGATGACAAAGCTTGATCGAGGCTGCCTTGAGGGTCGTTCAACTAGGGTTGTTACTCGAATAAATAATTCTTGAATGTAAGCTGGTGTACTTTGATGGACAATCCTAAACATAACAATACCGAGAAAGTAAACACGTCTTGCTTTCACAGTGATCCAGCCAAGTTGACGCCTCTAGGTTGAGATATGAGTGTCCCGTCGCAAGTCAAAAATAACACGAATACAACAGTTGATAAGGCGTTCCAATTTTGTATATAGCACATCCGATAAGGTCTGGTAGACTAGGCAGCAATAATCTAGTTGAGGGAAAATAAGAGAAGTGATTAGTAACTTCCTTACTTCCATGGAAAGAGCATTGCGATGAAATTTCAACTTGTGAATAATAAAATGCACTTTTTGTGATATATGCTGCACATGATTTCTAAGGCAAATTACACTCCATAGTGACACCCAGATTGCAGGCTTCATTAACGAATAAAAGAATAACACCATTTAATGAGATCGGTAATACTTCAGAGAAATCCAGCTGACGGGTGTAGAATTACTACCTAGTATAAGAACCTTAGACTTAGAAAAGAATGGACATCTTCAGATGTCAACCTAATTCCTTGGTTGGGTTGTGACGGACAACAATCAAGATAAATTTGGGAGTCATCGGCAAATATCATGTGCTGTGAATTTTGTAGTACAGAACCGATGTTATTGATGTACAACGAGAACAAGAGAGGTCCAAGGGCAGAACCCCGCAGAACTCCTGACGTCGTAGGTAGCCAGGTAAAGCAGTCACCGTGATCATCGATAACTGCTTGAGTCTTCCTGTCACATATAAGAAAATCCAGTCAAGAACCGAATGAGAAAGTCCGATATTCTTTAGTTTCAAGAGAAGTTGCAGGTGCGGAACTGTATCAAATGCTTTACTAAAATCAAACAACAAGAGAGAGAGAGAGAGAGAGAGAGAAAGAGATCACAAAACTGTTTTGAACCATTTACACAGAGCAGGCTACAAAAAGAAGCTCGATGTATGGGTTCCTCATGAGTTCAGCGCGAAAAACATGATAGATCGAATTAACATCTGCGATGCGCTGCTGAAACGCAATGAGATCGAGCCATTTCTGAAACGTGTCATAACCGGTGATGAAAAATGGATCACGTATGACAATCGGAAGCGTCAAAGATCGTAGACAAGGGATGGTGAGCACTCACAAGCGTTCGCCAAGCCTGGATTGACGGCGAAAAAGGTGATGCTGTGTGTGTGGTGGGACTGGAAGGGAATCGTCCCCCATGAGCTACTTGCAGTTGGTCAGACGATTGATTCTCAACTCTACTGTAGACATGTAGAGAGATTACGCCAAGCAATTGAAAGAAAACGGCCCGAATTGATTAATAGGCAAGGTGTTGTCTTCCATCATGACAACGGCCGACCACACTCCTTTCATGACCCGTCAAAAATTGCGAGAGATTGGTTCGGAACTTTTGATGCATCCACCGTATAGTCCAGACGTAGCACCCTCTGATTATCACTTATTCCGATATCTGCAGAACTCTCTCAATGGAATTAAGCTACTTTCAAAAGAAGCCTGTGAAAACCACTTGATTCAGTTTTTCAACCAGAAACCACAGAAGTTCTTCACCGATGGCATCATGGCTTCACCCGAAAAATAGCGAAACATTGTCGATAATAATGGAGCATATTTGGTTTAAATAAATTAATTTTCACACGATAAGAAAACTAGTTGAATTTTACTAAAAAAACGTCACGAACTTTTTCCCAGACCCAATATAACTTCGTTCGTTTCGGGAGGACCAACATTTTACGCATACCTTGTGCGTAAACCCGACGGTACCATTATTGAAAAATGTAAATTATAGGTATTACGCTAAACTTTGCAAATAGCCGTCACGTAAATTTCGACGCATTACGATCCTCCGTGACAGGAGCTAAGAGCGTACCTATTATTTAAAAATTCAACGCTAGTCGACGCAACGAATTAAATCAGGTAGTAACGTGTAAAGAAACGAAATCTTGCGACCACCTGTTAACACGAAGCGAAAGTGGCAGGGGAAGTACTGTACTGTACCATATGGCTATTGTGAAATGAGCTAATTAATATAACGCAAAAAAGTATATAGTTTTACGGTTGAATTTGCGGTATTTCGAAATAATCTTTTTGTCTGATTTCATGTATCGTATTTACTGTGTACAATACGTTAAAAAAAAAGAAATATTGATGTATTATGTATAAAAACCATAGTTGTTGTTTTTTTTGTGCTGCCATTTGTAGCAGTAGCTGCTATCTCTTTACCGTTCCCTTTTGTTCTGACTTTCTTATCGTTGATTCCTTTTGTCCCGTCTTTCTTATTGAGTGTTTTTTTTTGTACTGACTTTCTCGTGCTACTTCCGTGGACATAATATTGCTGTGTAGAATTCCATGATTCGTAAATTTTACACATAGAGCTGTTTGCATAGTGAAATAAAATTATTGCTTTATTTGTGAGAAATTAAGTATAATCGTTATTTAATTTACATACGGTGTAAACATCGGCCTATACCCCCGGGCACGCGCCTCATCAGCTAGTACAGGCGCCGCCGTCGCGGTATAAGCTTATTTAAGAGTCAGCTGATTGGTTTGGTAGGTACCCATTAATATGGATACACGCTGGAAACATCCATGGACAGCCGTGATAAACGGTCCGACGCGCTGTGGTATAACATATTTAGTAAAAAAATTCTTTACATGCTCGAAATTACGGATGTCCCGTTCAAGCGTATACTTTTTTATTACTCAGAGTGGGCAGTCCGGGTATTTAGAGTACGGTGATAAAATCAAGTTCCCGAGGGTTTACCGCAAGCAGCGGACTACTTGAATGATACAAGACCTAAGATTGTGGTCATTGAAGATCTAATGCGCGAGGCATCGAATAATAAGTGGTCGATCTTTCCACCAAGGGTAGCCATGATAAAAATCTTAGTGTCATCTTCATCACGCAAAATCTCTTCCAGCAGAGACACAGGCAGCGCGATATCTCCTGAAACGCTAATTATGTCGTTGTCTTCAACATCTAGCACGCCAGATAGGTCCCGAGAACCCGAGATTTTTTTAGGAGGTATATTTCGATGCAACAGCTGCACCGCACGGCTATCTGTTATTCGACTTGAAACAATCGACGCGTGATAATTGTCGATTTCGCGCCTGTACATTTCCCGATGACCAATACGATTACGTTTACGTGCCTCAAAAAGTAATAAGGGTTCGCGAAGCGATGCGCGATGTACCAGTAATGCGCGTATAATGGCATTGCACGGACCTCTCGATGGGATGCAAATAATTATATTGCAGGCACTGTGTTATCTGAAGCAAGAGCAACGACGTGCACTTTTACGCAAAGCAGATGTAGCTCTCGTACGGTGTGTATGCGAGTGTGCTCTAAACGTGTTACAGGGAAACATGATTCTAAGCAACGTGCAAAAGAATCACCTTCAGATGCACGCGAAAATTCTTCGACGACTAGCCGCCAAAAGGGGAAATCGGAGTGGTAAGAGGAAGATCATCGTAGAGCACTGTGTCAGATTTCTCAAGTTGCTTCTTGTGCCTGTCTTGGTGTACACGAGATATGGAATATGTCAGAAAAATGGTGCTTACTCCTCATGAAAACATAGGAATATGTCAGAAAAATGGTGCTTACTCCTCATGAAAACATACATCGTGTTGCGGGTCTCGCCAGTACTGCTACTACTACTAGAAACGGGCGGAGGTACCTATGTGGAGGTGCTCCTCCGCCGAAAAAGGCGGCTTCGGGTAGGAGGGACACCGTAGGGGCCCGTAAGTAAAGCGAAAACGGGGTGGCGTTGGGAGTAAGGGGGGGGGGGGGGGGGGGGGGGGGGGGGTTAAGACTGTAGTGCCGCGAGACGTGCCCGAACAACAACAACAACAACAACAACAACAACAACAACAACAACAACAACAACAACAACAACAACAACAACAACAACAACAACAACAACAACAACAACAACAACAACAACAACAACAACAACAACAACAACAACAACAACAACAACAACAACAACAACAACAACAACAACAACAACAACAACAACAACAACAACAACAACAACAACAACAACAACAACAACAACAACAACAACAACAACAACAACAACAACGACAACAACAACAACAACAACAACAACAACAACAACAACAACAACAACAACAACAACAACAACAACAACAACAACAACAACAACAACAACAACAACAACAACAACAACAACAACAGAAACAACAACAACAACAACAACAACAACAACAACAACAACAACAACAACAACAACAACAACAACAACAACAACAACAACAACAACAACAACAACAACAACAACAACAACAACAACAACAACAACAACAACAACAACAACAACAACAACAACAACAACAACAACAACAACGTCAAGAACAACGACAACGACAACGACAACGACAACAACAACGACAACGACAACGACAACGACAACGACAACGACAACGACAACGACAACGACAACGACAACGACAACGACAACGACAACGACGACGACAACGACAACGACAACTACTACTACTACTACTACTACTACTACTACTACTACTACTACTACTACTACTACTACTACTACTTTTACTACTACTACTACTACTACTACTACTACTACTACTACTACTACTACTACTACTACTACTACTACTACTACTACTACTACTACTACTACTACTACTACTACTACTACTACTACTACTACTACTACTACTACTACTACTACTACTACTACTACTACTACTACTACTACTACTACTACTACTACTACTACTACTACTACTACTACTACTACTACTACTACTACTACTACTACTACTACTACTACTACTACTACTACTACTACTACTACTACTACTACTACTACTACTACTACTACTACTACTACTACTACTACTACTACTACTACTACTACTACTACTACTACTACTACTACTACTACTACTACTACTACTACTACTACTACTACTACTACTACTACTACTACTACTACTACTACTACTACTACTACTACTACTACTACTACTACTACTACTACTACTACTACAACAACTACTACTACTACTACTACTACTACTACTACTACTACTACTACTACTACTACTACTACTACTACTACTACTACTACTACTACTACTACTACTACTACTACTACTACTACTACTACTACTACTACTACTACTACTACTACTACTACTACTACTACTACTACTACTACTACTACTACTACTACTACTACTACTACTACTACTCCACGGGGGGAGGCTGTAACCCCTACGTGGCGCGTCCCCGGGTGGCGGATAGGGGAACGCTCTCCAGATATGGAGGGTAGGGCCGACAAAGTAGGCCTCGCGGACCAACAGAAGGGGTGGGGTACCCTGTCAAAAAAAAAACCCAACTTCTCCGCACCGTGGACACCGGTAAGGAAAAAACGATTACGGTGCAGGGGCACGGATCCCCAGTACCGGCGTCGATAGGGAGTGAGAAAGCGGGCTCCCAGACGTCGTCAGCATACGACCGCAGTGGTTCGAGAGTGGTTCACTTGGCTCCCGAATCATCAAATGCCACAAGAAACGACGAAAACATCGAAGACATCATTTGCAGCACTGGGGCGGACATAATGGCTGAATGCATCAAGTCTGGCACAAAACCCTTGCAGCGGCTCGAGATACTCAGGCAGCAAGTATTGGACTATCAAAAATACGAAGAAGAGCACATTACAACGATCAGGAAGGTACTTGCTCCATTGATAAGACTTTGTAGGAAACACGCCAACACAAAGTCAGAAATTAAGGAAGGCATCGAGCAAATCGAAGAAGCCTTACAAAAGAGTGAAAGAAGCAGATCCGTATGGAAAGACGCGAGTCAAACGTATAAAACACTGCTGTCAGTCACCAGGATAAAAGAGACTCGCAGGGAAACGACACCTCGCGCTACACCAAAAATAGCACGTTCAAATCCCACGGCAGCAAATAAACGGAAACGGGCTGACCGAGAAACCCCAAGCCCACAGGAGTCTAACGCACCGCGGAACATTAGGCAAAGGAAAAATGACGAAGAAGAGACCTGGACCACGGTCACAAAGCGACCGCCCAGAAAGCCTCTTAAGGCAAATAGTATGGGACAAACAGCTAGCACAGCTGATACACCCGGAGTAACCGCGGCCCCAAAAATCAGGAAGTTTCCGAAGGTGCTGCCAGAAGCCGTTCGAATCAAACTTGCTGACGGGGAAAAATATGCTGACGTCCTGAAAGCGATTAAGAGTAAAGTAGATCCCTCAGAGTGTGGAGTCCATGTCAGGGCGATTAGGGAGACGGAAGCTGGCGACGTTCTCGTTGAACTGGGTGCCGTGACTGGAGACAGAACCAGGTTTGGTGAAGAACTCCAAGCGGCCGTTGGGAATACAGGAAGGGTCCAGAGACTCATCCCAAGAACGGAGATACAAATTAGAGACATTGACGCTGCCACCAACGAAGCGGACATAGAAAATGCTCTAATCGCCGTGCTTGCCGACAACAACGGCGCCGAAATGAGCATAAGGCTACAAAAGAAGACCCTTCGTGGCAATAGAGTAGCTTATGTCCAGATGGAGGCCCAAGCAGCAAGGAAACTACACAGGGCGGGGCACGTGAAAATCGGCTGGGTGAACTGTCGCGTGAGACTTAACCAGCAAGTTACCAGGTGCTATAGATGCAATGGATTTGGTCACCGTGCCAATGACTGTAAAGGTGCTGATCGGACCGCGTTGGCGGTGATTCTGCAGGGTAACCTCGGACGATCTCTGCTCGCGCAAGAGCTCTTGAAGCAAATCGCCTCTGAGCACGAGGCAGACCTACTACTTCTGTCTGAACAGCACGTCAATTGGGAAATACAGAACTGGTATAAAGACTCCTCCGGTACTGCTGCAATCTGGGTGCGTAAACCAAGCAAGCTACCAGTCGTCGACTACGGCACTGGTATGGGATTTGTCTGGGTTAAAACGCCCGACATCACGTTCGTTAGTTGTTACTTCTCGCCAAACATCCAAATCGGAACATATTGGGAAAGACTCAACAGCCTAGAAGACGCAATTGTAGACATGGAAGGAGAGCTGATTGTTGCTGGTGACTTTAACGCAAAGGCGATTGATTGGGGCATGCAATGGACGAATACCAGGGGCAAAGGCCTTGTTGAGATGGCAGCGAGAATGGATCTCGTGATTTTAAATTCAGGGACAACGACGACGTTCCGAAGAGCAGGAACTCGTGGCTCGATTATAGACGTTACTATGGCTACTCCAAGAACCACGGCTGCAATAACCGAGTGGACAGTACTGGAAGAACTAACGGGAAGCGACCATCAGTACATAAGGATCAAAACAGGCCGAAGGGACGGATTCGCGAGTAAGCAGAAACCTGTTCGAAAAGGGTGGAATGCTGCAAAACTGGATCGGTCTCTCTTAAGCGCAAAACTCCGCAATTGTCAGGCACTTCTTCAGGAAGGTGACCTGACAACGGTTAACAGAGATGACGCCGAGGAGCTAGTGAACCGTACGATGCAACTCATCGTCAAAGCATGCGATGCATCGATGCCTGCACGAGCCTGCAACAAGCACCGAGCTCCTGTATACTGGTGGACAGAGCAAATAGCGGAACTGCGAAAAGAGTGTCTCCGTCTCAGACGGAAATCACAGAGGCGCAGACTAATTCAAAACGCTCAAGCCGCCCTAAACCTATATAAAGCCGCTAAGAAGAACCTCAGGGAAGCTATCAAAAAAAGCAAAGTCCGATGCTGGAGGCTGTTGTGCACGGAGGTGAATGAAGATACGTGGGGGCTGGGATACAAAGTGGTCACGAAGAAGATAGGCGTATGCGGGCCAGTAAGCCCTAAGGACCCCGCGACAATGGAGGAAATCATAACTACTCTTTTCCCCGAGCACTCGGAAAGAGAACACGTAGAGATACTGGTCGAAGAAGAAATACCTCCTTTTACTGTTCCCGAACTTGTCGCGGTAATGAGTACCCTAGCGAATCGAAAGGCCCCAGGACCCGACGGTGTGCCTATCGAGATTTTCAAAGCCATTGCGGAGGAATTTCCTTTCCTACTGCTAAATATGTACAACGCCTGCCTGAAGGCGGGGATTTTTAGCACAAAGTGGAAAAAACAAAGGCTGGTCCTTCTCGATAAGGGTAAAGGGCCACCAGTCACGCCGTCGTCTTTCCGACCGTTATGTATGCTCGACAATGCGGGCAAGATCTATGAAAAGCTCCTGCGCACCAGAGTACGCAGAGCCGTCGATGCCGCCGGGGGCTTGGCGGACAGTCAACATGGCTTCCGTGAAGGCAGATCGACCATAGGGGCAATACATGAAGTCATCGAGGTGGCAAAACGGGCCTGGCAGGGGTCTCAGAGGTCCAAAAGTGTCTGTGTCCTCGTGACCCTAGACGTCAGAAATGCCTTTAATTCGGCAAAATGGGTTGACATACTCACAGCCCTGGGTGAATTACGAATGCCAGCGTACATTATGAGAGTGATGAATGACTACCTTCATGACCGCGAACTTCTGTACGACACGACGGAAGGTCAGCATAGCCGGAGAATCACATCTGGTGTTGCGCAAGGCTCAGTACTAGGACCAGATTTATGGAACATCAATTACGATGAAATTCTGCGAATTGAAATGCCTGAAGGGGCAAAACTTGTCGGCTTCGCTGATGACATTGCTGCAGTGGTCACTGCAAGGACGGCAGTGCAAGCAAAACGGAGAGTTGCGCAGATGGCCCAACGGGTCGGGGATTGGCTACAACAACACGGCCTCGAACTGGCGACATATAAAACGGAAATAGCTGTACTGACGCGGAGGAGAAATTTCGAGGTGCCTTTCACAGCGGATATCAACGGGACTACCATCGAGGCCAAGCCTGCAGTAAAATACCTGGGGGTAATAATCGACAAAAAACTAACATACTACGAACATATACGGAGGACAGCGGACAAGGCAGCCAAAGTCGTATCAGCACTCTCGCGTCTTATGCCCAATATTGACGGACCAAGGACAAGTAAACGAAGAACGCTCATGAGTGTTTGCCACTCGATTATGCTATATGGAGCGGAAATATGGGCAGAATCACTCGACGTGGAGAAATACCAGAAAAGAATGATCGCTGTGCAGAGATCCAGCGCACTGCGCGTGGCCTGTGGATACCGTACAGTTTCCGGCAGCGCAATAATGGTAGCGGCAAGCGTAATCCCCATTGTGCTACTAGCGAGGGAACGGAAGCGGACGTATGAAAGGAGAGGGGAAATCAACCGGAATAGCGTTCATACGGAAGAACGAACACGAACTCTTCAGGAATGGCAGATATCGTGGGAGCGAGAGACGGTTGGAAGATGGACCCATCGACTCATACCGGAAGTGTTCCCATGGGTAAATAGAAACCACGGCGAAGTGAACTTTTACCTCACACAGCTGCTGACAGGACATGGACTCTTCAATGCTTACCTGTTCAAGTACACAAGGAAAACGAGTCCACTGTGCGATTATTGCGCGGACAGCGTTGACGATGTCTACCACACCTTTTTCGAGTGTACGCGGTGGTCGGTACCAAGAGAATCACTAGCAAGCGAAGTCGGACTAATCTTGACTCCAGAAGCAATAGTGCCGCTGATGCTACAGGACGAAGCGACGTGGATGTCCGTCGCACAGTATGTTGAAGACGTGCTACGCAGTAAAAGGAGCGAGGAGCACGAGAGAGAGGCGCTCCGCCAGTAACCGCTCCGGAGACGTAAAGGTGCATAGATGTAGCGAGACATTTAAATGAAGACGAAGCGCGCAATGTAGCGTAGAAAACTGAGGGTCCCGAAGTAATGCGAAAGCGGTTCCAGGGCCTTCGGTTAGGAGTCACGGTGGGTGCTTTTAGTGGGTAGGGCCCCGTGGGTGGGACGAGCCTCACACTACCAGCAATGTGCTGGTGTGCGTAAATGCATTTTAACACCCACCGCAAAAAAAAAAAAAAAAAAAAAAAAAAAAAAAAAAAACTACTACTACTACTACTACTACTACTACTACTACTACTACTACTACTACTACTACTACTACTACTACTACTACTACTACTACTACTACTACTACTACTACTACTACTACTACTACTACTACTACTACTACTACTACTACCACTACTACTACTACTACTACTACTACTACTACTACTACTACTACTACTACTACTACTACGATCGCAGCAGCTGCTGTCGGAAGTGCAGCAAGAAAGGGCACACATCGGCGGAATGCACGAACGTTCCCGAATGTTACCTCTGCAAGGAGCTAAAGGATGGTAAGCACGTGGACCACATCCCCGGGTCGGGAAGGTGCGAAGCGTACAAGGTGGCTTGTCGGAACAAAAAGCGGTAATGGCGGTGTTTTTGCAAGGCAACCTCCAGCGCAGCAGGCTTGCGCAAGACCTGCTGAACCAGTGGGCGTACGAACGGAACGCAGACCTACTCCTGCTATGCGAGCAATATGCTGACCTTCAGGGACCAAAATGGCTAACTGAAACCAGCGGAACGGCGGCTATTCGGATTAAGAACGGAGAAAAATTCCCGATCAACAACTCAGGGAAAGACGAAGGGTTTGTATGGATCACGAGTGGGAGCACTACCTACGTGAGCTGCTACCTCTCCCCAAATGAGGGCATGCAAATCTTCTGCCAAAAGCTGCAGCGGCTTGAGAATACTGTCCGAAGCTTTGAGGGCGAGGTCATCGCAGCCGGTGATTTCAACGCCAAGGCCCATGAATGGGGCATGCACTGGACGGACAGAAGAGGAGCGGAGGTCTCAGAGATGGCAGCCAGGCTGGATCTGACCATCATGAACTCGGGCGCCGTGCCGACCTTCCGCAGGAGTGGATGCTGCGGCACGATTATCGATCTAACACTGGCAACTTCGGGGATAGCGTCGACGATTCGGGGATGGAAGGTTCACGAAGGGTTTACTGCCAGCGACCATCAATTCATTGAGTTCCGGGTCGAAGACGTGAATGTAATAAGCGAAAGTAGGCTGTACAGACGCACGACGACGGGGTGGAACGTCGGCAAGTTAAATCAGGACGCGTTTCTGAGGACAGTGTCAAGGGGAGGCGCGTTACTGGAGGAGACGAGGATGCTGCTAGCGACTAGGGAGGCAGCGGAACAGCTAGTTGAAACCACGATGAACTTCATCCGAAAAGCATGCGACGCGTCAATGAAGAGGTGTAAGAGAAGACCAAACCAGGAACCGGTGTATTGGTGGAACGAAGAAATTGCTACCCTGAGGAGGGATTTCCTTCGGAAGCGACGCCGCGCACAACGAGTTAGGCAAGGACGAGAAGTTACTGAGGAGGACCACCAGTACAAAGCTGCAAAAAAATCATTGAACATCGCTATCGAGAAGAGTAAGGCTCGTTGCTGGAAGGAGCTGCTCGAGGAGGTCAACAAGGACACCTGGGGGCGGGGTTACCAGATCGTCACGCGAATGCTAGGTAGAATGGCACCAGAACCACCTAAGGACCCAGCGACGATGGATGAAATAGTAGATGGTGTATTTCCTAAACACCCGGACAGACCAAGAGTAGTGTACCCACAAGAGATAGATGTGCCAGCTTTTAGCGTGACGGAATTGCGCGATACTGCATCAACCATCGTGAACTGCAAAGCATCTGGCCCCGACGGGATCCCTGCGGAAGTCATTAAGATCATTGCGAAGGAGTTCCCTAATCTTTTACTGAACATGTATAACCTGTGCCTTAGAGCCGGTGTGTTCAGCCTGAAGTGAAAAATGCAGCGGCTGGTACTTATCGACAAGGGAAAGGGACCTCCCCTTACCGCGTCGTCGTACCGACCGCTGTGTATGCTAGACACCGCGGGGAAGTTGCTCGAGAAGATGATCCGAGCACGGGTACGCGAAGCCGTAAAAGCAGCAGGTGACCTTTCCGACAACCAACATGGTTTCCGAGAGAAAAGGTCGACGATCGGAGCTATTTAGGAGGTGTTGGAGCCAGTCGAGCGGGCGTGGCGGGGGAACTCCAGGACTAGAAGTTCGTGTGTACTCGTTGCACTCGACGTCCGCAACGCATTCAACTCGGTCAGATGGGTTGACATCCTCCAAGCACTGGAAGAGCGATTCAAGGCGCCACGGTATATCCTCAAGATAATCAGCGACTACCTTGAAAACCGTGAGCTCTCGTTCATGACCACCAAAGGACAACGCACTAGGAGGATTACCTCAGGAGTAGCCCAGGGTTCGGCACTGGGGCGAGACCTGTGGAACGTGGTCTACGACGGCATTCTGCGTTTGGAAATGCCTCCGGAAACCAGACTGGTTGGGTTTGCTGATGACATCGCTGCTGTCGTCACAGCCCGCACGAGTGAACAAGCGGAGAGACACATCTCATTGATGGCCTCACTGATCAGCGACTGGCTGAAAGATCACGGACTCGAGCTGGCTGCAGGGAAAACGGAGATGGTGGTCCTGACAAGACGAAGGAATTTCCCAGAACCTTTCAGCGCGGACATTGACGGCACATTAATCACGGGGGCGAAGGTGGTCCGATATCTGGGGCAGCTACTGGATGCAAAGCTCACCTATTGGGCCCATATCCAGGCTGCTTCGGATAGAGCGGCTACCTTGGTGGCAATGCTCTCGAGGCTAATGCCAAACGTGACTGTACCTAGGAGCAGTAAAAGACTTTCCTAATGAGTGTGGCACACTCAATCCTCCTGTACGGTGCCGAAATATGGGTGGATGCCCTAAATGTGGATAAATACAGGAAAAAAATGGTAACAGTACAACGAAGAGGGGCTCTACGAGTCGTGAGTGCCTACCGAACTGTGTCAGGAGCGGCAACGTTAGTAGTGGCGGGAATCATCCCCATCGAGCTGCTCGCAAAGGAGAGGAAACGCGTCTACGATCGGAGGGACGAGGCAACGGCGGAAGTGAAGAGAGGCGAAGAGCGACAGCACACTCTCGAGGAATAGGAACAGCGGTGGCACCAGACAGAGGTTGGCAGATGGACTGCAGCCCTGATCCCGAATGTAACGGTTTGGGTAGGCAGACAGCATGGGGAGGTAAATTTTTACCTCACACAAATGCTAACGGGCCACGGCATGTTTAATGTCTACTTGCACAAGTGCAATCGGAGGAGCAGTCCGTTGTGTGACTATTGCCTGGGTGAAGAGGACGACGCAAATCACACGTTCTCTACGTGCCGCCGTTGGGACGAAGAATGGCAGCTCTTACGAACATCAGTAGGAACAGACGTGTCGGTAGAGAATATCTGCTCCGTCATGCTGAAATCCCAGGACACTTGGGACTCAGTCGCGCAGTTTGTGGAGGGCGTACTCCGGTCGAAGAAGCGGGATGAATGGGAGCGTGAGAGGGCACAACCCCCAGAATAACAGGAGCGCAATAGAGCGCTGGATAGCCCAAGGCCTTGAAGTAATGCGTAAGCGGTTCCGGGGTCATGGGTTGGAGACGGGCAGGTGATTTTAGTGGGTAGGACCATTCCAAGAGGAATGGAGGAGTCCCACACTTCGTGCATAAATAGGCATTTTCACCTGCCCAAAAAAAAAAAAACTACTTCAACTACTACTACTAGTACAGACTCCGTACAGACTACCGGTACACCATTATCGCGCTTCGACTCTGAGCTGAGTGAAATTCTGAACTCTCACTCGTACAAGTGCGAGAGAGAGAAATTGACAGCGTACCAACAGGTTCTACAGTGTTATCTTCACGTGGTCGAGTACGATAATACAGTACCGAATATTTCGTCAAAACGAAAAATAGCAATACTCGATAACCGCGAGAATAAAATCGACGCCGTTTTAATGAACGAAGTTAAATCTCGACTCTGTTATGCCGCGAATAAATCGAGTTCATTATTTCGCCATTGTTCTTTTTTTGCGTGAGGCTCCCGAAGTAGGAAAATGTGCAAATGTAAGCAACGAGCTGCAAGCAATGACCGCTCGAGTTACGACTTGCAGGTATTTGCAAGCGACATTCATCGCGAAATTCAACGATTTCGCCAAAGGCGAAAGTTGTCCCGGAATTCTTCCTGATTGATGTTGAGCGAATCTGCGAGTGTATTGAAAATTATGAAGCTTCACTCAAGACAGGGAAAAAAGAAGCCAGACAAAAAAGATGATATACAGAGAAAGTGGTTTATTCTCCTTCCACTCTCCTTTACATAAATATATTCAAAAAATAGAAAAATAATCAAGATATAAAATAAAATACAAATGAATATAAAGTGAATTTGGTATGAGAGACCAGCACACAATTTTATCAATTGTGCTTTGTCTTTTATTGTATGAGAAGCAGCACACAATTATATTAATTGTATGCTATGCACGCTTGAGAGTGAGCATGCCACGAAGTGAGAAATGTGTGCGTGTAAAGATCTGACTTATTGTAAATCAATTCTCTGTACAAATATATGAGGAAACAGAGGGAACAAGTGAAAGCACTTGCAGTTGTACTGCTTGAGTGCTGGAACTTGATGCAAGACAGCGTGACACAGTCAGCGCTGCAGAACACAACAAGTAAAAAGATGAGGATGCACAACTGAGTAAAAATATTCACAGTATTTTCCCAGCAGGTTTACTGGGGGAAAATACAGTTGAGAAGGTCCGGTGAAAGCAGTGGGAAAGTCCGAGATGTGTCGACGAAGGATGTGCGCTGTACAGCGGGTTTTCACAAAACTTTATAATTTTGCAATATGGCTGCATGATACAAAAGCGTCGTTAAGCGCTGGAGTCAAATGAGTGTGATAGCCGGTGAGCGAAACCAAAGTCAAGCGAGAGAAATATCCTCTCACTTAACGTGCCATGCCTGCGAGGCATAGCCTCGGCTCTGCGAGGCCCTGCCTCAGCTATCTCCGGCATAGCCGAGCGCAGCGTACTATACAGCAGCAACAGGTCGACGCACGGCGAATATCGATCGCCGTGCGCCAGCGGATTCTCCAACATTTCCGCTTGCTATCAGCAATGGGGTTGATGATTAATTAGTTTACTCTGGGTTGAATGAGATAGGCAGAACAGCTAGTTTTGAGATTGACCTGGTGAGCGTAGTGGTGGCAGTCTGAAGTATCACCACCCTGGTGAGCCCATATTTGCCTGGATGCAACGCCGTAACTCGTGCAAGTGGCCACTTGCACGGTGGAACCCGTTCATCCGTGAGCAGAACCAAAGAGCCGATTTTAATGATATTGTTAGGGTGATGCCACTTTGAGATAGATTGCTGCCGGTAATGAGGTGACCATTGACGCAAAAATTGTTGGACCTTCTGTTGCAACAATTGCTACCTTGAGAGCCGTGAGATTGCCAATTCTTCGAGAGTTGGATCAGGGACCGTTGTGCGTTCTTCACCAATGAAAAAATGTCCAGGCGTGAGAGCTGATGAATCATCTGGATCAACGCTGACCGGTTCTAGAGGCCTTGAGTTGAGTATAGCCTCGATTTGAGCCAGCAGTGCTGAGAGCTCTTCGAACGTGAGTGCTGTATCACCAACAGTTCGACGCAGATGGAATTTGACCGATTTTACTGCTGCTTGAACGTATGCAACCAATTTTGCTAGCAGCAGAGCTGCAGTAAGTTTAAGCCGTGGTATGGTGAGTTTCTTGAGTGGTGCTACGCGCGTTTTTGAGCAGACAAGTGAAGCTACCTTTCCTGTGGAAGTTGAGTTGACAGTGATGTAAATCACTGCAGCCATGACCAGTTGAGATGCATCAGAGAAGCCACGCAATTCCACTGTTGAGGTGCTCCATGTGTTGAACCACCGAGGAATTGAGATTCTGGCCAGAAAAGTGAGATCTTCTCTGAGTGCAATCCATCGTGTTGAGACCTGGGATGGCAGTGGATCATCCCAGTTGAACTTGTGAAGCCAGAGCTCTTTTAGAAGTAATTTGGCTCTAATCACAACCGGTGAGACAAAACCAAGCGGATCAAAGAGTTGAGCCGAGATGCGAATGTGAACTTGTCTTCGCTAGGAAGCCAAGTCAGACCAAGAATCTTTGTCTCGCAGTCGTCCATTGAGATAGCTGAGCTTGACGATGATGATGAGATATTGGCAAGTACTTTGAGGTCCGACGAGTGCCATTTGGCGAGTGGAAAACCGCCCGCTATGCACAAGTCTTTGAGTTGTTGATCTATTTCAATGAGTTGATGAGTTGAATCCGCCCCTCCGAAGATGTCATCCACGTACCTGCCAAACTTGATAGCTGGCACAGCAAGAGGAAACCGATGGCCTTCATTTTCGGTGAGCTGCATGAGAGTTCGAACTGCTAAAAATGGCGCAGCCTTTGTACCATATGTCACTGTAGTTAATTTATACGACACAGGGTTGAGTTGTTCATCTTTCCATAAAATCCGTTGAAGATTCCAATCCTCATGTTGAACGCGGATTCGACGATACATTTTTGTAACGTCAGTGGCAACGATGTGTCTTTGGTGACGGATCCAAATGAGCACGTCCGAAATATTGAATAACAAATTAGGTCTAGGGTGCACGATGTCATTGAGAGACTCCCCAGAAGATGTTGAGCTAGAGCCATTAAATACCACCCGTAATTTTGTGGTGGTGCTGTCTGGTCTGAGAACACCGTGATAAGGCAAATAATAATGTATTTCACTTGAAAATGATTTTGAAGCCTTCTCCATATGACCAAGTTGCTCATATTCGTTCATGAATTGTGAGTAGAGCTGACCGTATTAGGCTTTTTTTGGGATTTTCTGAATAGTGTGTTCCAGACACTGATGTGCTCTTGAGTATGAGTTTCCCAGATTTGCAGGCGACGATGTGAGAGGAAGCCGAACAATGTATCGGCCTGTAGAATCACGCTGATGTGTGTCGCGAAAATGATCCTCGCATGACTGCTCCTTTTGTGTGAGATGACCCACTGTTTCCTTTGGTGGCTCTTCTTGAATCCAGACTTTTGTGAGCAGGTTCTGTAATTCCTGATCATCGTATTGCACGGCAGCATGATGGACAGTGAGTGCGTCAGATTATCATGAGTTGACTGATCCAATGATGAGCAATCCAAATATCGATAATGGCGCGATAGACGATGTTGGTATGCCCTTGAGAATGTTAGGTTTAATAACCTGTCCATAAATATCTGCTCCAATTATGATGTCGATTAATCGTGGCGTGAGAAAGTCAGGATCCGCCAGCTTCAGCTTCACTATGTGCGGCCATGTACGAGCTGGTGACTCAAAAGATGGTGTTACGTCAAAATCGTGGCCTATCTTACGAAACCCACGAATTTAACAGAGATGCACGTTTCAGTGTATATTTTCCGTGCTCTGGTCAAGGAGAATAAATCCTCCCTTTACCACACCCGACAAAAAAATACCGAAGACACAAGCCCGTTTTTGAGTCAAACCTTGCGGAAAATTACTCGGGATAGGGCTGGAGTGCGTTTTGTTCTCGGTTGAGGATAATCACTTCACGAATAATGGGGTGGGACTTGAATGACAATTTCACGCGGAGCAAGATTTCACTTTAATTGGTAAAAGAAAATTGTACTTACGGTTGTTTGTTGCTGTGGTTCTTGCTGTTGAACGTTGGTTGGACGTAGACTGGTGTAGTTGGACAAACTCAAAATCGAACGTATGTGTTGGTGCGTATTAATAATTATTTATTGAAATAAAACTATATGAGTAGTCGAATGTACTGTACTCGTACTCTGTACTACTTGAAACTATAATTTGTGAAATCGAGCCGCGGTGAAAAACTATTGAAGTGTACTACTTGGTCCCCATGAAACTGTCTAACCCCTATGGACTATTGACTCACTGCCGGGCGACTTTTTGACTGCTTGGCGAGTGATTAGCGATTACTCCCCGAGAAACACTGTGTTACTTGACTCCCCGTGAGAAGGTCTAACTCGCTGCCGGCGACTGATTGACTGCCTGGCGAGTCATTAGTCCTTTACTCCCCGTGAAACTGTGTCTTCGACCGATTTTTGCGGCCTTTTATAGGGCTCCTGAGCGTCGAAAAATCTTGTCGTCAAGCGCATTAAAAGAAAAGAAGGGATAAAACCCTATCCTGATTATAAGAATTTCCCCGTGGTCTATCTCAACCTTACACGTATTCATTCCCCTTACTCCGCAAAGTAGCTTCCCAACATGCAGAGCCATAGATCTATGCAAGTGCATCGGTATGGCGCGCTCTGATTTGCCCGCGCGATGTGATACACAGAGGACCACGCGATTAGGTGAGGGAACGCGCTCGAGGCGTTTTTCCCTTGAAAATGAGGCGATTTTTACTACCCCGCTTCTCGGCCTACTCTCGATAGAGTTTTCTAGCCTAGGTAATATCCTTATGCTCGCTTCTATGTAGATGTGTCTATGGTAATGGCTCAGAATTGCAGCGTTTGTACGGAACTTAATTAAATCCTTTACATCAAACCACTAGTAATAATTTACAGATTCTGTAGTTAACTCGTCGTATGCAAGCTGATTTTTGCGTTAATCTCTTATTAGTATAAATGTTTTTGTTGAATTATGATTTATTCTAATCATTATTGGTTATTCGTTCAATTAGTAATTATTCTACTTATAGTTAAACTTTTTTTCTTAAATAACTTGTTAGTTAGACAATCATTCTCGTGTTATAGAAACGAGAGCGAGAGAGTGAGAGAGAGAGACAAGGTATTTGACTTGAGAGCGACTCGCCCGACTTGGTTACTCGTACATTTCCTTCGTACGCAAGTCGGCTAGATCGCCGTTCAGCCCCTTGCGATAAGGCGTTTATCGTGGTGCGGAGAGTCAGCCAGCCTCGCTTTCCTGCAGAGGAAGCTTAATTGAAACGTGGTTCAGTTTTCTCTCTTTCTCGTTTTGTCTTACTTTTGGTATTTAGCAGTAAAACAATCTTGACATTTCATTTTATCCTTTCTATATATGTGTAACATATTCCATATATATAACTTGCTGGTAAAACAAGTATTTTTATGCATGGAAACGAGAGAGAACGAGAGAGTACTTTTCTTGAGAGCGACTCGCCCGACTCGGTTACTCGTATATTTCGTCCGTACGCAAGTCAGTTAGATCGCTGGTCAGACCTCGCGCAAGGCGTTTATCGTTGCGTGGAGAGTCGGCCAGCCTCGCTTTCCTGCAGGAGAAGCTTCATTGCAGCTGAATTTTTGTCTTATCTCTTTCTCGTTTTGTCTATTTTTCGCTATTTTACCGTAAATTAATCCTAATATTTCCTTCATCCTTTCTATATATGCATAACATATTCTATATATATATGATGGTATTTTTACTATAAATTCTAATTTTTACGAGAGACTTATTAATATAATCTCAAGAGGAAAAGGAAATTAATCCTGATATACTGATCTTTCTTCTATTACCCGATTACAACTGGTAAGCTCATTAATTCAATGTGGGTTGTACTCGTTTTCGAGTGACAGCCCTGGGTAGTTTCCATATGGAAGCATAATTGTTCTTTTTGCTGCTGATATTTTACCTACAGTATTCGTGTGAACACTTTAATAGTCATAAATCTTTCGTTTAAATAAACAGTTCCTCCACTTTTGTTAATTGTTTCGCTCAGTTAATAATTGTTCGTGATTTCATCATCTCTGTAAAGAGAGAGAGAGAGAGAGAGAGAGAGAGAAGATTTCAGGCAAGAGCGAGAAGAAAGGGTGTGGTCGCCTGATCACGTGATAGCGTTCCCTCCAACCGCTCGCCTATGACCAACAACGCCCTGGCGGCGACTAGCCGAACCCCTGGTCTAGGATTCAGGGTAAGGCTGCGCTGAATCATAGATCGATAAATGGCAGTCGATAACCGGGTCTACGCAGTATATCCCATGTTTTGAAAGTTTGCCTTTTGACCGGGAGCGCTGAAAAATTCCGTCTTTACAAGATTAATTTTCCCGGGAGACGGTCGGTAGAGCCGCATCCCCACCCTGTTCCGATCTCCGTCGCTAAAATCGCTCTCCTCTTCTCTTAAGAAGTTCGAAAATAAATAAAAAATGTAGAAAGTTACTTTTATTGTAGCGAAACTAAAACAGAAGAACTTTAACGTAATCGAAATTAAAAAAGATAAATGTGACGTTATCAAGACGTAACACATCCCCCCTTTAAACGATTATTAGGAGAAGCCTAATAATCGAATCCGAGGGTGAAGCTAACAATTTTCCAATTATGCTTGTCGTACTATTCTTTTTCTTTTAACGACTTGTCTCTTGCAAGGTCTTGGAATCTATATGTGATACAAGTTTTTGTTCGTACCATGACGAATTTCGTTAAACACGAAAAAAATGTTATTTTAATAGAAAAAGGATATTTGATTGGCAACTGTTTGGCCATATTGCTATTCTTGCTTTGGTTAAATATTGTTCTACGTTAAGTGTATGCATATATGCGATTATATTTGTTCGGACTTGTCCCTACTATGCTTAGTAGGAATATTATATCGTCCTAATTCTTACCTTAATTATTTCGTTGCTTCGTATTTTTCGATAATAGGTGTTACGTTATTGTACTTATATATGCGTCCCTTTATTAATGGGCATTTGTACTTCTCTCTTTTTCTTTTCCTAATATTTTCTTCGCTTGTTTATTTTGTTTGTTTGCTTCTTGATTTTACTTTCGTATTTTCTTTTCTTTGAAATGTTTAACTTTTTTTTTCTTGCAACTGTACAATAAGTTAAGTGAATTTATTCTTAAGTGTTACTTATGATTAAATAACGGTGAATATCGAACGTGACTTCCTGGTTACAGTGTATGTGTTTTTAATTCTAGTTCTTCTTATAATTCGTAATCTTTATCTAAATATTTGCTTCGTTAGAATATTTGCTCTCTCTTTTATTTGTAACTCAAATATTATTTATGTCTAGTGACATGGTTGAAATATCCCTTTTCTCTTTTTCTTATACCACACATTGAAGTGGTTAACTTGATTTGAATATTAGCAACTGACGTATGTAAGAATATGTAGGTATGAATTTTCTCATACGGACTTGGTGTTGATTCAATAGCTCATGAACGCTGAATTCTGAAGTTCATGAAATTCTTGGAGTTCTTGGAGTTCTTGGCCTTTTGAAGTTCTTGACGTTCTAAGCGTTTTGAAGTTCTTGATGTTCTGAGCGTTTAGAAGTTCTTGGCGTTCTAAGCGTTTTGAAGTTCTTGATGTTCTAAGCGTTTTGAAGTTTTTGGCGTTCGTGAAGTATGTCTAGAGTTGTAGGTGTTCGTGAAGTTCTTAAAATTGTTGTCCACATAATGCTGGACGTTCGTGCGGTTGTTCGTATTATCTCGCCTTCATGATGGTTAACTCCATAAAATTTGGTATAAGGATTCAACGATCGTCTAGTATAAAACGAATGCTTCCTTTTAGTCTGAGGAGATGTAGATGTTTGGTTAAAATATCCAGGGCAGTGCGGTGGCCCTCGGAATGAGTGACTCGTAAACTCTTGTGTCTGTGAAACATAATGTGCATTAATAATATGCAATAACATAGTGTGACTAACGATTATTATTATTATTATTATTATTATTATTATTATTATTATTATTATTATTATTATTATTATTATTATTATTATTATTATTATTATTATTATTATTATTATTATTATTATTATTATTATTATTATTATTATTATTATTATTATTATTATTATTATTATTATTATTATTATTATTATTATTATTATTATTATTATTATTATTATTATTATTATTATTATTATTATTATTATTATTATTATTATTATTATTATTATTATTATTATTATTATTATTATTATTATTATTATTATTATTATTATTATTATTATTATTATTATTATTATTATTATTATTATTATTATTATTATTATTATTATTATTATTATTATTATTATTATTATTATTATTATTATTATTATTATTATTATTATTATTATTATTATTATTTTTTTTTTTTTTTTTTTTTTTTTTTTTTTTTTTAATGAGGGGGGAAAAATGCTTTCTGCACCATAAGGGGCTGTCGCCTCCTCGTGTGTCGGACTCACCATCCTGGCATACCGACTAAAAAACCCTCCTCATTTCCCACATGGAGCCCTGACCGGAACCGCTTTCGCATTACTTCAGTCAGGGCCGTGCTGTACTTCGCCCGAGCGAGCTCTTCTTCTGTTTTCCGATTTTTCATTCAGGGTCCGCTAGGCACCCATCGTCTTTCTTCCGTCTCAGTACGGTGTGTACGTACGCTGCGACGGCGTTCCATTGCTCTTCGTCCCGAAGCATTGTTCCAATCACGTTGTCAGGCGTGATTTGGCCTACTGTCCTCTCCAGTGTTCCCCTGTCCGCCGCAAATCGAGCACACCCGAAAAACGTGTGGAGAACGTCATCGCGTTCCATGTTGCAGTACCAGCACTGAGGGGACCTCACCTTCCCCATCTTGTGCAGGTATGCTCGGAAATACCCGTGCCCCGTGAGGAATTGGGTCGTGTAGAAGTCTACCTCTCCGTGAGCCCTCTCCATCCATGGTCGCAGCTCTTTAATGAGTCTGTTCGTCCAGCGTCCTTCGGTGGCGTTGTCCCAGCGTATCTGCCAGCGCTCCATCGAGCGAGTGCGCTCCTGTACCGTTGCATCTTCTCTGCTGGTCTCCGTTCTTCTCTCGTATATGCCTTTCCGTTCCAAGGCCAGCAAGTCAATCGGGATTGCTCCAGCAACCACTAGCACCGCTGATTCCGATACCGTTCTGTAGGAGCACGCAATCCTCAATGCCCCTTGCCGTTGAACAGAAGCCATTCTCGTCCTGTACTTCCGGACCTTCAATGCGTTTGCCCATATTTCGGCTCCGTACAGCATTACTGATTGGGCCGTCGTCATCAGTAGCCGGCGTCTGCCCGGTCTTGGCCCGCCCACATTGGCCATCAGTTTGCTCAGTGATGCTGTCACTGTCGCCGCCTTGTCGGTAGCATTGCGGATGTGCTCCCAGAAGGTGAGCTTAGTGTCCAGCATCAGCCCCAGGTACTTTGTCCATCTCTTCGTTTGAATTTGTTGGGTTCCAACTGTCATATCGATGACAGTTGGGATCCGCCTCCTCGTGAGCATGACAATTTCGGTCTTCGAGATCGACAACTGCAGTCCGTGTCTGTCCATCCAATCGTTGACCCTCCTCATGACCTGGTTCAGCTTTAGCTGCGCGTGTTCGGCGCTGCGAGCGGTAATGACCGCAGCGACGTCGTCGGCGTAGCCGACCAGAAACGTTTCGCTCGGCATTTCTGTTCGAAGCAGACCATCGTATGTGGCATTCCAAAGGTCCGGTCCCAAGACCGATCCCTGCGCCGCCCCAGCGGTAACCTTTTTTAGTTTTTGGCCTTCTTCCGTTTCGTACTGGAGCCATATTATTATTATTATTATTATTATTATTATTATTATTATTATTATTATTATTATTATTATTATTATTATTATTATTATTATTATTATTATTATTATTATTATTATTATTATTATTATTATTATTATTATTATTATTATTATTATTATTATTATTATTATTATTATTATTATTATTATTATTATTATTATTATTTACAAGGAGTTGCGGAATCCTTTTTACGGATATCCCCCAGCCTTTCGAACTGGGGGGGTATGTGGGACTCCCAAAAAAGCAGGCCTACCCACTAAACCGCCCTCTCCTTGTTGCCCTCCCCCAGACCAGGAACTATTTCGATATTACTTCTGGCTGGGGGTTCTGTCTGTGTTCGTCCGTTCGTCTTGTTGTCTGTAACCTGTCGCGTCACGTCAGTCCGTCTGCTCAGTTAGGTGAGGCAGCCGTCTACGTTTTTTCGTCGCAGTATCGTCTCTGTATAGGTGGCAACTAGTTGCCACCATTCTGTTGAGTGGAGCATCACCTGAACAATGTTGTCCGGGGTGATGCTGCCAACAATCGTCTCCAGTTCCAGTCGGAGTCCTGTCCAGCGGTCGCACACAAAAAATGTGTGTTCCGCGTCGTCTCGTTCGTGTCCACAGTACTTACAGTCTGGCGTCCGTACTCTGTCCATGTTATAAAGGTACCGTCTAAAGTAACCGTGTCCCGTCAGGAACTAGGTGATGTAAAAATTTACGTCCCCAAAATCCCTTTCGATCCACGGTCTTAGGTCCTTTATTAGTCGTCCTTTCCAGTTGCCTGTCGCTCTTTCTGTCCATTGTTCGTGCCAAGTCTGTATCGTCTTGTCGCGTTCCGCGACTGCCGCATTCTCCCGTCTTATGTCCGCGCTTCTCCCGTAGATCCTCTTTCGCTCGAAAGCTAGGAGGTCCACGGGGATTACGCCCACAACCACCAAGACTGCTTGTGCAGAGACAGTTCGGTAGGAGCAGGCGATCCTCAGCGCACCCTGTCTTTGTACCGTCGTCATCGCGTGGCAGTACTTCTTTGTCTTCAGGGCATCTGCCCAGATCTCTGCGCCGTAAAGGAGGATCGAGTGGGCCGTCGCCATTAAAAGTCGTCTTTTCCCCGGTCTCGGCCTGTTTGTGTTGGCCATTAGGCGGCTTAAGGATGCTATCCTCTTAGCCGCCTTCTGGCATGTTTTTTGTATATGAGGCCAGAAGGTCATCTTCGTATCTAGGGTCACTCCCAAGTACTTGACTTCACCTCCGGCCTCGATTTCGTCCGTCCGACCCACATGGGTAGTCTCGTCTGTATGCGTCTTCTGCTAAGGAAAGTCAGTTCTGTCTTTTCTGTCGCGAGTTGTAGTCCGTGGTCCGTCATCCAACGGCCCACTCGTCGCATTGTCTGGTTCAGTTTTTGCTGTGCCAGGTCTGGAGACCGCTCGGTGATCACCGCCGCCACGTCGTCAGCGTAAGCGACGAGGAAAACACCAAGCGGCAGTTCCAGCCTGAGCAAGCTGTCGTAGAGTCCGTTCCAAAAGTCTGGTCCCAGTATGGACCCCTGTGCAACCCCCGCGGTGATTTGTCTCGTCACCGGTCCTTCAGTCGTCTCGTACGTGATCCGTCTGTTTCTTAGGTAGTCCCCCACCACCCGAGCCAGGTAAGCTGGAACCCCGAAGTTGCCTTCAAGCGCCTCCAGGATGTCAACCCACCTGGCCGAGTTGAAGGCATTCCTGATGTCCAAGGTCGCCAGCAGAACGATTGGTCGCGCTGCATGGCAATGTCTCTCCAAATCCAGGAAGGAATCGACCACTTTTTGGAATCGCGGCGGCATGTCAAGCCAGGCATGTAGCCGCGTGCACAAAGAGCAGTCATATGGGAAGGAGACCCAGAATAAGAAAACCAACATGGAGAGTCTAATAGGAGTGCAGATTATGGTGCAGGGGCACGGAACCCCAGTACCGGCGCCGGCAGGGAGTGAGCAAGCGGGCTCTCCGGCGTCGAAAACAAGCGACCACAGTGCTACGTTGGTGGACGACTTGGCCAACGTAGCATCTAATGCCACAAGCGAAGAAAGGGGTGGAGCAGAACACCTATATGCAGCCACAGAAGAGGCGACTCGAGCAGAGCTCATGAACAGGACAGAGCTCTTGACGTCGGGAGGCGACAGGACCGGAAGAGTGGAGCAACAAAGAGCGGCTCTGCAAAAACAGGAGGACGAGGCCATAGCGGGGGAAGAGACCCGCTTACAAGACATAGCTGCCATAATAAAGAGTATGCAGAACGCAATATACAGACAAAAAAACGTTAGCATGGACATTAAGCAAGGGCTGTCCAAGTTAGTGGAAGCAGTTGACGCTATCTTTGAGGAAAGGCGTATCTGGAAAAAGGCGAGAGCTGAACTGAAATGCTGGGAACTACCTCGCATCAAACGACGAGGCTCCCAGTCCTCCAACTGCAGTCAGAAACGCAGCCGAATTGTCGCGAGCCCAGGAGGCAACGCCAGAGATCCTCGAGAGGAGAAAAGAACAAAACAAGCTGACTCTCATGAATGGAGGACAGTGCGTAGCAAGACGAACAAAAAGACCACGGAGCATCAGAGCGGCGAGAAAATCGCAAGGAGGCCCGAGCGGCCGAACAAAACACTCACCGAGATCCAGGGGAATGTAAATGGCATGGACCACCCGGCTCAGATAAAGGAGAAGTGGAAGCCCCGGTCCGAGGCGGTTCTGATCAGGCCAGAAGCAGGCAAGAGTTACGCAGAGACGCTTAAGAAAATTCAGGCCAAGGTGAACCCAGACGACACCCAAACCAACGTAAGGAGCATACGCCAAACAAGAAACGGAGATATCCTCCTCGAATTGGGCAGGGATACAAAGAGGAAGACAGACTTTACCCGCGCGCTAAGGGAAGCCTTGGGGCCCACGGGATGCGTAAGGGAACTGAAACCCAGAATAACCCTCGAGTTCCGGGACCTCGACTGCGTGACGGAGGAAGAGGACGTCCGAGACGCGCTCAACCGTGCCCTCAATGACGGAGCAGGGGATGCCAGGATCCGGGTGCCCAGAGCGGTGCACAGGGGACAAAAAATTGCCATCGTCGAGATCGACGAAATCAGAGCGGCAGAAATCCTACGGACGGGCAAGATCAAGATAGGATGGGTTATTTGCAGGGCAAGGCGACGGGTTATGGTCGCCCATTGTTTCAGGTGCCTGGACTACGGGCACCATTCAGCAAACTGCAGAGGCCCTGACCGCAGCAAGATATGCTACAAGTGTGGCGAAGTAGAGCATAAGGCCTCTACTTGCCAGGCCTCCCTAAAATGCGTGCTTTGCGCAACCAAGGAGGACACGGCGGTCAACTCGGCGCATGCCATGGGATCAGGAGCGTGTGCCACATTCAGGCAAGCGCTCGACAAAGCCAAAAGCCAACAGAGATGACACAAGTCCTACAAGGGAACGTGAACCGTAGTAGGACTGCTGACGACCTACTGACGCAACTCATATACGAGAAAAAAGCTGACATACTGCTGATCAGTGAGCAGTACAAGGATAAAGACTGCCCTACATGGTTCGCGGAGGACCTGGGTACCGCAGCCATATGGGTACCAGACCCACGGAGGCTACGGATAGATGGCCATGGCTCGAGGCGTGGCTTCGTTTGGATCAAGGCAGAGAACACGACCTACGTGAGCTGCTACCTCATGCCAAATGAAAGCATCGACTCTTTCCAACAAAAGCTAGAACAGCTGGAAGACACAGTTAGGGACATGGAAGGCCAAATTCTCGTCGCTGGGGATTTTAACGCTAGGGCACTGGAGTGGGGAATGCCAACACCTGACGGAAAAGGTAGACGAGTAGTGGAGATGGCCGCGAGGCTGGGGCTCGTGGTACTTAACTCGGGCACCACCTCAACCTTTAGGCGACCAGGGTACGGGCAAACAATCCCGGACATCTCCTTTGCGACGGAAAACCTCGCCCCCTATGTCAGCGAGTGGAAAGTGATCGAAGACCTCACAGGAAGCGATCACCAATACGTAACCTACGGGATCCACCTAAACAGGTCAACACTTACACGCAGAAATCAGCCGAACAGGTGGTGCGTAGCCAAACTAGACTCGAAAAAACTCACAGCAATAATATCCGCAAATCTAGCGATCGCAAACAGCACGGACGACTCAACGGAAACCCCGACAACAGCAGAGGCTCTCGCCACATACACCATGAGCCTGATAACTCGAGCTTGCAAGGCAGCCATGCCACAGAAAAGCTCACGAGAAAACAGACGACCCGCGTATTGGTGGACCCAAGAAATCGCTGAAGTAAGGAGAACGTGCATACGATTTAGGGGGAAAGCAACGAGGACTCGCAGAAGGGACCCCGAAATAGCCGCGACCTGGGCAGCGCAATACAAACGGGCTAAAAAAGAACAGCGCACCATCATAAGACGCACAAAGGTCGAGAAATGGAAGCGACTCTGCGAGGAGGTGAATAACGACCCTTGGGGACTTGGCTTCAAAATCGTCATGCGCAAGTTCGGGGCCGCTCCCACGGGGGCAAGCATGGACATAGACAGAATGAGGCGGATCGTCGATGCACTTTTTCCGAGTCAGGATGTGACACCAGAGCCCGAAAGAGAATCGCCGACGGAAGACATCCCGCTCTTCACAGAGGCAGATCTCAAGGCAGCAGCATCCTCCTTACCTACTAGGAAAGCATCGGGCCCAGACGGCATACCTGGGGAGGTGCTAAAAGTGGTTGCTGAAAGCCATCCACAGCTCCTACTTAGCATGTACAACCGCTGCCTGACAACTGGCGTATTCTACAAGCCGTGGAAGATACAACGGCCACTGAGCATGCTTGATACGGCGGGCAAGCTACTAGAGAAACTCCTCAAGGGACGACTGCTAAAGGCCATAGAGGCAGCCGGAAACCTCTCCGAAAGACAATTCGGCTTCCGGAAGGGTCGATCCACGTTGGACGCGGTGCGGCAGGTAACACAAGCAGCCAGTGCAGCGCAAACAGGAAACCACCACTCGCGACAAATAGTACTGCTTGCTACATTAGACGTTAAGAACGCTTTTAATTCACTTAGATGGAAGGATGCACTAAAGGCCCTAAGAGAGGACTTCAGGATACCGGAGTACCTCTATCAAATGATGAAAAGCTACTTCAAAGACAGAGTACTAGTCTACGAGACTCGAGACGGGCCTCAAAAAAAGAAGCTGACGGCGGGAGCCGCGCAGGGCTCGATACTAGGTCCAGATCTCTGGAACGTCGCCTACGACGGAATCCTCAGGCTAGATATGCCCGAAGGTGTCTTTCTGGTCGGATACGCAGACGACATTGCTGCAGTCATCAATGCAAGAGACTTGGACATAGCCCAGCAAAGGCTAAATCAGACGATGCGGCGCGTCAGCCGATGGTTGGACGATCACGGGCTAACCCTCACAGCCCAGAAGACCGAGATACTACTGCTGACAAGAAAGTGAATAGAAAACATCGTGCCAATGCGCGTAGGAACTGAGGTCGTGGTAACGACGGCGGCGGTCAAGTATCTGGGAATAACCTTGGACTCGAAGCTCACCTTCCAAGACCACACTCTACGGGCAGCAGACAAAGCTGCGACCGCGGTAACGGCGCTAAGCAGAATCATGGCAAATGTAGGAGGCCCAAGACCGAGCAAACGTAGACTCTTGATGAACGTCATACACTCTATTTTGCTGTACGGAGCCGAAATATGGGCTGATTCGATAGGGCCTAAAAGTCGCAGAAAAAGAATAGCTGCAGTACAACGCAGGGGAGCCCTGAGAGTTGCCTGCGTCTACCACACGGTCGACGGCCCTGCGGTCTTGGTAATAGCAGGCGTCGCACCAATCGATCTCCTGGCGAGAGAACGGCAAGAAACGGCGGCACGAAAAGCGGAGGTAGGCAGAGAGGTGGCCAAATCACAAGCCAGAGCCCGCCTAATAACCTTGTGGCAAATGCGATGGGACGAAGACCCAAGGGGTTCCTGGACGGCGAAACTAATAGGACAGCTCCTACCCTGGATAAACCGCATGCACGGGGAGGTCAATTACTACCTCACCCAGTTTCTGACAGGACACGGCCTCTTTGGCACCTATCTCCACAAGATGGGCAAAGTCGATGAACCGAGATGCACGCAATGCGGGGCAGACCATGACGACGCGTATCACACGTTTTTCACGTGTATAAGATGGGAAAGCGAGAGGCGGACAGTCCAACAAAAAGTCGGCGAGCTAACGCCGGAAACCGCCATCCAAACGATGATAAAGAGCGAGGCAGACTGGAACGCCATCTCTAAGTATGTCGAAACAATTCTACGACGCAAAATGCCGAGCAAAGACATTAAACGCCGCACAAGAAGAAGGACAAGAAGCACAATCGCTGAAAAATAAAAAAATAAAAAAATAAAAAAATAAAAAAATAAAAAAGTACAGGACCCGAAACGGAAAGGACACCACACTATCCGCAAGTGTGGTCAGATAACTCGACGATGCAGCCCAAGCAGCGAAGCAAAGGAACCTCCCGAAGAAATGCTAAACTAGTCCCGGGCGAGGTTTTGACTTCTCACCATCAAAGACATAGGGTGTGGTTTTTAGTGGGTAGAAATCCCACTCACTTGGAAAGTGCGGACCCTTTCCATTTGTCTTTAAAAGATTTTCCACTTCCCTCGAAAATTATTATTATTATTATTATTATTATTATTATTATTATTATTATTATTATTATTATTATTATTATTATTATTATTATTATTATTATTATTATTATTATTATTATTATTATTATTATTATTATTATTATTATTATTATTATTATTATTATTATTATTATTATTATTATTATTATTATTATTATTATTATTATTATTATTATTATTATTATTATTATTATTAGTTTTAATTATTATTCTGAGGAAGAATACAACACTTTTTTTTTAAGAGTGCGCAAAGACATAAATGAAATAATTCTGCCTATTATGAATTAAAAAATATATGTAAGGGTATGGTTATATGGTTTCAGCTCAAAATATATTTACTTACGTGAATATTTGGTATTGAGAGAAGTTTTCCTTGCATTATTCCTTTGCTTATACATTTTTTTCATATTTACCATTTGTGTAGCGAAAGTGGTACCAGTGTCCCATTATGGCGTTCTTGAATAGTCACATGACTTGTCGATAAGAGAGTGTATATCGTCGTTGTAGGCTTGTGGTTGGTGGCGTAATCTAGAGTCGCTTTCCAACAAGTAGTTCACCAAGTTTTGGATGGTAATCTATTCGGTACTACGTGGGGTTTCGGAAATAGGAAGGGTAGGTATTGGAGACACAGCGGTGGAACTAGGGACTGGTCTTCCTAAATTAGAAAATGTGGGTATCTTGGTCTTGCTCCTAGTGACAGGGCCGGCAATCATACTTGCGAGTTGGATGCTGTTGGAATCTTCTTCTGTGTCCATTGTTTCTAGGGGTGTTAAAAGGTTTCTGGGCTCTGTCGTATCGTTGATAAGAGCTACCGTCTGTTCGGTATCAATACTGCTAAGGTTTTGGATTTTCCATGCTTTGGAAATGGAAGGAGGTGGGACTGAGTAATAAGGTGGAGGGGTATTTGACGTGATTGTTGCGCAATGTGCAAGTTGGGTAACTGGAGGTAAAACATGTTCAGAAGATTCTTCGAGTAAGGGATTCAAGAGATTCAAGGGCGGGAGTGTATTTCCCTGAAGATCCGTTGGGTTAGTTTCCTTTTCCCGGATTGCTTCGTATTGGATTCCAAAAGGGTGTTGCGTAACAGATGCTAGTGTTTTACCAATCCATCAATATGGTACACCTCCTAATTCGATTTTCCCTGGTGCTCTGGAAATTGCAGTCTGGATCCATGAGGACATTTTTTACTGGGTGAGGCTTTTCCATTCGGGAGGGACCCAAATGCCTCTTTGGCCTTCGACATCTGGTTGCCAATAGTGCGTTATGATTTGCAAGTTGAACGCATCAGGGATCGCTCTGCGGTTCGTACTGATGTATAGTCTCCTGCCCTTGGGTCGTGTGTCGCTCCACACGTGTGGCACATCGAAGGAAACTGGCCATCCATCGAGGCCCGGTTGAGGTATTAGGGTTATATCTTGCCCGATTGGGACCAGTATGTCTATATGCCATTGGTAATAAATATTTTCCAACAATATGTCTTCGAAAGGTATGTCTCGGAGTTGATGTGTCCAGGACTTGAGAGTAGAGAAGTCGATGTCTCTCCACTCGGGGGGCACGTATAAATGAAACGTTCTCCTGGCAAGATCCAACCATAACCTGATTCGCCAGTAGCAGTAATTTTTTTCTGCTCCTGGCATAGTTCGTCGTGGTCTGAAGAAATGTAATCGTATGGGCAATGCCGGTTATTTCGGGTCGTTGTGCTTTGGTTGTTATTCCTTATGACGGAGCTCTGTGTTCCCTTCATAAATCCATTGAGACATGGTGGTGGCTAAGGTGATTAGTATAGTTGTGATTTCTGGCTTTCCGATAGTAATTTATTATAATTATTCGTTAGTGACCATACGCTTATGATTATTTATTATTAAATTTTTATTGATCAACGTTAGTTTGTTATTGTTACTCTATTGTGTTATTAGTTCTCTTCGTGCACTCACACACACAGAAAGAAAAATTATCAAAACTCGTTGTTTAATTTTATTTATCCATAGATTTTTATGTACTTCATGCGCACTTGCACTTCTTCATACCATAATTTAAATATATGTATATATTTAAGAGGTACGAGAGAGAGAGAGAGAGAGAGAGAGAGAGAAGAGGAAAGAACAACAAAAACCTATACATCTAATCAAAGGAAAATTTGATATTAGGTGGCTTTGTTGTTGGATTGTTGGTCATCAACCTTAAGCGAGGGGTAAATCGAAGTGGTTTCTGTTGAAGTAGTTGGTTCTTGGTCGATATTTGCCGTCGATATTTAGCGGATAGAATGGGATGGGTATATCAGGTGTATGCATAAGTTTTTTCCGGTTTTTTGGTAAAAAAAACACGTAATTTTCAAGGGAAATTAATTTTTGTTTTATTCAAAATATTGGCCATCGGCTTCTACACATTTCGCCCATCTTTCAGGTAACTTATGAATACCATGCCAGAAAAACTGCTTGTCTTTTGCGGCAAACCATTCGTCGAGCCATTTTCCAACTTCCTCGAAATTGCTGAAGTGCTGCTCTGGGAGCGCGTGCCCCATTGATGCGAAGAGGTGATAGTGAGATGGCGCCAGGTCTGGTGAATACGGCGGGTGCGGAAGGATGTCCCATCCAAGCGATTTCAAGGTGTCTTTCACTGCTTTTGCTGTGTGAGACGGCGCATTGTCGTGTAACAAAATCCACCCATTTACCGAGGGACCCATTTACCGAGTTTATTGATCTTCCCCATTACTCGTAAACGTCTGCTGATTGTTTCTTGTGACACATGTAATGCTTCTGCTAATTGCCGTTGAGTTGGGTCATCATCCAATAACTCCTGCAATTGCTCGTCTTCACATTTTGTGGTCTACCAGAGCGCTCACTGTCTTTCACATTGAAATCACCACTTTTCAATTGTCGAAACCATGTCTCACATGTTCTAATCGATGGAGCGTGTTCACCATATGTTTCTACCAGCAAACGTTGACTTTCAGCAGCCTTTTTCTTTTGATTAAATAAGAAAAGCAATGCGTGCCGCAAATGTTCTTTTTCAGGCACAAAACTCGACATGATCACTGAACGATAAAACAAAGACGCTAGTTTTTGGCGGACTCAACTTGTGTGTGTTTGTAGGTTAATGTCAGACGAACAAAATGACGTATGTGTCAAATTAATACGCTGCGTACTTTTCGCTGGCGCCATCTCTTAGTTAAACCGGAAAAAACTTATGCATACACCTGGTATATTCGTAGGCAAGGCTGCACCCTTCGGGGCCCACACGAATGACAACGGACGCATCGTCTGTATTTTACTGAAGTGTGGGTAATATTGGGGGAGGGGAGTAGTCTGCTGGAAAACTTGGTACGGCTGTGAAGTGAGGGTTTGCCGCGGGGTTACTACGAGCAGACTTGTAGAATTCTCGACCTCGTGGTTCGGGTCTGGGGATCGTATTTCCGCTGAAATACTGTTCAGATCTTCCTGAAGGGGGTATTATACCTTGGTTTTTAGTTAATTGGGTAACTCCTAATTCTTGTAAGGGAATAGATGCTTCTGTTGCAGGACCTTCGTTATTTGGTCGTTACATGGGGTCGTTTATTCAAATGTATATGTAACTGAATCCCATAGGGCTCCTAATAGGTAAAGAGACCATCCATATATAGTGTGCAACGAGTATCCGTGTATAAGGGTGTCGAAAATAAATTTTATTATTTGACTTACTAATAACAGTCTGATTAAACCCGCGCTAATATTTCCGAATACCGATAAGTATCCCCATGTTTTATTCTAAGTTGACTCAATGATTTTTTTAATAGATTGGTCGTCTGGTAAATTGGAGATTGATCCTTCTTGTGTGATAGTGGGCTGTCCTGCTATTCCCCGCGCGATGGAGTTAAGGATAGCGGGTCGTTCCGCGGGGAACATAATATGGTCTCGGAGTTCGTCAAGATCCTTTTAGATGTATATGCCGCTGGTAGCCAGGCTGTGGGGATTTCTATATTGCCACGTGGGCATGGTGAGGGGTTTTATGACTAAGGGTGGCATGACCTGTACCGGCTCGGAACCGAAGCTATACCAAGCGCTGTTCAGTCTGTACATGGGCGAAACTAGCCTGTTATCATTAATTTGTGTACCTATCTTTGATTAAATGTGTGTGCGTGGTGATACATATAGGGTTTTATTGCCAATGGATACGGGCAATTGGTCGCAACATTCTTTGGTTTGAGCAACTTTTACTTTTACTGTAAAACTTTACTGTACGGCACGATGCCGAATGGAAGTTCCTGGATTCTCGGCCACAGATTCCGTTACTGTGGCTATATTTTCGAGTGACCGACAAGGACGACGACGAACAATGATCTTCTGATCCATCAGCGTAAATTTAGTCTCAAATTTTGTAATTAAACGCCTCACTGTCGATTCATTTGGCGCATTATTGCGACCAAAAACTTGACGTAATTGGCGAACTGTTTTCGCAAAACTTTCACCATTTTTGTAATGTGTTTTTACAATAATTAAACATTGCTGGTTTGAATACTTCTCCATATTCTTAAATCGCGTGGTCTGTACGTGATAAATGTAAAAAAAAATCACCGTACAACTCGTATTAACAAAATGGCGACAAATTAAAATCCGGCGCTCTTGCTGGGACACCCTTTACTAATACTAATATTATTGCTATTTTCAACAAGAAAAAGAAAAATATATCATTCTATTATTAGAAGGAAAAGAAAACTTTTGTTCAATGAAACTGTTGTGCAAAATTCAGAAACAACAAATCTTAAACTCGCGCCGCGATAATTAAATATGCACACAAAACAAGTGAAAATAAAAATAGCATCAGTAGATTATTGCGATATATATATATTCTTCCCCCTTTTTTTTCTCGCTTTTTTTTTTTATATGTATATACTGTAACGTAAATTTGGTGCCTCAACGCACCACGTTACCTATGACTGGTCCAAGTTATTTTTTCCTTCCTTTTTATTTTCTCTTTCGAGATGGGCGCCAGGCGCTTTTGCGCCGGAAGGAAAAAATACAGAGTTGGATGACCAGTCTCAACCCAGGCCAGCTACAGCTGTTCAAGGCAGAGTGGGTGGTTCGGACTGTCAAGCCACTAATTAGTCAACTAAGATAAAAAAAATAAAGATAAGATCCGACTAAAATCCATTAATTAAAATAAGTCAGTAAAATTAAGGAACGCGGACAATTAATAAAATAAGGTCAATAAATACGTCAAACGAGAAACAGGAAGGTAGGCTACTAAATAAATAATCAATAAACAAATAAAATAATTGCAGTAAATAATTTAGACAACCACAGCAAGTACGGGACTTACAAACTTCTTTATTTCTGGCGACCTGATGATAATTTCCAATAAACAACAATTTCGAATTCAAATAAAATGTCCCGTAAAATCAGTCTCTTGTGTTAACAATTTTCTAACTTTAGTTAGGTATCCTAGTTTTAATCTTTACTTCAACGGCAGCAGTTATCCCACGCTCTCACTCACTCTTATACTTCGGTAGCCCCTAGATAGCCTATCTCGTTCGCTACGTATTCCTAATAATATTCATCGACTACAATCAAATATTCGGTAGTCTCAACGCACCGTTCGCGATACGGCCTATTCCGAGCTAATCCCAAATACATCCAAGAACCATAACAACGGGACGTCGGAAGGTCACGTACGCGAAGCGACCCGCGGCTTGCCAAATATTACAATTCCGAATAATAATTGCGAGACGGTAATCAATCTGAGCGTAATACTCTCGACCAGCCCCTCGTGGCCTGAATAAAATATAACGAATGAACTATATCGAATAAATCATAACAAATGACATATAACCAATAATAACGAGGAAAAGAAAATAAATAAAGAACGAAACAAATAAATAAAGGAATAAATAAACAAATAAAGAAATGAATAAATAAATAAATAAATAAATGAATTAGAGAACCGCCGATCGATCGGAAGGATACGCGACGCGGTATGTAACGTTCCAGTCCCTTTTACATAGAACACACCACGGGACGACGTGATAACGCGCGCACGACCTTCTTACTCGGAAGGAAAGGAAACTCAAGCCAAATAACCTAAATCCAAAATCTATACTTCGTTAAAGTCCGTAACGCGGTCTATTCCGTTCGAATCCCACACAAGTTAATTAACCAATCCCAAGGCACTCCGGGATAACGGCTTAACACGCGCACGATCTTACTATAAAACAATTAATAAAGTGCCTTTTCCCCGGCTTTTATCTGTCACACGATCTCGCTGTTACATGCTACGAACGCCGCAGTTCCCGATACAAATTAACCCTCTGCGCGCAGTGTACTAGCGTCGCAGGGGTGACCAAGTTTGAATAAATTTGACTAAACTAAGCAGATAATAAAGTAAGAAAATATTAGCGAAAGACCGTGGAAGGAAGAAGAGCTCACCGGGACGATGACGATGCGTTGTTTCTCGAAATCTGGGGAACCTCGAAAGATGTTGGATGATTCCTCCTGATCTTCCTCGAGTTACGAAAGCTGGTCGTTTAGCGTTCTGATGCTGGCTTGAGGAACCACCCTCTAGTCCTTGCCTCGATAATAATTTGTGGGACTTCGAAAAAATAGAGCGGGACACCGATAGAAAGTACGCTACGTCTGGTTCGCTCAACGGTCACCGGGAAAAAGCCCCGAGGTCCTGCCGGCACGCGTGCCCGTGAACTATGATCCCGACTTAACATGCTAGACTCGGTTAATTGGGGGAACCTGTGTCGCACGATGACCGCGACTAGCACCTTAGCTGGACGACGCATAAATTAGCCACAGATAATACAGAGAGTAGCTTTGTCCGGCAGATGAATCCCATGAGCTGGATGGACTGCTGCAAGTAGATGATAGCTGAAGATAGATAGCAGCGTATCATTTGTAAATGAACGTCGAGCGGGACGGCTGTATCTCCCAACAGAGAAAGGCGTAAAATATCGGCTTATGTAAAATATCGAATCCCGAAGCCAGCAATCGATGGATACGGCGTAATCATCCTCCTCTTCTCTCCCCGATCATCCCTCGGTCGTGTCGATCGCATTATACGTATATAAAAAAAAATAAAACAACAAAAAACAAAAAAAATAAAAATAAAGAATAAAGAAGCCCTGAAAATCCACCCTACAACCCTGCGTGATCGTGTAGGCTTCCGTTGAGCGAGGAGGACGCAGCTCGAATTTTCTGCCACGTTACAATAGGTACACCTCTTTACAGGTTAGGGACCTGTTGTTTTCCTTCTTTTCATTCTCCTTCTTTTTTTTCATTCTCCTTCTTTTTTTTTCTTTTAACTAGTAGGATAGGTCGAAAGGACCGACATTTCCATAGGTCGTGGGTCCACCGACCCTTCGAGGAAGCTATCATCGGTCTGGCTGAGTTGGCTATTTGAGACGGCGAGAAGGGGGAAGCGGGGACTTGGGGCCACACCGAAACCTGGGTTACCCGTCAAATTTTCCGGCCCACTAGGCGTCGACGTAATAGGTCGCGGTCGACGGGGTGTGTTGTAAATATCATTGGTTTGCGTGGGAGGGAAAATTTGTGTGGTCGGTCGTGGGCGCGAGGGTACGTTGTATACAACTTCGCTAAACCGAATATCCAAAGGGGGTGGTTCGGCCCGCTGGTAATTGTAGCCAGGGTACCGATCCCCCTGTACCTTTGAAGAGAATATTTTGTACAACATGGAGGCTAGATTCAATAGGAGGTGGCTGCTCGTTAGTATTAACAATATTATTTCTCCGATGAAGAGGGCTGCGATGGCGGGACCATATTTTGCTTCTTCATCGTTCTGATTGGTGCGTTCGCTCAGTAGGCGTTCCACCTCTTTTAAACTGATGTCGTGGGCCTCTTTTCCCGTGGTTCCTCTGATGGTTATACTTGGAGTGGGTGTTCCTGCTATATCAATAACTTGCGGGGGCTGGTAGTTTATTATAGTGGGCATTAACTCTGTGATATTTAGTGAGGTTAATAGTATTAGGTGCGCAACTAAGTTCCCGCTGTTTTTCAAGAGATGGCTCCAGTAGTAAGTGCTGGTCGATTGGGACATAACCAAAACGTCATGAACCAAGCTTAGACATATGGTAAACAAACCGCTTTGACACATTAGTGATTTTGTTTTTGCGTCATATATTTTTGGTTGTGTGAAAATGTCTGATTTTGTGTCAAATAATCGTCATTTAGGGGAAGTGTTGCTTTTCTTCTTTCATTCGAAGAAAACGGCGGCTGAAGCGCATCGAGAACTCCAAAAAGTTTACGGAGATGCTGCTCTAAGTAAAACAACATGTCGTAATTGGTTCCATCGCTTCAAAGACGGTGATTTTGATGTTGACGACCGTTTGCGTGAAGGAAGGCCAAAAACCTTCGAAGACGCTGGATTGAAGGCATTGCTCGATGAGGATCCGTGCCAAACGCAAAAAGAGCTTCCTTCAGCATTAGGAGTTACCCGCCAAGCCATTTCTAAGCGATTGCATGCGTTAGGAATGATTAAAAAACAAGGAACTTGGGTTCCTTATGATTTAAAGCCAAGAGACGTTAAGCGTCGTTTTTTCGCCTGTGAACAACTGCTCCAGCAGCAAAAAAGAAGGGTTTTCTTCATCGCATCGTTACGGGTGATGAAAAATGGATTCATTGCAGCAACCCAAAGAGAACAAAGTCATGGGGACTGCCCGGTCATGCTTCTACGCCGTCGGCTCGGCCGAATATTCACGCTGCGAAGATTTTGCTGTGTATTTGGTGGGACCAGGGCGGTGTTATTTATTATGAGCTGTTGCAACCGAACGAAACCATCACTGGGGAACGGTATCGAACTCAATTGATGCGATTGAGTCGAGCACTGCGCGAAAAGCGGCCACAATACGAGCAGAGGCACGAAAAAGTGATTCTACAGCATGACAACGCTCGGCCTCACGTTGCCAAACCCGTTAAAACCTACTTAGAAACGCTCAAACGGGAAGTCCTACCCCACCCGCCATATTCCCCAGATATTGCGCCGTCCGATTATTACTTGTTCCGTTCGATGGCACATGGTCTGGCTAATCAGCAGTTCAGCTCATATGAAGACTTCTCAAAATGGCTTGATTCGTGGATAGCCTCAAAAGACGAACACTTCTACCGTGACGGTATACGAGCTCTGCCAGAAAGATGGGAAAAAGTTGTCGCTAGCAATGGGTTATATTTTTAATGATTCATTTGTAAACATTTTTTCACAATAAAGTGGCATTTTCATAAAAAAAAAACAGCGGGAACTTAATTGCGCACCTAATAAATACTCGCGATCGATATCTATTTTTGGGTTCCGAAGTCCAATAATTGTTACATAATCAGTGCGTGCTATGCATCCTGATCTTAATTTAAAAATTCCTTTTCCTGATAGTTCTATGGCTCGAGTTTCGTTGGCGCAGGTCAGGTTAACTTTTTCGATTCTTGGGAGGGAGAATAACCATCCTTTGGTGTACTCGAGTTGCTTCCAATATGATTTTTGTTTTTTCATAATTCTAATGTCGCCGTTAAAACCCGTTAAAACCTACTCAGAAACGCTCAAATGGGAAGTCGTACCCCACCCGCCATATTCCTCAGATGTTGCGCCGTCCGATTATTACTTGTTCCGTTCGATGGCACATGGTCTGGCTAATCAGCAGTTCAGCTCATATGAAGACATCTCAAAATGGCTTGATTCGTGGATAGCCTCAAAAGACGAACACTTCTACCGTGACAGTATTCGAGCTCTGCCAGAAAGATGGGAAAAAGTTGTTGCTAGCGATGGGCAATATTTTGAATGATTCATTTGTAAACATTTTTTCACAATAAAGTTGCTTTTTCATAAAAAAAAAAAAAAAACAGCGGGAACTTAGTTGCGCACCTAATTTATCCGATTGGCTCGAGCAGTGGTATGTGTAAAACGATGATGATTTTCCCGTCATGCGAAACTACAGAAAATGGGGATATTTTCGATAATATTTCTGGATACACTTCTCCTGTAGGTAGTGGAAAGCGTAGTTCGTGATGACTTTTTGCGAATCCTTCGGCAGTTTCTTCTAAGATCTTTCGGCTTAATAAATCGGGATGTAGTAATCCCAATTTAGTGAATACGATGATGTCTTCTATTGTTTTTAGATTAGTCAAATAGATATCGGCAACACGTTACACGTTATATCTCCATTCGAGGAGGCGCGTCGCATAAATATCTTCAAATTCTGAATCATGCTTCCGAAAAACCTCTATACCTGTTTCCCAGGTTAAATTGTGCATGAATTTCACTTCATCAAGTCGCAATTCTAAAGAGTAGAGTTCGGGAGTTATTACCTGCGTTTTCGTTTTTCTTTTGGTAATAGAGTCCTTTTGCCCGTGGTGCAATTGACTTATTAGTTTATTATAATATGTTACGTCTTCTTCGTTTATCGCGCCATGTAACATTTTGCTGGAGGTGTTTGTGGGATTTATAGCTTTTCTTTTGGAAGAAATGAAAGTTTCGTTCTTTAATTCGCGGATTATGTCTAAGCGTGCGTTAATCTGTGTTGTTCTGAACGAAATATCCTTTTTGTTGATTAATGTGGCGCAACGATCTCGTAGGATTGGAAAGCATTCGTCCATCATAGCGTCCAAGGGCACTTGGGCGAAGCTTGGTTGTCTGTTTCCGAACGGTTGTAATTCGATGAACGTAACGAGTCCCCATTCCGCTTGCGCGAGGTGAATCCCTTGCATGGGTTCATAGTACAGTCCAGCTTCGTTTTTTATTTGTAGAATATCGCTGGATGGGGACCCGATCATTCCTCCGAGTAAAAAAAGGATGAGAATTTGATGCATAGTACAGCCCCATGGCTTCTTGAATCATAAATGTTTATTTGTTTGCTAGAGGTTACGTTTATTTCTGTTACAGGATTGTGACGTAGTCACAATCATAAAAGGACAGATTAAGATAAGAATAAATAAAACAAAAATACCAATAAACAAAATCATGGATAATATCTGAAAAGGGAGCTAGAGGAAACAAAATAAAATTAAAAAACACAAATTAATACAAAAATAATCATTTATTCATCATATTCAGAAATCATTTAGACGACACGTAAGAAAGATTAAATGGGCAGTAGTCTAGGCGAGACCACGAACAAGCTGGATCCTGTCACATTCCTTCGCTGCCGAAAAATAGCGGGTCAGCGACCGGCTGGCCTCGCTCTGGCAGTGAGGGGATGTAGGGGCAGGATGGCGGGGCGAGCTGAAACAAAAGAAATTATATGAGACAATAGGCAAAGAGAGCTAAAATAAGAGAGTGGGAAAGAGGAGAAAAGTATAAAAGGCAGCTTCAAACCGAGAAGAACTCTCTTATCAGTTCAAACCGCCAACCAAGCCAGAACTCGCTTGTGCGCAGCTATAGAAGTTTCTTTTTATAAAACTGGAAATTTCATATTAAATCTAAAAATTCGAACATAAAAGGGTGTGCGTCAGCCCTACAAATTTATTTGAACATTGACAGATAAAAGAATATAGTGCAAGTTGGTGGAGGAACAAATATAAAGATTAATAGCGAACAGTATCGGACTGGTTGAATAAAACAAGAAATATTCTAAAAAGCCGGATAAAGAAGAGAACGTTAGTGCCATTAAGATAAATAATTAGGGTTTAGTTTAGAAGAATTGAGCGAATAGTATAAGACGGTTTGGGTAGAATAATTAGAAGTAAGTACAGATAGTTATAAGAAGTATCCTGAACGCAGCGCATCGATCCACGAGAAAGACTCGCTTATGGTACCGATAGCTTTCTAATTTGTACACTTGGAGAGAGGATAGAAAAAGAAATAGAAATTAATAGTGTAATAATCAAACTATTAACAGCAGCAAGAAAAATTACAACACAAGGACAGGGTACGGTCAAGTGGATTTCATGCTAAACCACCGTTTTAAACAGGAGAGACTTTCGGAGTGAGAATTTGAAATACAGCTCAGAAAATAAATTAATAAATAGGTTTAGGAGGGCATTTGTGAGCCCGATTCATAGAAATTTAATTTAGAATTTTAAGACATCTAGGAAGATAATTAGGCGAAAAACAATTTCAGTAGATGTGTCAAGCGCGTCGCATGAGAACGACACCACTAAATAGAGAGAAAGGAGAAGAGAAAGATAAATCAAAAAGACCAACTCACCAAGAGCGAAGAAGAACCGGAACATCCTGGTCCACTGCTAAAGATTTTGGGGAGGAATCCATCAACGACCATATGAAAACTGACAATTACTGGGAATACTAATCCAGTAGCTGTTATTATTCCACACCTAGTAAATATCACTCGCGAACCAGGACCACGATCACCCCGGAAAGACACGACCGGAACACACGGAAACGGCACGAATACAATAAACAAACAGCCGAACGCGGAACAACAAGGAAAACAACGCTTCTTAATTATTAAAACAAAACGACGCGTACACGGTCACAGACCCGACGTCCATAACGGCTGACCGGCGCGCCAGCAACAACGACGCAAGCCCAGCAGACAGCACGTCAGCAGCCAGGCGGGAAAAAGATCAAGACGGCTGAGCTCGATACAGCCTAGTTGAGATATCCACCGCTCAGCGCAGGAGTCGAGAATCTGATAACCTCACGGGTAAAGAAGAACGTGGAACCATCCGAGCAATTAAACATCACTGAGAAATTGTACGGTTAAAGGCGCCAAAAAGCCTCACAACACAAAAATTCTATGAAACTTATTAAATAAACCTTACTTATACCTCCAATAGAAGTCTACAATTAATTATCTTAGTGTTCGAGCCCGAATTTTTCCCCTCAGAAGAACAAAATTTAATGCTAACGTGAAAATACCGTTACAGGATAGACATGCGTGTAGAGAGCTGTTACTTAATCCTGTTATTTATGGAAAGTGAAATAAATACCGTTGTTGTATCTTATTTTTCCTACCTATATTTTCCTTTATACTACAGGGTGCGCCATCTCAATCTGGTCGATGGAAGTATTAAATAACTCTGACAGATTTTAACCGACCAGCGTCGTACAACACGTTTCGTATAGGTTATTTCAGTACAATTTCAACCATGTATCGCTATACGCCGAAAGAACGCGCCGAAATAGTTTCGCTTTACATTGAAAATAATCGTTCAGTTGTGTCAACTCAGCGTGCGTTTCGTAAAAAATATCGCGGACGTTCTGTGCCCAAAGGCGACACTATCCGTCATTTAGCTTCAAATTTCATGGAGCACGGGTCTGTAGCGAATCTCCAACATCAAGCTCGACCGCGTCCAGGTCGTTCAAATGAAAATATCGAAGCTGTTCGACAGAGTGTTGTAGAAAATCCAAATGTCTCATACCGCCGCCGGCTCAGCAATTAAATATCAGTGGAACCACTTTGAGAAGGATTTTAAAGCAAGATCTTCACATGTTTCCGTACAAAGTGCAGTTGACTCAAAGATTATTGGAAACTGACAAGCCGCGACGCTTGGCTTACGCTAATAACGTTAGTCGAATGAAGGAAGCTGAGCCGGATTTTTGGGAGCGAATTCTGATGACCGACGAGGCTCATTTCACCCTCTCTGGCGCTGTCAACAAACAAAACTGTCGCATGTGGGGCACCGATAATCCTCATATTATTCACGAAACTCCATTGCACGATGAGAAAGTGACAGTTTGGGCCGGTGTTTGCTCAAAAACCACCATTGGACCATTTTTCTTCAGAGCTGGTGAAACTGTCAATGGGGATCGATATCGGTGGATGTTGGCACACTTTGTTTTACCACAAATGCGTGAAAAAGGTCTTAAGGAATTTTGGTTCCAACAAGATGGTGCGACATGTCACACTGCGCGCTCAACAATGGACTATTTGCGTCGGAAGTTCCCAGGACGTGTGATATCAAAGAAAGGTGATATTGACTGGCCACCAAGATCGCCGGATTTGACTGCACTGGACTTCTTCTTGTGGGGATTTTTGAAAAGTAAAGTCTATGCCAACAAGCTGAAGACCATAGAGGAGCTAAAAAACAACATTCGAGCCGAAATCGCAGCGATATCGCCCGAGACGCTGGCAAATACAATGGAAAATGCCGAAAAAAGAGCTCATTTTTGTCTCAGTAATAAAGGCGGACATTTGATCGATGTGGTTTTTGGAAACTAATCAAAATAAATTGTAATGAATCAAATTTAATAAAAAAATACGACTTTGTGAAATCTGTTGAAAATTCTCTAAGTTATTCAATACTTCCATCGACCAGATTGAGATGGCGCACCCTGTAGTATTTGCATGCGTGTTTGCGTTCCCGCCCTCTACTAGTGTATGCTCCCATTAGTTTCCTTCGTGTGGAAATTGGGCCATAGCAACGTGGGCAGTGTCTTAGCAGGGTATTACGGATACTCCTTGTTTCCAGGGATATGTGTAAAAAGGGGAGGGGGAGAGGGAGAAAGGCGGTCACTCGGGGTTCACAGTTTGAGAAAAGTGGTGGGGTGGTTCCTTTATATACGCTCATTTTTGCATTTTTCGGGATCATTTCCAAGTTTCGTAATTTTGGGCCAATTTTTTTTTAATTACGTGCTTTTGACTTCACGATGGTGTTCTCAGTGGTGGAAGAAATGCGGTGTGTGTTGGAGGAGCATATTTCCTACCTGATGCGGGACCGACGCATCGCTTTGGAAGTAAACGAATCATACTACCTTTTGACAAAAGAGTATACTTGTATTCTTCGACCGATGTTGGTGTATCTAAATAAGTTGGGGTTAGTACCTTTTATATATATCAAACAACCAAAGAAAATTATTTTATTTTATTTTATTTTTTATTTTATTTTCTTTTAATTTTTAATTCATTATTATTATTATTATTATTATCGGATATATTTATATATGTATGTACTTGAATTTCATTTTTTCGTCCGTATTTTTTTTCAGATCGGAGGACCAGTACACGGAGGGAGAAGATGTGTTTAATTTAAGGGAGCTGTTTGGGATGGGCCCCTTTACTCGGGAGTTGCGAGTCGGTGCACTGACGAGGTGAATACCGGCCTTCTACGACATGGACGGTGAGCGATTAGAGGGGGCTTCCTCAGTAACCTAGACAGAGGAGATGTTGTCTTTTCTACTGAGAGAAATCGAGAAGGGCCTCTTGGAGGAGGAGAGCGTGGAGCGGGCTATAGCGAGGGGGCGTAAGACACGGCGCAATGCCAACTACGAGTGAGTAACGATGAAACCATTCATTTTGTCTGCTTTCCCTTTATGTACGCATCAATTCTTAACTTTCTTCTCTCTTTTCTTTTCATAGGTTTCTCTATGGAAAGGATTCGTGGAGGTTGCGCCATTTCTTTGCGGAAAACGGGGAATGATAATTCCTTACTTGTGTTTTTTTTTATCTGAATTTATTTTATGTTTGAAATTTATTTTATCTCTTTTTTTTTGGAAATTTATATTGTACTTGATATATATATATGCATTGTAATGAAACAAAGAGAGGGGGAGAAAGGAAAACAACGAATTTTTTTTTTTTTTAAATAAATAAAAAAAAAATCAACACACGCGTTTGAAGTTATAACTTCAAACAAAATCCCTTAAACCCAGAACATAAAGAGAAGAAAAAAATTAAAAAAGATATTATTCATTATATTCTGAAATTGTTTGAGAAATCCGTCCGATGGTGTTGTTTGACAGATCTTGAACCTGCGAATATATTGGAAAAATATGAGACTTCACTCACAACAGGGTGGAAATAAAACCAGACTAGTAGATGGAATTTGGAGAAAGTGGTTTATTACTTTCCGCACACATACTGTAATAATACAATTTAAACCAGTTATTTTAAATCTGAGATGAAACACCAAGTATACTGAATTTAGAAAAATACAAAATAATGAAAATAAATACACCAAAAATTTGAGAATTAAAAAACTGAATTTAATTAATTGAACTGCATTTGATTATATGAGCTGAGAACCAGCACACAATTATATTAATTGTGTGCTGTGAGTACTGAGAGCGGTGTACGCACCGCAGCCAGTGCTGCGGAGCATGCAACGCAGTGAGATGTATGAGTGCGTAAGGTGTTATTATAATTCACAGCAAACTCTCTGCAGCTTAATGCAGAGAGGTTGCAGTGAACAAATGAGAGCACTTGCAATTGAAATTGCTTGAGTACTCTATACGTATGAGACCAGCTACGCAGGCAGCACTGCGTAGCACAACACAACACATATTGAGGATGCACAAAATGAGCAGTGTATAGCCGCTGTACTCTTCCAGCAGATATTCTGGGGGAAAGTACAGTAAATATAGTACACCTGCATAATTATATTAATTATACCGGCAAATGATGGTGAGAAGAACGTGGCTTGACATGTGCTGCAATGCCGCCAAAAAGTGAGGCCAAAAATGTAGATGTACCGATGAGCATGCAACTCCTCGTTACCATTGAATTTGCGGTAAATTATAGCAACGTACTCGTACCTGATTTTGAGTCCTGTTGAGAGTGATGAGAGCGTCCTGAGCGAAAAGCCAACGAGAAAAGTCCAAGAAAGTGGTGCGCTGTTCTTCGATGTCGTAGCAAAAGTGACTGAATTTTCAATATGGCTGCGGAATATGAAATTAACGTTGAGCGCTGAAGTCAGTTGAGCGAGATAGCCGGTGAGCGAAACCGAAGTCAAGCGAGAGAGACATTCTCTCGCTCGACGCGGCGTGCCAACGAGGCACATCCTCGGCTTCGCGAAGCCCTGCCTCGGCTATCTTCGGCTCAACCGAACGACGTGTGCTTGAGCACAGCAACAGGTCGACGCACGGCGAATATCGATCGCCGTGCGCCAGCTGATTATCCAACAGAAATAATCTCTGCATAATCAGGGATTTCTTACTATTTTATTGTAAGTGTATGGAGATTTTCGAGGTCCGTCAATAGTTAATTTGGAACCGTACTTTGAGATTTAGCAATTTATGCTTGAGTGAAAGAGGATTAATTAACCGATCCTGAGTTGATTTTAATTAACATATACAATTATGGTTCTAGCTACTTAATGTTATTATCGATATAATTTTTAGTTTTTCTCTTTGTTGTCGTTATCCTATTCGGAATCAAGCACGATGCACTGTATCTCCGAGCTGCATTCATCGCATGTTTCTCTATTTTTGCTGCATTTGTAACAATTATTTGCGTGGAGGCAAGGGAGAAACGTCACGTTTATAGGTTGGTGATGGCAGGATTGGCATGACGGAGAGGCGGCATCTTCCTCGTGGAAGGGTGTCAGCGATGGTGTGGATAGGTCTAATGACTCCGCCCAAGGGGTAGGAGGTCGGAAATTGCGACGATGTGAAGTACTTAGTTTTTCGTCTGATTCGTCTTTGTCCGTTGTACCGGAATGTTGGTTCGGATGATTATCTTGGTTAGCGGGCGATGGAGGGGGAGCGGGAGGTCTGTGAAGTGATGATGTGATTGAATCGGTAAGACTGGTGGACAAAGAGGAACATGGGAACGTATTCGTAGTCATTCTCAGGAATCGACAACCTGGATTTAGCAAGACGTGTAAGTGTAAGGGGTTTGGACACGTTCCCCAACGCTTTATTTAAATTCCGCAATAAAAATAAGTTACTCTGTCCTTTTTCCCAGAATAAAAGAATCCAGCATCTACTAATATTACTGGTTTTATCGATAGCGTCTCAGGCCAGGAAATGAAGCTTTCCATGCGGTCTGTATAGTTTTCGTAGGTGGGGTACGAGGGCTGTAGACCGTCGTCCCTGGAACATGCCCATTCTAGACAGTCGAGGGTGGCTCGGAGCCTTTCCAATAGTCTGGCGACAAATCTCTGATCGCAGGTAGGGGGGCTCTCGTTCAGTTCTGTCTGAGAGGCGGGGGTTAGCGAGGAGAAAGGATGGCGACGAGGTGTTTGACCGGGTGGTCGGCTTCCTATACTCATTATTATGTAACGACAATTAGGGCCCCATATAGCATGCTTTTCCCAAGGGTCGTCATAAATTTCGCAATTGTCTATTGATACTCCGATTAAAATACCTGATTTTAGTCTGGCTGCCCGTGAAAAAGAATCCGGCTGCTGCTAATACCGCAATTTCAATTTCACAATTTCCAGGCCAGTAAGTGAAGCTGTCTACTCGTTTAGCATAATTTTCGAATGCGGGATACATGGGAGTCAAATCGCTCTTCTTTGGAGGCATATCCTTGTGGCAATCAGGGGTCGCGTTTACTCTTACTTCTAGCCTGCAATCGTGGCGTTCTTTTTCACAAGAAAGGGGTACATCTCGTGGATCAGCCCCGATGGAAACGTTCCCACAGGGTATGCCGCGGACAAAACGGTATTGTTCTTGCCACCTACGGTGGTCATGCATTGGTATATCACCAACTTCCCATTCTTTAATAGTAACTCTGCAATCAAAACAACTGACCTCGTCGTCCTGCCCGGTGTAATAAAATCCTGCAGCGGCAAGTTGCCGCGGGTCTAGAAAATTTACTGGCCAACTGCGGTAACTGTCGAGATGCACTTGTTCGTATGAGTACATGCCGCGTGGGCCTTTTGATGACATACTTAGTGATGATATGCACACTTTTATAATTAATATTTTTTAAGATGCAGGTATAAATAGTAGTGTATTTATTTAGTTATGTTAATAAAAATATTTATGCGTATATTTACTGGTTTATGTTAATGTTCTTAATATGGTTATTATGGCATTCTCTTTATATGTGGTTGTACTCTCTCTCCTTTGAAGTCTAAAACTGATCGGGGTGCACTAAGATATATATATATTTTTTCAAAATCTTTTATTTAATACCTTGTCTTTGAGTGAGTTTCCTGGTATCTCGTTTGCGTTGGCGTATTGGTAACTATGTTTGCCTGGTTTGAAACCTTTAAGAAAAATTTCTATTCACTAAAACTTGAACACACTGATCATTGTTATTATTATTATTGCTATTACTATTATTACCGTTATAATTGTTACTATTATTATGATATTATTACTATGATTATATGTATGTATTATTTCCTTTCATATTTAATATGTTTATTTATCGCATAGAGGGTTATTTGATTAATACGTTATAGCACGGTATTTGGTGGACGACTTGGCATCGTTTATGCCAAAAATGTATCCTAGTATTGAAATATCGTTGATAAGAATAAATATGGAGTGTTATTAGCGTTTATTGTAGTTTTATGTTTACTCCCGTATGATATATATATGTTTTTATTTTTATTTTTATTTTCTGATTTTTCATTCGTATATATCAATTTTATTATGTAAATTCTATGTTTATTATTACATGATATCCAAAAAGAAAGTGCCGCATGAGTGCGTACCATCTAAACATCGTATATTTTTATGCAAAATATGTTTCTGGAAAAATTATTTCGAAAATCTTAGTATGCAATTCTCGATTTTTTCAATCGATTTGAATGTACAATAATGTCTCTGTTTGGAAATTTAATACGTACGTTACCGTTCGTTAATATAGTCTTTATTTCATGCGGACCGGTGTAGTGGTCACTGAGTTTTCCTGGTTTTGGTCTTTTAAGCAAAAATACTGGTTCACCCACTTTAAATGCTACAGGATTAATTTTTTTGTCTCGATATATTTTGGAATTTTCTTTAGCGTTTATCAAATTTTGTCGTCACAAACCCTGTATTTCATGGATTTGCGTGACCAGTTGCGTTAGATATTGGTCATACGTGGCGAGTTTTTCCATCTCGGCAGGGGGCATACTAGAAGGGGTACGAGCTATCTTGCCAAAAACAATTTCGTATGGAGTATGCTTACTATCTTCGTGTACTTTTGTTAGTACATTCGTGTTGTAATTGTAAATAGCCATTTCAACCCATTCATCTCAATTATTTTGTTTAGTGGTGAATTGTTTAATATATTCACCAAGAACATGATGCGATCTTTCCAATGATCCATTAGATTGAGGGTGAAATGCTGTAGTTCTAACTTTACGTATTTTTAACAATTTCGCAATTTGTTTTAAGAAATTACTCACAAAAATACTACCTTGGACAGTGAGTACCGCTTTGGGTGAGCCGAAATAACAAATGAATCGTTTCACAAATGCTTCTGCTATCGTTACTGCTTTTGCATTAGGTAAAGGGATTGCTACTGAATATTTTGTTAATTGATCTTGAATTGTAAGTATGTATTCATTTTCTTGCTTAGTTTTTGGCATAGGGCCTACTATGTCCATTGCAATTTTATCGAAAGCTATTGCTGGAGTATCTGTTATGATCATAGGCTGTTTAGTTTTTACGCGGACTAATTTCTTTAATTGACATTGTAAACACCGTTGAATATACAATTGGACGTCAGTTTAAAAATTTTTCCAATAATACAAGTGACGAATTCGATTATGTTTTACTGACACCTCTGTGTCCGCCTATGGTTGACGAATGTATTTCTCCATTAATCTCATTTTGTCTTTCCACTGGGGGTTGTCTAACTAACCCGTGAGAAATAATGATTTTAACGTCGCTTTGCGCGAATATTAATCGAATTTGAGTCATAATATTTTGCCATGGCACGTTTAACATAAAACTTAATTTTGCAATGCTGACGGTTTGCAATGATACCTTGTCAATTAAATAACGAGCACGTGTTAAAGCTTCTACTATATTTTCCAAAATTAATGTGGGACCTTCTCCAGAATTATCTGTGATAGGCAAAGCTATATTGAATCTGTGAGCTCGTTTCATAATAGATTGAGCTTTCTTTAATTCTAGATTCTTTAAGTATGGAAAATTGTCGTTATCTCGTAATGCAATAGCTCCAGTGTCTATCGGTGCACAGTCGGTGGAAACAAAATAAACTAAATTATCTTTTCGAGTGTGAAATAAGTCTCGCGATTGTTTGACGTTGGAACCAATAATCCTACCCTTCGTAGTTTTATGTAGGATGGTGGCGGGCAATATAAGTAAATTCTCAGGTTCTACGTCGGACATGTTGTCGTTTAAGGGTTCTGTTTCGTTACCTTTGAAGAGTTCACGTGCATGTTTTCCCTGCACTGTTCTGTCTGAGTTTTCTCGAGGGTTATGGTCCTTGAGTTCGCTTTCGTCGCTAGATTCGTTGTTCTTAAGAGGCACATCGTTGTGGGATAGGACTGGTAACAGCACATGTGTTTGGTTACTCGGTCGATCTGAAGAGGTGTCGGATGGCAGAGGAAAGTTCTCAACACTGTAGGTCACTTGCTTATTCTTAGTTTCGATGTTTTTATTCTTACGTGTCTCCCGAGGCATATTAGCTTTCTTTTTTACGGTGGGTTTCTTTAGTGGTGCCTTGTTCGCTGCAGGCGTCTGAAAAATTTCGTATTTGTGACCAGTGGTCGTTGATTTGTATGGAGAGACCATGTCTTCCAGCTGTTCGAAAGGATCAACCGACATCGTTGCCTAGATTTGCCTCCTCTTCTGATAGCCTTCTTCTAATAGCCGAGATCTATCAGGACCTGATAAAATACGTTGATTATTTTTACGGTGACTTTTTGAAAGATTCGTGCGAGCCATGTAAATATCGTCTGTGGCAGTTAATGACTCTATGGGGTTTCTTGAGAGCGCGTCGGCGTTAACGTTAGTTTTGCCGGCCTTGTACACTACATCGTATTCGTACTCGGCGAGTTTCAGTCGCCAGCGCAAGATTTTAGGATTTCTATCTGTAGCCCGTCGGAACCACAACAGCGGTTTATGGTCGGTTACTACAGTGAAATGGTGCCCATACAGATATGGTCGAAAATGAAGTATAGAGTAAACTATAGCCAATGCTTCCTTTTCGTAAGTGTCGTACCGTTCTTCGACTAGACTCAAAGCTCGCGAAGTGTAAGCGCATGGATGATCGTTGTTAATTTCTCCTTGTGAAAGTATCCTACCGATAGCATAACCCGATGCATCTGTTGTTAAAATAACAGGCTTAGAAAAATCAGGATATCGCAAAACTGGAGCCGTACAAAGTTTATTCTTTAAAATTTCGAATGACTGTAGTTGTTCGGGTCCACAATCAAATTTATTTTCTTTGCGTAATAAAATCGTGAGGGGTTTTGATATCTTGGCGTATCCTTCTATGAACCGCCTATAATAACCTGTTAATCCCAGGAATTGTCGAATATTTTAAACATTTTTAAGTACGAGATATTCACATACAGCTTTTAATTTCTTAGGATCGGGCCGAACTCCATTATTCCCGATTATGTGTCCTAAATACGCGACTTCTCTTTTCAAAAATTCGCATTTATCTGGTTATAATTTTTAATTTGCTGCTTCTAATCGCTTAATTAATTCGCGATATATATTCTCGTGTTCTTTGAGATTGTAGGCATAAATGACAATATCATCCAAATAAACAAATAGTCCTTTCCCCAGGAGCCCACTTAGTGTGAGGTCCATTGCTCTTTGAAACATCGGAGGGGCGTTCCGAAGGCCGAACGGCATTCTAACGAATTCGAAATGGCCACGTGGCGTAATTAATGCGGTCTTATGACGATCCCCTGGAGAGACTTCTATCTGATGGAATGCTGATGCTAAATCGAATACAGAAAAGTATTGTGCACCGCCTAATTGATCTAATATATCTTTGATATTGGGTATGGGGTACGCGTCGGCGATCGTTTTTTCGTTCAGCGATCGGTAATCGAACACGACTCTCCATTTCTTATTACCCTGAGAGTCGGCTTTCTTGGGAACGACCCAGACAGGACAATTGTATGGCGAGGTAGAGGGTATTATTACTCCTTTACCGAGCATATCCTCTATTTGCTTGCCTCTTTCTTCTTTAGTACACTCTGGCCATCTGTAGCCTCGAGTATTTATTGGAAGATCATCGTAGTAGGAATGCGATGTTGCAATATAGTGGTGCATGTCAACGTATCTCCTGGGATTTGGTATAAATGTGCGCTTTCCTTTAAAAGCATCTCGATACTTGCTTTTTCTTCTTCGTTCAATTCGGCGAGTCTTAATAATTCCTTAATTTGATTATAGCGGTCGACCATTACCGATTCTGATATTACGTAACATGAATTTTCGCGAATGAAAGGTTGAATTTCGCGAGTGAGATTAGCTATACTGAGTTTTTGTGTTAACGAAACGTTTATGATTTTATACGTTTTTGGACTATATTTCTCGCTTCTCAAACGTGTATCTTTATCTTTAATATTTTCTATAATACTTTCCTTTTTTAACGGTTGAAGTGTACAAATTGTTCGTAAATTGTTCGGGTCTTCATAATTTTTAAAATTGACAGTTTGATTGCAATGATTTACAGGCACGAAAGGTTCAACAGGTTTATGGCAAAGTGCTTCTTTATTTTCCATCTATAAATATATGTGGTGTAAGTAGCCGTTATTAGTAATCCTTGGTATTTGCGTATGCGGCTATGTTTCGGCTATCTCCATAACAATTGGAGCAATGAAACTCATATTTTAACGTTTCGGTCCAAGCTGCAGACCCTCTTCAGAAAATTTTATTGAACTGTGAATATTTAGTACATAATATGTCAGAAATTGAAAAAACACAGAGAAATTGATATTAATTAGATATTAAAACATATATCTTTCGAATGTAACAACAACAAACCTATGTCAGTAGTTCCATTTTTCCCCTTAGTCCTCAGAGACACTTAACATTTGTTTCACAAGATTTATCAATTTATTTAAACCTCTTTATTATGACTGATGTTTAATTGTCATTAAGTAAATGAGTAATATTTATGAAGTCAATTTCGAAGTGAAATGTTCACATAGTTGGTAGGCATATGTCAATCTGTTGGTCAATGTCCAAAAACCATAATATTAGAATCAATCAAGTTAATAGCATTCATGATAGAATTTTGTTTTTCTTATAAAAGATAATTACCATTCCTCGTCATAAATAATAAAATTTAAATATTAATCAAAGCATTGCAGTCAAACTTAAGTGAAATCTTTTTTGGTCAGGGTTAAATGTAACAGTAAATTTCTAGTGACTACATGTTCGTAGCTCACCAGACGAGAACTGACTAAGGAGATACCTTCAACAGACGAACGAAGACCGTTATATATTTTGATATTATACTATGACATTCCGATCTCAAACACACCTGCTGTTACGAAAACATTATTATGTATTGTTTCAAATGGGTATTGTCAGTGTAATTATGTGCATGCTCGTTAAACCAATTTTTTTTTTTTTTTTTTTTTTAAATAATATAACTTTAGATTACTGAATTATAAATAACACTTAAATTGTCTATATCAGTCCTAAAATTCACAGATTTCTCATGTTTTTTAATTTGAATCATTTCTAAAATTAATCTTTTGTATAAATTCTGTTCTAAATTTAAAATTTTAACCTCATTAAATCTAAAATTATGATTATAATCCATAACATGTGTTGCTAGAGCGGTGTGTTGTGTGTCTAGATGTTTCAAACTATTTTTATGTTCATATATTCTAGTTTTTAAATATCTTTTGGTTTGTCCAATATATACCGAGTCACAATTTTCACAACTTATAGAATAAACCAAACCTGATTTCATATCTATTGTTATATTATCCTTTGTGGAACCTATAATTGAGGCAATGTTATGTTTATTACTCGTTACCAGTGACACATTAAATTCTTTACATAGAGCAAAAAGTCGATAATATATGGATTGAATGTACGGCAAATTAAGAAGTCTGTTTGTGTCAAAGACAACCTTTTCTCTTGTTTTATTCACCGAGCTAGTGATCCATGATATTCGTTTGTATATAAGTTTTTCTATTACCTGAGGTGAATAACAATTCATTATCAATGTTTTTTTAATCAGGATTAAATTTTGTTTTTGAAACGAGTGATGAGAAAGCTTAATAGCCCTATCAACCAACATGTATACCAGTGCCTTTTTTTGGTGTAGCGGATGATGTGAGAAAAAATTTATGAATCTTCCAGACCACGTCGGTTTTCTGTACCAATTTGTAATTATCGAATTTTTATTGTGAATTAGTAAAATGTCTAAAAAGGGTATTCTACCTTCATTCTCTTCCTCAACAGTGAATTTCAATTTTGGGTGATAACTATTGAAAATATTTAAAGTAGATTGAATACAGGTGACTGGCAATGCAATAATGATATCATCTACGTATCTTTTATATATGGGAATGTCAAAATTCAATTGACTTAGACAGGTTTCCTCTAAATCAACCATCACTAAATTTGATAATATTGGTGCTAAGGGAGAACCCATTGGCAATCCAAAAATCTGTTTATAAATTTCATTTTTAAAAGTGAAATATGTTGAAGACATAATAAATTTTATAACTTCAATCACCTCAGTTATAGGAAACGTATCAGTAAACAAATGTGCTCTCTTCTGTAAACCATTTATGACTAATTCTACTGGAACATTTGTGTATAAAGATACTACGTCAAATGACACTAAACAATAGTCTTGCGGTAATGTTATGTTACATAAATACTCTTTAAGTGAAAAACTGTCTTTTACATATGATTTGCAGTTTGGTATAATCTTCGATAAATGTAATAAAATAAAGTCTGCTAGCTTGTGCGTTGGACTGTTTATTGATGAGACTATAGGTCGGACAGGAACATTTTGTTTGTGAATTTTAGGTAAAGTATATAGCCTTGCCAAATTACAATTTTCAGCTTTAAGGCTTTTAAATGTCAAATCATTCATGAGACATTTATTTTTCCATCTAATTAGAATCAAATTTACTTTCTCTTGTAGTATTTTAATAGGATTTTTCTTTTCTACTTTATAAGTGTCATTGTCATTTAATAAAGATATTGTCTTATTTATGTAGTCATTTTTTGTCATTATGACTGTTGAATTACCTTTATCAGCCCTAGTTACCAATATGTCAGAATGTTGCTTTAAGAATAATTTCGTGTCTTTTATTAATTTTTTAATTTTCGAATTTAATGTTGGCAATTTTAAATTCTGTAGAATGTGAGTGAATTTACCTCTAAGGTTGTCTCGTTTCTTCGCATCCACTAAGCTTACAATCTTTGATTCCAATTCACAAATGTTATCGTGTATGCATTTTGATATCTCATTTTTATTGAAGTATGGAAAGCAAAATTTTGGTCCTAAAGATAAATCAATTCTCTGTGTTTTTTCAATTTCTGACATATTATGTACTAAATATTCACAGTTCAATAAAATTTTCTGAAGAGGGTCTGCAGCTTGGACCGAAACGTTAAAATATGAGTTTCATTGCTCCAATTGTTATGGAGATAGCCGAAACATAGCCGCATACGCAAATACCAAGGATTACTAATAACGGCTACTTACACCACATATATTTATATATCGACTGGCTCTAAACTAAGTGAGAAGATGTTCTTTTTCGAGAAAATTCTACAACTATATGGTGTCTGTGTTTGCACAGCCTTCAAGAGATGGAAAAGGGACAGTGCTACTAGAAACCGATACAGACAACAATTGCGGTTTTTATTAAAATGCAGAAAGGAAGGCTTAATACCAAAACATATATACTATATGAAATTTAATAATATACTCTTTCATAATAAAAAATGTAAATTCAAATTTAAAAAAGTTTTACATATTTTACACAAAAAGATTTTAAACTTAGAAATAGATGAATGTAATTATCGCATTAAAAGATTAACATTTGCAATAAATCAACACAATATGGTTATTGAAAGAACTTCAGGGAATCTACACAAAAAATTTTTTGAATATGAATTTACTAAATTAAATTACATTTCAAAAAAACTGTATAACAATTACAAATCAAAACTACAATATCTTAGATTAATGAGGAATAATGTACCACATGATCATATATTCAACCCTAGTGAATTCTTAATGACTGTTTCCTCACAAGCGAACTTACAAAATAATCTTAATATGCAATCCAGGAATTTTCATAGGCCATTAGTAGGAAGACAGAACAATATGCTTAATGTCCAATATCCATACAATAGAATTATCAATGACAACAATAATTGTTCCATTATGTATGAAAGTATGGAAAGAAAATTAGAACCCATAAAATATAATAATTGGCTTATAAATTTAACTGACATGATCATTCCACCGGACATCAAGAGTTTTTTATCTTTAGGACCAAAATTTTGCTTTCCATACTTCAATAAAAATGAGATATCAAAATGCATACACGATAACATTTGTGAATTGGAATCAAAGATTGTAAGCTTAGTGGATGCGAAGAAACGAGACAACCTTAGAGGTAAATTCACTCACATTCTACAGAATTTAAAATTGCCAACATTAAATTCGAAAATTAAAAAATTAATAAAAGACACGAAATTATTCTTAAAGCAACATTCTGACATATTGGTAACTAGGGCTGATAAAGGTAATTCAACAGTCATAATGACAAAAAATGACTACATAAATAAGACAATATCTTTATTAAATGACAATGACACTTATAAAGTAGAAAAGAAAAATCCTATTAAAATACTACAAGAGAAAGTAAATTTGATTCTAATTAGATGGAAAAATAAATGTCTCATGAATGATTTGACATTTAAAAGCCTTAAAGCTGAAAATTGTAATTTGGCAAGGCTATATACTTTACCTAAAATTCACAAACAAAATGTTCCTGTCCGACCTATAGTCTCATCAATAAACAGTCCAACGCACAAGCTAGCAGACTTTATTTTATTACATTTATCGAAGATTATACCAAACTGCAAATCATATGTAAAAGACAGTTTTTCACTTAAAGAGTATTTATGTAACATAACATTACCGCAAGACTATTGTTTAGTGTCATTTGACGTAGTATCTTTATACACAAATGTTCCAGTAGAATTAGTCATAAATGGTTTACAGAAGAGAGCACATTTGTTTACTGATACGTTTCCTATAACTGAGGTGATTGAAGTTATAAAATTTATTATGTCTTCAACATATTTCACTTTTAAAAATGAAATTTATAAACAGATTTTTGGATTGCCAATGGGTTCTCCCTTAGCACCAATATTATCAAATTTAGTGATGGTTGATTTAGAGGAAACCTGTCTAAGTCAATTGAATTTTGACATTCCCATATATAAAAGATACGTAGATGATATCATTATTGCATTGCCAGTCACCTGTATTCAATCTACTTTAAATATTTTCAATAGTTATCACCCAAAATTGAAATTCACTGTTGAGGAAGAGAATGAAGGTAGAATACCCTTTTTAGACATTTTACTAATTCACAATAAAAATTCGATAATTACAAATTGGTACAGAAAACCGACGTGGTCTGGAAGATTCATAAATTTTTTCTCACATCATCCGCTACACCAAAAAAAGGCACTGGTATACATGTTGGTTGATAGGGCTATTAAGCTTTCTCATCACTCGTTTCAAAAACAAAATTTAATCCTGATTAAAAAAACATTGATAATGAATTGTTATCCACCTCAGGTAATAGAAAAACTTATATACAAACGAATATCATGGATCACTAGCTCGGTGAATAAAACAAGAGAAAAGGTTGTCTTTGACACAAACAGACTTCTTAATTTGCCGTACATTCAATCCATATATTATCGACTTTTTGCTCTATGTAAAGAATTTAATGTGTCACTGGTAACGAGTAATAAACATAACATTGCCTCAATTATAGGTTCCACAAAGGATAATATAACAATAGATATGAAATCAGGTTTGGTTTATTCTATAAGTTGTGAAAATTGTGACTCGGTATATATTGGACAAACCAAAAGATATTTAAAAACTAGAATATATGAACATAAAAATAGTTTGAAACATCTAGACACACAACACACCGCTCTAGCAACACATGTTATGGATTATAATCATAATTTTAGATTTAATGAGGTTAAAATTTTAAATTTAGAACAGAATTTATACAAAAGATTAATTTTAGAAATGATTCAAATTAAAAAACATGAGAAATCTGTGAATTTTAGGACTGATATAGACAATTTAAGTGTTATTTATAATTCAGTAATCTAAAGTTATATTATTTAAAAAAAAAAAAAAAAAAAAAATTGGTTTAACGAGCATGCACATAATTACACTGACAATACCCATTTGAAACAATACATAATAATGTTTTCGTAACAGCAGGTGTGTTTGAGATCGGAATGTCATAGTATAATATCAAAATATATAACGGTCTTCGTTCGTCTGTTGAAGGTATCTCCTTAGTCAGTTCTCGTCTGGTGAGCTACGAACATGTAGTCACTAGAAATTTACTGTTACATTTAACCCTGACCAAAAAAGATTTCACTTAAGTTTGACTGCAATGCTTTGATTAATATTTAAATTTTATTATTTATGACGAGGAATGGTAATTATCTTTTATAAGAAAAACAAAATTCTATCATGAATGCTATTAACTTGATTGATTCTAATATTATGGTTTTTGGACATTGACCAACAGATTGACATATGCCTACCAACTATGTGAACATTTCACTTCGAAATTGACTTCATAAATATTACTCATTTACTTAATGACAATTAAACATCAGTCATAATAAAGAGGTTTAAATAAATTGATAAATCTTGTGAAACAAATGTTAAGTGTCTCTGAGGACTAAGGGGAAAAATGGAACTACTGACATAGGTTTGTTGTTGTTACATTCGAAAGATATATGTTTTAATATCTAATTAATATCAATTTCTCTGTGTTTTTTCAATTTCTGACATATTATGTACTAAATATTCACAGTTCAATAAAATTTTCTGAAGAGGGTCTGCAGCTTGGACCGAAACGTTAAAATATGAGTTTCATTGCTCCAATTGTTATGGAGATAGCCGAAACATAGCCGCATACGCAAATACCAAGGTTTATTTTCCATCGTTATTACTTCTTTTATTGACTCTGATGCTTTGGTAAAATCTGAATAATTGACTTTTACTGATTCAATTGCTTCAACGTTTCTATTCCCTCTGAGTATTTGATCTTTGGTTGACCTTCTAAATTCCTCATTATAATTATTAACATCATCAAAGGGTTCTGTCCTTTCCATAGGCACAGATATCCCTATAAAATCTGGATCGAGTTTTCGCATATCTCCAACAAGTTCTGTCCGTTCAGTCGGCACAGTCACGTCTGTGAAGCTCGAACAACCCGCATAATTAACACAATTAGACTCGCTATCTTTTGCCGATATTTGTGCTTTTATTAGATTTGAATTAACGACGTTTTCTTCTTGACCATAATTTTCATAAACTTGAGGAGTTTCTGTCCTTTCCATAGGCACAGATTTTCCCGAAAAATTTGAGCTGAGCTCCCTTAATTCTCCAACGAGCGCCGCCCGTTTCGTCGGCACAGACACCCCTGTGGAGCCAAGGCAAGTCTCCTCATTGACACAGTAAACTTTCGTCTCTATCAAATTCGGATAGACAACGTTTTCTCTAGATACAATAATCTCTATAGGTTCAATATAAGTGTTCTCCTTGCTCGAATCCGATGTACAAAGTTCCACAAAATTTCGCGAACTAGACTGCAAATTTTCAACTTTATCTTCTATTTTTACTTTACCAATTTCTTTACTTGATTTTTCATTTTTCACACGATTTTCGTAAGCTTCTTCAATAATTTCTGAACAATTTCTCATTTCTTCCTTTATAATTTTTTTCACGAAATCAACCATAGTATCTCCGCGGGGTAGTGTCTCTGATAAGAACGCATTCTTTCCCGTCGGAATGAATTTTTTTCCGATATTTTCACTTGAATTGATTTTATCTTTATTAGTTTCATGACTCAGTCCGTCCGAGGACTTATTTTCTTTTATTAATTCAACTTTACTTGTTACCTGTCGTTCTTTTTTCGTCTTTGAATCGTCAGTGGATTCTCTTATTCCTGTACTGTAAGTTAATTCCTCCGATGACATTAACTCTAGTACTGGTACGTGGACTGGAACCGAATACTTATTGCTATTTGTCACATAAATGTAAGCTTTACCATTATTGTTGATGACAAACCCGCTTTCTATGTTTATACCTTCACCTGCGTCCAGGGGTGGCAGATACCCTTCTCGTAAATCCAAATTCTTTACTCTCACGAAGCACAATTTGGTGGACTCTGCAGGGATAATAATAGTTTCCTGAGTTGCAAATGGTATTCTTACATTCTGCATTTTCAATTGTCTTTTCTCATAGTCAATTTTCACGCGATTGCCGTCAAGGTATTCCGAACCCAATATACCAGCTTCCTTTATGGGGAAGTTATTATCTACAATGTGGAAAGTAGCGAAATGTCCGAAGGCTTGTATGGTAATATGACCCAAAGTAAAAATGGAATTTGTTTTTATTCCATTAAGTTGTAAAATTTCTCCGTGATTTATAACGATATGTTCATTTACAAATTGTTCCTTTAAAATATTCGGCCCGGCTCCCGTATCAGCCATAAGAGTGATAGGGGAAATTACTTCCGATGCCGTTATCGTAACCGTCGGAACACTACTTCCTCGATGCAATTGTATGATGAAGATTCGGACTACTCGCGGTTGAGGGTTGAAGCTGCGATTGAAATAGTACGCATCGGATGCATGTTTAGCGGAGTCTCCCTGGGCGTACCCGTACTCGGAAAACCACTTCGGTTTCCCGTACTCCCATATGTTGCTTTGTTCTCCCTTCGAGCGGGACACTCACGGATAAAATGACCGGATTGTTTGCAATAAAAACATGGTCCTGTTGAATTCATGGAATTATTATTGAAATTATCAATATTTCCGCGATTTTCCGATCGATTGATATTTAAAGGCTGGGAACGGTTGTTACGATATGGACAAATACGAGCCCCGTGGCCTTCTTTTTTACATATTTGGCACCGATTATCGCTAGGATTTTGGTATCGGAGATTGACTGGTACCTGTGTTTGCGGTAAAGACATTAATTTGGGGGGGACTGAGGATGATCGAGGACATCTATTCGCTGTGTGTCCATGATTTTTACAAAAGTGACAAAACATCGATGTATTTCTTGACTCCTTTCTTTCAGGAGAAAAAATCTTATAACAACGGTCGGCAGTGTGCCCGCGCTTATTACATACCTGGCATATAGTGAGCGGAGGACCGTCAAAGACAAGTTTATTATTATTCGAAGGGGGGAAGATTTTAAGACATTTGTCAGCCGAGTGTCCTGTTTTTTTACAGATCTGGCATATGATAAATGAAGGAACTTCGAGGCTGGGTTTATTGTTATTTGAAGGTGGAAAAATTTTAAAACATTTGTCTGCCGAGTGTCCAGTCTTCTGACAGATCTGACATATGCTCGGTCCTTTATCGACATTTCCCGTATTTTGTAACCCAACAGCCAATGCTTGGCTAGTCTTCTGGGTCGAACATTCTTTAGCATTGTGCCCTTTTTTATTGCACAACTGACAATGCACTTCTTCGCTTGCTACGACGTGTACTTCTCGTTTCGCCTCGGGCTTAGGGACCCTTGGACTTGACGTTACTTGCTCACCGCTACGCAAGGCTGCTTGGGACACTAAACTCTTTTCGGTCTGCACTGCTAGCTTTATTAATTCTTCGAGATTATTATTGGGAGTTAATCGTTGTTCGATTTCCGGTTTTAAACCGTGTAGAAAACAAGCTGGAAGGCTTTGTCTAGTATTATCAATAAAAGCGCCAGCCAAGGGATTATCCTCGCTCGCATCATAATTTTCAAGTATCACATTTCTCAAATCTCGTACACGATTCGAATAGGCAATAACAGACTCACTTTCTCTCTGGTATACTGATCCTAGTTCACCTTGCAGCTGATATACGTTTCGGTGGGTGCATACATATCTTTGAGAAATTTACCCAAGTCTTCTATTGTTTCAAAAGTTTGCCCTTCTAAAGTGCGACGGGGTTCGCCAATTATTTTTATGCGAACTGCTTTTACTAAATTTGATTCGGCGCCTGGCCCCATCATAGCCAAGGCCTCCTTGCATCCTTGGATAAACATACCCTATCACAGAGTATGACCGTCATAATTCGGTATGACAGCCAGTGGATCTCGAAGAGACAACGTTTGGTCATTATTAACTATTATGGGAGGAGGGTTGGGTACAGGGTCACTAGTTTCAAGAGAAAAGTTCACTGGTGGTATTTTACTGAGTTTTTTTATCTGGACTCGACCTTTTTCCCGTGGGGTGGGAGGAACAACCAGGAATAGCAGGTTCGTATTCAGATAACAGGTGTAAATTTTTCAACAAGTTCTGTGGCACAATGTGGGAGGGTTTAATTATTGATTTTTATTTAGATTTTTCAAAAGTATTGCTTCGTCCTATTGGAGTGGACAATGCTTTATTATGACTCACGAGGGGCTGTGTACCGACAGGTGAGTCGAATGGGGTAGACCCCCCTAGAGGAGTGTAAAATATGTCGCTGGAGTTCGAAAGGCCTAACGTGGGCGTAGTGCCTACGGGGTTCGGGGTAGCTATGACTGGTGTATCCGTACCTGTTGTCTCGTGTGTAGCGGGCTGCAACTCGACGCCTTTTATCGTATGTTCGGGGGATACGGGAATCTGAACTGGAATTTCGTTACAGGGATCTCTATAATATTACAAGTGGTAAATATTGATGACCAGGTTCTTCCAAAAATCCAACCACAGACAATAAATTATTTCCCGATCTCGCTGTAAGTATTTCTTGCACTCGGTTCATGAATTGCTCAAAACTTTCTGAATTCTTTAAAATTTCTTGAATCTGTAAAGGACTATTTGATGTACTATAATTATCAAGATTGTCTGATAAAATTTCTTCAGTACTTGAAGAATCACTTGCTTCCTCGCAATTTATTTCTGTTTTTGTGATAATGAAATGACTTAACGTTAATTCCAAAGATTGTATATGACTGTCCTCGTCTACTTTAATTAATTCCGGATTTTCTCGGTTAAACTTGCTACTTTTCTCTGTATCTGCAATAATTTCTCCCGTCGTATTCGTTGTGGAGGGAGTCTTGGGATGCGAACTGTCAGTACTTTTGTCGAAAAATTCTTCGACTCTCAAAATTGGGATTTCGGAGGGCTATGTATTCGAGATTTCTTTTTTCGGTCTTCAGGATAATCATGTATAACATTATCATCAAGTTTTACCTTTGATCGAGTAGAACTCATTTATGATATATTTTATACAAGTATAATTTTTTTTGGTATACCGCATCAAAGAGACATGCAACAATAAGAATATTATTAGAATAAAATTTGGCAGGAGGAGGAAATAGGAATAACTTTCCTTTTGTTACTTGTAACGAAAAAAAAATTATAGAGCTTTATTCTTTTAATTTCGTTTCAAAATTTCCCTGAGGTGAAATCAAATGTGGGTTTTCCTTCAGAAGGATGATTTGATGTTTATTCAACGATTCGATCTTAGTAATTTTGAGGTTTTTAGGATGTTATAATAGAATGATATCCTATCCCAAGTCCCGAATGAGCTTCGTAATCAGCAACAAGTTCGTCTAGAAATTTTTTCCGCTCGATTGCTCGGATTTCTTTAAAGCGATTTATTTGAGATTTATTCCGTATTTCTGTGTCGACACCCTGTATGACTTCCTGTTGCTTGCTTCGTACGTAATTTCCCTTAATGAATATGGTATCTCTTCGTTGGAGAGGGTCGCGCAATCTGCCTTTGTACTGTCTGAATGGTTTTTATACTTCTCTGTTCGTTCACCTAAGGGTCCCTGAAAACCTATTATTTTTTCTTGGTTAAGGAAAATACCTTCGTTATCTTTTGTAGATTTGATGCTAGAGACTCCAAAATTTTGCTTGTTATACGATTCACTCACTGTTACCGTTAAAGGATAATTCGTTTTACTAGAATTTAAATTTCTATTCCTTTCTTGCCTCGAGTAGTCGTTATGTACTGAAATTGTGTCGTCGCAATGTTTCTTATATTCTGTTATTTCTCTTCCTTCGAGAGGGATAGCTTTATTATCGCTTTCTATTTCAATGTCAAAGACTCTATAATTTTGCTCGTTATACGATTTGCACGCAATTATTGGAACTTGATACTGTGTTTTTAAGAGTTGCTGTTTTAATTTCTGTGCTTGAATTTTTCTTCCTGCTCTATGGGTTTTCGGCATGGATAAATGATTCGGGTCGATAGTGGTAGGGTAATTGTTAAAATAAGTAAGTAGTACGTGTAGTTATGTCTGTCTTGTTGATGTAATGTGTTTCGTGAACGAGCCTTGCTAGCCTTAACCCTACTTACGCGAGGAGCTAAAACATAGGATTTCTTTCACTAGTGTAATGTGTTTCGTGAACGAGCCTTGCTAGCCTTAACCCCACTTATGCGAGGAGCTAAAGCCTAGGATTTCTTTCACTAGAGTTATGTGTTTCGTGAGTGAGCCTTGCTAGCCTTAACCCCACTTACGCGAGGAGCTAAAACATAGGATTTCTTTCACTAGTGTAATGTGATTCGTGAGCGAGCCTTGCTAGCCCCGGACTCACTTGCGCGAGTAGCTAAAACATAGGATTTCTTTCACTAGTGTAACGAGTTTCGTGAACGAGCCTTGCTAGCCTTAACTCCACTCACGCGAGGAGCTAAAAGATAGGATTTCTTTCACTAGTGTAATGTGTTTCGTGAACGAGCCTTGCTAGCATTAACCCCACTGACGCGAGGAGCTAAAACATAGGATTTCTTACACTAGTGTAATGTCTTTCGTGAACGAGCCTTGCTAGCCTTAACCCCACTTACGCGAGGAGCTAAAACACAGGATTTCTTTCACTAGTGTAATGTGATTCGTGATCGAGCCTTGCTAGCCTTAACCCCACTTATGCGAGGAGCTAAAACATAGGATTTCTTTCACTAGTGTAGTGTGTTTCGTGAACGAGCCTTGCTAGCCTTAACCCCACTTACGCGAGGAGCTAAAACATAGGATTTCTTTCACTAGTGTAATATGTTTTGTGAACGAGCCTTGCTACCCTTAACCCCATTTACGCGAGGAGCTAAAACATATGATTTCTTTCACTAGTGTAATGTGATTCGTGAGCGAGCCTTGCTGGCCTTGACTTCACTTACGCGAGGAGCTAAAACATAGGATTTCTCCCACTAGTGTAATGTGTTCCGTGATGATTGTGTTGTTAGTGATATGTGCGCGGGCAAATCTGGTTGCCCATGTGGATAGTTTGAAAAGATAGGTTGAAAAGTGGATAGTTGAGGTAGGGTTTTTAGAACGCTGTCTGCTGGTGTAAGCGAGACGGTGGAATTAATGGATGAGGTTGGGTTTTAGAACGCTGTCTGCTGGTGTAAGCGAGACGGTGAATTTCATAAAGGCCTATGGCAGAAAGAGTAGCACGTGCAGGTGGAGATGCAATGTTATGAGGGATGAATGGAGGTGAACGAAGCTAGTGGTCGCTCGAGAGGATTGTTAAGATGAGCAACGTAGGACTGGGTAACAGAACTGTTTGTAATTCTATTAATATTTTCAGAATTGTGTACCCACTGATTTAACGCCTGGTAGTTTGGCAGAGTTTATGTAAATAATAGTACAAAGAAGTTAATGTTACGGAGCGAATCGTATAGAAACAACACAAGAAGTCTGATGATTGTCTGGTTAAAACAAATATAATATTACTCTCTATAATTAATATTCGGGAAAACTATTTTCCTTGTAGTTCTTCTCACGTATGTTTTAGCAATTATTCTTTCTTGCTGTTTTATTCGTTCTAAACCGAGTTGATTTTTAAAAAATTCTGTTGTGATTTCTTCAATGAGTTCTTGCGCGAGAACCTCGAGTTCCGTTATACGCACTTGAAGTACCAATAATTTTTCCAATGGTTCCATGTAATGGAGTACAACTTATGAATATATATATATATATATGAATATATATATATATATATATATATATCAGGGGTACAAATTGAAAATGCGGGTTTGATAACAGATGGCGTTACTAACGCTATACGCATCAGGCAGTACTGTGACTATGTTCATGTCAAAGCTACGTCTTATAGCTTTAATTTTCAGTATGTGTCAATTTGTCGCAGTGTCAAATTCATAGTTTTTTTGAGCTCTCAATATGTCGAGTTTCGTGCCAACAAAACAGCATTTGCGGGAAGTTTTAATTTACTTCTTTAATTTGAAGAAAAGTGCTGCTGAAGCACATCGATTGGTCTCCGAGGCTTATCCGAGTCATGTTCCATCGGTTTCAACGTGCGAGAGATGGTTTGTGCGGTTTAGAAGTGGTGATTTTGACGTTGAGGACAAAGAGCGGCCGGGCCAAGTGAAAAAGTTTGAGAATGCTGAATTGGAGGCAATACTCAATGAAGACTCGTGTCAAACTCAACAAGAGCTCGCAGATTCATTGGGAGTGACACAACAAGCCATTTCCCATCGTATAAAAGCCCTCGGAATGATCCAAAAGCAAGGACATTGGGTGCCGTATGAGCTGAAGCCGAGAGACGTCGAGCGCCGTTTTTTTGCATGCGAACTGCTGCTCGAACGGCAAAAACGGAAGGGTTTTTTGCATCGCATTGTCACTGGTGATGAAAAGTGGATCCATTACGATAACCCGAAGCGCAAAAAATCATATGGTTACCCCGGCCATGCATCATCATCGACGGCCAAACCAAATATTCACGGCGCCAAGCTCATGCTCTGTATTTGGTGGGACCAGCTGGGTGTGGTGTATTATGAGCTATTGAAATCGAACGAAACCATCACAGGAGCACTATACCGAACTCAATTGATGCGTTTGAGCCGCGCACTCAAAGAAAAACGGCCACAATACGAGCAAAGACACGACAAAGTAATTTTGCAACATGACAACGCTCGGCCACATGTTGCAGCGCCGGTCAAAACATACCTACAAACGCTGAAATGGGAAGTCTTACCCCACCCGCCGTATAGCCCAGATATTGCTCCTTCCGATTACCACCTTTTCCGATCGATGACACATGGCCTAGCTGACCAGCGCTTCCATTCTTACGAAGAAGCCCAAAAATGGGTCGATGACTGGATAGCAGCCAAGCCGGCCGAATTTTTTCGCGACGGTATCCGTAAATTGCCAGAAAGATGGGAAAAAGTTGTGGCTAGCGATGGACAATACTTTGAATAATTCATTTGTTACCATTTTTTCAGAATAAACGTTCAAAAATAGAAAAAAATCCCGCATTTTCAATTTGTACTCCTGATATATATAAAGGGTGATTTTTTTGAGGTTAGGATTTTCATGCATTAGTATTTGACAGATCACGCGGGATTTTAGACAAGGTGTCAAAGAGAAAGATGCTCAGTATGCTTTGACATTTCATAATGAATAGACTTACTAACGAGCAACGCTTGCAAATAATTGAATTTTATTACAAAAATCAGTGTTCGGTTCGAAAAGTGTTTCGCGATTTACGTCCGATTTATGGTCTACATAATCGACCAAGTGAGCAAACAATTAATGCGATTGTGACCAAGTTTCGCACTCAGTTTACTTTATTGGACATTAAACCAACCACACGAATGCGTACAGTGCGTACAGAAGAGAATATTGCGTCTGTTTCTGAGAGTGTTGCTGAAGACCGTGAAATGTCGATTCGTCGCCGTTCGCAGCAATTGGGTTTGTGTTATTCGACGACATGGAAGATTTTACGCAAAGATCTTGGTGTAAAACCGTATAAAATACAGCTCCTGCAACAACTGAAGCCGAACGATCTGCCACAACGTCGAATTTTCAGTGAATGGGCCCTAGAAAAGTTGGCAGAAAATCCGCTTTTTTATCGACAAATTTTGTTCAGCGATGAGGCTCATTTCTGGTTGAATGGCTACGTAAATAAGCAAAATTGCCGCATTTGGAGTGAAGAGCAACCAGAAGCCGTTCAAGAACTGCCCATGCATCCCGAAAAATGCACTGTTTGGTGTGGTTTGTACGCTGGTGGAATCATTGGACCGTATTTTTTCAAAGATGCTGTTGGACGCAACGTTACGGTGAATGGCGATCGCTATCGTTCGATGCTAACAAACTTTTTGTTGCCAAAAATGGAAGAACTGAACTTAGTTGACATGTGGTTTCAACAAGATGGCGCTACATGCCACACAGCTCGCGATTCTATGGCCATTTTGAGCGAAAACTTCGGAGAACAATTCATCTCAAGAAATGGCCCGGTAAGTTGGCCACCAAGATCATGCGATTTGACGCCTTTAGACTATTTTTTGTGGGGCTACGTCAAGTCTAAAGTCTACAGAAATAAGCCAGCAACTATTCCAGTTTTGGAAGACAACATTTCCGAAGAAATTCGGGCTATTCCGGCCGAAATGCTCGAAAAAGTTGCCCAAAATTGGACTTTCCGAATGGACCACCTAAGACGCAGCCGCGGTCAACATTTAAATGAAATTATCTTCAAAAAGTAAATGTCATGGACCAATCTAACGTTTCAAATAAAGAACCGATGAGATTTTGCAAATTTTATGCGTTTTTTTTTAAAAAAAAGTTCTCAAGCTCTTAAAAAATCACCCTTTATATCCACGTATATGTATTTCAATACTAATTGTATCTTCTCTTTTTTTTTTATTCACCAGTCATTATCGAATATTAGTTTCCACATTTGATTTCCACAAGGTCAATTTACTCACGAAGAAGGCTTACGAAATAACTTGAATAATAGCGGTTACTCTTCTAAAAAAGATGATAAATTTTTATGAAATGACTTGGCTTGTTAAAATTCAATAAAAAGTAAAAAATCAATTTTCTGAAATAAATCAACTCTCAAAAATGCGGTAAAAAGGGGAAAGATGGATTTTATGAATTAAATCGTTTTATAAAACCTCAATAGTAAATGATGATAATTTTTCATGAAGTGGATTGAATCGTTAAAATTCAATAAAATGTAAAAAATCAATTTCTCTGAAATAAATCAATTCTCGAAAATGCGATAAAAAGGGAAAGGTTGGATTTTATGAATTAAATCGTTTTATAAAACCTCAATAGTAAATGATGATAAATTTTCATGAAATGGATTGAATCGTTAAAATTCAATAAACAGTAAAAAATCGATTTTTATGAAATAAATCAACTCTCGAAAATACGGTAAAAAGGGAAAGGTTGGATTTTATGAATTGAATCGTTTTATAAAAACTCAGAGGTGAATGATGATAAATTTTCATGAAATGGATTGGATGATTAAAATTCAATAAAAAGTAAAAAATCAATTTCTCTGAAATAAATGAACGCTCGAAAATCCGGTAAAAAGGGAAAGGTTGGATTTTATGAATTGATATCGTTTTATAAAATTCAGTAGCAGGGAAGGATTAATTTTCGTGAAATGAATTGAATCACTAAAACTCAATAAAAGTAAAAGAATCGATTTTCGAGGATTAAATCGGCTTACAAAACCACGGTAAAAAGGGAAAGAACATTTTTTTTTCAGTTGATTTTTTTAACAAAATTAGTGTGAACAAAACTAACACTCTAAGATCCCGGACGAGCCCCCAGAATTTGTTACGTCAAAATCGCGGCCTATTTTACGAAACCCACGAATTTATCATAGATGCACGTTTCGGTGTATATTTTCCGTGCTCTGGTCAAGGAGAATAAATCCTCCCTTTACCACACCCGACGAGAAAATACCGAAGACGCAAGCCCGTTTTTGAGTCTAACCTCGCGGAAAATTATTCGGGATAGGGCTGGAGTGCGTTTTGTTCTCGGTTGGGGATAATTACTTCACGAATAATGGGGTGGGACTTCAATGACAATTTCACGCGGAGCAAGATGTCACTTCAATTGGTAAAAGAAAATTGTCCTGGTTGGACGTAGACTGGTGTAGTCGGACAAACTCAAAATCGAACGTATGCGTTGGTGCGTATTAATAATTATTTATTGAAATATAACTACAAGAGTAGTCGAATGTTGCACGTTCAATATTCCCGATTTCGCACGCGTTAATAATTATAAGTACTGTACTTTTACTCTGTACTACTGGAAACTATACTTTGTGAAATCGAGCCGCGGTGTAAAATTATTGAAGTGTACTACTTGGTCCCCATGAAACTGTCTAATTCCTCCGGACTATTGACTCACTGCCGGGCGACTTATTGACTGCCTGGCGAGTGATTAGCCCTTTACTCCCCGTGAAAAACTGTGTTACTTGACTCCCCGTGAAAAAGTCTAACTCACTGCCGGCGACTTATTGACTGCCTGGCGAGTGATTAGTCCTTTACTCCCCATGAAACCGTGTCTCCGACCGATTTTCGCCTCCTTTTATAGGGCTCCTAAGCATGGAAAAATCTTGTCGTCAAGCGCATTAAAAGAAAAGAAAGGATAAAACCCTATCCTGATTATAAGAATTTCCCCGTGGTCTATCTCAACCTTACACGTATTCATTCCTCTTACTGCGCAGAGTAGCTTCCCGACATGCAGAGCCATAGATCTATGCAAGTGCGTCGGTATGGCGCGCTCTGATTTGTCCGCGCGATGTGATACACAGAGGACCACGCGATTAGGTGAGGGAATGCGCTCGAGGCGTTTTTCCCCTGAAAATGAGGCGATTTTTACCACCCCGCTTCTCGGCCTACTCTCGATAGAGTTTCCTAGCCTAGGTAATATCCTTATGCTCGCTTCTATGTAGATGTGTCTATGGTAATGGCTCAGAATTTCAGCGTTTGTACGGAACTTAATTAAATCCTTCACATCAAACCACTAGTAATAATTTACAGATTCTGTAGTTAACTCGTCGTATGCAAGCTGATTTTTGCGTTAATCTCTTATTAGTATAAATGTTTTTGTTGAATTATGACTTATTCTAATCATTATTGATTATTCGTTTAATTAGTAATTACTCTACTTATAGTTAAACCCTTTTTCTTAAATAACTTGTTAGTTAGACAATTATTCTCGTGTTATAGAAACGAGAGCGAGAGAGAGAGAGAGAGAGAGAGAGACAAGGTATTTTACTTGAGAGCGACTCGCCCGACTTGGTTACTCGTACATTTCCTTCGTACGCAAGTCGGCTAGATCGCTGTTCAGACCTCGCGCAAGGCGTTTATCGTTGCGTGGAGAGTCGGCCAGCCTCGCTTTCCTGCAGGAGAAGCTTCATTGCAGCTGAATTTTAGTCTCATCTCTTTCTCGTTTTGCCTATTTTTCGCTATTTTACCGTAAATTAATCCTAATATTTCCTTCATCCTTTCTATATATGCATAACATATTCTATATATATCATATATGATGGTATTTTTACTATAAATTCCAATATTTACGAGAGACGTATTAATATAATCTTAAGAGGAAATGGAAATTAATCCTGATATACTGATCTTTCTTCTATTACCCGATTACAACTGGTAAGCTCATTAATTCAATGTGGGTTGTACTCGTTTCCGAGTGACAGCCCTGGGTAGTTTCCATATGGAAGCATAATTGTTCTTTTTGCTGCTGATATTTTACCTACAGTATTCGTGTGAACACTTTAATAGTCATAAATCTTTCGTTTAAATCAACAGTTCCTCCACTTTTGTTAATTGTTTCGCTCAGTCAATAATTGTTCGTGATTTCATCATCTTTGTAAAGAGAGAGAGAGAGAGAGAGAGAGAGAGAGAGAAGATTTCAGGCAAGAGCGAGAAGAAAGGGTGCGGTCGCTTGGTCACGTGATAGCGTTCCCTCCAACCGCTCCCCTATGACCAACAACGCCCCGACGGCGCACAGTAGACGCAGAGCCCGAAATCGTGGCAGAAAAGTCAGAAAAAAATTTTTACAATCGGGATATTTGAGCAGGCAGTCAGGTAGAGGACTAATGGCTGCGTTAAATTGTAAAAGGGGAACCTTTTTCATCGTATACCTTCGTCGCTGCGTCAGTTGGAAGTTAGCCTTCGAGACGAGTGTTCGCATCGCGCGCTGAACGAGCGAAAACTACCGTGACTTATAAAATCGATAACTTTAAAGTGAAGTGTTTTAAATCAATCCGGAGACATGGATACGACTTCTGGAGGTATGTAGAAGATATTTTTACATTGGTTGAGTTTAAAATAAATATGTAAATTATTGAAGTGTAGTATAAACTACTGCATAAATAAAGTGAAAGAATTTTGTAAACTTATATTTTCAACTATCCGAAAAGTTATACTTTCTGCCATATTCTGCGACAGCCAATGTCTAGGCCTTTAGTTTATTATATAAGCTTGCGAAATTAACAGGAATTAGCTGCCTAGAGCTGCCTAACTTTGTCTGTTATGGTTTTTGGCAACGTAAAACAGGCGGCTGCCGACCGTGCACGCGCGCGCGGCGCCATACGCCATGCCATGGGGCCATTGAACAGCTGCTACTTGAGCAATAGGACTATATCCATACATATACCATATATAATATATATATATATATATACATATATATATACAAAATACAAATTCAAGTAAATCATTTATATATCTATTTTTGTAGACATACAACAATACATATATATGTAAGTATATACTAAAGTAATTAATTTGAATCGTCACATTTTATTTATATTTGATACATTTTTATTATATATATATAGGTATATATGGGGCATTCCACGCCAAATCGGACAGTTCAATTTTTTTTCCCTTGATTTTGTCATATTTTCATGTACTCATCAAAAATCGGCTTCTGGTACATTTTGAGATGTTTTTGGTCACCCGTTCAAAAAATATTTGTTTATGTTTTTTTGCTCATAACTTCTTTCATAATAGTCTAAATTCAATTTTTTTTTCATAACTGTTGTTTTTTATGTACTTTTCAAAAAAAAATACGAATAATTATTGCGGCTACTTATTTGTTACAATAATTAAAATTCATTAAAATTTTGATCTGATCCTTCAACACAAATTCTATACAATTTTATGTCTTTATTACAGGGTCCCATTACGAAGGAGTACATTTGACGAGGAAAGAATTATATCTTATTATAAAGGATAATTTGAACGATAATTTCGCTACGTTATTGAATTTCGTGGAAACTAAAATTTCCGAGAAAAGTGGACGTAAAGTTGTGGTGCCTGAGGACTCGAGAACCGCCTTTTCAATGCTGTTTAATAAAATAAGAACCAGGTGGCAAGAAGCTAATAGAACATCGGACATTTTCTTCAAGAAAAACAGTAAATGGCTTAGCGGGTAGGTATATTTTGCCGTACCTACAGACACTGTTGAGAAAGACCCAGGTAGTAAAAGAGGCCGCCCGTCCCTTGAGTTTACATCGGCAAGTGAAAGGTCAAAACGAAAGAAGACCGAAGATATTCGTAAATCCTCAACCCCGGAAGAATTAGCATACGCTACTCAAATGAGCCTTCGCGCTTCGGGACAATTAGACGCTTCGAAAGTTGTTAAGGACATAACAATGACGAGTCCTTTAAGAGCTTCTAAGTATCGAAAAGCTTATGCAGTAACGGGTGAAACCTCTTTATCGGAAGAGGCTGCACTTTCCGCTTTGATCGAATGTAAATTGTCAAAGGGAGCTTACCTAACGATGAGAAAAATATCGTTGGCACATAACTGTCGTCTATATCCGTCTTACGAAAAAGTGGTGGAAGCAAAAAAGCGTTGTTATCCTCGGTCTGACGCAATTACCATTACAGAGACGAGTGCAGAAGTCGAATTGCAGGCATTATTAGATCATACAGTTAAACGTATTTTACTCGTCCAAACAGAAGTCGTTGAAACCTTGACTAACGGTAATGCTCGTAATATGGATTCAATTTGCAAATGGGGTTGCGATGGAAGCTCTGGGCAAAGTGAATATAAGCAGACTTTTACTGATGATAGCAAATCAGATGCGCATGTGTTTTTTACTTCGGTTGTGCCATTACAACTCATCTGCATTGATCAACAAACAAAAGCAGAAATCATGGTTTGGAAGAACCCTAGGCCCTCGTCTCCACGATTTTGTAGGCCGCTTAGACTACAGTTTCTGCACGAAGATACAGAGTCCACACTAAATGAAGTTGGAATTGTCGAAGCACAAATAAAGTCGCTTAGTCCACTCCAAACTGTAGTAAGTGGAAAAGATATCTCCATAACGTACAAGTTGGCGTTCACCATGATAGATGGTAAAGTTTGCAATGCTGTGTCATCGACGAAATCTGCTCAACGGTGCTATTTGTGTGGAGCAACCAGCAAAGATTTTAATGCCATCGACGTTATGTTGCAAAAGGAGGTCGTTGAAACGAATTTGAAGTTCGGGTTGTCGACACTGCATGTGTGGATACGGTGCTTCGAGTATTGCATACATTTGTCGTACAAACTCGGCATTAAAAAATGGCAAGCACGAAGTTCCGAAGAAAAACAAATTACCGAAGAAACCAAGAAGAGGATTCAACGCGAATTCAAGAGCGAATTGGGTCTAAGCATTGATCGTCCGAAGCCTGGATACGGCAGCAGCAATGATGGCAACACAGCTCGGCGATTTTTTGAGAATTGGAAGGTTTCTGCTTTGATAACCGGGGTCAACGAAAAAGTAATTAACCGTTTCTACGTTATCCTACAAGTTATCTCGTGTGGCCACAAGATAAATTGTGAACTATTTGAGCAGTATACTATTGAAACGGCAAGAACTATCGTTGCATTATACCCTTGGTACCACATGCCTACTTCGGTACACAAGCTATTAATTCACGGTTCACTGATAATAGCTCATGCGCTTTTACCAATCGGCGAATTATCCGAAGACGCTCAGGAAGCTCGAAATAAAGATATTAAACGATACCGAGAAAACTTCTCGCGAAAAACTTCCAGGATAAAAACAATGCAAGATGTTTTCCACCGGCTGCCAATTTCTTCAGACCCGTACATATCTAGCATCCGGCAACTACCGAAGAAACCACTAAAAAGTTTGTCGCCGGAAGCTGTCGCGATGCTGCTCGCTCCAACTATCAATGCTGCAGCACATCAAGGTTTCGTCACAAATAACATCGAATCGGGTCTTGTAGACGATACAAGCTCGGTAGATGGTTCCGACATCGACGACGGCGACGGCGACTCCGAATCCGATGTTCCATTCGACTAAAAATTAAATTCGATTACACGATTTCGAGAATAATGTATTTTGAAAATAAAAATATTAATTCCGTAGAAGGCACGGCTCACGTTTATTTTATTATGATTATTATATTTTATATTATATCTCATCCATTTAACAGGATACGTTTTGTGTACCATAATTTGTCTGTCGGATTCGTGATCAGTGACCCTAAAAACCCGCGTATACCAATTTTTGTCAAGATCTGACACCTTTTTCCATCTATGTCCGCCATATTGGATCGGCCATTTTATTCAAAATTGTTTGGCTTTCTGATTCGTAATCAGTCACTTTCACAACCCGCGTATATCAATTTTCTTCAAGATCTGACACCTTTTTACCATTTATGTCCGCCATATTGGATCGGCCATTTTGTTCGAAATTGTTTGGCTTTCTGATTCGCAATCAGTCACTTTCACAACCCGCGTATATCAATTTTGTTCAATTCAATTATAATAATTAAAATTCAAATAACTAATGCAAGTTATATATCATTGTATACGAAAACGTCATACTAAATAAGTAAATTATTTCATCCTTTTTTGAGTGGTACGGCAGGAGGGAGTTTTTTTGAAAATTTTTAATTTTTTTTAAACATACTTGTCCGCCATATTGGATCAGCCATTTTGTTTACAATAATTTGGCTTTCGGATTCGTAATGAGTGACCCTCAAAATCCACATATAGCAGTTTTTGTCAAGATCGGACACCTTTTTAACATCCATGTCCGCCATATTGGATCGGCCATTTTGTTTACAATAATTTAGCTTTCAGATTCGTAATCAGTGACCTTAAAAACCCCTGCATACCAATTTTCATTTCGATCGGAGGTTATTTGTATTTACTGCCACGATTTCGGGCTCTGCGTCTACTGTGCGGCGACTAGCCGTAACCCCTGGTCTAGGATTGAGGGTAAGGCTGCGCTGAATCATAGATCCATAAATGGCAGTCGATAACCGGGTCTACACAGTAGATCCCATGTTTTGAAAGTTTGCCTTTTGAACGGGAGCGCTGAAAAATTTCATCTTTACAAGATTAATTTTCCCGGGAAACGGTCGGCAGAGCCGCATCCCCACCCTGTTCTGATCTCCGTCGCTAAAATCGCTCTCCTCTCCTCTTAAGAAGTTCGAAAATAAAAGAAAAATGTAGAAAGTTACTTTTACTGTAGCGAAACTAAAACAGAAGAACTTTAACGTAATCGAAATTAAAAAAGATAAATGCGACGTTACGTCAGGACGTAACAATGGCAAATGTGTTGTAACGGTGTCAAGAATGTGAGCCAGACCCGTGACCTTCTCCTTGGTGTACATAGAGCACATTGTGAGTTGAACCGAACCATGTGTCTGCGTTGAGTGCTTTCCACCGATCCCTGTGATCGAAACTGATGAGTGCTTACATGTCTAGTTGGGTTTACGAAAGAGTTCTTCCGTAATGAATGTCAATTCGGATCCAGGATCGATGAGAAGTCTTACTTGATGAGTTAATGCCAGTGTGTGAATGTGTGTGAGTCCGGCTGCCAATAATGTTGAGCAATTCCGCGTGAGCTGTACTGATTAGAGGATGACTGCGTCAACGTCCTATTCAGAGGACTGTGCCTGAGAGTGTAGTGTGTCGAAAGAGGTTGCAGGGGGTGCTGCAGGATGCAGCATGGTATGATGCCGCCCTGAACATTCCATGCACGTGCAGGTGGAACGGCATGACATTGCATTATGCCGTCCCAGGCAATTGTAGCACAGCCGCGCCTTCTCCGCCATCTTACGCCGCACAGCCACTATAAGCTGATGGAACTCCAGGCACATCACGATGAAATGTCCCAGATCCCGACAGCAGTCACAGGGATCCGCGGACGCGGCGGTGTGTGACGATGGAGCGCCACGGACTGTACTACCCGCATGATGAGCCGATGCACGTTGGATCCCGGCCTTTGCGGGAAGAGAGCAAGCCGAAGACGTACGATTGGAGCTAGCACTCGGTTTAGGAGTGGCCTTCGCCATCTCCAAAGCTCGAATCTTCGTCTCAGTAAACTCCTCGATCCTCGCAAAGGTCGGGAAACCAGATGAGAATCCCAACTTTGTCTCCCACGCCTCACGGGTCGTTTGATCAAACTGCTCGATGAGCAGTCTCACCATGACGCAGTCCCACAACTCCTCCTTCGTGGCAGCCGAAGTGAGGACCTTGTAGGCTTCGGAGACAAAAGCGACAGTTGATGCAAGCGACTTCGCATCGTGTGAGCCTCTCTTGAGTGCGAACAGTCCGGCCAACCGCTCCTGCACCAGGAGTCTTTTATTTTCGAAACGAGACCCCAAGTCTCCCATGCCAAAGTGAACGATTCGTCGGTGAGGTCGAATCCCTGAATGAGTTTCGCCGCCGAGTCCGTGACACAGCCACGCAGGTATATCAGCCGCTTGACGTCGGCTAACCTCGTGTTCCAGATGACCGGGGACGAGAACAAGTGTTGAAACGCTGGCCACTCGAAATGGGCGCCCTTGAAGGTCGGCAGCTTAATGTCTGGCAGCTTTGTCCTAAACCTCGGCGACGTTACCGCTGGTGTAGCACGTTGGGACCGTTCAAGCCTCTCCATGGCCTCCCTCGCAGCTATTTTGTCATGCAGTGCCATTTTGGCCTCGATGGTCTGCGTATCGTTGCTGAAATAGTCGTGCTCAGTGTGAGTGATGGGCCACGACGCTTGCAGAAGCACATGCTCCTTACGGAAGTCGCCGTGAATCTCATCGATCTGCTTTACTAATGTATTGAGGGAGGCCACGGAGAGGGTCTCCCGACCCTCTACGATAGTGTTCCAATCTGAAGAGCCGGGACTGAGTTGATGAGCCGATGAGGTGCTGTGTTGATAGTTAGCGGGATCCTCTGTCGTGATGAGCCGAGAGATGCGATGAGAGCGGAAGGTAGTGAACCCTGGTTCTACCCTGTGCGAGTCGAAGATCCGGCTCGAAGGACCAAATGTTGCGGAATTTCTCCTGATTGAAGTTGAGCGAATCTGCGAATGTATTGAAAATGATGAAGCTTCACTCAAGACAGGGAAAAAAAGAAGCCAGACACAAAGATTGTATACAGAGAAAGTGGGTTATTCTCCTTCCACTCTTATTTACAAAAATATATTTGAAAAATAGAAAAATAATCAAGATATAAATTAAAATACAAATGAATATAAAGTGAATTTGGTATAAGAGACCAGCACACAATCGTATTAATTGTGCGCTGTCTTTTATTGCATGAGAACCAGCACAATTATATTAATTGTATGCTATGCACGCTTGAGAGTGAGCATGCCGCAGCCAGTGCTGCGGAGCATGCCACGAAGTGAGAAATGTGTGCGTGTAAATATCCGCCTTATTGTAAATCAATTCTCTGTACAAATATATGAGGAAACATAGCGAACAAGTGAGACCACTTGCAGTTGTACTGCTTGAGTGTTGGAACTTGATGCGAGACAGCGTGACACAGTCAGCGCTGCAGAACACGGCAAGTAAAAAGATGAGGATGCACAACTGAGTAGAAATATTCACAGTATTTTCCCAGCAGGTTTATTAGGGGAAAATACAGTAAATAGAAAGCACATGCGCAATTATATTAATCAAGCAGGCAAAGGCGATGCGAGAAAACGTAGTGCAGCCCGCGCTGCAGAGCACGTCAACGGGTGAGACCTTTATGAGGATGCACGATTCAGAATTACACTCCTCACCGTTATTGAATTATATTAAATTATGACGGTGAACCCTTACCGTTGATTTGAGTCCTGGTGAGCACAAAAGGTTGAGAAGATCCGGTGAAAGCAGTGGAAATGTCCGAGATGTGCCGATGAAGGATCTGCGCTAGTTCAGTGAGTTTTCACAAAAGTGTCTAATTTTGCAATATGGCTGCGTGATACAAAAGCGTCGTTGAGCGCTGGAGTAAAATGAATGAGATAGCCGGTGAGCGAAGCCGAACTCAAGCGAGAGAGTTAACCTCTCGCTTAACGCGGCATGCCTGCGAGACACAGCCTCGGCTCTGCGAGGCACAGCCTCGGCTCTGCGAGGCACAGCCTCGGCTCTGCGAGGCCCTACCTCGGCTATCTCTGGCATAGCCGCGCGCAGCATGCTACACAGCAGCAACAGGTCGACGCACGGCGAATATCGATCGCCGTGCGGCAGTTGATTATCCAACAGCAGTGAGTAACTCCTTTGCCGAAATCATTCTATTAGTAGATTCAAGCAAGAGAGGTTGGTTCCTCGTCGAAGGCTCGAAACATCAATTATTGTAACATTCTATTTATCGTTATTTAAATAGACAACGGAAAGTTGCCATTGTCTAAAAAAAATATCCAACCGTAATTTTTCCGCAAATTTACGTGTTCATTATTTACTGGAGATCTATCTCCTTATCGGCAAACGATCCCAAAAAATAATAACTTTTAATATTATACCGATTAACGTACTAATCCGATTACGCGGTACCGGCATAACAACTCAATGACATACTTATTATCGATAGCGTACCAACAAATTTTTAATCTAAAGCAATATCGTTGCTTCGCAATTTGCATCGCACCGTAGTCGGTAAAAAATAACATGGGACCGTAACGGTGTTGTTTCTATAGATGGAAGAAGAATTTCAATTTCCAATACAGTTCATCTTGTTAACGATGCTATGCGAGCTAGAAAACGCGAGAAACCCATTGGTTGATCTCACTTTGCCAAACTCCTGCGAATGATACAGATGCCACGTGAATTTATCGGTAATCCCGAGTTACTACACGAGCCTATACCTACATCATTCTCGACACCGCAGCGGCGTCTCATTTTACCACGCGATAGTGATAGTAGCAGCAGCAGCAACAGTAACAACAACGAGGCCGAGACCACACACTCGGTCTTTGAGATTTAATGTTCACGGCGGACAACGACATGATCGAAGGGGTGATGGGGGAGGAAGAAGAGGACGAACAATTGCAAAACATCGCATAAGTAGAGAGCCAACGACACCCTAGTGAATATCGGTCCCCCACATAGTTAGAAGAGAAAAAGAAAAAGAATCCATTCAACTGGTCATCGTTAAAATTATGAAAATTCTTTTAAAAAATCTATTATGACACCGCTTATCCTGAATCCTATTGCGAGCAAAAAATTTGGCCCAGGTGGATCGGAGAGTGGCGCGAAAAAATGTTTTACCATGGCTCGAGACACAGGATTCGTATAACATGCATAGTCTCGTGCAACGACGATTTCCCCGTCGTACGTACAACGTGGGTAATATAGACGGTGGATGGGAGGCTAATTCAGCTGATCTTTACTCGATAGCTACGTACAACGATGGGTACGCATATCTGCTTGTTTTTATCGACATATTGAGCAAATACGCGTGGGTCGAGGCTTTGCGTGACAACACGAGCGCAAACGTGTCCCGCGGTCTCTCACGCATACTTGTACTCAGTAACAATCGTCGCCCGCAGCAATTGCGAACTGATAGAGGCAAAGAATTTATCGGCACTCCATTTCAGCAAATTTTCAAGAAAAAAAATATCGATTTTCGCGCTGCTCGTAAATCCGATATGAGAGCCACGATTACCGAACGCTTTAATCGCGCAATAAAAGAGCGAATGTGGCGTTACTTTACATACACGCGACATAAGCGTTACATCGAGGTTTTACAAAAATGTTTATATGCATATAATCACACTGGACACAGCGGAACGCGTATTCCTCCGAGCGAGGTGATCCTCGAAAATGCCTCCATAGCCCGATAAGATTTAGCACGGCGTTACGAACGTAACGCAAGAAAAACTAAAAAGGTTAAATACAGCGTCCGTGACTTGGTGCGTATCAGTACAGCTAAAGCAACATTCGTAAAAGGATATGAGCGTGGTTGGAGTAACGAGTTATTTACGATTCAACGAATATCAGTGAATCGAGAACCATTCGTGGATATTTTACACGATCAGAATAACGAGACTATCGACGATATTTTCTACGACGCAGAATTATCGCGAGCACGAGTGCCTCCACCACCTGAGAAGAAGAAAGAGAAGAAGAGGACAAAGAGGAAGAACGCTCGGAATTACTGTCCCTGATAAATATGATCTCCAAGGATAGCTCTTTCTTCGTCGTACTACTGAGCAACAGTAGTATGCAATATTTTCCGGATATGACGACCAAATTTATTATGAAACTACCGCATCAGATATGTTTTCACGGAGAATGGTCTGTTTCTCTTGTGGAAATTGCTTATCCGATGACTGATTTACATGTCCTTACCACGTCTATAAATATGAAACCGGAATTTGCCCATAGATGGCCCTAGCTGTCAATATAGTTACCGTCAAACCGCCTCATTGGCGCCATTTCCTTGTTGACATCTCTGACAAAGATTTTCAACTCACAACAATACAAGTTTCATACAACAGCATAGTTTGTAATAGCGTTGAACATGTCGAATTTTGTACCTGGAAACTACGATTTGTGGACAGCATTGATTTTCTGTTACTATTTGAAGAAAACTGGTGCAGAATCGCATCGAATGCTTGTCGAAGCTTACGGTGAGCATGCTCTTGGTAAATCACAATGCTTTGAGTCGTTTAAAAAATTCAAAAGTGGCGATTTTGACGTGAGAAACGAAGAACGTAGAAGACCACCGAAAAAGTTTGAAGAAAGCGAATTGCAAGCATTGTTGGATGAGGATGACGCTCAAACGAAACAACAACTCACGGATCACTTAAATGTGACACAAGAAGCCGTCTCCATACGTTTGAAAGCCATGGGAAAAATCCAGAAGATGGGAAAATGGCTTCCACATGAATTGAATGAAAGACAACAGGAAAACCGAAAAACCACTTGCGAAATGCTGCTCGCCAGGTACAAAAGAAAGTCATTTCTCCATCGAATTGTGACTGGCGATGAAAAGTGGATATATTTTGAGAATCCTAAGCGTAAAAGATCATGGGTAACTCCAGGCGAACCATCGACATCGACTGGAAGGCCAAATCGCTATGCACGGAAGACAATGCTCTGTGTTTGGTGGGATCAGAAGGGTGTGATCTATTATGAGCTGCTAAAACCTGGCGAAACCGTCAAAACTGAACGCTACTGACAACAAATGATCGATTTGAATCAAGCTTTGCGTGAAAAACGACCAGAATATCAAAAAAAGGCAACACAAAGTGATTTAGCTTCATGATAATGCACCATCACACACAGCAAAACTGGTCAAAGAAACGATTGAGGCGCTTAGTTGGGAAATACTTTCGCATGCGGCTTACTCACCAGACTTGGCTCCGACCGATTACTACTTATTTGCATGGATGGGACACGCACTGGCTGAGCAGCGCTTTACTTCTTACGAAAATGTACGAAAATGGCTCGATGACTGGTTTGCCTCAAAAGAGCAACAGTTTTTTTGGCGTGGCATACACAAATTGTCAGACAAGTGGGAATAATGTATAGCTAGCGATGGGCAATACTTCGAATAAAATACTTTTTATTATTTTCATACAATAAACGTGTATTTTCTGTACAAAAATTCCGGTTTTATATTTATAGACCTGGTGCTGTAGGAAATCTCGTATCTTTTGAGAATGGTGATTATGATTTATCGGGTTTAAATCTTTTAACACGGAGACGCGTAAATAGAGACCAAGTTTCATCTGGTGTATATTGCTCTATAGACGCTCTTTTGGAGAGCATAGATAATTACCTCACGTGGCCGGTCATCTATGCTTTAAACTATACTGTAGGTCTGTAATGATAGAACTGCATTGAGAATACACGGGGTCGACGCCTGCATCTCTCACCGGTGCTATACCAGGCAGCATGTTTCAATATACTGATATCTGCGAGAGCTATATTACAGGCGATGTATTGGGTTGTTCGGAAAGTAATTTCGTTTTTTTTTATGAAAACGAAAGACGATTTTCTTATAGTGAATTAATATTTTATTCAATACAATATTGTCCATTCTGATCCAATACCTTTTGCCGTCTTTCTGGCAGTAGCATGCCTCCACGCTCATAAAATGTTTGTTCTTTGCTGGCAAAAAACTGATCCAAGTGACTTTTGACCTCCTCATTTGAATTAAACGTTTTACCGTCTAAAAAATGTTGAAGGTGCCAGGTCTGGAGAGTATGGTGGGTGTGGCAGTATATCCCATCCACGCTCTAACAATTTTTTCCGAGTGTTCAAACTTGTATGTGGTCTCGCATTATCTTGTTGGAACACTATATCTTCCCTATTGACCAATTCTGGCCTTTTTTCTTCAAGTGAATCATTCAATTTGACCAACTGATGACAGTACACTTCAGAATTGATCGTTCTGTTGCTCGGTAGAAGCTCAAAATAAATGATTCCTTTGAAATCCCACCAAACAGATAGCATAACCTTCTTTTCATGAATATTGGCTTTCGAAGTGCTTTGAGCCGGTTCATCTTTTCAACTCCAGGATCTTTTGCACTTAACATTGTTGTAGACAACCCATTTCTCGTCCCCAGTGATGATACACTTCAAAAATGGATCATTTTCTTGGCGTTTGAGAAGCGAATCACAAACGTCAATGCGACGGCACAAATTTTTTTCCGTAAGAAGATAAGGAACCCATATGTCCAGCTTTGAGGTAAAACCTAGCAGGTTCGAATGATCATGAACGGTCGAATTCGATAAATTTAATCTCTCAGCGATCGCACGAGTTTTTATTCGCCGGTTTGCATCAATTAATGCCTTTATTGTGTCTTCATCAGCTTCAACTGGTCTTCCAGAACGTGGTGCATCTTCGAGATCAATATTGCTGGATCGAAATTTTGCAAACCAGTTTTGGCACTGGCGCTCACTTAACACATCTTCCCCATACACATCGGATAATTTTTTTCTTGCTTGAACAGAATTTTTACCTTTTCTATAGTAAAAAAGTAAAATGTTCCGGAAATGCTGTTTTTCACTTTCCATATTTAAAAGGGTATCAACAAAAAACTACTGTGCAGAATCAATTGAATTTTTCCACAAGCAAGCCTTGCTATATCAGCTATCAAAATACATACGATTGTGCGGCTTAAGTGTGAAGTTGGATGTGAAAAAATACAATTAAGTCCTATGTTGGGCAAAAACGAAATTACTTTCCGAACGACCCAATACAAACACCCCTCTTACGAGTTGTTCCCATTGATGCTGACGACTTTCAGTATGATTCGATAAAAATTAAATCGTTTTCGTCGCAACGATATATGGTACAGGGTGGCCGATTTATCTGAAGACATTGAAATATTTCGAAAACTACGCATCGGATCAAAAAAAGTTCTCAATAAAATTTGTTCGCCTGGAAGGGGGTCATCCAATGATATCAAAGTCAACTCTTCACCCCTAGCCCCTGGGGTGGGGGTGGGAGCAATTTTGAAATCGTAAATAGGAACCCCTATTTTTCATTGCCGATTCGGATTCCCAATAACAAAATAAGTAACTTTTATCTGAAACATTTTTTTTCGATTCGTGATAGATGGCGCTGTAATCGCAAGGGACCTGATTTTTGCGAATATCTTGAGAAATTACACATCGGATCGAAAAAAGAAAAAACACATGTTTCATTTTTCAAAAAGCTATTCAGCGATACGAAACTCGATCCATCCTCCCCATCATCCCTACCCCATTGTGGCGAAAATGGAAGTTGCTTCAAAATCGTGATTGGAAAACCCTATTTTTTCCCTGGTTTTCCATGACAAAATCCATTGATTTGACTTTATTGTTGATACGAAATTTTCTCACACATGGCGCTGCAATCGAAAGCATGTATTCGTTTATCAATAAGTTAACAACTACTTTTAGCGTTACCCAGGAACAACGACGTGGACGTAGTAGTTTTTGTTCCCATTGGGGTGCTTGTTTTAGGTGAGTCCCCTTGCCTTTCACTGTTCAATACATTAGATTAAATGTTCGAAATTGTGACCTTGAACTTCTAGACACTTATTTATTCTTTCCTCGAATGATTGTACACAGGAGAGACCCTCACCCCCACCCTGAAATCGTAAATGGTCATCTTTGACAACGCTGCACTGGCTTTTATAAGCCTGTAATTCACCATACGGTCACAGTGGCGCGTCAAGGTCAATATCAATGATTTTAACTGAAAACACCTCCAACATTTTCAATTCACTTGTGTAACGGTATTAAGCGTTAACATTACCCTTAACGGACTTGTTCGGACTCGAGCAGGAAGGAAAGTAATTTTTAGGCTTTTGTAGTAGGTAAAAGTAGGGTTTATTCAAAGACACAGATAAAAATTGTGTGATACATCAGAAGAAGAAATAAATATGAAATCTAATTATCGAACCTTTTTCTCTCGGTCTTATGGCTACCTTGCGCCTTACAATTGATTATTCCCGGGCACTCGAGTGCATGTATAATCGTGTACGCTGGTGAATTTTAGAGAATTTATCAGAATAGAAATATGTTCTGGTCGGTAATAGAATTCATAATAACGAGATAGTATTCCGCTAATAATACGCTCTTTGATATGGGACAAGTCGTTGATGCTGATATAATGCCGAAAGTATTCGTTAATTAATAATATAATTTGTAATAATGAAGTTAAGCGTCGATCGATAAATCTATCTACCCTTCGTGGGGAAGCTAACTAGCATGCGTACCGTCGGTAACTAGCCGGCCGCTGCTCATAGAATCGAGACTAGCCTTGTGTCGACTACTAAGTCGTTCTATACTCGCTACAGACCCGTTGGTGGGCGTGGAGTTTCCTGCTGATATAATAATTTTTTTATAGGTTGACTTGCGCGTCCACCCGACCGCCGCCACGATCTGGCGTCAGTGGGATATACTCTGAGTGCATGCGCAGCTACTAGGTATATCAGGGCCGTACCCTGTGCATTGATTGCCTTTTTATATCTTTCCTTTATTCTATATTTGATTTATATCCCTACTGAATTGCTACCATAGTTCCCTGGTCTTTAATATGAAGATCTTATATCTCCGTTATTTAAAATACTGCAAGAGCATTTCGTGTCAGAGAGAGTAGACTGTTGAGTTTGCTTGATCCTTGGCTACCAGAGCGAGAGAAACCGCTTTGTTTACGTTTGGATCTGCGGTGCGTCGGCCTTGAACGCAGCACCGACTCAGCTGCTTCCTGTCAAAGATGTGTGTTAGGTTCTACAGCTGGGCTCTCCAGATATTAGTGCGGCTGCACCTAGCAAGGGCTCGTTCGTTCTTCCTTCCTGGTAGCTGGACTTCTGCGTTGGCGGGACCTGCGAACAAAACTGTTCCCCGAATGCCGAAATTCTGGTCTTTTTATACCAGAATCCCCTCCAGCTGGCCCATGCTTTCGGTATAACTATAGTTGGTGACGGTCCTGTAGCCCATGTCCTGTAGCCCACTGGTAGCCTTGGTACTTTTTTAAAAATCGTCGTTGGTCTTTAATTCTTCGTTATTCGTATTTTTCGGATGGAATAATGGGATTCGATCATCGATGTGTCGGCCTAGCTTGTGTGAGTGACGCTCGGTAGCAGTGCTTTGTTGTGTGCGTACCGAGCATCGTGAGTTGCCGAGTATAGGCCGGTCTTATCTGGTGTGTATAACGCGCGGTAGCGATGCCTTGGTGTGTGCACCGCGCGTTCTTGGATAGTTCGTACGTCTCATTGTCCCCCGATCCGAGGGGAACCTGTCTACCGGTGAACCGAGGATCTCTGCGATGTTCTTATTCTCTCTCTTCCTCTCGCTGTTGTCTTCCACTGTGCTATTCTTATTTCATTTGTATCTATTTCCTTCTCTGTTCTTATCGCTAAATTTTATTATTTTATCATTCCTAAATTTCTTTCTATTCTATTTATCGTTATTACTATTTTTGTTTATTATATATATATATTTTTATACTTATTTTACTCAACATCTATTATCGCAAGAGGGTTTTACTGCTATAAATAATTTAGAACACGAGTATATATTATTATTATTATTTTTATTTATTTATTAAACGTTGAAAAATTCTCCTCCGTTCTTTTACTCCTCTACATCCTCCTCGAAATCTTCCCAATTGACGTCATTGTCGGTGCCTTCTGACATCCCCTCTTCCTCGTCCCCGTGATCGCCAGATAGATATCCAGAGTCGGTGGATGGCTCTTCAAAATGAGGGTCTAAGAATTGTCCACCGTCCGTTCCCCAGTCGAACGCAGGGGGGTTATCCGCCCTGACTGCCACTCCACGGTGGATCAGCTCTTCACTCAAAAAAGCGATGGCTCCGTTGTCGCCCCGCCGCCACATCTCCACCCATCGGGCCTCGGCTCCAGTGTGATGTGGGAATACCACCATATTCCACCCTCCCCCTTGGAGTAACTCCTGAAGCTGTTGGATTTTTTCGTTGGTCCAGCCACCTTGTGGAGGACCCATTTGATGGAGGCCCACCGGGATAGCCTGGAATGCTAGGTGATATGCATTCTGAGGTGTAAAGCATTCCTCAATTGTGGCCGCCACGTCCACCCCGATGTCCCCCAACCAGACAAGCATTTGGCCGTCTTCCTCGACCTCGGTTGTGTTAAGGCCTCGGCAATACTTCCCGTTTTGGCGGCATAGGACTGGTGCTCCAGGGAACGCTCCTTCGGGTAGCAGGTATTCTGGTTCCTCGATGGTCTCGAAATATTCGAGGACCTGTTCCCTCACACCTTCAGGATCCTCTCGATATACGTACATCCTCCGTGAATCCGCCACACTCAAAATTTCGATGTTCTCGTATCCTCCTTCCATCCCTTGCACTGGATAATTCCGATACATTTAAATTTCGTCTCGCTCTGCGTTATTGATATGGTGTCTGATGTTGAAACTGACAACCGCTCGACGAGACGTAGAGAAAGTTCGGTGAATACGTCCTCTATAGTTTGGTTTTTCGTCCAGGACACCAAACTCTAATGTTATCGTCGGTCAAAATCGTGCATCCATCACTATCGACCGGGTAGATGATATCCCAACGCGTTATTCTGATATTATGACGTTCCAAAATTGTCTTCCAGCTCCTGACTTTCCTTTTTCTTCCAAAAACTATTTTTCTTAGCTTCCATTTTTTGATTACGTTATTTGTGGATGTTTCCATTTTCAGAGACTTTTCGGGGTCCCGGTGCGTCGTTGCTGCCTAGTGGTCTACTGCTTTTGCCCCGGGACGGCACGGGTACGACTCCTAACTTCTTCTTTATATATATAAAAAAAAATTTTTTTTTGTAAATTTTAAATTCTCTTCGTTATGAGATTCCCTCTATGTTCTGCTTGGCTCCTCTGGACCTTCATTATCGGTCCTCGGTGTTCGATCGATGGTGTATTCCGATGTTGTTATTGTCCGTGAATATTTCCTTTGTTTACCTCTCGAAATTGTGTTTGGCAGGTAATATTTCGGTCGATTGCTGTTTGAGTAATCCTTTTCCTTCATAGATGCCTCTTCGATGGTGGTTGTTAAAGGTTTCGAGTGGTCTCTTTTTTTTTTTTTTTTTTTTTTTTTAGCTATTTGCCTATAATTATTATTTTTACTCCTACTATTTAAAAATATTCTTTATATTCGCCGATGAATTCTCTGTAGTACTATCTCTTCATTCTTATCTCCTTTTATTCCTCTATTTATTCATTATTATCAGTATATCTGTTATTATTATTATTATTATTGTTATTTTTATTCTCTTAAAAATATTCTTAGTATTTAAATCCTATCTCTTATCCCTACATTCTTATTTCTATTTATTTATCTATTTATTCATTCTGTTATTTTCAGATGAATTCCTTTTATCACTACTCCCCGATTTTATCTCTACTTATTTGTCTCTATCTCTATTTTTTTTATTATTATGATTATTATGATGATTATTTTATATATGGTCCGATTCATTTCTCTTCTCCCCCCTTCTGTTGTTCTATGTTTTCCTCCTGGCCGCGGTACACCTGGTATTTCGTGAGTAGGCTCGCATGGAATTTTCCACGTATTTTCTTCGTGAGTGGGTCTATGAGTTCGTCGGTGGCTAATCCTACTCATTTTTTAATCTCGTATGGGCCCTCCCGGAGTGGTAAAAATTTTGATGTAATTTGGTTTGCCGGATCAGAGACATTGAGTGCCTTTACGAGTACTACATCTCCTTCCTCGAAAGTTGTTAATTTATGTGTACTATTGAAACGTTCGGCCCTCTTTGCTCCTTTTTTTATAATCCTCTCTCGGGCAATCTTTATCTTCGCATCGTAGGTGAGTGGATCATCCTCTTCACTCGCTGGTATTCCTAACCACTTATTCCAAAGCCGGATTGGTTTTTTCTTTCGTTGTAGTTCCGTTGGAGTGAATTCTGTGGTTTCGTGATGGGATTCATTTATGCAGTCTTGCACCACCTGCACCCATTTGTACCAACCGGCGTGATTGTCCCTCAGGAAGGTCCTAAAAAATCGTCCCAACTCTCGATTCACTCGTTCCACAATATTACCTTGAGGATGGCGTATCGAAGAAAATACTGCCTTTATGTTTTCATCCTCTAATTTTTTTAACCAATTTTTCGCAGTAAATTGTGTACCATGATCGAATTGGATCCGACTTGGTTTTCCAAACTGCGGGATATAGTCTTCGAATATCCTTTTTATTACCGTTGCTGTATTCGCTTTTCGCATAGGAAACAGTACTACGTATTTACTAAATGCATCGATTGTTACTAGGATATGTTTTACCCCTCCAATGGATGTTGGCAGAGGCCCATAAAAATCGATTGATATCAAGTCCCCCGGCCTCTCGGGAATAATCGTCTGCATTTCGGCGTAATTTGTCTGTACTGCAACCTTGCTGCGTTGACAAATATCACAGCATGCGATGAGTGACCTTGTGAGTTTTACCAGGTGTGGATGTCAGAAATCGTCGTCGAGAATACGGAAACACTTCCGGGCTCCAATATGCCCATAAAGTTCGTGACATTCCAAAATTATTTGTCGAACCAAACATTTCGGAAGCACGAGCTTTCGTGTGTTTCTGTAGAATACCCTCTCGTAATCGAAATTTCTTCTCTTCTTCGGTGTCGTTTTCTTTCTCTAGAATTTCCATAATTCTACACAAATCCTCCTGGTTCCTTTGATGTTTTGCGATTTTCTTCATTTCCTTTATTAAATCTTTTGATGCCTTTCGTGCCAGAGTTGCAGCAATTACCACCAATCCTTTTGTTGTTTCCTCGTTTCCTTCCATACGGCTCAGAGCGTCGGCGACCGTGTTCTTTCTCCCTTCAAGGTGCTCTATGTTTAGATCGTAATCTTGGATTGACAGGACCCACCGCATTAATCTTTCTGCCGTAAACCGACACGTTTTAAGGAATATTAATGCTTTGTGGTCAGTCTTAATATTTATTTTAGCACCCCAAAGATAAGTTCTGAATTTTTCCAGAGCCCATACAATAGCTAACAATTCCTTCTCAGTAGTCATATAGCCATGTTCTGCGCCTTTCAGAGTCCGACTCGCAAAAGATATTACCTCGCTTTCTCCTTGCTCATTCTCTTGCGATAAAATGGCTCCAAGCGCATACCCACTTGCATCCGTTGTTAGTGTGTATGGCTTCTTTACATCAGGGAATCGAAGGATCACGGCTTCGCAGAATAAATCCTTGACTCGGCCAAAAGCTTCTTGGTGAGTTATGTCCCATTTCCACTTCACCCCCTTCCTCAGCAATTCTAGTAGTGGAGCGGTCTCGAGAGCACGGCGGTTGGTAAATTTCGTATAAAAATTTATCAGACCCAAAAATCCTCTGAATTGTCTCAGATTTTTCGGTGCCGGATATTCTTTAATTGCCTTTATCTTTTCAGGATCGGGTTTAAGTCCCCCTGTCGTGAGAATGTGGCCGAGAAAGGACACTTCCTGTCAGAAGAAGTGTGACTTCTTAAATTTGAGAGTCATCCCATGCTCTTTAAATCGCAGAAATAGAATCTCGAGATGCGTGAGATGTTCCTCGTGGTCTCTCGATAGTACCAGTAGATCGTCAACGAAATTTATGACAAAATCTAACTCGTCCAGCACTATGTCTAATGCTCGAATTAAACTTGCCGTACTCCTCTCCAGTCCAAAGGGCGTGACAGTAAACTCATAGCATTTTCCATTGTGCTGGAATGCTGTATATTCCCTGGAATCCGGGTGTAATGGAATTTGCCAGAAACTGCTCGTGAGATCTAACGTCGAGATTACTGATTTTCCTCCACATCTCTGGAAAATTTCCTCGATAGGAGGTGCATTATTATGATCGTTTACCAGGTAATTATTAAGTTCCCTGGCATCCAAACACAATCGAACACTCTCGTCGTCCTTTGTGACTGGCATTAAGGGGTTTATAAAAATACTTTCGGATTTTTGTATTACCCCGTAATTGAGCATCCGCTCGATCTCTCGTTGAACTCTATCTCGCTGTACCAGTGCTACTGGATACTACCGATGAAAATATGGTTTTGGATCCTTGAGCGTCAAATGATGGATATATTTTGACATCCTTCTTGGTCTTTTATCGAATACCACCTGATTTCTTTCGACGATGGCCTTGAAATTATCCTTGATATTAATTTCGAGATCTTTACACTCCTCCATTTTCTCCTCGAATTCCCTCTCCGATAACTGGAATTCTTGAGGCATTGCTGGTGGTAATTGTTGGATGGTGCAGATCTCTTTACCATCCTCTTTCGGTATGGAGCTCGGATCAGCTAATTGCCATAATCCGTTAATTAATTTTGCCACTACCAGATCTTTGACCGCAACACATTTATTGCGAGCATCGACGGAAATCTGAAGATTCATCATTCCGTCAATACCGATCAGGATCGGTCGCAGCAATTTCGGAACAATTAATAGTTGGATCTCTCCTCTAGATCCATATGTATTTGCTCCTGCCATGATCTGTTTTTTTACTCTCTCCGCTTCTCCGCCAAATGCTCCTACAACCTTCGTCGAAGTGACAGGCAGTGTGGGGCATTTCTCAAATTTTTCTTTATATTGATAACAAAATCTTCCGAAATGCAGCTTACCTCACTGCCACTGTCAATCAGACTTTTTACAGTCACCCCCTCGGCCTCCACCGGAATTTCAGGACACCGAGGATGTAAAGGGTGGTTAAATTTTAAGGGCCGATGTTGATTGTGAACCACACCTAAACGTCAAGTTTTTTTCTGCATTTCATTTGACATTTCTCAATTTCAGACTAACTCAATTTGAACCATGGAAAGATACACAATCGAGCAACGCGTTAAAGTTATTCAGGCTTATTATGAAAATGGGCGTTCAAATCAAAATGCATATCGTGCACTTCGTGATTTTTTCGGTCAATTTAATCGTCCAAATGTGCGTACAATCGGAAAAATCGTGCAAAAATTTGAGCAAACCGGATCTGTAGGAGATATTAAAACACCAGTGCATGCTCGTACAGCTCGTACTGCAGAAAATATTGCTGCTGTTCGCGATAGTGTGGCTGAAGAGCCGTCCACCTCAACTCGTCGTCGTGCCCAACAATTGCACCTCTCACGCTCGTCGTTGATGAACATTATGCATAAAGACTTGCATTTACACGCTTATAAGGTGCAATTGACTCAAGAACTAAAGCCTCTTGACCATTCCAAACGTCGTCAATGGTCAGAATGGTGGCAAGAAATGGCAACAGTGGATGATCAATTTTCGAAGAAAATCATCTTCAGTGATGAGGCACATTTTCACCTCAGTGGATTCGTCAATAAGCAGAATTGCCGCATTTGGGCGAATCATAATCCAAGAGTGATTGTCGAAAAACTAATGCACCCACAAAGAGTGACTGTTTGGTGCGGTTTATGGGCTGGCGGCATCATCGGGCCGTATTTTTTCCAAAATGAGGCCGGTCAGGCAGTTAGTGTGAATGGTGTTCGCTATCGTGAGATGATAACGAACTTTTTATGGCCCGAATTGGAAGATATGGATGTGGGCGATATGTGGTTTCAACAGGACGGTGCCACTTGCCACACAGCTAACGAAACAATGGCTCTTTTGCGCGACAAATTCAATGGCCGTGTTATCTCACGTGGTGGCGATGTCAATTGGCCGCCAAGATCATGCGATTTGACACCGTTGGACTTCTTTCTTTGGGGTTATTTGAAAGAAAAGGTGTACGTCGATAAGCCAGCAACAATTCAAGAGCTAAAGGATGAGATAATTCGGCACATTAACGGCACAGAACCTCAATTATGCCTAAGTGTCATCGAAAATTTGGACCATCGGATGGAGGTGTGCCGCCGAGGTCGCGGCGGCCATTTGGCCGATATTTTGTTTCATACATAATTGAACCATACCATATTATCATAATAAAAAGAATTGACAATAATTTCCTAAATAATTTGTGTTTTATTCAAAATCAACATCGGCCCTTAACATTTTTCCTCCTTCCTCGGTTCCTCTCGTAAAAATTCCCGTGGATCTTCGGTGACCGTGAAGACCGGATAATCTCTCGCATTTTGATCATTGCCGCTCCATTTTTTCGCCGATTCTTCAGACCTATCTTGCCGATTATCGGCCTTACTAAGGATCGTGATCCCCTGTTCTTCGCTTGATAATTTCGGTCTCTCAGTATTCCTCGGAATGGCTTGGTTTTCGAATGGCTCACATGCAAATTTCTCCTTGTCTGACTTCGACTCTTCTTCCTCTTTCTTCTCTTTTATTACTCTTCGTTCCTTCCTTCTCTTATTCTTCTTTTCTACTACCTTACTTCGCTCCGCCTCCTTTTGTCTTTACTTCTCATTTATTCCCGTTGCGCCTCGTCCTTTAATTCTTTATCCTCAGTTTCTCCTACGGGCGCAACGTCTAAGCGTTTCCCGGATTTGTCCTGTGGGAACCGCTCTGTTGTGCTCGTGCTGCTGGAGTCATCGTGTGCTCGATAAATGGTCCAGGAGGATGCCCCTGGATCACATTCATTGGTCTCGATGGCTCCTGCTCTCTCCTAGGAGTCGGTGGTGGCGTTTGTTGCCATGCCGCAGGTTGAATACTCCCTTGAGCACGTGGTGCAGGTGGAGGTGTTTGGTACCGTGGTGGTTGTTCTGGCGGCGCCTGCTGCCATGCTGGTGGTCGGACATTTCCGTTATATGGATGGCTCTGTCAACGTGGCCGGTTCTCCGAATCTCGTGGCGCCTGCCACTTATTTCGAGGTGGTCTCCGCCATCCTTGATCCTTCGGTCCTCCGCGTGCTTGGAGATCTTTCCTCTGATTACCTCTTTTGCTGTTGAGAGGTCCCGCCATGTCGATGCTTTCCAGTAATTCTAAGAATTCTGGTACCGAGCTGATCTGGCGGATCCTGACAGCACATCTGACCTCTTCATCAAAATGCCTGGCGAGGCGACGGATGATAGCCTCATCTGACATCTTCTCCTCAAGGTCACGAGCATTCCCGAAAATCAGTGTGGCGTACTCTGCTCTTGTACGATTCTGGCCCTCGGTCTCGTACGTTCCGAACTCGAGATTGCTTCGGACTTTATCCTGCATTTCTCGTGTCCAGTACCGTGCCGTGAATGCCTCTGAAAATTCAGAAAAACTATGGATAGTACTCTCCACCAGATGCCACCAATTTTTCGCTTGACCCTCTAGTGCGTCCTTGATGACGAAACGCACGTCCGATCCCTCCGTTCCTGCGGCCTCGCAGTACTCCTGTAATTCTTTTAGGAATTTCATCGGCTGTTGTTTACCATCGGCTGCAAATTTTGGTGGTTTCTGTGACACTGCCTGGAAACGAGTAAGTTTTCCTGCCTGCAACATCGAAAATCCACAGGCTGAATTATTCATGCCGGTCGGAGCACGTTCTTCCAACTTCTTGATTCTGATCGCGTGATTTTCAGTGACGGTCTGATTCCTTTTAATTCGCTCTTTGGCCTCCTCCATCTCCCTTTCAAGCCTTGCCCGAATTGCCTGTTCGTTGATAATCACATCCCGCTGATAAACATTAACAACCTCCTGTTCTTTAACGATCTCTTGCCGGACTGCCTCGATTCTATTGTCTGTCCGCTTGTTCACCTGGTGTATGCTGCTCTCGATGTGTCCTCGCATATCCTCCTTGAGCGTCGCTGTCCTTGAAATACAAGAATCGTTCGCGTCGTTTAATTTCGCCTGGATCCTCTTGAGTTTTTCATCTTGTCCTTCTTTCATGTTTTGTAAGAAGGCCATGATCTGACTCATGCCGACTGGATCAGGAACAACAGGGAGAGTGTTCCCTAACACTGGAGTCGATTGACCCTCCCCTTGTACATCGGACTCGTTTAATTCCATTGTTTGTGTGATACTATGGATCTCAGACAAACGTGCAATTTCCTCGCGGTCCAGTCTACGCTGCTGTCCTAACAGACCGTCTGCTGTGGTGGATTCCCACGCAAGAGACCGTTCTAACAGAGATGTGCTCAATTCCTGACTTGCATCCAACAGTGCCTGCTGGACTAAACGATTCGCGAACGTTGACGCGAAATGCATAATTCTTCTACTTGGCACCCACTACCAGCCTTTTTTTCCTATGCTCGAGTCCCTGTTCGGGCGCCAAATGTAACGGTATTAAGCGTTAACATTACCCTTAACGGGCTTGTTCGGACTCGAGCAGGAAGGAAAGTAATTTTTAGGCTTTTGTAGTAGGTAAAAGTAGGGTTTATTCAAAGAAACAGATAAAAATTGTATGATACATTAGAAGAAGAAATAAGTATGAAATCTAATTATCGAACCTTTTTCTCTCGGTCTTATGGCTACCTTGCGCCTTACAATTGATTATTCCCGGGCACTCGAGTGCATGTATAATCGTGTACGCTGGTGAATTTTGGAGAATTTATGAGAATAGAAATATGTTCTCCGGTAATAGATTTCATAATAACGAGATAGTATTCCGCTAATAATACGCTCTTTGATATGGGACAAGTCATTGATGCTGATATAATGCCGAAAGTATTCGTTAATTAATAATACAGGGTGCGCCATCTCAATCTGGTCGATGGAAGTATTGAATAACTCTGACAGATTTTAACCGACCAGCGTCGTACAACACGTTTCGTATAGGTTATTTCAGTACAATTTCAACCATGTATCGCTATACACCGAAAGAAGGCGCCGAAATAGTTTCGCTTTACATTGAAAATAATCGTTCAGTTGTGTCAACTCAGCGTGCGTATCGTAAAAAATATCGCGGACGTTCCGCGCCCAAAGGCGACACTATCCGTCATTTAGCTTCAAATTTCATGGAGCACGGGTGTGTAGCGAATCTCCAACATCAAGCTCGACCGCGTCCAGGTCGTTCAAACGAAAATATCGAAGCTGTTCGACAGAGTGTTGCAGAAAATCCAAATGTCTCATACCGCCGCCGGTCTCAGCAATTAAACATCAGTGGAACCACTTTGAGAATGATTTTAAAGCAAGATCTTCACATGTTTCCGTACAAAGTGCAGTTGACTCAAAGATTATTGGAAACTGACAAGCCGCGACGCTTGGCTTACGCTAATAACGTTAGTCGAATGAAGGAAGCTGAGCCGGATTTTTGGGAGCGAATTCTGATGACCGACGAGGCCCATTTCACCCTCTCTGGCGCTGTCAACAAACAAAACTGTCGCATGTGGGGCACCGATAATCCTCATATTATTCACGTAACTTCATTGCACGATGAAAAAGTGACAGTTTGGGCCGGTGTTTGCTCAAAAACCACCATTGGACCATTTTTCTTCAGAGCTGGTGAAACTGTCAATGGGGATCGATATCGGTGGATGTTGGCACACTTTGTTTTACCACAAATGCGTGAAAAAGGTCTTAAGGAATTTTGGTTCCAACAAGATGGTGCGACGTGTCACACTGCGCGCTCAACAATGGACTATTTGCGTCGGAAGTTCCCAGGACGTGTGATATCAAAGGAAGGTGATATTGACTGGCCACCAAGATCGCCGGATTTGATTGCACCGGACTTCTTCTTGTGGGGATTTTTGAAAAGTAAAGTCTATGCCAACAAGCCGAAGACCATAGAGGAGCTAAAAAACAACATTCGAGCCGAAATCGCAGCGATATCGCCCGAGACGATGGCAAATACAATGGAAAATGCCGAAAAAAGAGCTCATTTTTGTCTCAGTAATAAAGGCGGACATTTGATCGATGTGGTTTTTGCGAACTAATCAAAATAAATTGTAATGAATCAAATTTAATAAAAAAATACGACTTTGTGAAATCTGTTGAAAATTCTCTAAGTTATTCAATACTTCCATCGACCAAATTGAGATGGCGCACCCTGTATAATTTATAATAATGAAGTTAAGCGTCGATCGATAAATCTATCTACCCTTCGTGGGGAAGCTAACTAGCATGCGTACCGTCGGTAACTAGCCGGCCGCTGCTCATAGAATCGAGACTAGCCTTGTGTCGACCACTAAGTCGTTCTATACTCGCTACAGACCCGTTGGTGGGCGTGAAGTTTCCTGCTGATATAATAATTTTTTATAGGTTGACTTGCGCGTCCACCCGACCGCCGCCACGATCTGGCGTCAGTGGGATGCACTCTGAGTGCATGCGCAGCTACTAGGTATATCAGGGCCGTACCCTGTGCATTGATTGCCTTTTTATATCTTTCCTTTATTCTATATTTGATTTATATCCTTACTGAATTGCTACCATAGTTCCCTGGTCTTTAATATGAAGATCTTATATCTTCGTTATTTAAAATACTGCGAAGAGCATTTCGTGTCAGAGAGAGTAGACTGTTGAGTTTGCTTGATCCTTGGCTACCAGAGCGAGAGAAACCGCTTTGTTTACGTTTGGATCTGCGGTGCGTCGGCCTTGAACGCAGCACCGACTCAGCTGCTTCCCGTCAAAGATGTGTGTTAGGTTCTACAGCTGGGCTCTCCAGATATTAGTGCGGCTGCACCTAGCAAGGGCTCGTTCGTTCTTCCTTCCTGGCAGCTGGACTTCTGCGTTGGCGGGACCTGCGAACAAAACTGTTCCCCGAATGCCGAAATTCTGGTCTTTTTATACCAGAATCCTCTCCAGCTGGCCCATGCTTTCGGTATAACTATAGTTGGTGGTGGTCCTGTAGCCCATGTCCTGTAGCCCACTGGTAGCCTTGGTACTTTTTTAAAAATCGTCGTTGGTATTTAATTCTTCGTTATTCGTATTTTTCGGATGGAATAACGGGACTCGATCATCGATGTGTCGGCCTAGCTTGTGTGAGTGATGCTCGGTAGCAGTGCTTTGTTGTGTGCGTACCGAGCATCGTGAGTTGCCGAGTACAGGCCGGTCTTATCTGGTGTGTATAACGCGCGGTAGCGATGCCTTGGTGTGTGCACCGCGCGTTCTTGGATAGTTCGTACGTCTCACTTGACTATCTTTACCCTTCATTCCTTAAATTGAAGTACGAGTGCGAAATGAATGCTGCAACCATAGAAGAAAAAACTGAAATGATTCTGATTTTCGGTGAATGTAGGCGGAATGTTGACGATGCTGTTGCCTTGTATGCTGAGCGTTTTCCAGATAATGTTCGCTCACGTTCTATTTTTTACAAAGTTGTTCAATCCTTCATGTCTGACGGTAGTGTACAACCTAAAAAAAGAAAACGAAGAATCACTGTTACAGGAGAAGCTAATGAAATTGATGTGCTAGCAGCTGTTCAACAAAACCCTCATATAAGCACTCGGCAATTACATCGGGATTCCGGAATTTCTAGAGATAGTATTCTCAGGATATTGCATTGTCACAAGTATCACCCATACCACATTTCACTGCATCAGGAACTTCATGGCGATGATTTTCGTCTGCGAGTAGAATTTTGTGAATGGGCAGTTCAGCAAATAGAAATGAATTCCAATTTCTTCGCTGATGTACTATTGTCAGATGAGTTTACATTCACAAACCATGGTGCCGTTAATCGGCATAACATGCATTACTGGAGTGTGCAAAATCTCCACTGGTTACAACAAGTTAAACATCAACGTCCCTGGTCGGTTAACGTTTGGTGTGGAATTGTAGGTTACAAACTCATTGGTCCTTATTTTATTGATGGTACTTTAAATGGAATCTGTTTGAGAATCCGTCCGATGTAGTTTGACAGACCTGTGAATATATTGAAAGAACATAAGTCCTCACTCACGACAGGGTGATAAATAAACCAGACACGTCGATACTATGTTGAGGAAGCGGTTTATTCTATCTTCCACACTGTTACAAAAATATATGCCAAATTTGAAAAACAAGAAATAAATTATATAAAATAAATACACAAAAACTAGACAATTAAAAGTGAAACCAAATAAATCAGTTGACTTGAATTTGTATGTAGAAACTAGCACACAGTTATATTAATTGTGCGCTATGTGCACTTGAGAGTGAGCATGACGAAGCCAGTGCTGCGGATCATGCCACGGAGTGAGAACTGTGGGTGTGTAAAAAATCTGCCTTATTCCCAGTAAATTCTCTATGAAGTTATATGAGAGTGCTGGAATGTGATATGAGACAGCGTGACACAGCCAGCGCTGCAGAGCATGACAAGTAAGAACAATGAGGATGCACAACTGAGTAGAAAATATTCACAGTATGTTCCCAGCAGATTTACTGGGGGAAACTACAGTGAATATAAAGTACATGCGCAATTATATTAATCGAGCAGGCAAGATAAAGTGAGGAAAACGTGGTGTAGCCCGTGCTGCAGCGCACGCCACAAAGTGAGACAATTATGTTGATGTACCGTTAATTCTTTACTCCTCACTGACAGTGAATTACGCTAAATTATGTTAGTGTACGCTTACCGTTGATGATGAGTCCTGGTGAGCACAGAGGTTGACCAAGTCCGGTGAAAAGAAGCTGAAAATGCGAGAGTCCCAGGATGCGTGCGCTGTCTGATGGTTGTCACGATAAAATGCCTGATTTTCCAATATGGCTGCGAGATATAAAATCGACGTTGAGCGCTGAAGTCAAGCGAGTGAGATAGCCAGTGAGCGAAGCTGAAGTCAAGCGAGAGAGACAACCTCTCGCTCGACGCGGCGTGCATGCGAGCTGCAGCCTTGGCTCAGCGAGGCCTGCCTCGGCTATCTCCGGTGTAGACGAACGCAGCGTGCTACATTGCAGCAACAGGTCGACGCACGGCGAGTATCGATCGCCGTGCGCCAGCTGATTATCCAACAGAATCAAATATCGAAATTTCCTGGAACTACAACCTCTACTTGAGGATGTTGCATTGCCTATTCGCCAAATTAAGTGGTTTCAGCATAACGGATGCCCAGCGCATTACTCAATAACAGCGCGGGAAGCATTGAACCGTGATTTCAATGGCCGATGGATAGGCAGAGGTGGCTCGATTAATTGGCCTGCTAGGTCGCCTGATTTGACATCGCCGGATTTTTTTCTGTGGGGTCATCTAAAAGATAAGGTTTTTCAACAAGCACCAACAACTCGTGAAAACATGATACAGCGCATAAGAAACGCTTGCGCTAAAATTCCCGCAGATATGCTCCTCTCCTGTGTACAATCATTCGAGGAAAGAATAAATAAGTGTCTAGAAGTTCAAGGTCACAAATTCGAACATTTAATCTAATTTATTGAACAGTGAGAGGCAAGGGGACTCACCTAAAATAAGCACCCCGATGGTGAAAGGCTAGGGGACTCACCTAAAACAAGCACCCCGATGGTGAGAGGCAAGAGGACTCACGTAAAACAAGCACCCCGATGTGAGAGGCAAGGGGACTCACCTAAAACAAGCACCCCGGTGGGACCAAAAACTACTACGTCTACGTCGTTGTTCCTGGGTAACGCTAAAAGTACTTGTTAACTTATCCAATGAAATACATTCATTTACAATATTTAATAAATACAAATCAATCTATCGGACGATCGATATTCAGGACATACACTAAAATACGATGATGATTATGCTTTATATTTATTACAATAATGATAATTAGCAAGTCACGCAAGCTCACCACGTTTCCAGCATCGTGGATTATTGGAGAGCGTATTGCTGAACACCAATAAATAGTTACGCGAGAAATATTAAATGTGCAACAATTTCTTCGAACTGGCATACAGACATAGATATCCTACATTGTTATCGATAGATACATACATTGATGGATAGAAGTAAGTAAGCAACTTAGCTATAGAAACGCAGTTACCGGGCTCGATCTCCGCACGTACGGGGGAAGGGGTCGGACGCAGGAGTCGCGTTGTCCGTATGACCGACGGTCTGGTACGTGAACGGCCCCCACAACGTTAAACTCGTATTCGGTTATGGCTTTTCCCAGGGATTTTCCGCGACATTAGTTTCTTTGAAAATTCCTGAATCTGATTTGGCGAAGACATGCGGTCTATATTGATGCCCAGCCACTGAAACCCCTACAACGACAATACTTAAGTTGTTGTAGCCCCATAATTGATGAATTACATGCAATGCACAGATTACACCCGTTCACGAATTCTATGTGAAATGATTGAACGGCGGAATAATAATATATGTATGCGTAGATAACTTCGGAACAACTTATAAATATCTGATTTCGTCGAATTCACTTTTTCACTCTCCAGCGCGGTTTCTTTTAATTATATAAACTGCCTTTGCTCGGCATGTGATGACAATGTAAATGATAGCGATATTCCATGTATTATTTTAAGATACTTGCGTGGTTACGGTCGCAAAGACGGCTCTTCAGCGACTGGGACGAGTGAAGCCGGTTGCGATCGCGTCGTGCCCCGCTCGTTCGCTGAGAGGCACGACACGCTTAAATTTTACGGTTACGCGCTTTAGACGTGATGACGTATAATCGAGTTCGGGTACATCGAACCAGCGAACACTCACCCGGTGGCTAGCTTATGGTCTCTCTTTCATTGACGCCTAGTAATTATCTCGTATGGTAAAATTGACTTCCCTATTTATCAACAGGTACAAGGATCACTTCGTTACAATTAGGTGTAGTATTTTTTTTTAAATCTTGGTCGATTTTTTCTGTTAAAAATTTCTAAGTTGTAAAGTACAATAGAATTTAAATGTTTCTGGACTAGACCTTTCTAACGAGAGCAGAGGAGAAATTCGAGTTGTTCTTGAAGACGTAGTTCCTTTTCATTATTTCTCTTACAAATTTTGAAATTGTCGTGGATGCGTAGATTCAAATCTTCTATACAGACTTCTAAAGAAATCCATGTTTATTTGTATGCCAGTGTAGTTAATCGTTTGTAAACGCAGTGACCGCTTTCGTTATAAATTCACATCTCATACATACATACTGATACATACTCATCTAATTAGATGAGTATTTTACGGCGTTGCGACGGTCCGGAGAAAAGTCAAATGATGCCCCAAAGTTAATTCAATTCGAATTCATAGACAACTGATCGCAGCACTAACAATACAACAAATAATTATTCCATCATCCATCTTAAGACTATTTTGAACAGACTAGGAACTTACAACTCTAACAAAAGTCTTACAAAATGCTGGTTGATCAATCTACCCAGTATTTTCTATTGGACAAAACTAAATTTTGTAATACTTACTCACAAAGAAAGCCGAAGGTGCCATTCATAAAGTTATTTCTGAATTTTAATCACAGTCAGATTTGATTCAGAAAGATAAGTTAAGTTATGCTAACTAATATTTGAAATAAATTACATTGCACTAACACAAAATAGGCACTAATAAAGTCATACTTGATACTAAGATATCTTTATCTTTACACCATGATATGAAAATCACCAGAGATGACAAAGTGAATAGCACTATTGTTCTAAAGGCTATTGATTACATACAAAAATCCCTTGCACTCTTAAATGATGACAATTATTTACAAGTTTATGGTAACTGATACAACAAAAATTGTACACAAATCAGTTACTAGACGTCTAGATATCTGAAATCGAGCAAAATTCATTAATAAAACTAACTACCATTAATTAAGGGGTCACATCCACTCAGCGGCCGAAAAAAGACGTGTTTTTGTGATTTTACCGTAGGTATGTTACCGACCGTAAGTAATGTAGAGTGGATTACAGTTGGCAAGGCACGCTATAGACGTACAGTCGATAAGCAGATTGGGCCGGACGGCTGGTAACATATCTTGCGCTCTGCTGCCGGTAAAACGTTATGCCCTGCCGTCGATAAATTAATTTGGGGCCTACATTCTATAAAACGATTCGGCCTTACCGACGGTAAAGAAGATTGCATCCAGCCACAGATAAAAAACGATGTCATGTCATCGATAAACAGATAGGGATCCTACGATCTGTAAAACAGACTTGAATTTTATTGCTGACAGTTAGATTTGGGTCTTGCCTTTGATAATCAGACTCGTATCCTATCGTCGATAAACAGATTAGGTCCTTCGTATCGACATTTTCCACCTTTCGATGTTTCTACTCTAAATTGAATTTGATTTTTCGAATTCTTGCAACTAATTACTCTTAATAATGGTGATAAGGAGAAACACGTTTAGATGCCATACATTTTTCGGAATTAGAGTCATATTATGTGGCGTTGATGACGGTCAGAAAAAGTCAAAGAACTTCCATTACGTTTCGGCTCTGATTCTCTTCTGAAATCCCTTCACAAGTTTCACTACAATTGCTGTAATATTGTTGACAAAAATAATAATATATAAATTAACAATGATCATATATTCGACATCGCAGCGATAACATGCACCAAATGTGAAACAAAATCATATGACTTTAGATAGTAAGCTCCAACCATATCTTCTATCAGAGATATGATGAGAAAATTGATTGGAAAATGTTTGTCCAAATTGTGTAGTACGTGTATTTAAAAAAAAAATTATTAAAAAATTATTTAAGTGAGAATAATATATTGTAGATAAGTATCTACTAAAATGAAAGAACTTATCCGTAACAGGGTATTCCAGTAGAAAAGTTTAGATTTTTAATGCTTCCTGAGATCTGCAAAAGTTAGGTTATGTATGGCAACAGTTATTTTGTGTTTCCTATAACGGTCATGTTGAGTAAAGTAATGTATATGAAAACACGCTAAGTATAATTACCAATAAGTTTATATGTCAAAAGAGAATTATACAATTTTATTCACATTTTACAAAAGGAATCAACCGGAGAAACCGGTCGTGTGGTATAACAGACAGTAATCGGTGGCAAATGTGTAACAGTGATGATCAATTAATCAATCAACGTATCACTGTGTCTCTAAGCCGTATATAATTATAGCAATGTTTTATGGGCAAGATTTCAAATACCATTGCACTTATAACCTTGCTGAAACTGTGCTAAATTATTGCCAAAGTAAATTCCATGTCGAAATAAAAAATAAGTATGAATGTATCAATATATACGAGTAATCGATTAACAAAAGTTATTTTTCCGATTTATAATATGGAATTATAAATAATGCTCAACTAATTAATGCGATTTCTAAAATTTGTGAAATTATTGTTTTCTTTTATGCAAATCATTTCCATCAGAAGAAATTTGCTTAAAAAGGATTCAAAAGCAAATATTCAAGTAATATCAAAAGCATGTTTAGCCACGTTAATTTGACTGCCTAAAGTGGTGCGACCTTGTTACAGGTGATTTCTCTATTTCTATACTCTCGAATTGATGCCTTTTAATCTATTCAATATCAGTTGCAGAACGATATTTTCATGGTAACAAATAAATTAATTTGGATTTTAACAACGAGGAAATTTTATCCTTCGTTGAGACGCTAATCAAGTTAATGCTATGTTTGTCATTTGTGACTAGATTAAATTCAAATTATTTGAAAAGCCTTACTGAAGGATAGTATGTATGTCATATGTATGAACAATTAATAATGCATCCTGTGGCAATGAAAAAATTTCTTCTTAAGTGCCGGGAATAGTCGTGATAGTTTGTCTTCTAATATTAATGATTCATTTAATGACATGTATAGGATTACAAGTTATGAGTAACGTGTCATTAATAAATTTCAAGTCTTTACTTCAGAACTGTGAATGTGAAAGTTTTAATGCTCTGTCTACGAGCATGTACGAGGGTCGATCAATAAATAGTCGGCTTGGTAAAGAAAATGGCCTTTTTTTTTGTACAAAAATCTTTTTATTTCTCAACATAATCTCCTTTTAGCTCGATACACTTATTCCAATAATTTTCCAATATTTGATGCCCTCCGAATAATACGATTTCGGAAGGTCCTGAAAATAGGTCTCTGCTTCGGCGATGAGGTCATCTCTGGAACCAAATCTCTTTCCGCCAAGCCTTTTTTCAGGTTTGGAAACAGAATGTAGTCGGAGGGGGCCAAATCTGAAGAATACGGTGGATGCGAAAGCAATTCGTATTTAAATTCTTGAATTTTGGCCATGGCAGCTGGGCACGTGTGAACGCGTGCGTTGTCTTGATGGAAGAACACTTTTTTCCTCGCCAAATGTGGACGTTTTTTCTTCAATTCGTCGTTGAATTGGGTCAGTACGGTTGCATAGTATTCACCATTAATCGTTTGTTTCGGCGGAAGGTAATCGATGTAGATTATGCCGCATGCATCCCAAAAAACTGTGGCCATGACCTTACCGGCCGTTGGCACCGTCTTCGCCTTCTCCGGAGCACGTTCGGTCGGTGGAGTCCATTGTTTCGATTGTTCCTTTGTCTCTGGTGTATAGTGATGGATCCATGTTTCGTCTACGGTTACGTAACGATGCAAAAACTCAACAGAAACACGCTTATAGATCGCCAAACACGTCTTTGAATCAGCTACACGTTTTCTTTTATGGTCGACAGTGAGCAAACGCGGCACCCATCTTGCGGACAACTTTTTCATACCCAACTGATCGCTCAGGATTGAAATCACTGAACCATATGATATGCCTGTGGCCTCAGCAATCTCACGCACTTTTAGTCTTCGGTCATTTAACACCATATCGTGGACTTTTTCATTTGTTTCTGGTATGACGACCTCATTTGGACGACCGGGACGTTCATCGTCAACAATGCTCGTACGACCGCATTTAAATTCAGCTGTCCAATATTTAATGGTTGATAACGAAGGTGCAAGGTCCATATAAACTTCGTCTAGCTCCGCTTCGATTTCATTGTTCGTTTTTTTTTTTCAAAAACAAAAATCGAATCACTGCACGATGCTCAATTTTTTCCATTTTTGTAAAAACACAAAAGTTGTTTGTCTTTCGATGGCTGTCAAACGCAAACTAAACATTGTAGCGAGCTGAAACTTTGACAACAGTCATGTGAAGAATGGCACTAATAAACATCGCTATTCATTTCTTTCCTCGACCAACAGATGGCACAAGGCCGACTATTTATTGATTGACCCTCGTACATAATGCCTATATTTTATGACTGGAGAAAAAGTTAATAAATCTACCAGACCAGTTTACGACACCAATCTGTGATAATGATCTCATTTTCCCTAATTAATAACAAATCCATGAATGGTATTTTATTATCTTTTTCTTTCTTTTATTATCTTTCTCTTTCTCAATAATAAATTGGAGTTTGGGATGCTGAGTGTTGAAAATTGTTGAAGTTCATCGAATTTGATTTGAGAGAGCAAATCACGTGGTTTACGTGCCTTGTAAATAAAACTGGTGTGTAATAAAGTTCTGACAAGCAACATTCTTCTCAAGCAGCCATAACTACTATGTGATATAATATTGGAGCTAATGGAAAGCCCATAGGAAGCCGAGAAATTTGTTTGTCAACTTTATTATTAAAGTGAAATAAGTAAAAGATATAATTATCTCAGTGTCTTTTTCAATTCGATGATAACACTGCCCTCTCCACACAAATACCTTCTTTTTAAGACGGTTTAAAACTAATAGTAAAGATACATTTGTTCAAAGAGAGGTCACATCTAATGAAATAAAAATGTATTAAGCAGGTAAAATGATTTGCGTAACCAATGATTTCAGAGAAGAACTGTCATTAACATTACGAATCGACTCTTAATACGCTTCGTCAATATTTTATGAATAAAATCAATTGATTTTGTGTGTGGGACAATTGATAGACTAAGCTATTGGCCTCGCTGGGATGTTCAGTTTGTATATGTTTGCTAAAGTGTATATTCTAGCTAAATTTGTATTATCAGATCTTAAGTAATGATAGTTAGTTTCATTAATGAATTTCGCTCGATTTCAGATATCTAGACATCTAGTAACTGATTTGTGTGTGCAATTTTTGTTGTATCAGTTACCATAAACTTGTAAATAATTGTCATGATTTAAGAGTGCAAGGGATTTTTGTATGTAATCAATAGACTTTAGAACAATAGTGCTATTCACTTTGTCATCTCTGGTGATTTTCATATCACGGTGTAAAGATAAAGATATCTTAGTATCAAGTATGACTTTATTAGTGTCTATTTTGTGTTAGTGCAATGTAATTTATTTCAAATATTAATTAGCAAGCGTCTCGCATAACTTAACTTATCTTTCTGAATCAAATCTGACTGTGATTCAAATTCAGAAATAACTTTATGAATGGCACCTTCGGCTTTCTTTGTGAGTAAGTATTACAAAATTTAGTTTCGTCCAATAGAAAATACTGGGTAGATTGATCAACCAGCATTTTGTAAGACTTTTGTTAGAGTTGTAAGTTCCTAGTCTGTTCAAAATGAATTCGAATTGAATTAACTTTGGGGCCTTATTTGACTTTTCTCCGGACCGTCGCAACGCCGTAAAATACTCATCTAATTAGATGAGTATGTATCAGTATGTATGTATGAGATGTAAATTTATAACGAAAGCGGTCACTGCGTTTACAAACGATTAACTACACTGGCATACAAATAAACATGGATTTCTTTAGAAGTCTATATAGAAGATTTGGATCTACTCATCTACAACAATGTCAAAATTTGTCAGAGAACTAATGAAAAGGAACTACGTCTTCAAGAACCACTCGAAATTCTCCTCTGCTCTCGTTAGGAAGGTCTAGTCCAGAAATATTTAAATTCTACTGTACTTTACAGCTTAGAAATTTTTAATCGAAAAAAACGACCAAGATTTTAAAAAATACTACACCTAATACGTACAAAAATGCTAAATGTATATATGGATGATATCATCTTTAGAAAAAACTAATCTATCATAGAATTAGCAAAACTTGAAAACTCCAACGTGTATTCACAAAGATTTTTTAATATTAAAAAGGTAAGGCTAACTATGTTATATTTCGAAGTACGTAATAGTTATCAAAAAACTTCAACGATTACGTTGTGCCAAAAACTTTCATACGCATACCTTTATTTTCGGTAGTAGAGATTATTTGCTCTCTCTTGTCCTCACAGAGATATAATTTACTTGACAAATCGGAAAAATGACCATGACATACAATATAACGTATCACGACGACTACGACGACGGCAACGATATACACCCTGGGGAATATTTCTTCAAAACGTCGGAAAACAAAAGTAATAAGAGTGTTTG